>OY992886.1:90778821-90786321 GCA_963921405.1 Cepaea hortensis | reverse complement strand
TTCAGAGAATTATCTGAGAAGGAAATGCGACAAGGAAGGGAACTGACCACTGCAACGTGTTATGTACTGGTTTAGAATATGTGAGTGTCCAAACCATGACACAGCATAGCTAGTGTATTTAGCATGCAAGTAACTTTTGTTTTACAGTTCATAGAATCCATCACTGCGAAATATATAGTGCCAGTTGAAGTGTATTTTCTTAGGAAAATGCAAAGAATACCATGGACAGACAGAAAAATCAACGAGTAAATGAAAGTCGACAAGAATCAAATGAAAAAAAAAAAAAAAAAAAAAAAAAAAAACTGATTAAAGAAATTAGCAGTAGACAGTCAAGTTTGTTTAATGGCGTTATGAGGAGAAAACAACTGGGACACTTAGTGACATCTGGCAAAATTGATGGGGAAAGAGCACGGGAAAGGCAGAACGATAATTGACTGGATGACTTAGCCATATGGCAAAATCAAGACAAGAACACAGAATTGATCCAAGATTATGGTGATCTTGGGAGATGGCAAACAATGCTTGTCCGTGCCTACCAGCTTGGCTCTCGATGATGATGATGCGAATCCTTTCATGGATTGAATGGCTCAGAAGTTACATCGTCTCTAGATCGTCCAGACCTGGTTCGTTTCATGGACTGGACTATATGGATTGGTTTTATAAAATTATTAAAACCGGGATATGTTCCCTAGGTTGAGTTGAGCTAAGATCGACATCACTGCACTCAGGTCATTCCCATACGCACTCGGTCCCCTCGTTCAACAGCCAGAAAAGAGTCATACTACTAATCGTTCCAACCGCTATGTGATTGAAATTTCTCCAAGTCTTCCTTCTCAGTTTTGAGATTCTTCCAGAAATCCTGACGACCCCCCCCCCCCCCCCCCCGTAATATCATTCCTTCAACATACGAGTTCTCAATCTGTTCCCCCGTATTATCCACCTGGTCCTACAGGCGCTAGGCCACCTCTCCCTTGTCCATAGGCAATCTACCACCAAGACGTTCATCCCCTGCCAGCCAATCAGTCTGTTCATTCCCCCGCACTCCAACGTGGCCAGGGCAAAAAACATCTCATAATCTGTCACGTATAAAGCGAGGATAACCATTCCACACGAAACTTCCCTTTCTCCACCTTACTAAGCATACTCCCTGAGTCCGTAATGAATGCAGTGTGTGTTGCAGTGGTCCAAGTGGTCGCTGAATCCTTGGGTAGTGGATCGGACATCTAGCCGTCTTTGGTAAGGGTGAAAAATCTTGGAGGTACCGTGTGCAGGGTAGGTAAGTTACAATTCCCTAGGCAGTTGAACATCGAAAAGTGCTGGCAGAATACTAGAAGGTCGCTTCTCGGACAAATTTCGATTTTAGAAATTTACTCAATCCGTTCTGTGCGGAAGGGGTTGGGAATGCAATTCGTAATCCGACACAAAGCTGCTAACAATTTGGAAGCAGGCCGCCCTGCGTATGTTTCACATACCAATGTATGACTGCCGATCGTTCAAAAAGCAAAGTCAAACTACTGAACGTAACTTTGCCAAGAAATTACGAAAAGCCAAAAAATGTTGAAGTTGACTGCAACGACATGTAAAGGATATGCAACTAACTCACTCAAAAGAAACGTTATATCTATAACGAAGACACAAACAACAGATTGCACGATTTATTGCTTGGCATATGTCGCAGCATTTCGTCGGGTATATACTGCAGAAATCATACAACATAAACTAAAGTAATTAGATAAATCCTTCAAGCTGATACATACACATATACGCACAGTAATTTCATTTGTATACCTCGATAATTTTAAACTGACCATCGTGCCTTTCTGTTTGCACAAAACTGGCTAATACAGATTAATGGTGACCGCTTCTGCCGCCTTTAACATGCGACTATTTTGTGAGTTAACCAACACGCGATATGCATTGACACTATCAATCGAGTGACCGGTTTCTAAACTGTGCATTCCAATCGATGACGTAGGAGGTTTGTGGTGTGTCGGCTTGGCCAGGTTCCTATCGTCTTAGTGTATTATTCTGGCAATCAAATTGATTCTGGTATATACATATTTGGGACCTCGCGGGTGCAACGAAGTTCGTGCACTGATGTGACATTATCCTTCTTTGATCTAAAAGAGCATTATCATCCTCATCATCATGTGCCCTCTTCTTTTTTTTTTTTTTTTGATGTCTATGATAAGCTTAGCATATTAGCCTCTTTCGAGACATTTAGATTATTCATATTTGGTCTCCAGTTAATCTTCATCATTCTCCTGTAAAGCCATATCTGCGAGGCCTCAGGTTTTTTTTTTTTTTCTTTTGCTTGTTTATAAATTGTCAAGTATTCATAACAATACGTTAATCTTGATTCCGTGTAATACGCAATAATTTTTTTTTCTAATCTCCAAAGGCATGAATGTATTGCATAATATGTTCTTCGATTTATAAAATTCATTTGTGCTTTACATATCATGTACTTTATCTTTGTGGTGCATATGTCATCTGATATTTCCCATGTATAAGTCATGTCTCAGTCAAATATGACTGAGCTACCGTATAACAGTAGGCTTTCTGTTAGCGCCGAATGTTGGGTGGCGTTCACCAAACCGACACCCCATATTGTGTCAATGGCTTCAGGTGAAGGTGTGCAATTGAAAGGGTACAAACTTTATTCTTGTGCGAGGAAATGCATCCTACAGACTACATGTCATGGCAAGGCAGACCAGGTGCTAAGCCTTGGTCGACAACTGGTCTAGGGTCAAAGTTCTGACAGGCGGACAGTTAGAGCATTGTTGTGCTAATCCGGCAGCTTCTGCAGCTTGTCTTGTTCCAGATGCTTTGGCGTTATTTTCCCTCAGGAATAAACTAGGCAGGTCGAGAGAGGGATGATTTTGCATGGACAATACATGGTCTCTACAATTCAGCCCAAGTTTTGTGTTATGGAGAGTTTATTATACCAGTTTTTGAAGCATTGTCTAGCAAGCTATCTTCTGTCAAGACAGCAAGGTGCCAGTATTACCAGTGCTTAGATACTTGAATTTCCTGCACTTGCCCCAAATTAATACCATTGACCTTAATTGTAGATTTTAACACGACCTGTTTCTTTGATATTAATACTACTTTAGTCGTCGCTCAATGACCCTCTCTGACATACGCCACAAGGTACTATATTGGCAGTAAATGACATTTTATGACAGACAGTCGTCCTATTATTAAAGCTGGTGCCCATTATTTCACAATAGAGATAGCGATAGAAGATTCTTGACAGCCTTTTGTCAAGGCACGGAAGGTACGCACACATTAATAAATATTATGAAGGATCGCAAGACGTTAAAAGAGTGAGCGCCCATGCCAATTGGCAAGGCACTTTGTGATGATGATGATGATGATGATGATGATGATGATGATGATGATGATGATGATGATGATGATGATGATGATAATCAGGTTGATGATGATAATGATATGCATTGTGACGGACCACCTGAATGTGATTCCATCTTAACGGAGTTAGGAAGGAGGTGTTAATGTACAGAGTAGCCGAGTTATGATTCATCTCAAAATTGCTATAGACTGCAGTGTTGATCGCACCCTAGCTATGTTTCAGTGCAACACTTTTATAGATTACTATGTTGATCGCAATCAAATTAAGCTTCAGTGCTACAGTTGTATTGATTGCAACCTAACGATGTTTCAGCCTAACAGATAAACTGATTATAATGTTGATCGCACTCGAGTTATGTTTCAACTCAACACTGTTAGAGATTGCAGTGTTGATCTCACCCGAGCTATGTTTCAGGGCAACAGTTCTATTGATAGCAATGTAGATCTCCTCTAACTGTTTTTCATAGCAACTGTTTTAATGATTGCAATGCGATCACGCTCGAGCTATGTTTCAGCCCATCACTGTTATAGATTGCAATGTTGATCTCATCCTAGCTTTGTTTCAAGGCAACATTTTTATTAATAGCAATGATGATCTCCTCCTAACTATGTTATGATTTTATTTATTACATTTTAACCATACTCAAACTATCTTTTAGTGCAAGAGTTGTATTGATTGCAGTGTTCATTGCGCCTGAACTGGTCCCCCCCCCCCCCCCAGCGGAACAGTTTGATTTAATTGCAGTGTTGATCTCACTTCAATGCAATGATGTACAGACCAAATGGAACCAGAAGAAGAGGCCAACCAAATAAACAATGGACAGAGAGAATAACAGAGTCCATGGGAATCTTGATAAATGAAGCCCATAAACGGGCACTCTCCCGCTGTTTATGCTTCACCTCGACACCGAAATGTACAAGAGGAACAAGATAAGATCGGATGAGATTATTTCACTCTAGCTATGGTTAAGCGCCGTTTCCGTGGGAAGGAGTTACGGACACAGTTCGTGATCCCGTATACCCGCCTTCGAAACACACCTGCGCGCGATTTGGCAGCAGACTTCGTTGCGTTGCTTTTTTAACGAAATGGTATGAGTGCCGGTCGTTCAGAAAGCAATTGTACATTACTGAACGTAAACTTGCCAAGAGATCACAACAGCAAAAAAAAAACACACAAATGCTGGTGTTGACTGCAACGTCCTGTAAATGATACGCAACTAACTTTTATGTTTAAGCGCAACTCAACTATCACACAGGTTGTCCGCTGGTTAGCTTACATTGTGTGAGGCTACTTCACAACCATACTATGTTAGTTAGCTTGCACAGAGTGAGGCTACTTCAGGACAATACAATGTTGGTTAGGTTACACACACAGTTCCTACTTCACGACAATATTATTCTGGTTTTCTTACGCAGAAAGTTGCTAGTACACGACAAGTCTGTGCTCACAGAGTGAGGCTACTTCAGGACAATACAATGCTGGTTAGGTTACACACACAGTTCCTAATTCACGACAATATTATTCTGGTTTTCTTACGCAGAAAGTTGCTAGTACACGACAAGTCTGTGCTCACAGAGTGAGGCTACTTCAGGACAATACAATGCTGGTTAGGTTACACACACAGTTCCTAATTCACGACAATATTATTCTGGTTTTCTTACGCAGAAAGTTGCTAGTACACGACAAGTCTGTGCTCACAGAGTGAGGCTACATGAAGACAAGACTATTTGTTGTTGTTTTTTTTTTTAGCTATAAAACACTAAACGAACATCTAAAATGTATCACCTAAATGCGCCGAATTAGACTGCGCGAGCGCACGCGCGCGCACACACACACACACACACACACACACACACACACACACACACACATTCACAGACACGTGTTGTCATAAACATGGCAATGAAGTGTTCACAACTTTCTGACCACATTATTGCAAGAGAGAAATTGGAAACTATGTGTAACAACAGGAGCGATTAACTGATTCCCTGTCAAGCAAAAAGTAGGTTTAGACCAAATATGTTTCACAATAAAATGAACAAGTATTATTATGTAAATTTCCCTTCACTCCGCATTCAAATTGTAGAAGATTCCACGAAACAAAATAAATAACACGACGACCCTAGTATGACGATATATCGTCCTTCTGTCTAAATGAGATGTCATATTTGGCTATATGTTATCCTTCGGCAGTGATCAGTTAATGAAAAACAGAAACAGGAGAAGACATCGTGAGGAGACTATTGACATAGCATCGTAAAGTAAAGTATAAGATCTCTTCTGGTGTCCTCGGTATATGGTGCTTGTCTATGTCTGTATAGACACGTCGCCACATGGCGGGTGATACCATCTATATATATGTCTGTATAGACACGTCGCCACAGGGCGGGTGATACCATCTATATCACGTCGTGGCCTTTACCTCTCGGGACATTTCCTGGTCCCCATTTAGGCTGGGTGGACATGGGAAACCAGGTCAACGATCAAATATCTGCCTCAATGGAGATTTAAACACATGACCACCGGTCCGCCGGCGAGCCTGATAACCACTGCGTAACTGCGCCTTCTTTCTCTCATAAACTCACAGAAAAATAAAACGACGTTAGCGAATACATTCTTTTAGAAATCGCAAGATGTGAAGTAGCGTGATCACTCAGGCCAGGGCACTTGAAGATGTAAAGAGCATAACTTTAAACAGAACACGTCTTCCCTGTTTACAACTCGACCAGACTATCGTAATACATCGGAAAGGTACGGTGTTTACTGGGCATTTTTCTTCCAGACAGTGGACTTTGCAAGCCGCCCATTACTGGGAGTATCAGCCCGTACCAATCTCTCAATAGAGTCTGTTTCATTCCATTTTGGTCGCAGGGTTTTTTATATTTAAAATGGGGCTGGAAGTCTAATTCTGGCTGTTGCTGGAAACATTTTCTCTAGCAAAACGTTTTAGAGTTAACTTGACTCGTGTATCTACCCTCGTTGGTTATTACTTGTCTGGATGTGTTGCTAACCCCGTTACAACTAAGTTGACCCTTCTTCCCTCCCCATACAGAGAGAGAGAGAGAGAGAGAGAGAGAGACAGAGACAGAGACAGAGAGACAGACAGAGAGAGAGAGAGAGAGAGAGAGAGAGAGAGAGAGAGAGAGAGAGAGAGAGAGAATCTGTTGATTTAGTTAAAATAACAATATAAATAGTCCGCCGCGGGCAGACAACTCTCTTGGTGGTTAGCTACAGTGCGTTCAAGGGAATTGAATTAATGTTATTTTCGATGTTCGCATATTTAGCAGTCAGAATAATTCAATTATGGCGTATGTGATCATTTTAATTAATTCGGTGTCTGACTGTGTCTGTGCCCCTCTCTGCTGTATGGCTGTTTCAATTTGTTAACCTGCGTGTCGACATATTAATTTGTATGTCTCTACCATGTAAATGTATCCGTTACACAGCTGTGAACTGTCGGTTTCTCTGTGTGTCGGTTAACTCCATTGTGTGCCTGTCTAACTAAATGTATGAGTGTCTGACTACAGATTTACAGATTATCTCTCTCTCTCTCTCTCTCTCTCTCTCTCTCTCTCTCTCTCTCTCTCTCTCTCTTTCTCTCTCTCTCTCTCTCGCTCGCTCGCTCGCTCTCTCTCTCTCTCTGTGGGGAGGGGGGATGGGTGGGTGGGTGTGTGTGTGTCCATTCATTTATCTGTCTAGTGTATGTTTATGTATCTCTCTGACCGCCCGTTTCACTGCCTACCTATCCGTCTGCATATTTCGTTGCTCTATTAAACGAAACACACACACACACACACACACGCGCGAGCACGCACGCACGCACGCACGCACACACACACACACACACACACACACACACACACACACACACACACACACAAGTTTCCTGCTATTTGTCCAGAATGTGATAAGGCAGTCACATTTTGTAGGCTTGAATATACACAGGAATAGGAGACCAGTCTTACTCTCACTTAGCGAGACGACTAACCCAGGCATCAAACGCTCATCCGACCGCGCTCGTCATATTATTAGCGTAGCTAACTATCACCTTCGCTAGTTAGCCCGATTGGTGACTTTATTGAGTAATTTATAAAGTGTCATTGGCTAATAAAGTTTTATTTTAA
>OY992886.1:90753821-90773821 GCA_963921405.1 Cepaea hortensis | reverse complement strand
CCTCTTGTTATCCACTTGAGATCGAGTACACTTGCATCCCAATATCCAATCGCCACACGAATTTGGATCCACAAAAGGAAAACACGTCTAGTCTTGAAAATGGCACCACAGCGTATGTTTCTTTGTTCTCCTGTGACGTATCTCATCTCCCTTAGTTTCCTTGTGCACTATACATACCCTTTGGTGCATGCTTAGGAAAAATCCCTTTATCTTCTCCCTGCATCCTGTGTTGCTGTAATAGCTATCTTGCACCACATACACTGCGTGATTGCCAGCGTGTTACTGGGGAGTTTAAATAAAGAAAATAACAGTGACACTGTAATATACCATGCATGTCGTAAGGGTTGAACAATGAGGGTTGACCTCGGGCTGGCTACCTATGCTGAGAACACTTTTGCTGCAAAATTAAACCAAACACAGAGTTGGATGCTGGCCTTTGCTAAATTGGGAGATATTGAGCATAAGGTGCGATTACGGTGAAATCGACATCACGACTCATAAGTGCCCAAACTCTTCTAGCATATCACCAAGGTTGTGGATGCTTATTAAGACCTGCTAGCTGGTTAGCCACAAGTCAGAAAAGGCATCCCATGCAGTCATTTCTGTCAGTACTATCCTAAAATCCACACACTCCAAAAGCCGTAATCCAGAAGGTTCATCTGGGTATTTGTAAAGGTATTTGTAATTATATATGTGTATAATATATTTGTCACACACATGAAGGCAACATATTGTGATATTAAATTCAGATTTCTTCATGGGATAAAATAAACAGATAATTTTGAAATGAGAACAGGGGTGAGACGAGAATGTTTTTGCCACCTTCATATTACCTGCTGACATTAGATGAAGACAACAATGGCTACCATCGGAAATGCAATTCAATGGGTTCTAACAGAGCAGCTTGATGACTTCTCCAAAGCATCCCCCTTCCCCCCGTTCCACACATCAGATCAGATGCAAGATAAATTAAACACACTTGATGGGAGGTCGTGAATATTAGGTCTACAAATTCATAGGGGACTGACGCAGAAAATGATAATAAAATCACGGAAATGATAACCCGATCTCCCTTGGTGAATCATCACTTCAAGAAGTGAAATCATACACATATATTGATAACAATGTAGACCATGAAGAAGGAACAGAATATCATGTGTCATGCCGATAGGCGTGGGTGGTCCCAGTTTCCCATCTCTTACGATCCCTAGAGTGATGGGTCAGGTTTATGTTCTTGTTCCGGTTATGCCATGTGGCTGGGTCATCCAGACAGTCAGTTCTTTGTCTTGGCGTTGCTCTTTTTTTTCAACAAGATTTCCATTTCCATTTCCAGTTCCGAGAAAAGATATTTTGTCCTCGTTCAACCATCGAATTCTCGATGTAGCTATAGTTGGGACCCTTATGGTGTATTTCGTACTTCTTCTTTCGTAAATAGAGATGCGTATAGGTGATAAATTGACACACATCTTTTAAGTTTATTTCCCTTCATGACGTGCCCAAGGAATGTTGAATGTCTACGCCAGACCTTGACATCTTGATGTTCAACATCACTGAGGCTTGGATAGAAGAGTTATGGAAGATGTGCTTCTTCGAAGAAGAAGTAAGAGACTGACCAGAACGAAGATTGATATAGGACATGCTGACACCTTGGGCATGAGGGTGCACACTAAAATAAAGTCAGTTGCATGTCCTTTACACGATGCAATCAACCACGACATTATTACTCTGTTTGTGATTTTCTATAAAATTTTACGTTCAGTAGTTTGCCATTGCCGGTCTCTCTGGCGAAGAGGTTAACGAATTTCTCCGTAATCTTGTATATCCATGTGAGGAACACAGCTGAGCGAGATTTGGCAGCGGATTGCCTTGCGTTGGTTACTTAAGGGGTATGTGAGCCGATCGCTCAGAAAGCAATGGCAAACTACTGAACGTAATCTTGTCAAGAACATCAACAACAGCTGAAAAATGCTGGTGTTGACTGCGACGTCCTGTAAGGGATACGCAAATTTAAAAAAAAAGTTTGCCATTGGTTTCTGAACGGCCGATGCCCATACCCTACTGAAAGTCAATGCAAAACGTTCAGCTCAAACATCACCTGCAGCTGACATCGAAGCCGGTATGTGAAACTCGTTCACTACCCCTAGGCCACATACGCAGACAAGGGTGCATGAGGCGGGAGGAATGGCTGGAGATTGAGAAACTTTCCGCGGTCCGTGATTAGAACAACAGTACGCAAAGGGAATGCTACATGGAGATGAAGTTAGCATTTATCCATGCGTGATCTATGAGAAAACATTGGGGATCTTACGGGAGTATTCTTGTGGAATAATTGTTGTGGAATCCTTTAGGTCACTGAAATACCGTGAGAAATTTGTTTACAAGTATTGATCGGCATACATAGATGTAGAGAAAAACAATATAGATTAGAGGCGAACTAGACAATACAAACATTTAATGCTGTAATGGCTACACGGGAATTTCTACCTACATCCCCTACATGATGATAGCACCTCGTTCAAGGAACAAGTGTTATTTCGTCGTCAGGCCTAATAAAGGTCCTAAAAAGTGACAGCGAGTGACCATGTTTTATTTTAATCTTTCTGTGCCCACAGTTTAGTTGCAAACTACAAAACGAACATACAATGCTGACGAAATACAGGTTCAGCATTAAGAAACCATCGCAAATCATCATCTCGGGAGTTGCCGTAAGTGCTTTCAGTTTGCAATTCATGATGCCAACAATGGGGTTGTCCACGGCAACTTCTAAACGGGCGAGATATTTAATTGAACACAACCAATAAGAGTAAAAATATATTGAAATTTTGAAATATCTGAACAAAGAAGAAAGCTGGCTCATAAACATCGTGCCTCAGAAATTAAAATACTTAGGATATATTTAAAAAAGCATTGGCTTAAACATAACGGTTATGGAGGGCATGGTTCCTCGACAAATAGGCAGGCCTCGACCAGAAGGAAGATGGATACAGCTGTATTCAGACAACTTGGACATGATGGTGTACGAGGCAGGGCAACTAGCGAAGAGTGGAGATGTCTTTTGGCGGTCCGTGAGGAGAACGAACTTTTGCAAATGAATTGATATGTGATGAGGAGGTAGTGCAGCAGAAGGAATGTTATTGAATCCGAATTAATCAGATACAATCACCACACAATATTCCAACCCACGAACTTTACCTCATCTTATCTCACCTTGTTCCTCCTGTACCTTGCTGTGTCGAGCCGATGTATGAACAGCGGGAGAGTGCCCGTTTATGGGCTCGATGTATCGAGGTTCTATTGGACTCTGCTACTCCCTCTGTACATCGGCTACATGGCCGTCTTCCTCTGCTTCCATTTGGTCTGTACATCATTGCTTGTTGTGGTATTCTGTTAGCTGGTAATCTAGTCAAAATTATTTGGGCATGTTATGAGAAGAAATGACTTGGAGAACTTGGTGACGACTGGCAAGATAGAAGGGAAGAGACCAAGGGGGAGACCGAGAAGTAAATATCTGGATAGCTTGGCCACGTAGCATGGTCGAGACAGGAACACGGGACTGATCTACGACTCTGATGATCGAGTGAGATGGCAGAACATGACCACCCACGCTTATCGGCATGGCACATGATGGATGGTAATCTAGTTACATTGCCAAACCATTTAACTTGCTGCCTTCTGATAAAATCTAGCGCTGCCATAATCCCAACTTTAGTCCTGATTTCTTCTATTTCTGATTTTTCTATTTTCTGGATACATTGAGTATTCCTCTCAGGAATCTCATTTCTGTTGTGATTTTTCTTTTCTCTTTTTTTCCCCCTATCATTGCCCAGGTTTGGCATTGGTAGCATAGAGTTGGTAGAAAGATTGTGTTGTAGAGTACTTTCTTAGTAACTATTGATAAGTAAGTGTTTGCTCTTTAGTATTGGCGCCATGTCTAATGAGTTGGTTCGCCTTATTGCATGTGTTTTCTATCTGATTTACTATTTACCGTCAAGCAGACCGGAAAACTATGACCGCGAAGTCAGGGGCCAACTGGGCTCTGGCTTTAAAAAAAAAATTAAGACAAAAATTAAGAAGCATAATCGGACGATCTTTATCAAGAAAATATATATCGTCAGCGACACAGCGCATCTTGCTAGATTTTAGGCAATAAATACTTCCTTACGTCCAGCCATCCCTTGCTCGCTCAATTACCTCAGGTGCACACTACTCCGGACGTTTGCTTCTTCTTCATCTTATAGTCCGTGCCGTGTGGCGATGGTGATCATGCCTGTCCAGATCCCTCTGTCACGTGTGCTGGCCAATCATTTCTGACAATGATGTTACCCCATGACATGATGTCCAAATGTTCAGCATCGTTTCTCTTGGTCTCTTCCTGCCTTTCTTCTGTTACGACATGCTCTACCTTAGTCCCTTCATAACAAACACTTTATTCCTAGATACGTTTTTGTTATCATTTTGCCATTTGTATCTTGGCAGTGGCCTATTCTATTTACTCTTTGCGATTGAAGTGCTTGAATATTTAGTTCTCTAATTGTTAGTTCTCTAATTGTTAGTTCTCTAATTTTGCCATTTTTATCTTGGCATCGGCCTGATCTATTTACTTTTTTTTTTCGATTGAAATGCTTGAATTGTTAGCTCTCTAATTGTTAGTTCTCTAACGTCGCCATTTGTATCTTGGCAGCAGCCTATGTTATTTATTCTTTTAGATCTGCAAATGCTGCTCTCCGTGGCTAAGGTCTTACAGACGTGATTCATAAGCCCGCTTACCCTCCTTCAAAACACAGCTGCGACCGGTTTTATTTTCACCCCTGTGCCCTTTCAAAAACTCAATCACTCGGTGATAATAGGAAACCGCTCATATCCATGCCGAGCCTAGACTGCATAAGAAATGCATGAACACCATATTGATTGATTACCTGGTGAGCAGATGAAAGCAAAACCAGGAAGAAAGGTAGTTTGATTATAAATATGTACACTCTGTCTGAGAAACATGAAAGCTATGACGTACATTAAGATTGATGATGGAAATAAAGACATTCATTTTCTGCAAGATATTCTTCAAGCTAAGATTATATCACACGAGGACAAAGTGCACGTGATTACACCTTGGGAATGCTGGAAAATATATGAAACTATAAAGATCAGAAGAGAGAGTTTTTCTTCTAACTGGGTCTCTTTTCTTCACAGACGGTCTCTTTTCTGCAATGACGGTCTCAGAGTGTACAAACGGTGCTGATGTCATAGTCCGTGTTTTAGTGTGATCGTGCACAATGACATACCGAACTTCCTTTTGTAACATACATTTGCTGGTTATCATGTGAATGTTCTGGGACGTAGAGGTGTTTCCAAGGCACCAGGTCCATGGTTTATACTGGCCAAGACCTACTAACACGTCCTAGTCGTGCGTCCTGTGCAACAGGTTCCTTCGGGGTCCTGGCTAACGTAGTATGATCGCTGACTCTTTCGAAGTCGGAGAGTATCTCTGCCTGCACGGCGAGGAACCACCAGTCTGCACACCAATAAGCCAGACATGGGACAACGGATACTCACGTAAACCTCAGTCCGGTATGACATCTCACTGATGTTGGACAACAGGATGTCTTCATCCGACATACAGGACTTCGCGTTGGAGTTCACAGTCAGCGAACGCAAGCAAGCATATTAATTCTCTGGAAGTTTGAGTTCAAACACTAAAGTCTGAAGTATATACGTTCAGATAGCTTGAGTCTGTAAAAGCTTGCACTTATCGGAGCGAGATCAGAGTAGGGACCCTCCCCCCGCCGACCCAGTAGCGAAATAACTTCTTCAGGATGGCTGTGTGGCGGAGTTATCCTTCCATTCTTCCAGCTCAGAAAATATCGGGGTGTGCAATGCAAACTCAATACTGGATTTCACATCTGCGGTAAGGCTTATTAAGATGTAGTCAGGAGATGATTCAACACAGCACATACGCATTGGATGGGATCAGAACTCTTTTGCTGGTGATTCATCCTGATGTTTATTCCGTGATGTTTCTTTCGTGATGTTTCCTCCATGATGTTTCCTCCATGATGTTCCCTCCATGATGTTCCTTCCATGATGTTCCTTCCATGATCTTCCATCTATGATGTATCCTACATGATGTTTAAACATTTCGTTGTCAACATACTCCAACCCGATTCCCAGAGGGGTATCCATTCCTAGAGCGGTCTCAACAAAGGAAACACATGTTTAATAATTGTCACATTTACTTTGGTTGAGTAAGAAATGCTACTATAAGACAGACTGTGGGATCAACACCTTGTGCCACATTTATTGAAAGACAGAAGATCAAGTGGTTTGGCCATGTCGTTAGAATGCAACATCAGCAACTACCATCACTGGCCTTACATCAAAGATCATCTGCGACGAGACCACGAGGACGTCCAAGAAGAAAATGGATTGACGACATCAGAGACATTGTACAACCACACGGAATGACACTATCCAGTGCCGTCCACCGGGCGCTGGAACGCAAATTATTCCTCCCCACGACGCTTGACGGCAGAAGTGGAAGATGATGATGATGATGATGATGATGCATTGTGATGTTTCCTCCATGTTCCTTAAACATCTCGGTGTTAACAAACTCCAACCCAAATGCCCAAAGGTGTATCCATTCCTATAGCGGTCTTGACAGGGGAAACACTTGTTTACGAATTCTCTCATTTACATTGGATGATGCAATGTGCTGTTTCCTCCCTAAAACAGATGACCATGTTTATGTGTCGTTTCAGGGAAGTGTATACAGTTTCACAATTCCGACATACCGGGGTCGAAGTTAGCCGTAGGCCATATGGGAGCAGATCGTTTTGCGTTGATTTCCACAATGGTATGAGCCTCGGTTGTTCAGAAATTAATAGCAAATTACTGAACGCAAAGTTGCCTTGAAAATCACAAACAGCCAATAAATGCCGGGGTTGAATGTGCCGTCCTGTAAAGGACATGCTGTTGTTTGAACGACCTCAAGAATTCTCTGGCCATTCACAAATAACCTGTATACGTTACATGTTGGGACAACTCCAGCAGATAATCTGACGTCATGAGTATCTGGATCCAGCAAGATTCTAACGGCTGTGAAATGTCATTTACTTCACTTTGTCAGAACATAACGTCTCCGCATTCAAGAAAATAA
Source organism: Cepaea hortensis (assembly GCA_963921405.1). Classification (NCBI taxonomy): domain Eukaryota; kingdom Metazoa; phylum Mollusca; class Gastropoda; order Stylommatophora; family Helicidae; genus Cepaea; species Cepaea hortensis. The sequence goes on along the minus strand of OY992886.1, from coordinate 90,766,668 downwards.
ATGTGCTTACAATAATGCGCTTCTTTCTACAATTGAATCATAACATGTGATACAATATTTGATTTCTGTAATGTCTCTTTTAGACCGCGTTTCGCTGCTTTTTTACGTAAATCGTATGGGTGTCGGTCGTTCAGAAAGCATTGGAAAACTACTGAACGTAAACTTGCCAAGGCATCAACAACAGCAACAAATGCTGGTGTTGACTGCAAACGTCCGGTTTAAGGATATGGAACTGACTAACTAATGTCTCTTTTACTCCATCTTGCCTTGTTTCCCGTTGTTCTCACGTAGAAAGCGTTAGCCGCTGGTTGATCTTGGTCCATTTTAGCGAAACGTTCCAACTATTATATTGTTTGATGGGCATCTGTGCTTAATAATATTAATGTGTTTAGAATAAAATACTCTTTGTTTTTAATTCAATCATGACATGTGACACAAGATTTGTAGCCACAGACACGCAGATGATTAATTAATAACACCTGCGCTCTGTTTAATTACTTCAGGAATTTTTTTTTTAAATAAAAATATTTGATGAATGAGAAACAGTTGACCGTGTGGCTAGACAGTCTGTTCTTCTTCAGAAGACCCGGGTTCCAATCCTCGGTAAGGTGTGGATTTGTCTCAGTCGGGGGCAAAAAGAAAACCCCCAACCTGCATAGTTCGCTGCGACTATACTAAACAGGTGGCCTTAATTCCTCGGGCTTAAGAGCCCCCTATCTTACACAGCAAGTTACAATAGACAGTAGATGGCAGCTGTGAAGTTAGACTTTACATCTTTTAATCGACGTCATTTTAGTTTGTTCGATCTGTTTATATAGACATATATGGACAGAGATATACATCATGTGCACATATTAGCAACTATTGTAGAACCTTTGAGTTCATTGGAATATATTTATGAATACTGACTGGCACACATAGATGTAGAAGAAAGAAGTAGAGATTAGAGGACATACTAAACAATACAAAAATATAAAGCTGTAGTGGTCACCAGTATTCGATACTGCAACCTTCAAATGATGACAGCGCCTTGCTGAAGAAATGCGCGTTCTTCGAACTACGGCCAACTAGGCTATCAACTCGTATTAGCTAGTGATGTTGTGTTATTTAAGTCTTTCGATGGCCACAATGTAGCGGCAAACCATGATTCCCAACTTGATGATGTTCACCAGTCATAGAAAATCTAAACACTGACTCTCATCCTGTGGAGCTCCATCCTCAAAGTGATGATTAAGTACTTTTGGGATTATTTATTTAGTTGAAATTACTTCAATATGACATTTCGCACGAAGACATTAGATACTTTTTTTTTTTTTTTTTTATTTGCTTCTTGAAGGACTTGCTTATTGGTTTTTCTGTCTCTCGGTGATATTCTTTGCATGTTGTTGGTCTAATACCATATATCCAACTCGCCTTTAGACTCTTAAAAAGGGTGTTTTGCTTACTTTACCTACTTACAAACCTACGTTGCTTGTTTTCCTATTTCGTTTCGGTTTCAAATCTTCATACATCAAATGAACAAATGTACTGTAATTTGAGACACGTTGAGATGTTACAAGCACAAATTATTCACTATGGTACACAATAGAAAACAGCAAGTTATATGGTTCGGCCGCATAACTAGATGAATAACTAACTGATAGTATATAACAACAATGGAGGCTCTAGAGATGTGGAAATACAGAAGAATATGTCGTATTTCATGGTAACAAATACAATCAAATACAGAGGTTCTAGAAACACTGGGAATGAAAAGAGAGTTGATTAAAGAAATAAAAAAGCAAGTGAAATATTTCGGCCACGTTATAATACATAATACTCTTATAAAAAACATACTAGAGGGTAAGTTTGAGGGCAAGCGAGCAGGAGGCAGACAACGATACAGGTGGGAAGATAATATCAAGCGATGGACGAACATCAATCTGACAAAATGTACAGTCAGGGCGAGAGACAGACAATGTTGGAGATATATTTCAGCCAACCTTCATTGTGGAGACGGCACCTGATTGATTGATTGATACTACAACAAGCTATGATGTATAGACCAAGTGAAATAAGAAGAAGAGGCCGACCATGTAAACTATGGATAGAGGGAATAACAGAATCCATGAGAATCTCTTATATATGAAGAATAAAAGCGGGCACTCTCCCGCTATTTATGCTTCATTTCGACACGGCAAGGAACAACAGGGACAAGATTAGATGAGATGAGATGTGATGCAAAATTCAATACAAAACTTCAAATATAATAACACTGCCTTTAATATGCATTACATCTTAATTATCAGAAGGTTTTGAAATGCGTTAACAGTCGCAAAAACAGTTCCAAATGCAGACTGTTATAGTGATCACAGATTGATTATAGGCACATTAACAATAAAGTTAAATACGGTCTGCTATACACCGGGAAGCACTAAATGTGATTTGTGTACATTGAATAATGACAAGGAAATAGAAGGCAATTTTAACATAGAAATAAACAACAGATTTGATATATTGTCTGATCTAGAGACCTTATTTCAAGATGTGGATGACCAATGGGAAATGAAGAATTCAATCAGTTTCGCTGCAGAAACAACCATCCCAAAATTAAAGAAAGTAAGTCGTAAGAAATGGATGACTGAAGAAATGTTACGAAAAATGGAAACAAGAAGACACAACAAAAATAATCCTGACAAATATTTAGAGATTCACAGAAGAGTCAGAACATTATGTAAAGAAGCAAAACAAGCATGGCTTGAGAAAAATTGCATGGAAATTGAAAAACAACGCAACAGTGAAAATACAAAATTAATGCACAAAAGAATTCAGGAACTTACTAATAAAAGAAACACACATCAGCAGGTTGCCTGAAAACAAAGGATGGACAAATCATAATCGAGAAGGATCAGATTTTAGATGCATGGTCAGGTTACATGAAAATACTCTACAATGTTACACATGAAAAACAGTTGGCTATTTCTTATAATATGGAAGGACCACCAATATTGAAGATGGATGTTCAGTATGCTCTCAGTCAAATGTAAAATGGCAAGATCCCGGGTCAAGACAACATCACAACCGAAATTATTATGCCTTAGAAGAGTATAGTATAGACCAAGTTACCATATTGCTAAAAAGATATATATATGACACTGGTGATATTCCCATTGACTTACGTAGATACTGTTTATCGCAATTCCGGAAAAGTCAGGAGCCTTGGAATGTAATTAGCATGGAACAATTAGCATAATGAGTCACATCACAGAGATTTTACTTTGGGCAATCATGTACAGGGTTAAGAGGAAAATAAAACCAAAAATATGTGGAGAACAGTGTGGGTTTGTAGAAGGCAAAGGTATAACAAATGCCGTGTATTTGCTGAAAACAATAATAATTGGGTTTTCAACAGAAGTCAATAAAGAGCTTCATCTTTGCTACATTGATTACTTGAAAGCCTTCGATAAAGTAAGACATAGGCACATGATGAACATGCTGGCAGACCTCCAACTGGACGGACGAGATCTTAGAGTTATAAAGAACTCTACTGGAAAAAAGCAGCTGCCATAAAACTTGATAATTAAGTGGGTCATTCCAGACGTATTGGTTACCCATTCCTCTGGAATACACAAGAATTAGGCCGAGAGAGGGATCATGTCGTACGGGCACCACATGTTTCTCTGAAGCTCTGCCCAGGCATTGTGATGGAATATTGGCCATATTCCAACTCACATACTTTAGTCTGTCAAGACTGCAAGATGCCACTCACTCACATTTCCAGCCTATTATGAGAGGTGTGCGACAGGCATGTGTAATGTTTCCAGATTGTTTCTCCCTCTATAGAGAAAATATTAGAGAAATTTAGAGGATATGAAAGGAGTTGCATTTGGAGGATAAAACATAAATAATATAAATTATGCGGACGCTACACAATTGATTGCTGACAACGAGCAGGATCTATAACATTTGGTGGATGCAGTTATTATACACGATGAGAAACTAGGTTTAGAATTGAATTGTAAGAAAACAGAGATCATGGTCGTCTCTAAGAAGAATGAAATACCACATTGTAACATCCAAGTGAATGGAAATATTCTTAAACAGGTGAATCGGTGCAACTATCTCGGAACAGTCGTAACATTTGATGGAAGATACCTTGCAGAGATTAGATCAAGAATTTCTATGGCAACAGTGGCCTTCTGCAAAATAGAAAACATATTTACCAACAAAATTTTCTAGAATATCAAGGGGTGTCTAGCTGGTAGTGCCTCGAAGTAAGCTTGTTCCTACAGCGAAACGCCGTTGTCATTTGGAGGTGACAGGTTCGAATCCCGGTCGGTAAATAAAGCTGTCCATTTTAATGTTGTCTAGCTCGTCCTTTAGCCGTACTTCCTTCTTCTCACATCTATGTTGGCTCGTCCTTTAGCTGTACTTCCTTCTTCTCACATCTATGTTGGCTCGTCCTTTAGCTGTACTTCCTTCTTCTCACATCTATGTGCGTGTGTTTATTTATGGAGTGTATATAGAATCCACATTGCTGTATGCAGTGTGAAACATGGACAATTAAAAGACAAGCTAAGAATGTTCTAATGGCGGTGGAAATGTGCATTTTGAGAAACATGCAAAGAATGCCCTGGACTGCTAGAAAATCAAATGAGACAGTCTTTCAAGAGACAAATGAAAAACTGAGATTGAATGGGGATATTAGACATAGACAGTCAAGACTGTTTGAACATCTTATGAAGAACAGTCTTTCAAGAGACAAATGAAAAACTGAGATTGAATGGGGATATTAGACATAGACAGTCAAGACTGTTTGAACATCTTATGAAGATAAATGGACTTTAAAATGTGGTGACCACTGACAAGCTTGACGGGAAGAGAGCAAAATGAAGATAAAGGGATAAATACCTTGATGGTTTGGTAGCGTGGCATAGTCGGAACAAGAATACAGATCTGATTCGAGACTCTGGTGACGGTGAAAGATGGCGAACCGTGACCGGACACGCCCATAGGCATGGCACTTGATGATAATGATGAGTATGCAAATGTGGCTGGTAGTGGCGCGTTACTTGGCCTCTTTAAAAGTCGGGCGGTACTCCACAAGGTTTCAGGACTCCAAAAGCTTTTAGGTAAACATAATACTTTGCTGTTCGGATGTGAAGTGTCAGGTATTCACATATTCTAGATCAAAGGAAACCGAAGCTTCGTTGTCAGTTCCCTTCCACGCCATCTTTCCTTCACAAGCAGGTTCTGAAATTAGTCTGGCTGACATGTTATGGGGCTGGTCGACATCACAGATCTGAGGCTCGAGAAAATAACCGTGTCAATGCTGGGGACTAAACCAGGACCGCTGTCTTGTCAGGCACGGGCACATATCACTGTGCCAAGAGAAGGTTGGGAAACACTGATCTAGACAGAGGTCAGCGTGGTAGAATGAATAAGAACGCTTGCTCTTAAACTTCCGGTGTGCTGATGATGAGGTAACAGGATCAACCCTTACACCGGTCAGTTGGATTAACTCGTCCTTGACTTGTGTACGTAAATTACAAGTACCTCAGAAGTTGGAATGGGTTCGTCTGATGGCGTGGGACAATGGTAATCGGGAAAGCTAATCCACACGTAAACATCAATCCTGTGCACTACCAAGCAGTGCAACCACTACAGGTAGTATCACGTGTATGGACTATGTTTGAGTTTACAGCAAGCGAACACAACAACAAGAGTATTATATAAAGACCGACCTATCTATATCGGTCATTTCTCTTGAAGTCTCTTATCACAATTCACCCATCATGCATCAGTAATGGTCCTTTATGCCTGGCTAAACATCTTTTAATCAGCTGTTACGTTCCGAATGAGTTTTAATCAACAAAGAGATCACACGTAATCAAAGTGAACTGTTATAAGGTCATGTGTTTGCAATCATTACCTTCTGGTTGAGATTCCAGTCGCGGCTCTCTGCGGGTATTTTCAATATTAGCAGGTAGGCAACATCGTTGCCTTTAAAAATGAGCATAGCTTTTTTTATTTTAACCTGTAAATGCAGTTTATAAGTTTGATTAAATAAAACGAGAAAACAAACAACATGTGTAGCTTTTGGTTTTTGTGGTTATCGTTCTCTCTTTACAAGCACACACACTTCCCACTTAGGTCAGCATGGCCGAAAGGATAAGAGAGCTCGCTCTTAAACTGTCGTTGTACAGATGCTGGAATAGCGGGTTCAACCTCCACTCCGGACAGTTGGACTAAAATGTTGACTTCTCGTCCTTGACTTGGGGACGTAAATTACAAGTAGTCGGAGTGGGTTTACCTGAAGGTAAGGGGACACTGGTAATAGGGAAAGCTAATCCACAGGCAAAAACCAGTACAGTGCACTAGAAGAACTAGAGGAACTACGATTGAATTCAAAAATTCAAAACGAGCGAACGCAAATCAAAAATATGATACTAGTGTTTCAATGATATCGTGTATCTGTTTTGTTTCGTCTTGATTAATTCCTTCAGTTGAAAGCAATTATTTTATAATTATAAAACGCTGTACCAGGTGTAGCTGAAGTAATAACTGTCTTATTGTCCGGTGCATGCCGGTGTAAATTAATGTCTAGGATAGAAAAAATGCCAAGTAATAATCGTAATTTAAAATCGTAAAACATAAAACAAGAATTGTTACATCTAGGGCAGAGTGGGTAAATATAGTGATTATCTGGGACAGGGGGAGATAAACTAACGGGTCATAGAGGAGCATTTAAACAAGGAAGTAAGGACGACGTATTTTGTTAAGCAAGAAGGATAACAACGACTAGACAGAAACATTTAAAGTAAGAACTAGGATATAACAATTTGAAGTAACAACTAGATCAGAGACATTTAAAGTAGCAAGTTGGCAGAAACATTTAAAGAAACAAGTAGGACAGAGACATTTAAAACAACAGCTAAGTCAGAGACATTTAAAGTAACAACTTAGCAGAAACATTTGAAGAAACAACTAGGACATTTAAAGCAACAGCTAGGACAGTAACATTTAAAAATAAACAACAACAACAAAAAAACAATCAAACAAAGTAAGAGAAATTTTACATTGCAACTAGGACAGAAACATCTAAAGAAATAGCTTGAACGGAAAGATCTTAATTAATAACTAGTATAGAAAATTTAAAGTAACAACTAGTACAGCGACAATTAAAATAGCAACTAGGAGAGAAACATTTGAAGTAACAACTAGGACAGAAACATTTGAAGTAATAACTAGGACAGAAACATCTAAAGAAATATCTTGAACGGAAACATCGTAAGTAATAACTAGTATAGAAAATTGTAAGTAACAACTAGGACAGCGACAATTACAATAACAACCAGGACAGAAACATTCGAAGTAACAACTAGGACAGAAACACTTTCATTTTCACTTTTCCGTTTGCTTCGCGCTCCGAAGATTGCGGGTTCGATAACGGGCTACTTCTTTCGGTTCACAAGTGCATTTTTCTCGGAGACTCCTGGGGGTCGTCACTGGAGTTAGGGAGTTCGTGCTTTGTGCGACGCTTTCAGCTCATGTGATGAGAAGAAAGGCAGTAAAGAACATCGTGATAAATGGAAAGATCAGTGGGAAAAGAGGTAGAGGCAGAGGCAGAGAAATGATCGATGGACTGAGATTGTGGCCTGGAGGAATATCAATAGTGTTCTAGTTTCGTTAGCCTTTTCCAGACAATCGTTGTTAGTTACTCAATGCAAATTAGCAATCCAACGTATTTGCAACATTCGTCATAGGAACCACATTTGCATTGCTTCTTAGCTCTTTCTAATTTATTCTTTCATATTCCATGATTCATTGCCATATAGCACAGCAGGTTCTTCATAACATTTCTTATATTCAATCATAGTGGCTTATTGCGCAACATACTTTTAATTTTTTTTTATATGCATTTTTAATGAATATAATAAAAAAAAATGTTTGCATTTCCTTTACAGGACATTTCTGTCAACATCAGCATCTTTCAGCTGATTGTTGATTTCTCGGCAAGATTGCGCTCAGTAGTTTGCCATTGCTTTCTGAGCGGCCGGCTCACATACCCCGTAAGTTACCGACGCGATTCGAACCACTGCTGATTCTCACTGTCGTCACGTTACTTACGGGAGTATACGAGATTACGGAGAAAAGTCGCTAACCTCTAGGCCAGGAAGCTGGCAATGAGTATAATAGGAATAGTGGAATAGTAAATTCACCTCTAACAGGGAGCCGTCACGTTGTATGTCGGATGAAGACATACTGTTGTCCAACATCAGTGTGATGTCATACCGGACTGAGGTTTGCGTGAGTATCCGTTGTCCCATGTCTGGCTTATTGGTGTGCAGGAATGGTGTTTCCTCGCCGTGCAGGCAGATACTCTCCGACTTCGGAAGAATCAGCGATCCTACTACGTTAGCCAGGACCCCGAAGGGACCTGTTGCTCAGGACGCACGACTAGGACGTGTTAGTAGGTCTTGGCCAGTATAAAACCTGGCCCTAGTGCCTCGGAAACACCTCTGCGTCCCAGCCATCACGTAAGTAGATATTTTCGTTTCATCAACACTGTGTGCCATGCCGATAACCAAGGGCGGTCATGTTTCGCCATCTCACACGATTACCGTCTTTGATCAGCTCTGTGTTCTTGACTCGACCTTGCCACGTGACCAAGCCATCTAGATGTTTACTTCTCTGTCTTCCCTTTGTTCTTTTCCCCTCAATCTTGCCAGTTTCCACAATGTTATCCAGTTTATTTCTTCTCATAACGTGCAAAAAAAAAAAAAATGTTGACTGCCTACGTCTATTTTCTCTAATCAGTTTATGGTTTTTATTTGCTTCTTGTAGGACTTGCTTTTTTGGTTTTTCTGTCTGTCCAAGGTATTCTTTGCATTTTCCTCAGAAACCACATTTCCACTGCCATTAGATGTTTTTTTCCCCAGCTTGTCTGCTCATTGTCCACGTCTCACATCCATACAAAAGTACAGGTTCTATGTAGCACTTCAATACTCTTTTTCTCGATGCAATTGACATCGTTTTATTGATCAATATGTGTTCTATCTTGCGAAAGGCTAACTTAGCCACACAAATTCTAGTTATAATCTCTCTAAGCCACTTCCCTTCCGATGTTATGATTGTTCGGGGATAGTTGTACCGATTAACTTGTATAAGAACATTCCCAATACGCTTATATTACATTGTTGTGGATTAGTTTTAACTTTATTCTTGTAAAGTCGGTAAATTCCTTGAACTCGCTGTTCTAAAGTGCTTGGATTGTTACATCATGCAGCTAAAGACAATCTTATCTTGCTCGCATTGAGGATAGTTTACACGGAACACACTTAATCCAGGATTTGATACGCTCGCTTGGGAAGAACGTTTTGATGTCTCTATGCTTATCTGTCAGCCACACGCTGCACAATAGTTCCCCCCCCCCCCTATTCATTGCATTGGCAGCTCGGAGAACCACAAGATCCGTATCACAATATGTACTTACAGTTCAACATATCTCTTTTAGTGCTTGCCAGTCCAGTATATATTCCCTTTGTCATCTTGACAAATCACCGTCAGTCATAGAATCTACCCGAGTTATCTTTGTTATTCAACTTCACTTTCTATATATATAGTTGGAACAATAATTAGCCTACTAGCTTGTCCGACACGCGGTTGTCTGTTCAAATCCTTCTCGTGGCTCTCTACTTAACACAGTTTGTCTAATGACCATAAAGTATGTGCAGGACCCGCTTATTAGCCTCAAGGCACATCGGATATTTGGCCAGTGTTGCCATTTCAGTGCTTTTCGCACTATATTTAGTGCTTTTTCAAGTCATTTAGTGCGAAAATTTTGCTTTTAGCACTTCCGCGCTAATTTTGTGCTACAAAAAAAAATTTGGGTGCTTTTTGGTGATTTTTGGGGGATGTGTAAAAATTACTTCAAATATCATTTTGGGAACACTAAAAAGCCGAATTTGAACTGAAGCGAGGGAGTAAAACAGTCTTAGTACGTTACCGCACAATATTCAACTAATTTAACTCCCTGTAATACAATTTAGCTGAAAGCGAACGCCATCTTGCAGGCAAATTCCAAACGTCAATACATTAGCATGTAATCGAGTTCATAATTTTGTGGTGTCTACATTATCCTTTCATTTAAGCTTATGTGTGTTTCACCATGAGCAAGAAATATTGCCAACATTTCAGAGAACAGTGGCTCAGTGACACAAGATTTCAAAAATGGTTGTTAAAAGTAGAAGGGGATAATACTAAGTGTTTTTGCAAATATTTCAAATGTTCAATTGCAGCCAGGTTAAATGATATTGAGAGGCACAAGAATACAACGAAACATCAGAAAGCCGAACAACCATTCAGTACACAAAGGCAAACAACAATTGCATTTGACAAACTGAAAGATGATTTCAAAGAAACAGAAGGATGCATGTCTTTGTTCATAGCTGGCCATTGTTCGCTTCGCGTTGTTGACCATTTAAGTGAACTCTGCAAGGTACACTTTGGTGACAGCAAAGGTTGCAAGAACTTTAAGCTTAGGAGAACTAAGTGCAGAGCAGTTATTTCAAATGAACTTGCACCATATTTCACAACAGACTTGACAGCTGATATTGGCAAAAGTAAATACAGCTTATTGATTGATGAAAGTAATGACATTTCAGAAACTAAGCTACTTGGGGTAGCTATTAGGTACTATTCAGAGACAAGAAAAGTTTGTGGTTACTTACTTAGATTTAGTTGAACTGAGTGACTGCATCGCACAGGCAATATGCAATGCGTTAAAAGATTGTTTAAACAAGAATGGATTTGAGTTGCAAATACTAGTTGCACTCGGCACTGATAATGCGTCTGTCATGACAGGTGTAAACAATGGAGTATATACAAAATTAAAATCCGAAGTTCCTCATCTGGTACTAATTAGGTGTGTATGTCATTTCCTTCAGCTGGCAGTGTCAAAGGCTGCAGCTGCTTGTCTATCCAGGAACATAGAGTTCGTGATTAGAGAAACATATAACTGTTTTTCTCACTCAAGTCTTCGTCAAGCAAAGTACAGAGAGCTTTTTGCTTCAATAAATGATAGACAACATCCGCTGAAGATTGCTCAATTAAACCAGACACGATGGATGTCCATTCAATCTGCCATTGTCAGAATATTGCAGCAGTGGGTCGAGTTCAGAACTCATTTTGATGTAGCAAGACTCAACGAGCGCTGTTATACAGCAGAACTTCTACATTCTATGTTTAGCGACATGAAGAACTATGTGTATCTCTGATTTCTCAAGCATATTCTCGGAGAAGTTCAAAGTGTGAATAAGAAATTCGAAGCAGATATACAGGATCCAACAAAACTACTCAGCGATCTTGTCCAGCTCATTGATTCTATCAGTTCAAAGATTGCTATTCCTAAAAAAAAAAAATAACAGAAAGTGATGCTATTCAAGATTATTTAGATCCTAATCCCAGTCTAGGTTATGAGTCTGAGACAGAAATAGCAGACTACAAGTTTCCCGATGAGAAAGAAATTCGTGGAAGGTGCATCCAGTTTTTAATAGAGCTATTGACACAGCTGCGTTTACGTAACCTGATAACGCACTCCATGTCATGTCTTAGTGTAAGTGAATGTCTACAGCCAATTAAGCCCTGTATATTGGATCTTACTAAAATGTTTGTAGAAGATGCAGCTACTCTCACCCGCATAGATTTCCAGTGGAGAAAACTTCATCATATGCAGTGGACACAAATCTCTGACACACTTGGACTGTGGGCAGAAATAGCCTCATACAGGGATGCCACGGTGAAAATCCTTTCCAAGATTTTACAGATTTAGCTTCAACTGTGCTCATTATACCTCATTCTAATGCGGACGTGGAGCGTATTTTCAGTCAGATGGGAGTTATAAAATCAAAATTGCGAAACAGACTGAGCATCAAGAGTTTGACAGCTGTTTTGACTATTAGATATGGAATGAAAAGATATGTCAAATGCTGTCATGATTATAAACTACCTAAGGATATTCTGCGAAAAATTGGATCACATGAGGCATATACATGTTTCTTTAAATCATCCTCCTCATCCTCATCATCGCAGGAGCAATCACAGCAGGAAATAGCTACATAAACTAAAGAGGAGTTGTTTGACTGGGATTTGGCAGATCTGGAATAAACTTCATTCTAATATTCAGTGATAATAATAAATTATAATGTGCTACTTTATAACATTTTGAATGAATATCACCAGTGCTTGTTTTAGTGATTTCCCAAAAAATAGTATTGAAATGTTGTGCTTTGTTGGCTCGAAAGTAGTTCTGATTGGGATTTGGCGGATCTGGAATAAACTTCATTGTAATATGAAGTGATAATAATAAATTATACTGTGCTACCTTGTTACATTTGTAATAAAAACAGTTGGTGCTTTATTTTGGTGCTTCCTAAAAATTTTGGTCCTTTTTGGGGGGTCGATTTTGGTGCTTTTTCATCAAAGGGAGATGGCACCACTGTATGTGGCACTGGACCCATATTTGTATAGGCCAATCGGCATTCAGTTGGTGGTATAGCCAATAGAAAACGTGAACTTCCCCAGACATTCTAGATATATACACTTTGATTGGTCATATCATCAATATCTTAATGATACTTAAAAATAAGTGCAGATGAGCAGCACCCTCTGCATGACGCTGTATTCAGAGAAAAGGGTGACAGGCTAAAGAGGGGCAAATCATGGATGGGTCGGGCGGAAGATGTCGTCGGACAGGTCTGCAGTCTTACCAGTATCAACCCCGGCAAGGAATGGGTGCCGGTGCCTCCAGCTTTTAAGTGTACCTTCTCCTGCATTATCACACTCGACAGATGGTGCAGAGAGCAGA
>OY992886.1:90518821-90746321 GCA_963921405.1 Cepaea hortensis | reverse complement strand
ACAAGGCTACAGCCTATATTAATTAGAACTAATTATAATAGGTTCTACCTTAGGCAACACCGCAGTTAGATCCAATTACATCCACTCTTGCCATGACAGGCACGTGTAAAATTAAATTAACTCAGTTCGCACACGGTAGACATTTCCCAATCAAAACCACAGTGCCGAAGCACGTCCGCTAAAATCCAAGGTTTGAGTTCAACTGTCCTCTCCAATCATGGTTTTCTGGCAAACCCCTAAAATTGGTCACGTGACATGGTTGATGTCCTGCAGGTGTTATTTGGGCATATCATCCATTGTCAAGAATCTATTTTCCCTGGCTTAGTCACTGTCAGAGTTGTCATCACTTGTTTTGACATCCCCAACAAGCTAGCGAGTTACTGTATGATCCCCACAACAGTATTCAATAGCAATCTGCCAATCTTCTTGATGTCCGGAAACTATAAATTGACAGACGGACTGTTTACTTCCGAGCTGAGTACTTCCGCTTCCAATCCGACCTGTTTATAAACTGTCAAAGCGATGTATGATTCAGCTCACCCACTTCCCCTACACATCTGCAGCTGATGACATCCGATTGCAACCAGGATCCGACAGGTTCCATCTGTATTCGAATGTTGACAAACTGTCAAAGCGATGCAGGGATTTGTCTCACTCACCACCGAATGTTCCCAATCCGTCGACCAGATGTAAACACGTGCAGCCACATTTTCTGGATTTGTTGAAACAACCTTTGGCCTCGACCATGCCGCTAATTCAGAACGCCTTTATTCTAATAATGGTTAAATCACGTTGGTCCATCATGTGACAGTCACAACCACGATAATTACCATATTCTTTACAACAAACATGTTGCATGTCCCTTGCAGAATGCTGAGATCAACCCCATGTTGCTATTCTAGGTAATTTTACGTTCAGTAGTTTGCCATTGCTTTCCGAACGTGAAGTCAACGCTTAAGTTCAACTAACCGGTTTAGGGAATGAGCCCGCTACCCTATGATCAGCTCACGTGACGTTAAAAGGCGAGCGTTCTTAACATAAAACCATAGCTTCTATATTCGGTGTCAAAAGCATAAAACCATAGCTTCTATATTCTGTGTTAAAAACATAAAACCATAGCTTCTATATTCGATGTCAAAAACATAAAACCATAGCTTCTATATTCGGTGTCAAAAACATAAAACCATAGCTTCTATATTCGGTGTCAAAAACAAGATATCATGATTACTGTATTCCTTTTGCAAATCCACATGAGCAGTAATAATGTTTTCCTTTAAATATATGAGTTAATTGGTCTATTCCATTTCTTATACCATAACGCCATATTTACAAGTGGAAGACAGAGAGATAAATGCGGGGATGGCTTGTCAAAATGGCATAACAGGGACACGAACGAGCACCTGTTCCGTGAGATGGCGGATCCTAAGTGACTACGCGTATCTTCATGACACACAGTGTGATGATTTCAATTAATGCAAAAAGACACTGCTGCCAGTTTATTTATCTTTAGAACCAAGTTGAGAAATAAATTAAGACTGAAATTTACAACCGGACAATCTAAAGATTGATAATCCATAGGCACTCCGGACTTTGAACCAGTCATTTGACAACGACATCTTTCACATCCGGTATTACGTATAGCTTGACATGTTTCTGTCGTCTACTAAAATACATTGATTTCTAGTTTTACTCAATCTCTTGTTCATGGTAATCCAACTATTATATTTCAATGACCTCATGATAATCCAACTGTTATAATTCAATGATCTTATGGTAATCCAACTACTATATTTCAAAGACATCATGGTAACCCAACTACGATATTTTTACAAACATTATAATACTGTCATTATTGTCCGTTTCAACAAATACAGTCCGTTATTATCAGCAGCGTACCCTTGTTTTTGTATGTGTTTGATTATGACCGCATTGCACCCGCAATGTTCACTCTGTCACTTGCGAATGTTTTCTTGTATAGCTAACTGATCTGTGTCTACTGTTAATTTTTCATTATTACATGTTTACAGTTGTTCCCCCATTCACATGTTTTAAAATTGTTTAGTCACTACCGTGAAACTGCCAAAGCATCCTTCAACAGTATAAAACAGCTGATCACATCTAAACAGTTAAATTGTGATTGACAACTGAGAGTTATCACGTGTTAGTCGGAAGATGTTGGCCAAATTGGCATGGCACCAGAAAACGGACACCAACGTACTACATTGGGAGAATGCATGGTCAGGCACCGGGGTTTATTCCATTTGGCTCTCTCTCTTTTCGCAGGGCGGCTTCCCTAAAGTGCAACGACGACCCCCGGGAGTCTCCGAGAAAACTGCACTCGTGAACCGAACGACGTAGCCCGGAATCGAACCCATGACCTTCTGAGTGCGAGGCAGGCGACGTAACCACTTCGCCACGGAGACTTGTCAGGCAGGAGCATACCTCCAGCACACCATCCATTGTGTGTCCCATGCCGGAAATGACGCACAGGAAACGTTGGTCGCAGAAGAAAAAGAAACTAACTATATGTTAATGTATGATGCCGAAACATGAACAATGAATAAACATTTTGACTGCAATACAGTTCCTTTAACTGTATTTATCTAGACAAATGGGAAGAAGACAGTGTCAGAAGAAAACAAACAAAATCAGCATTACATACAACTGGAATCAAAGAAGAATATAATGTCGTTAGAATGCAACACCAACAACTACCATCACTGGCCTTACATTAAAGATCATCTGCCACGAGACCACGAGGACGTCCAAGAAGAAAATGGATTGGCGACATCAAAGACATTGTAGAATCACACGGAATGACACTATCCAGTGCCGCCCACTGGGCGCTGGAGCACAAATTATTCCTCCCCACTACGCTTGACGGCAGAAGTGGAAGATGATGATGATAATGATGATGATGATGGAATCAAAGAGTATATTAATGAATGAGATATAGGTTATACAATCAAGGTACTTCGGTCACATAAAGAGGCATAGCTTCTTGTTAGAGGATGTGCTGAAGGGGAAAGGGGTGAGAAATTGTGCAATAGGAAGATAACCTACATGTGGTTGCTTAACATCCAGAGAAGGACTGGAAGAAATGTGCTCGAATGTGCCATGAAGACAACTAACAAAAGATTTTGGAGATCAATCACCATCATTATCAAATGCCAAGCCGATAGGCGTGGGAGGTCATGTTTCGCCATCTCACACGATCACCAAAGTCGTAGATCAGCTCTGTGTTTTATCTCATTTGTGGTCAAGCCATCTAGATATTTATATCTTTTCCCATTAGTCTTGCCAGTTGTCACAAAGTCCTCTCTTTATTTCGTCTCATAACGTGTCCAAATATGTTGACCCTCTACGTCTAATTTCTAGACTCTGTTAACGGTTTTCATTTGTTTCTGGTAGGACTTGTTCATTGGTTTTTCTGTCCACCCACGGTATTTGTGGAGATCCATCACAATCGACCTTTAATGTACAGACACAGTTGATGATGATGATGATGATGATGATGATGATGATGATGATGATGATGATGATGATGATAATGATGATGATGATGATGATGATGATGATGATGATGATGATGATGATGATGATGATGATGATGATGATGATGATGATGATGTTGATGATGATGATAATAATAATGATGATATGATTGTGAGTCATTCACGTTGTAGATCTTTAAAAAACAGAAACGCATTTCCGCTAGCATTCTATTCCTTTTAGAACCGAATAACCAAACTGGCACCTAACATTAACAGCTAAATGTTTAGGAATCCACGGTCCATTTGCGTTCGTTCTATTTTTATTGCCACCCATTACTCGTCCGGCTTGTCAAAGATCAGCGTTATCTCCGTACGGCTGGGCAATCATTTGTAAGTCAGAAATCGTTCAGACCTCTATTACACGCGATGAGCGAGGAGTACAATAGATCCTTGAGGGATACAAGAGATCAGAGAGGAATACATGAGATCAGTTAGAAATATACGGTATCAGGTATAATAGATGAATACAAGAGATTAGCGATTAATACAAGAGATCAGTGCGGAATACAAGAGATCAGTGCGGAATACAAGAGATTAGCGATTAACACATTAGATCAGTACGGAATACAAGAGATTAGCGATTAATACAAGAGATCAGTGCGGAATACAAGAGATCAGTGCGGAATACAAGAGATTAGCGATTAACACATTAGATCAGTACGGAATACAAGAGATTAGCGATTAATACAAGAGATCAGTGCGGAATACAAGAGATTAGCGATTAATACAAGAGATCAGTGCGGAATACAAGAGATCAGTGCGGAATACAAGAGATCAGTCCGGAATACAAGAGATCAGTGCGGAATACAAGAGATCAGTGCGGAATACAAGAGATCAGTGCGGAATACAAGAGATCAGTGCGGAATACAAGAGATTAGCGATTAATACAAGGGATCAGTGCAGAATATAAGAGATCAGTGTGGAATACAATAGATCAAGGCGGAATACAAGAGATCGGTGGGCAACAGAAGAGATCAGTGCCGAATACAAGAGATTGGTGAGAAGTACAAGTTATCAGTGCGGAATACAAGAGATCAGTGCGGAATACAAGAGATCAGTGATTAACACAATGTATCAGTGTGGAATATAAGAGATCAGTGGGTAATACAAGAAACTGGTGCGGAATACAAGAGATGCACGACTAATTCAAGGGATGTTTGCAGCGTACAATAGATCGGTGCGCAATACAACAGATCAGTGAGGCAAACAAGAGATCAGGGCGAAATGCAAGCGATCAGTACAGAATACAAAAGACCAGTGCGGAATACTAGCGATCAGAGATTAAAGATGAATACAAGAGATCAGAGTTAAGAGATGATATGCTGATTTTCATATTTTATTCTCACATTTCGGATTATGTGCTGTTATGTGATTTTGCACTTGTTTTCTCGGGTTCGTAGTGTATGCATTGATCTTATGCGAAGAGTAATCCGTTGATAATATGGTGTAATTCATTGCAGCTATCAGTGAAAAGCTTTCATGAAAGCTATCAGTGTAGATGTGTGTGGTTGAGAGTATGTGAGTTTGTGTTTGTTAATGTGAATGATTGTGACGCATTGTGTGAATGTGTGTATGTGGCCTTATGCATTATTAAGCATTAAGGGTGAGAGAGAGAGAGAGAGAGAGAGAGAGAGAGAGAGAGAGAGAGAGAGAGAGAGAGAGAGAGAGTATTATGAATGACTGAATGCCCGTTAGTGTGTTTGTGATTGTGAGCTGGTGTTTGTATGTGTATGTGTGTGTGCGTATGAGTGTGTGTGAGGGAGTATGTGTGTATGTAGGTGTGTGATTGTGTAGGTATATGACTGGGCGAGTATTAGTGTAAATGATGTATGTGTTTGCGTGTGTATAGATCATTCTAGCAATAGATATTGCAAAAAAAATAAAATACTTTCCTTGAAAATCAAAACACTGTAGCAATGGTTATGTCAAAGAAACAGAAGAAACAGATGTCACCAACCTTTTTTATAACAATATAAGGAAAAGTGCTGAATAAAGTTAATAAATTCAAATATGTGGGGTGGGGGGAGGGGGGGGGGGGGTAATCACAACGTCAGATGAAAGATGTGTGACAGCGATAAAAAGAAACAATCAAAGCAAGAGATGCATTTCATGAGATGAAAGGTATCTGATAAAATAAATCACACTCATTGATTGTCAGGAAGAGAGTACAGAAATGTTATATCGAACCTGCTCTGTTGTATGGCTTCGTGAAAATGAGCGAAAACATGAGAAAGAGCTTGCTAGAAGCAGAGATGTGGTTACTGGGAGGAATGTTGTGAATTCCTTGGATGTCCAGAGTAACTAACAATCATTTCCTGGGAGAGGCTAATGAAAGCAAAACACGATACACAACTATAGGAAAGAGACAAGCGGTGTTCTTTGCTCATGTCATGAGACGTTGATGAAGGCGGAGACGATGAGAAAGATTAGCAGTAGAAGTATCAAAGGCAGCCCAACAGATATTATGCTTGATTGTAACATAAAATGATGGCATGAAGGATTATCATCTGTTGATATTTTTGTTTGTTTTTGCGCTCGCTCGCTTTGAGCTCAAACGTAGTCTATACACTCTACTTTTGTGTCACCGGACTGAACTTCACGTATGATATTGCTTTCCCTATTGTCAGTGTCCCTCGCCATTAGGCAAACCCACTCCGACTTCAGAGGCCTTTGAAATATACGTTCCAAGTCAAGGACGAGAAGACAGAATTTTAGTCGAACTGACCGGTGTAGGGGTTGAACCCCTTACCTCAGCATCAAGATGTTTAAGAAAGAGCGATCTTATCTATTCGGCCATGCTGCCCTCCATCTGTTTACATGACCTGTAACAACAAGAACCCGAGATCTCGGGAAAGACGTCAATGCCTACGTCACTTCGCATGGCACATGATGATGATTGTCTTGTGACATTGGTTTTTAACTAGATATCAACATAGGGAAACTAATACATAGAGTGTGTCTTTAATGACTCTGCAGTGTTTGAAAATATTGCCGGTCCAAGTTTTGTATTCACCCTCTGTAAAGTTCATGCAACATAATAGGTAAATATAAAACTTAGACCGGCAATATTTCCAAACACTGCACAGTCATTAAAAATGCACCTTGTATTACTAGTATTGATGCTGTATTGCTAATAGAGCTAATGTGCTGTTTGTGTTGATGCTGTATTGTCAGGAGAACTAATGTGATATTGGTGTTGATGCTGTATTGTCAGGAGAACTAATGTGATATTGGTGTTGATGATGTATTGTCAGGAGAACTAATGTGATATTGGTGTTGATGCTGTATTGTCAGGAGAACTAATGTGATATTGGTGTTGGTGCTGTATTGCCAGGAGAACTAATGTGATATTTGTGTTGGTGCTGTATTGTCAGGAGAACTAATGTGATATTGGTGTTGGTGCTGTATTGCCAGGAGAACTAATGTGATATTGGTGTTGGTGCTGTATTGCCAGGAGAACTAATGTGATATTTGTGTGGATGCTGTATTGCCAGGAGAACTGTGATATTTGTGTGGATGCTGTATTGCCAGGAGAACTAATGTGATATTGGTGTTGGTGCTGTATTGTCAGGAGAACTAATGTGATATTGGTGTTGGTGCTGTATTGCCAGGAGAACTAATGTGATATTTGTGTTGATGTTGTATTTCCAGGAGAACTAATGTGATATTGGTGTTGATGCTGTATTGTTAGGAGAAATAATGTGATATTTGTGTTGATGCTGTATTGCTACGAGAACTAATGTGCTACTGGTGTTGATGCTGTATTGTTAGGAGAACTATTATCTATCAGTGGTGCTGATATATTCATAAGAGATCGATCAGGCTACTAGTGGGAAGCATTGGCTCAGAGATTACCGTGTCAGTCTCTTGTTCGTAAGATATAAGATCTGTCCCCAAAACATGGCTACATATTTATCTAATGATGTTACACGTCCCCATAACATGGCTACATATGTATCTAATGATATTACACGTCCCCTTAACATGGTTAAATATGTATCTAATGAAATTACACGTCCCCATAACATGGCTACATATATATCTAATGATATTACACGTCCCTTAAAATGGCTACATATGTATCTAATGATATTACATGTCCCCTTAATTTCATAGGTTGATACTACATATACTTAGCCTTTTCGGATGAGGACGAAAAAACAGAAGGCTCAGTATGCAAGCTGCGCGCATTAATAATCCCACGGCAGCTGATAATTGAGAGAACAGACCTTAAGGCCCCTGATGTGGCAAATTGTTAGGAAAAAAAAACCTACCTACGGGTTGATAGACTCCGTTACTTTGGATGTAATCATTCTAGAGGAAGTAACAAAAAAGTTAGTTGAGTATCCTTTGCAGGACATCGCAGTCAACCCCAGCATTGTTTGTTTGGCTGTTTGTGATTTCTTAACAAGTTTACGTTCAGTACTTTGCCATTGCCGTCTGAAATAAAAGCACCCATACCATTTTATAAAAGCCAACGCAAAGCGGTCTGATGCCCAAATCGCATACAGCTGTGTATCGAACGCGGTATGCGGGATTACGAACTGTTTCCGTAAACCTTTTGCCACAGAGCCGGTAAAGTAATCCTTGCACAAATACATGCCGAAGCAGGACACACTGCCCTTTGAGGTGCATATCTAGATTTGAAGCACTCCCATCGAATGAGGAAACTAAGAGGAACAAAATGATATAGCTTAATTTTTACCTGCACTAGCTATTAGATTTTATTATTTCACCATGGCGTTCCTTTCATGCCGTCTTGTTTGTTTATCTTATCCCCGCACACGTCTTTCAAGGCTTTTGTCAAAGCTGGTGTTCCTTTCGTTTTCTACATGTCCAATATCTGCATGTTGACTCTCATACAACGTTGTCATTTCTTGGTTGATGTTTGTTCTGATTCGTTCTTTATTCAGTTGTTGCAGATGTATATTTGTTTCCGTTCTTTTAGATCTCTGTTATTTTACATGTGATGTCTGAAATATTATAACCGGTCGATGACCAGCATCTATGGCTGGTGGTGGGAATGGCTCTGACATCTTCTGTTCATGTGCAATATAAATTTCATTTGTCTCTTCCTTATGATTAGGAGGTTTCACCAAGGCCGATGAGTCATCATTTAGTTCACAGCATTATAATTAATAAAATAAATGGCATTAGGAAAATTGTGATGAGTGACCTGAATATAAAGATAGCATCAGATAGCACTGGTTATGAAAAGATCATGGGGAAACACGGACTTGAGGCAATGAACGCAAATTGTTGTTTCACTAATTGTTGTGCTGTGAGTCGATATGGCATAGGTTAAAAACATGTTTTAGCATAAAATAATACATAAAGCTATGTAGGAATCACCAAACCACATTTTAAAAATATTAAATTGATTATATCTATATTAACATCGAACAATTAGTATAATGGGTCACATCACGAAGATTTGGAATCATCATGCAAAGAATTAGAAAGAAAATGAAACCCGATATAGGAGAAGAACAATGTGGGTTTGTAGAAGGCAGGGGTACAGTAAATACTGTGCATATGCTACGAACATTAACTGAACATTATATATAAGTAAACAAAGACCTACATTTTTGCTTTATTGACTACACAAAGGCTTTCGATAAAGTAAGACATGTCAACGTGTTGCTGACGCTTGGAGATATTCAAACTGATTGGAAAGACCTTAGACTTATAAAAACATATATTGGAAAATGCAAGCTGTCATAAATATTTATAATGAAGTAGGCCAATATCAGCCTATTAAGAGAGGTGTCAGACAGGGGTGTGTCATGTCTCCAGATCTGTTTTCCCTGTACAGAAAAATATTTTCAGAAATTTAGAAGATATGAGAGGAATTACCATTGGGGAACATAGCATCAAAAACATTAGATATGCGGATGATAAGTACTGATTGCAGACAATGAACACGATCTGCAACATTTAGTAGATGCGGTTGTCGCACACAGTGAACAACTAGGGTTAGAATTAAATTGTAAAATGACACAGATTATGGTCGTCACTAGGAAGAAAGAAATACCACAATGTAATATACAAGTGAATGGGAATATTCTTAAACAAGTGAATCGGTATAGTTATCTCGGAACAGTAATAACATCTGATAGTACATTCTTTGAAGAGATTAGAACAAGAACTGCCATGTCAAAGGTAGCCTTTTGCAAGATGGAAAACATACTGACCAATAAAATAATCTCATTTGCAACGAGAAAAAGAGTGTTGAACTGTTACAAATAATCTGTACTTTTGTATGGATGTGAAACGTAGAAAGTGAGCAGACAATCTGAAAAAAAAAATCTTATGGCCGTGGAAATGTGGTTTCTGATGAAAATGCAAAAAATACTATAGGCAGACCCAAAAAAAAAAATAATGAGCAGGTTCTACAAGAAACAAATGAAAACCGTAAACTGATTAGAGAAATTAGACGTAGACAGCCACAATTTTTGGACACGTTATAAGAAGACATAAATTGGAGAACTTGGTGACAACTGGCAAGATGGAGGGGAACATAATAAGAGGAAGGTAGAGAAGTAAATACCTGGATGGCTTGGCCACATGGTATGGTCGAGACAAGAACACAGAGCTGATCCACGACTGTAGTGATCGTGTGAGATGGCAAAATATGATCGCCCAAAACTTATCGGCATGGCACATGATGATTATGATCTATGTTACCAAGACATTTCGATGATCTCTACATGGCGTGGAAGATCACCATCTGCGGTTAGGTAAAGTTAAACTAAGGTTTCAGAGATCTATAAAGTCATGACCTTTTTACATCCTTATATGCCTCTTCGCAGATGTGAAATTCCATTCCTGACCTTGCACATAACGATGCATTGTGGGTTTGTAGAGAGGAAGAACAGTTCTGTAAAACAATGCCGTGGAGATAATGCTTTGGTACTGTGTCGAGAGTCAAGTCTCTACACCAGTGGTTCTCAAAATTGTTTGGCCTATGCACCCCTTCATTATATGTTCAGAATGTCATCCCACCTCCCTTTCGTATTTCTTCCCTATAAATCTCCTTCCCCCGCCGCCCCTACACAGTATATATAAAGATGGAAGCTAAATTTAATAACACGTACTAGAACAAGTCTAGACGTCGACATAAAACATGATTTGCGGGTCTACTTACGTTATAAAACGAATTTCAGAAGGGCGAAAAGTACAGAACCGTAAAGTGTGGAGGTAAAAACAATATCAAGTAATCGGTTCTTGTATTAACGCGATCTACCCTAACTCCCCCCCCCCCGGTTGAGAACCACTGCTCTACACCAACCTGACCCCGATAGATGCAAGCCATTTCAGTGCTCAGAAGATCTGAACTCCAATGCATCAGAATTAAGAGTTTAAACTCAAATCTTCCAGAGGATTCACAAGTAACCACTTATTCCTTGCGCCTTGTATGAGTGCCAATCAAGACCTGCAGTATGTTTCTCATATTCCAGAAAACATGTGGTGCGTACACTTCTGTCTACTTCTCGAATGTTTCGTGACCACGTTAGTTAGTTAGTTAGTTAGTTAGTTAGTTAGTTAGTTAGTTAGTTAGTTAGTTAGTTAGTTAGTTAGTTGGTTAGTTGGTTAGTTAGTTAGTTAGTTAGTTAGTTAGTTAGTTAGTTAGTTAGTTAGTTAGTTAGTTAGTTAGTTAGTTAGTTAGTTGGTTAGTTAGTCGAGGTTCCAACTTAACGGCAACGGGTCGTCCCCATTATTCTCCGTTCCTGTGCCAGTGGATATCATACAAAATGCTCCCCACTGTCCAATGTGAAAAGTGGAATAGCCAGGAGTCTCGGCAATCCAACAGCCTGCACAGGTACACTGCATAATGCCGCTGCCAGAATGCCAACACAAAATTAATCCACGAAAACCACAGTTCATCGTCGATGGACTCGGCAAGCACCAGAAAGACCTCAATGACCCGGGTTTTCT
The DNA here is from genome assembly GCA_963921405.1 of Cepaea hortensis. Classification (NCBI taxonomy): domain Eukaryota; kingdom Metazoa; phylum Mollusca; class Gastropoda; order Stylommatophora; family Helicidae; genus Cepaea; species Cepaea hortensis. The sequence goes on along the minus strand of OY992886.1, from coordinate 90,734,829 downwards.
CACATGGCTCGGTCTTTTACCGCAGAGCGACCCGCCAAAAGTGTCGCATAAAGCACGTACTCCGCAGCTTCAGCGCCGACTCTCGGGAGTCTCTTGAAAAATGCACTCGTAAACCGAAAAGGCAAATCAGTCTACAGCAACAGATGGTAGCCATTGTTCCAAACATGCAGGTCACTGTACGGGACAGATGTAAAAGCATTCCCCGCCAATTTCACAGCTCACAGTGATCACGTTTGCATGAAGTTATAACAGTGCTCCAATGGTTGTTAGTGAAAGTTTATGTCCAGTTGTGCAGCAAGTAATTTGCTATGGATAGTTCCTTTTTCACCTGTATCTGTGTTTAAATGTCCTCCACAAAAGGTGCACTCCATCCCGCTCCATGTATTAAGTCAAGCACATCTTATCGCCATTTTGAAATACTTCTCTCTTAAAGGACGTAAAAGTTTCCCATCTTGTGGGCAACATGTTTTTCTTTATGTAAGTCTATGATTTCTATCTCTCGCACTCCCAACCAAACAATACTGCAATAATTTACATAGCCATAAAGTGAAAAATGTCACAAGTATAACCCACTGAAAAACGGACAATCAAGAGTTTCTAAAGCTATCAGTCATGAAGACTGAAGCAGGAAACATTAATCCTATTTGAATAGCGCCTGTCGAGTTGCTAGAATGCGGGATTCTACTTCGGGAGACCTGAGTTCGAATCATCGGTAAGGTGTAGATTTTTTTCTGTCTGTGGCAAACAAAAAAACCTAACTTGCATAGTTCGCGGCCACTACACTAGCCAGACGGCCTTAACTCCTCGGGCTCAAGACACAGCAAGGTACACTAGGTCGGTGGTTCTCAACCGGTGGGGAATTCCCCCCCAGGGGGGAATTTCAGGGTTTCCAGGGGGGGAATGAAGACCATTTCAAGATCGTGTTAATACAAGAACCGATTACTTGACATAGTTTTTCCCTTCATACTTTACAGTTATGTATGTCTCGTCCTTCTAAAATTCATTTTATAAAGTAAGTAGACCCACAAATCATGTTTTATGTGGATGTCTAGACTTGTTTTAGTATATGCTATTACATTTGCCTTCCACTTTTACGTATACTGTGTAGGGGTGAGGGGATTTTTAGATAGGAAATATGAAAGGGGAGGAATGACGTTCTGAAAATACGGTGAAGGGGGGAACGGGCCAAATTTTTGATAGGAAGGGGAGGAATGGCGTTCTGAAAATATGGTGAAGGGGGGAATGGGCCAAAAAAGGTTGAGAACCACTGCACTAGGTAGTAGATGACAGTTTTTTTTTTTTTTTTTTTTTTTGGGAGGGGAGGGTGGAGAGGGGATAGGTTTACAGATGAGAGGTCACAACAAGTAGGTCTAAACATTCAAAGGGGACAGACAAAGACAAAGTGAATAAATTAAGCAAGTATTAATTCGAATTTCCTTAACAAAATGTCATTGCAAGAAGTGGAATCATACACATATATAGGTGCCAACGTAAACCACATTGTTAGAACAAATAGTGATCTTAAAATAAGAATGCAAATAGCAAGAAGGCCTTCGTAGCACTTGAAAACAAAGTTAAACCTAGTACTACAGTTAGAATATTTAATTCAACCGCAAAATGATTATTCATTATTACTGGAATATGGGGCAGAAACAATGAGTATGACTAAAACATTTACTAACAAGTTATAAACAATTATTAACTGGTGCTTGCGCAGAATGGACTAAAATGATCTGACAGAATAACTCATTCAGAGCTTCTCGAGAGAACTAGACTGACCCCAGCGAATCAAAAGGTGAGGAAAAGACACGATATGACACATATTGAGAAACATGATAATACCTAGTATAACTAGACAGTCCTTTTTTCTGCAAGCCACAAGATCTATGACATAAAGGGTAGCTTAAAACACGCACATAAGAGATGTAGACACAGATGAATAAATAGTATAACGTGCACACGGAGGGAGCCGCAAGAGATAACATACGCTAGAACAACTTGGTTTGAGTTAGCTGAAGGCCTATGCCCCAATGGGTCACACAGGGCAGAAGAGAAGAATGCCAGGCCAGTAACCACGGCTAGTTACTTTCGGAAACTCTTTGTTTCACTTTCTTCTGCCGATTATAATGTTTAAATATTTCCTATATAGTGATCTATTTCATAACATAGTTGAAGGGGGGAAAGCATTGTTGAAATGTCTAACTTTAAACTTCAACTATGAGTAAATATGCAAGCCCAAAGAGACAGAAGAATTCAGCGCCAGATATGGGGCGGCAAGCCCATGTTCTCAAAGAGTTTAAAACTAAGTATTGAAAGAAGGGGAACACAACTGACATCCCAGCTTGCAGGCAAGTATGGTATCATCGATCTGGCTTTGGTATCCAATGTTGATGTCCCAGAGTGTGTAATGATGCTTAATAATTGCCCGAGTATTATAGTCAATAACCGATCCTCCGACAGCGTCAGTGATATTTGGCACGGCATTGCGAGAGTCTCCTCTCAGACTATTGAACCCAAATTCAATTAAATCAAACTAAATAGCACCCCTGCTACAGACCGTCTGGGGAAAGATACCCAGTGTCAATTTTACCTCGCAAAACGACGTTTCCAGTAGCCACATGGTCCGGCTCGTCGAGTACAGAGGTGACTCGCGGCAGACGCCAGGACAAACATGTCCGACGTTAATGTCTGCAAGAGTCTAGAGTCAACAGGCAGATTGGGTTCCTTGGTGGGATTTCGAGCATCTGTTGTCTGCTGCGAACTGTTATCCGATTCTACAGATGTCATTACTATGACTTGTGGGAACTTTACTATGGATTTATCCTGCATGTTATGAACTCCGGTTTATTATCTGATCTAGGTTTAATATGCATTTCGGAGACATAGGGTGATATAAACGTGACGAATGCTAATTAGGAGGCAGGTTAGACGAGACCGAATTTGGAAATTTTTTTTTCGAAAATTGGAATTGGAATTGGACAGTTCTGAGTTTAATCGGATATTCACTCAAAAGCCTGTAGGTGGCCGATGGTCTTATAATAACCCACTTGTCCATACTTAGTCTTGCCAGTTATTGTGCTCTTTAAGCGGGCTTACGCTTGGCACCCATTCATGCTACATCCACCCAGTTTAAACTTTGCCTGGCAGGTACTGACGGCAAAACACAGGATGAAATATCATCGTGTAGCAGGGCTCCTGCAGAACGTCGCTCGCATCAACATCCGACAAACCATCTCTCGGCTTCTTGTTATCTCGTCTGTTTCACGCACCTTCATGCCTCAGGGATCTGTACTATAATTTATGCATCTTCGTGCTAATCAACCAATGCCTCTTCTCTCAAACCACTGAGACGTTTAACATGGCGAAAGTATGTCAGTTTCCTAGACCTGATGCTGTTTGTAAGAGTTTTCTTTGATGTTTAGATCTGGTAGAATGCCAGATATTTCTTCTTCTTGGTCCAAGGTGTTCCAAGAACTTTTCTTTACACTTTAAGCGCAACAGTCCCAAAAACCCCAGTTTGATGGAAGATCAATTTTCAAAACAAAGAAATAAAGTCTTTCAACACCAGTTATCACAATCGTCAGGCGCCATCTCCAGAAGTCTTCAGTGCCCGCTGCGTGCGACTTGATTGTATACTCATATAGACTTCTTCCCTTCCATTTATTGTTGATGTCTATACACATTCAGTGTTGGTTTTCTCTTGCAAGAAGTTCCTCTTCTTTTCTCTCTTGCGCATCTTGTAACAATGAGTTGTGTCTCTTTATTCGATCGACGTATCTTAATTGTTCGTTTTGACCTCCTCAGCAATGTTCTCTCCAACTCCAGTTATTGTGTCATCATCATAATGATTAAGTGCCATTCCAGCTGGCGTAGGCGTTCATGTCTCTCCGCATATCTCGGTCTTTGGTATTCTGGATCACCTCTGCTGCTGATATTCCTCCATGCCACCGTCTCAGTCGATCCAGTATCATGTCTCTTGGTTGGTCTCTGCCTCTCTTCCCCTCGATCTTTCCAATCGTCACGATGTTCTCCACAGCCTCTCTTCTCATCACATGACCAAAGAAATCTGTTTGTTTCTTTCTTTTTGTTGTATATAATGTTCTGGTTTCATTGACCTCTTTTAGGCAATCATCGTTAATTACTCTGCCAGTCCAATTAATTCGCAACATTCGTCGTAGGAACCACATCTCTGTTGCTTCCAAGCTCTTCCTAATTTGTTCATTTACATTCCAAGATTCACTGCCATACAGCAAAACAGGTTCTATATAGCACTCTACCACTCTCTTTCTTACATTCAGTGATAATTAAATGACTTATTGCATAAGATACTTTTCATTTTCTGAAATGCAGCTTTTGCTTGTCATATTCTGCTCTTAACCTCTGTTGCGCATCTTCCATCTGATGTTATAAATTACCCTAGGTAATTAAAATTATCACCTTGGTTAAGTACTTTCCTTTCAATTTCCATTTTACATTTTGATGTCACAGTTTTCTTTGATATCACGATTGTTACTGTTTTCTTGATATTAAAGGAGAGTCCTTTCTTTGCACTCTCCATTACTACAATGTCCAACAACTGTTGTAGATCTTTGCATTATCCGCCACCAATGCTGTGTCATCAGGATATTATATATTGTGTAGAATATTGAATTATAACGTTAGATCAGTGCTGCTGTATAGATCAGAAACACCGATAACGACTAAGACTATTACAAATAAACTGCAAACATGCATTAACTGGGGCCTGCGCAAATTAGAGGGACCAACATGGTATGGTAGAATCACCAATGTGGAGCTAACGTGGAGAAGTAGACAAATACCAGCGAATCAAGAGATGAAGAACAGACGCTGTCGCTAGAGAGACCATACACTGAGAACACCTGAGAATATTTGCAACTAGAAAGCTCTTTGTCTGGAATCCACAAGGCATAAGAAATAGAGGAAAATCCTACAACACATGAAGAAGAGAAGTGGGAACACTAATGAATTATATGGGGGGGGGGGGGCATGGACAGAGCTGCATGGAATTGATAAAGATAAGACGGCGTGGAGTGAGTTGGTTGAGGGGAATAAAGGACACAAGAAGAAGAATAAATAAGTGTGGTACTTCTTGGCTTTTTTCTCTGTTGTGATATACCTCATACTTGTCGATGTAACCACATTTCAGAAATTATACTCGCCCCTAAATACGATACACGCTTTTCTTACTGAGGAGTTAAGGGGAACACTAGTGTTCGTTCTTACATATCCAGTGTGCGATGGCGAGGTAGTGGGTTCAAACCCTACACCGGTCAGTTGGACTAAAATGTTGACTTCTCGTCCTTGACTTGGGTACGTAAATTACAAGTACCTCTGAAATCGGAGTGGTTTCCATGATGGCGAGGGACACTGATTAGACAGAAAGCCAATCCACATGCAAACATCTGTCCAGTGCACTGAATTAGTAGCATGTATATGGACTACTCTTGAGTACAAAGCGAGCGAACGCAGAACATTGCCTTCTACCCTGTGTGTCGTAAGAAGCCATCATGGAGGGTTGGCTTGGGACTGGCTACCCCATTCCGTAGAAACTTTTACCTGAAAAATCTATATAGTCATGAACAAGTCTAAAGATAAGGAAAGAATATAACTAAGATGGAAGGAGATTTCTCTTAAAACCGATTGGCGTCCGGCGGATAAAGCTGTGAGGGGTCTAGATCGCTGACTAACTTCATATCATGCATGGAAATCTTCAGAATTAGTACCTTGAATGTTACAGGGAGGACGTGTAGAGAGCTTCAGGCGATAGCAAAAGATGGGAAGACTTGGTGTGAGATGGCTGAAGTTATTTATCCAAGCGGGAGATAAAAGACAGAAGACAACGAGACCTGTGAAACGATTGTATGTAACGTTTATTCCCCCAGAGTACTTTTTTGATGTTGTTTGGAAGCACTTACAGATAAGATGGTTTGGTCATATAACAAGTCTTTAGCTAAACATCCGGTAAAGTGGCGACGGCATAACGGTGTATTTTCACAGAGTGACGCTGTTTTGCGTTTTTCTGTGGAGGATGTGCTGATTTTCGTAACGGTTTTAGGAAAGTTTTTTTTACAAGAAGCCACGGAAGGCAGGTGGTGTATGGCATTTTGAGGGCAGCTGACATATAGTTTCTGGTTATGGTCTCAAGTTTCTCTACGGTAAACATAGGATCTCTTACACGAGACAATGGATACTGTCGCCGTCCAGTATGGTCACCGGCAGGAAGGAAAGCAACGGCAAACTACTTTCTTTAAAGATGCCTAGTTTATCATTATTCGTCAAATTACAGAACGACACAAGAAAAGGACAGCAACAATGAAATTAGCAACATAGAATGTTCGTACTTTAAGCGAAGACTGGAAATTGGATAACATCACACGGACATAAATGGAAACAGAGAATATTAATATATTAGAAATGTGTGAGACAAGATGGAAAGGGACATGGGTTTAGACAAGGGAGGATTTTAAGATTCTATATTCTGGGAGGAAAGAAAGGCAAAAAGTGGTGTAGCAATTATCTTGAATCTGCAACCATTAAAATATGTTAAAGGATATTGGGTAATGTAAGACAGGGTTCTATTGGTAAAATTAATCGGCAGACCTTTGAATATAAACGTCATTCGAATATATGTCCCAAAAGGAGAAAGCAGTGAATATAGTATAAAGGTATTCTATAATGACATGGAGACTGCTTTGAAGAAATGTACAAGTTTAGACATAAGTATTAAATGGGTGACTTCACTGCGAAAGTAGGAAATCAAGGCAATGGATGCACAGTAGGCAAACGTGGTTTGGTACAACAAATCGAAAGAGGGCACAGACTTGTAGAATGGAGCATGAAATGATTGTCGGAAACAACTGGTTTAAGCAACATCCTAGAATATTATATACATGGAGGAGTCCTGACAGATGGATTAGAATCCAGATTGATTACATCCTGATTAGTAGAAGGTTTCGAAATGCGTTAGCAGTCGCAAAAACAATTTTAAATGCAGATTGTTACAGTGGTCACAGATTTATTAAATGCCTATTGAAGGTAAAATTAAAGAAAGTCAAGTATACACCAGAAAACTCTAAATATGATCTGTGTTCATTCAAAAAATGACAAGAAATACAATACAATTTTAACATGGAAGCAAAGAACAGATTTGATATATTGTCTGATCTAGAGATCCTATTCAAGATGTGGATGATCAATGAGAAATGTTGAAGAATTCAATCAGTTTAGCTGCAGAAATAACTAATTCCAAAATTAAAGAAAGTAGGTCGTAAGAATGCATGACTGAAGAACTGTTACAACTAATGGAAACAAGAAGAAACCACAAAAATAATCCTGACAAATATGAAGAGATTCACAGAAAAGTCAGAACATTATGTAAGGAGGCAAAAAGAAGCATGGCTCGAGGAAAACTGCACAGAAATTGAGAAACAACGCAACAGTAAACTTACCAAATTAATGTACAAAAGAATTCAGGATCTTACTAATAAAAGACCACGTACATCAACAGGCTCCCTGAAAACAAAAGATGGAAAAATAATAATCGAAAAAGGTCAGATTTTACATGCATGGTAAGATTTTATGAAAATCGTGTAAGATGGTACAAGAGAAGTGTCAGCGTTTCACGCGCACACAAGTATTCTAACTCCTTCATAAGCACTCAAGGAAAAACTTTAGTCGTGCATATGGTTCTTTTCACACTATATATTTATTCAGGCGAACCTGATCACGGTACAATTCGCACACAGGCGGTAACTTCATATATATATATATATATATATATATATATATATATATATATATATATATATATATATATATATATATATATATATATATATATATATATACATACATACATACACACACAAATGCCGCCTTACATACGCTTATAGCACACAGTCAATTACATAAGTCCTACACTCACTATCTTCAACCTAGCACTCTCGCAAAAGCTATTTCACTATTTCACTCGCTCAGAAAAACACAACGTCCTCCCCTGAAACTGTCTGAGTCCCGTCTGGCGTTTTCAGCATGGTCGGCTGGACTCGTGGTACTGGACCCCGTGCCGTTCGTGACTCTCGTGCTGTCACAGCCGTCCTGTCGTACTGCAGACCGTCCGTGTTAGGTTAGGTTATTCAGTGTACTGACGTCTAGTCCATTCATGTCCCCTCCTATCACTCGGTCCTGTCCTGCCGGTGTCCTGTCTGTGACACGTCAGTGTCCCCACCTAAGTCCTGTCTCCTCTCTATCTACTGTCCTGTAGATGTCCTGTCTTATGACCACTCTGTGTCCTGACTTATGTCCTGTCTCTATTCTATCGACTATACAGTTGATGTCCTTACCTATGTCCTGTATGTCGTTATCTCTGTCGTTCTGACTCTATTCTGTCCCTTGTCCTCTCTATGTCCTGAACCTATACTCACAACACCCTGACAAGAAGAACAATGTGATATTCGAACTAATAATGAAGGACCATCAATTTTGCAGATGGAAGTTCAGAATGCTCTTAAACATATGAAAACTGGATATACCCCCGGTTCAGACCACATCACAACAGAAATTATCAATGCCTTAAAAAATATGCATTAGACCAGGTCACCGGACTGCTGAAAACGATAAATGATACTGGATATATGCCTCCTAAACTGTGTAATTATATATTCATTGCTTTTCTCCTTATTGACTTTCTCCGTAATCACGCATACTCTCGTCAGTAACGTGACGACGGAGAGAATCGGTAGCGGTTCTAACCGCGTCGGTAACTTACGGGGTATGTGAGCCGGTCACCCTGAAAGCAATGGCAAACTAATGAGTGTAACCTTGTCAATAAATCAATAATCAGCTGAAAGATGCTGATGTTGACAGCGATATCCTGTAAAGGATATGCTAAAAAAATATTTATTGCATTCTCGAAGAAATCATGAGCCTTGGAATGTGATCAAAATCGAAGTAAGCCACAGCACAATGATGTGGCTAAGAATTATCATGCAAAGAGTTAGGAAGAAAGTACAACCCGAAATAGGAGAAGAACAATGTGGGTTTGTCGAAGGCAAGGGTACAGTAAATGCAGTTTATATGCTGAGAACATTAATTGATCGTTCTTTAGAAATAAACAAAAATCTACATCTTTGCTTTGTTGACTACACAAAGACTTTCGATAAAGTAAGACATGTCAACATGATAAAGTTGCTAGAAGATCTACAAAGTGATGGGGGAAAATCTTTTACTTGTAAAAACATATATCATATATTGGAAACAACAAGCTGCCATAAGGATTAATAATGAAGTAGGTCAATATCAGCCTATTAAGAGAAGTGTGAGACAGGGATGTATAATGTCTCTAGATCTTGAAAATATTTTCAGAAATGTAGAAGCTATGGACGTAACATCAATAACATTAGATATACAGATGATACAGTACTGATTGCAGACAATGAACAGGATCTGCAACATTTAGTAGATGTGGTTGTTGCACACAGTGAACAAGTGGGGTTAGAATTAAATTGTAAGAAGACAGATTATGGTCGTCACTAGGAAGAAGAAAATACCACAATGCAATACACAAACTGTCTCCGTGGCCAAAGGCTTGCGAACGCGGTTCGTGAAACGCTTACCAGGCGTTCGAAGCGCAGCCGCGACCGATTTGTGCAGCAGACCATTGCGCGTTGCATTATAACGTGTTGGTATGGGAGCTGGTCGTTCAGAAAGCAATGGCTAACTACTGAACGTAAAAACATGCGTAGTACATCAACAGCAGCTGAAAAATGCTGAAAATATATATATGCCGGCTCCATGGCCGAGAGGTTAGCAGCTTTCTCCGCTAACCCCGAATACTCTCGTCACGTGACGCGACGAGAATTAGCAGTGGTTCGAATCGCAAAAGTGACATGAGAGTATGGAGCCGGTCGCTCAGAAAGTCGTGGCGTGCTGATGAGCGTAATCTAGCCTAGGAATCAACATACAGCTGAAAGATGCTGGTGTTGACCGCAATATCCTGAAACAGGATGGAAACGCGGATAATATATATATATATATATATATATATATATATATATATATATATATATATATATATATATATATATATATATATATATATATATACAGCTATGGTGATCGAGTGAGATGGTGAAACATGACCGCTCACGCTTATCGGCATGGCACGTGATGATGACAGCTAAACAGCATGCCACAAAAGTAATTGCCATTTAAAGAGAGCGGGATCAGAGATCCAGCTAGTGGTGGATCCATGGTATAGTAGCAGCAACGAACACCACATGTATGCCCTACACTGAAGCATTGTCCAAAGAAGCCCTTTTCCAAGCTATGATGAGCTTTGGGCTTTACGCTCATAGCGAAATTATTTTCCAGCACATTTTAATTTATCCATATTAGGCTGCTTCGGCCTGGGAGCCCAGGTCAACTATTTTCTAAGCCCCCCCCCCCCCTCACATTTCCTCTATCAGGATTCGGAGACATGACACCGAACCGGCAGGTAAGAGTGCTATCTACTTCGCCACCGCGACTCTGCCTTGTCCAGGGAATTTATTCCCCGACCTAGCGCAGACAGACGTAACAAGACAGCCGGAAAAAGGAAGCGGTGTCACCAAAAACTGTGTTAGCAACGCTGACTGCCTCCCTGTACACCACGTGACATACTGTCCAATCAATACTTTTCCAGATAAACATTAGTAAGTCACGCATAGAGATGGTAGAAAGGGCCTCGCTAGTCCGCCTCAAACTGGTACCTTAAGTAGGTCTTTTTCCGAAACGGATTACATTTACCCACTTAGTTGTTAATGAAATGCTCTACCACAGCTGATGGAGAAACATACTAACACTCTAGAAGACGTGAACATGGAATGAAACCGTCTCATAAACGGAAGCATGTTTCGAAGAATGAAATACTTAGACAATGGTAAACATGACAGCGGTTTGGAGAGAAGAGCGGTGTGAGACATGGTTCTTGTACGGTCGGGCAGGGATCCACCAGCACAAAGATAGACAAAGGACATCACAGATGCCGTGGGTATGGGCTTGCTTGAGACAGAACTGCAGTTTCCAGAATCTGTTTGGTGTACTTTATGTTATGTTATGTTATGTTATGTTATGTTATGTCAAGTCATGTCATGTCATGTTATGTCATGTCGAACGACGTCACTGAACATTGGGAATTTCCATGTGTGCTCAAATGAAGATCGTAAACTGATTAGAGACATTAGACATAGACAGTCAAAATTTGTTGGGCATGCTATGAGAAGAAATGAATTGGAGAACTTGGTGACAACTGGAAAGATCGAAGGGAAGAGACCAAGGGGAAGACGGAGAAGTAAATACCTGGATGACTTGACCACGTGGCATGGTCGAGACAGGAACACAGAGCTGATCCACGACTCTGGTGATCGAGTGAGTAGGTAAAACATGACCGCCCACGATTATCGGCATGGCGCATGATGAATGGATGGATGCGTGCTCAGACCTCTGATGCAACAACTATCCCAAAATATTTCTGCTGTCTGCTTCCATGGAGATTTGATTATGGTATCTCCTTTCTTTCCAATAAAGGGGGGATTGAGAGGCTACATGGTGTGGTTTGATAGGAGTGGTGCACTCATGCCTAGTTTGCTTTTAAACGTGAGTAGCATGCCCACGTGATAATCTATATGTTGGCCTTTGTCAGAAAACGCTCGACACTCAATACACAATACGTGATCACATGAGTGTATATCATACTTCGGTTTCTTCTTCTTCTTCTTCTTCTTCTTCTTCTTCTTCTTCTTCTTCTTCTTCTTCTTCTTCTTCTTCTTCTTCTTCTTCTTCTTCTTCTTCTTCTTCTTCTTCTTCCTCCTACTCCTCCTTGTCTTCTTCTTCTTCTTCTTCTTCTTCTTCTTCTTCTTCTTCTTCTTCTTCTTCTTCTTCTTCTTCTTCTTCTTCTTCTTCTTCTTCTTCTTCTTCTTCTTCTTCTTCTTCCTATTCTGTTACAAAATGTACATGTACAATTTTTCTCCATTTTCTTTACAATTTTGCGACAATGCTTACGACAATCGTCACTGTATGTGTGTGTAAATTGTGGGAGTTTGATCATAATAGTAGGTTGGGGGATGAGGGGATGTGTGTATGTGTGTGTGTATGTGGGTTCGTGATGTGTGTGGGTGGGCTCAAGATGTGTGGGTGGGCGGGGTGCGATTGTGTGGGTGAGTGCGGGATTTGTGTGTGGGTTCATGCGGGATGGATGGGTTGGTGGGGAGATATGTGTGTGTGGGTGGGGATGTGTGTTTAGCTAGGTGGTTGTGTGTGAGTGGGTTAAGGAGGATATGTGGGTGGATGATTGTTGTTGGGTTATGGGATGGGTGGGCGATATATGTGTGGGTGGGGAGATGTGGGTGTGGGGGATATGTGGTGGGGGGGATGTGTGCAGGTTGGGTGTTTGTGGGTTTGGGGATGTGTATGTGGGTGAGGGATGTGTGTTTAGATGGGTAGTTGGGGTGTGGGAGTGTGGGTGGGTAGATAGGAGATGTATGTGTTGATGAGTGGGTGAGGGATGTGTGGGTGTTAGCGGTTGAGGGATAAGTACGTGTGTCAAGGGATGTGTGAGGGGATGAGCTTATGGGTTGGGAATGTGTGTGTTGGTTGTGTGTGCGTGGATGGGAGGTGTGTATTTGTAAATGGGGGATGTGTTGGTGGGTGGGGATGTGTGTGAGGAATGTGTGCATGGGTGGGGAGATTTTGTGTGGGTGGGGATGTGTGTGGATATGGGTAGGGGTGTGTGATTAAGGGATGTGTGGCTGGGGGATGGGTGGGTGTAGGATGTGTTGTTGGGTAGAGGATGTGTGGATGGGTGATTGTATATGAGTAAGGGTGTGTGGTTAAGGGATGTTTGGTTGGGGGATGGGTGGGTAAAGGATGTGTGGGTGGGTAGAGGATATGTGGGTGGGTGAGTGTCTGTAGGTTAGGAGATGGTGCGGGATGTTTGTAGGGGTGGACTCTGGATCTGTGAGTGGCTTGGGAGAGATGGGAGATTATGTGGATGGGTGCGGAATTTGTGTGTGGGTAAGTGTGGGATATGTGAGTTGGCGGGAAGATGTGTGTGTGCTTGGGGGATGTGTGTTTGGCTGGGTGGTTGGAGGTGTATGGGTGGAGGAGGATATGTAGGTGAGTGATTGTTGGTGGGTAATGGGATGGGTAGAGGATATGTGAGTTGGTGGGGAGATGTGTGTAGGTGGGTGGATGTGTGTGGGTGGGGGATGTGTGGGTTGGGGAATGTATGTGTGCTTGGGGTGTGGGTGGATGGGATGTGTGGTGGGTGAGAGGTGTGTGTGGGTGGGGAGATGTGTAAGTGTAGGGATGTGGTGGATGGGTGGGGGAATGTATGTGTGTGTGTGTGGGTTATGTGTGTGGTTGGGTGATGGGGGTTGGAGTGAATGGGGGATTTGTGGGTGGGTGGTGGATGTGTCTCATACATATAACATGCATTGTTTATGCTTACAAAATTCATTTGACAATGTTTTTTCCTATGCACTGTTGATGAAAGAAAGATGAATCATTGGAAGGGCCGAATGTAAGACGGGCCTGCGTGCCCAATTTGTTACCCTTTGAAAATAAAGTCTGTTCGTTCATTCGTTCGTTCGTTCGTTCGTTCGTTCTTCTTCTTCTTCTTCTTCTTCTTCTTCTTCTTCTTCTTCTTCTTCTTCTTCTTCTTCTTCTTCTTCTTCTTCTTCTTCTTCTTCTTCTTCTTCTTCTTCTTCTTCTCTCCTCCTCCTCCTCCTCCTCCTCCTTCTCTTCTTCTTCTTCTTCTTCTTCTTCTTCTTCTTCTTCTTCTTCTTCTTCTTCTTCTTCTTCTTCTTCTTCTTCTTCTCCTCCTACTCTTCTTCTTCTTCTTCTTCTTTCTTCTTTCTTCTTCTTCTTCTTCTTTCTTCCTTCTTCTTCTTCTTCTTCTTCTTCTTTCTTCTTCTTTTCTTCTTCTTCTTCTTCTTCTTCTTCTTCTTCTTCTTCTTCTTCTTCTTCTTCTTCTTCTTCTTCTTCTTCTTCCTCCTCCTCCTCCTCCTCCTCCTCCTTCTCTTCTTTCTTCTTCTTCTTCTTCTTCTCTTCTTCTCCTCTTCTTCTTCTTCTTCTTCTTCTTCTTCTTCTTCTTCTTCTTCTTCTTCTTCTTCTTCTTCTTCTTCTTCTCCTCCTCCTCCTCCTACTCGTCTTCTTCTTCTCTTCTTCTTCTTCTTCTTCTTCTTCTTCTTCCTTCTTCTTCTTCTTCTTCTTCTTCTTCTTCTTCTTCTTCTTCTTCTTCTTCTTCTTCTTCTTCTTCTTCTTCTTCCTCCTCCTCCTCCTCCTTCTCTTCTTCTTCTTCTTCTTCTTCTTCTTCTTCTTCTTCTTCTTCTTCTTCTTCTTCTTCTTCTTCTTCTTCTTGTATAAGCCACGTGGCGTCGGTGATCATGTCTGCCCACAGCGTTCTGTTACGTGTGATACCAAAACCATTTCTGACACTGATGTTCCTCCAAGCTATGACGTCAAACTGCCCAGCATCTTCTCTCTTGGTCGCCTCCTACCTCTCTTCCCTTCAACTTCCCTGTTGTGACGATGCACTCCAGCTTTCTCCTTACCATGACATGCCCAAAGAATGCTGTTCTTCTAATGCCAGTAGCCTGTTATCTTTGTGTGTTAATTTCTCTCCGGATATCTTCATCTCTCTTTTTGTCAATTCTCATCATTCTTCTACAATACTATATCTCCGCAGCCTCCCATATAATTGCTCACTTATCTGCTAATTGTCCATGATTCCCTTCTACATAAACGGATTGGCTTAATTTGAGTCATTTATTTAGTTAAATACCCGCATGTGTATCGTTTCCATGTTTCTCTTTTTACAATTGGATCCAACAGCCACAGTCTCTCGGCCCCTGAGTGTTTGTATAATAACATTAATCCAGTGCGATACCTTTGTGTCGCGAGACAGCGAACACGAAAAAACGGCCAAACCTCCTGTTTCGTCTCTTAAGACACGCTTGGTAGATTACCGTTGTGCTTTTCAGTTTCGCAGCCAGGATTTAACGTTGAGAGAGCGAACATATAAAGGGGAAAAAATTGAAGTAACAAGAAATATTATTATACAGTGCATAGAAGAGTATTGGACAACGGAAAGTTTTATTCAGGACATAAGCTGACTTTTAAGCAAGACCCGATCGTCCGACACAGACAGACAGACAGACAGACAGACAGACAGACAGACAGACAGACAGACAGACAGACAGACAGACAGACAGACAGACAGACAGACAGACTACAGGTAGGTAAGTAGGTAGGTAGGTAGATAGGTAGGTAGGTAGGTAGGTAGATAGGTAGGTAGGTAGGTAGGTAGGCAGGCAGGCAGGCAGGCAGGTAGGTAGGTAGGTAGGTAGGTAGGTAGGTAGGTAGCACTAAGTCAACTTTAAGCATCGACCTAGTGACTAAACTACTTTCATAAATGCGAAGGTAAACGAGATCATCTTTCATTTCAGGGGCGTCTTAACAGGGAAAATACGCAATTTCCAACAGGTGGTTAAGGCAATTACCAGACAGTTTGTCTATCACTATCTCCCAGATGAGTGCAGTGGGCTGTGCCAGCTAATGGGGAGTTAACTGTTTCTTCATCAATGGGGCAATAACGCCCAGAAATGCGTTTGTACTCTACATAGCCGTCCTAAATAGTCTGTGTTGGCGGGATAATAGGCACACTTAATGGTCTGGGTGTCAGTGGCTAGGTCGTATGCTAGGCCAATACCTTGATTATCATAAAAGTTTAAATCAATGTCTGTGCACACGGATACACAGACATGTGAGCTTGTATTCTTGTATCCCAGCCTCCATTAAATGAGGCTGATTCTAGCAGACACTTCTTAGGATCAGTCCTTATCAAGACTAACTCAACGAAATACAGGAAATGCCAGTCCGCGTGAGTCCCAAAAGACCTAGCCATATCCGACGAATACAGAGGGAAAAATATAACCAGTCCTACTTAGGACTAACTCGAAAAAAGCATAGACATGACAGATAATCAACATCCACACACACAAAATAGACCTCAATGTAACGGACGCTGAAGAAGCAGTTTGAACGAGGCCGAACCTTTTATTTATTTTTTTCCTGGTAAATACTGAACTGAACTTAAATGCACCAGGCAGGGATAATCTAAACACAGTGCACACAAGAGTAGTACGGACAAAGAACTAAATGTGTATGTTAGAACTGCACATGGCATATCTGGTTTTCTTGTGTGCACACATGTTCTCTCTCTTAGGTCCTGATCCAGTGGGCTGTCTTGTGCAGAACTTCCCCGCCCTAAGAGTCTTTCAAAGTGTCACGCTATCATACGCCACATCCTATTCCTCCGTGCAATCATGTGATGTGCACAAAATGTGATGTGCACTAAATGTGCTGCTCACAACACTGGAATGCGCACGAAATGTGATATACACGAAATGTGATGTGCCCGTTGTATGATGTGCATTAAATGTGATGTGCACGAAATGTGATGTGCCCGTTGTGTGATATGCACTAAATGTGATGTGCACGGAATGTATTCATCTTAACACTTCTTATACTAACAAGCGGTTCCTTCTACATGATTTTCTTTTTTGTTTTGTTTTTTAAATAGACCCGATACCCTGCCTCTTTTGCTGTCATGCGTACACTGACTGACGACTGACTGACTGACTGACTGACTGACTGACTGATTGATTGACTGACTGACTGACTGACTGGCACCGCGCCATCTTGACAGACGATAGTTGTTACACTGTGCAATAAAACAAAGTCATAATAACTACAACCCATGGCGGCAAGGCCAGGGATGGAGTAATACCTTTCCATAGCTCAAAGATTGGACTGAATTGTAGGGACCATGTGTTGCCCATGTAGCATGATCCCTCTCTCGGCGTCCCTAGTTTACTACAAAAGAAAGGCAACACCAATACGTCTGGAACAAGATAAACTGCAGAAACTGCCGGATCAGCGAAGCAATGCTCTAACTGGCCATCTGTCGGAGCTTCTATCCTAGACCCGTTGCCGACCAAGGATTAGGTAAATTATCTATACCATCTTATATCCATCTATATATGACACCGACATCACAGCATTCGGGACATTCCCATAAGCGCTCCGTCCCCATCCTCAGCAGCCAGCGAAGAGTTCCAACACAAATAGTTCCTCACCGTGCAGGCAGATACTCTCCGACTTCGGAAGAATCAGCGATTCTACTACGTTAGCCAGGACCCCGAAGGGACCTGTTGCCCAGGACGCACGGCTAGGACGTGTTAGCAGGTCTTGGCCAGTTTAGAACCTGGCCCTGGTGCCTTGGAAACTCCTCTGAGCCTCACCTCAAGTTCTGATTTGCCACTTGATGATATTATACTTCCTAGTTACTTAAAGTTCTTTACTTGTTTCAGGGGGTGTTCTTGTAGGTGAATAGTCGTGGTTTTTTTCTTGTTTGGTTATAGTCATTACCTCTGTTTTACTTGTGCTAATTTTCATGTTATGTTCCCTACACATTTCATTTAGACTATTCATGTGGTCTTGTAATTCAGCTTCTAATTTTGATACTTGTGCTTGGTCGTCCGCAAATAGGAGTTCTTTAATGGTATAATTTGCCGATAGTTCTTATTCTGTGTTCTGTTCTTCATGTGGTGTTCTTGCGGTCTCTGTTTGGCTGGTTTCTTAATATATGTTGTCTATATAGGTTATGAACAAGAGACGGGACAGGACACAATCTTGTCGTACTCCGGATCTTATGGGGAAGGGTTCTGAGTGTCCTCCAGTTGCTCTCACTATGCATTCACTGTTGTTGTATGAGCTTCTACATAGGTTTGTTAGATGTGTATTCACTCCATATCGTTTAATGATTTCCCGCAGCTTGTTTCCATTTACTCTATCAAATGTCTTTTCTCGGTTGACAAAGGCTAAGTAGAGTGTTTCATTAAATTCAATTGATTTTTCTATGCCCGTATGTCTTTACTCCGCCTAAAGGGCCTATTCAGTTGAAACTGTTTCATTATGCCTCTGCCTTGGTCTCAATCACTCGAGTCTTGGGTCTCCCCAGTTGAAACTCCCTCATTATATTTATTGTCAGAGCCTGTGTCTTAGGGCCACATTTACAATCCCGACATAGTGGGTTCGCAGTTAGGCGCGGGCCATTTGAGAGAAAGTCTCTGTGACTTTAACAATAGCATGAGCGTCGGCCTTTCAGAATGCAAAGATATGTAACTAACATTTGAACAATATTTTCATGTAAACAATCGATTGCAAGATTTGAGAGCATGTCTCTTTGCCGGCTCCGTTTGCTAAGATTTCCGGATTCGTAATCCCGCATACCCACGTTCGAAACATGGCTGCAGGCGATTTGGCAGCAGACTACCTTACGGTAGACTTTTTTTATGAAGTCCTATAGGTGTCGGTCGTTCAGAAAGCAATGGCAAACTACTGAACGTAAACGTGACCAGGAATCACGATCAGCCAAAAAATTCTGGGGTTGACTGAGACGTCCTCTAAAGGATATGCAACAACTCTTTGCGATGACTTTCACAATGGCATGTGCGTCGCTAGTTCAGAATCCAAAGATATGTAACTAACATTTGAACAATATTTTCATGTCACAAACAATTAATTTCACGATTTATTGCCAGCATATTTCGCTGCATCTCGTCCTCAGAAAGATACTGCCGAAATCACACAACATAAACTAAAGCAATATCAATCTGAAATACACAACACACATATTCACACAGTAATTCGAATTGTCTTGTCTCCGTGGCGAAAGGGTTACGAACGTAGTTCGTAATGCTGCTTACCCGCGTTAGAAACACAGTTGAGTGCGTTTTGGCAGCAGACCGCGTTGCGCTGGGGATTTAACGAATTGGTATGGGAGCCGGTCGTTCAGAAATCAATGGCACACTACTGAACGTAAACTTGCCAAGAGATCACATCAGCAGTAAAATGCTAGTGTTGACAGCGATGTTCTGTAAAGGAAGAAAAAAAAACAATAACAAAATTGAATTGTCTACAACAGTATTTGAAACTGACTATCGTGTCTTCTTTTTTTCTTTTCCACAAAGCTTGTGTCTTCGTTATTCAAATTCACCAAGGGAAAACTTTGTTTTCAATGTTTGTTTATGTCTTGACCTGGTCATTCCACCCCAGGGTTTATCCGGTTGAATCTCATTGTGTCTCATTCTTCGTCTAGTCGCTCCGACCCATGGGTCTAACTGATTGAAGCTGTCTCACTATGTCTCTGTGTTGGTCTGGTCACAATTTCCATTGGAACTAACAAATTGTAGCTGTCTCAAAGTGTCTTTGTCTTGGTTTAATCACTCAGCCCCACGAGTTAATCCAATTGAAACAATCACAATGTTTCTGTTTTAGTTTTAAACGTTGAGACTGTCTGTCTGTCTGTCTGTCTGTCTGTCTGTCTGTCTGTCTGTCTGTCTGTCTGTCTGTCTGTCTGTTTGTCTGTCTGTCAGTCTAACTATGTATCTATCTATCTGTCTCTCTGCCTGCCTGTCTGTCTATCTATACCTTTGTCTCTCCTCTGTCTTTCTTTCACCCCCTTCCTCTCTCTCGCTTTCTCTCTCTCTCTCTCTCTCTCTCTCTCTCTCTCTCTCTCTCGTTCTCGCTCTCTCAGATACTATTTAACTTCTCAATCTCAGTCCTTCTATCACCCAATCTCTTACTCTCACGCTTCTTCTCTTTTCGCTCACTCACAATCTGTATGTCTGTCTGTCTGTCTGTCTGTCTGTCTGTCTGTCTGTCTGTCTGTCTGTCTGTCTGTCTGTCTGTCTGTCTCTCTCTCTCTCTCTCTCTCTCTCTCTCTCTCTCTCTCTCTGCTTCACTCTATCTATATATCTTGTATGTCTGTCTGTCTGTTGTCCGTCCGTCTTTCCGTCCGTTGGTTGGTCGATCTATTGGCTGTCTGCCTGTTCGAATGTCTGTCTGTCTGTGTTTGATTATCTATCTATCTATCTATCTATCTATCTATCTATCTATCTATCTATCTATCTATCTGTCATTCTGTCTGTCTGTCTGTCTGTCTGTCTGTCTGTCTGTCTGTCTAACTATGTATCAATCTATCTGTCTCTCTTCCTGCCTGTCTGTCTATCTATACCTTTGTCTCTCCTCTGTCTTTCTTTCACCCCCTTTCTCTCTCTCAATTTCTCTCTCTCTCTCACTCTCTCTCTCCCTCTCTCTCTCGTTCTCACTCTCTCAGATACTATTTCACTTCTCAATCTCTTTCCTTCTATCACCCAATCTCTTACTCTCACGCTTCTTCTCTTTTCGCTCACTCACCATCTGTCTGTCTGTCTGTCTGTCTGTCTGTCTGTCTCTCTCTCTCTCTCTCTCTCTCTCTCTCTCTCTCTCTCTCTCTCTCTCTCTCTGTGTGTGTTTCACTCTATCTATATATCTTGTACGTCTGTCTGTCCGTTATCCGACCGTCTTTCCGTCCGTTGGTTGGTCGATGTAATCTATCTATCTATCTATCTATCTATCTATCTATCTATCTATCTATCTATCTATCTATCTATCTATCTATCTATCTATCTATCTATCTATCTATCTATATATCTATCTATCTATCTATCTATCTATCTATCTATCTATCTGTCTATCTATGTATCTATCTATCTATCTATCTATATATATATATATATATATATATATATATATATATCTACCTACTTATCTATCTATCTATCTATCTATCTATTTATCTATCTTTCTATCTATCTATCTATCTATCTATCTGTCTGTCTGTCTAACTATGTATCAATCCATCTGTCGCTCTGCCTGCCTGTCTGTCTATCTATACCTTTGTCTCTCCTCTGTCTTTCTTTCACCCCCTTCCTCTCTCTCGCTTTCTCTCTCTCTCTCTCTCTCTCTCTCTCTCTCTCTCTCTCTCGTTCTCACTCTCTTAGATACTATTTCATTTCTCAATCTCTTTCCTTCTTTCACCCAATCTCTTACTCTCACGATTCTTCTCTTTTCGCTCACTCACCATCTCTCTCTCTCTCTCTCTCTCTCTCTCTCTCTCTCACTCTCTCTCTCTCTCTCTCTCTCTCTCTCTCTCTCTCTCTCTCTCTCTCTCTCTTTCTTTCTTTCTTTCCCTGTCTAACATATTGTGACGCTGTTAATTTGATGCATATGGACGCTACAACCCCATGAAGATCTTCATTCACCAGTCAATACATTCATGCATTCAACATAATCCAGACATACTATGCTATCTATACACATTCGTTGAAGTCTGAGTAGGATTAAGCACTATATTTTATAATGATGACGTAGGAAGTTTGTGGTTTGTGGTGTGTCGGCTTAACTAGGTTCCCAGCGTCTTGTTTATTATTCTGTCAATCCAATTGGGTATGTGTTCGACCACTTGGCCAAGCCGACAAACCACAAACTTCCTACGTCATCTACTGGACGGCACATTTTGAAAACCGGTCACGTGATTGATCGGGACAATGAGTTTCGCGTTTTGTTTAATACACACAATGGTCGCTTGTTATTAAAGGTCACTGAAGCCATCTTCATTAATCGGCAGACACCTGTTGTGTGCGAACAGAAAGACATGATAGTCAGTTTGAAATTACCGTTGTAGACAATTGATATTATTGTGTGAATTTGTGTATATTTCAGCTTGAAGGATTTATCGAATCACTTTAGTTTTTGTTGTGTGATTCCTGCAGTATATACCTGACGAGATGCAGCGAAATATGCCAGGCAATAAATTGTTTGTTTCTTCGTTTTTCAAATTCGCTACGGGAAAACATTGCTACGAATGTCAGCAAACCAGATAGTTTTTAAATTTGCTTTGTTTAACATTAATTTGTTATGTGTACATCTAAAAAATGTTTCACTAAAGCGAAGACCACCTTTGGCTGATTTTCATATAATGGTTTGAGATCCGGTCGTTCAGAACGAAATGGCAAACTACTTGCAAAGAAATCACATGTATACAATAACTGTCGTAGCACAATTACTCCTTTATCAATCGGTACTAACGCGTGATGTGGTCAGTATCCCGCCGTATTTGTATCTCGTAACACCAAGATCACAATATACAAAACACTGATTAGACCAGTTGTGCTGTATGGCTCTGAAACCTGGTGTACAACTAAAGGAGACGAAGCCTTGTTACAAACCTTTGAGAACAAAGTCTTAAGACGCAACTTTGGGCCCATTAGGGATACACAAAGTGGAGAGTGGAAAAGAAGAAGCAACAAAGACATTTATGATCTGTTTAAGTCCCCGCTAATCACTGGTATCATGAAGGCTAATAGACTGCAATGGCTGAGGCATATGCAAAGAATAGAAGATAATAGGGAAACAAAACTCGCTTACACTCAAGAAATAAATGACCGTAGACCCCGAGGTAGACCAAGAAGACGGTGGAGAGATAATATACATACAGACCTACAAGCACTTGGAATCAGCGACTGGCAAGAGAAGGTCAACCAGAAAGACGAATGGAGACGGCTTGTATCTGCAGCAAAGAACCTCAATGGCTCAGAATGCTGAAGAAGGAGAAGAATCGACACTCGGCAGGTGATGTTGTCAGTATCCCGCCGTATTTGTATACACCAATCGATACTCGGCCCATGATGTGGTCAGTGTCCCGCCGGTTGCGTTTACTTCCCAAGACACTTCTCGCTACCCATGTTAGGTCAGAATTTAAAATCCAAATCCGTCATGTTGCTGATCGAATCCATAATCACCGAGCGGTAGGCGAGAGTCTAGTCACAACACTACCGTGGCTCTCTTGCTGTGTGCAAACAAGACAATTATTATTTTGTTGGCACATTTATGAACAATAAGAAACCTAATGTTAACAACTATGGCAACATATCATGACGCTTAACTTATCTATTGCTAGTGTTTTATAGCATCATCTTATCTCATCTTGTTCCTCTTGTGATTTGCGGTATCGAGGTGAAGTATAAGCAGCGGCAGAGTGCCAGTTTTTGGGCTTCATGAATTGAGATTCTCATGGACTCTGCTATTCCTTCTGTCCATCGTTTACATGGTTGGCCTCTTCTCCTGCTTCTATGTAGTCTGTACATCATTGCTTGTTGTGGTATACTGTTAATTGGTAACCTAGTTACATTGCCAAACTATTTGACTTGCTGCCTTCTAATATAATCTAGCTCTGCTATAACCTCCACTTTAGTCCGGATTTCTTCATATCTGTTGTTCTCTCTCTTCTTAATACATTGAGTATTCTTCTCAGGAATCTCATTTCTGTTGTTGTAATTTTTCTTTTCTCTTTGTCTGTCATAAAAACAATTAGTAGCCTACCGATGACACGCAGACTACACAAGTTACCTCCACCTCCCACTGATGTAGACCGGGAAACCATGACCGCAAGGTCATGTGCCAACATAGGATCTGGCTCGTCAGGGGGTACGGATTCCCCTGTGGTCAGATTTTGTCCTAACCCTGCGACTGACCTAGCAAGCCGGCAGGGGATTTTCATACTGCTTGTAGAAAAACTAAGAAGTATAAACGGACTGACCCAAATGAATATATATCCGACTAGTGTCTTATATCAGTCAGAAATCTGATATTATACTAGAATAGAAATGTTTAACCAAGTTGATAAATTTTAATATTATAAAATCACATGATAGATGCGTGATAGAGATTAAGAGCAGAATAGTGCAAGCGAAAGCTGCACTTCATAACATGAAAAGAATCTTATGCAATGTGTCAAAATCATTGAAAGTAATAAAGAGAGAACTGAAATGCTACATAGAATATGTTTTGCTGTATGGCAGTGAATTATGGGTACTGAAATGCTACATAGAATATGTTTCGCTGTATGGCAGTGAATTATGGGTACTGAAATGCTACATAGAATATGTTTCGCTGTGTGGCAGTGAATTATGGGTACTGAAATGCTACTTAGAATATGTTTCGCTGTGTGGCAGTGAATTATGGATACTGAAATGCTACTTAGAATATGTTTCGCTGTGTGGCAGTGAATTATGGATACTGAAATGCTACTTAGAATATGTTTCGCTGTGTGGCAGTGAATTATGGATACTGAAATGCTACTTAGAATATGTTTCGCTGTGTGGCAGTGAATTATGGATACTGAAATGCTACTTAGAATATGTTTCGCTGTGTGGCAGTGAATTATGGATACTGAAATGCTACTTAGAATATGTTTCGCTGTGTGGCAGTGAATTATGGGTACTTAAATGCTACTTAGAATATGTTTCGCTGTGTGGCAGTGAATTATGGGTACTGAAATGCTACATAGAATATGTTTCGCTGTGTGGCAGTGAATTATGGGTACTGAAATGCTACATAGAATATGTTTCGCTGTGTGGCAGTGAATTATGGGTACTGAAATGCTACTTAGAATATGTTTCGCTGTGTGGCAGTGAATTATGGATACTGAAATGCTACTTAGAATATGTTTCGCTGTGTGGCAGTGAATTATGGATACTGAAATGCTACTTAGAATATGTTTCGCTGTGTGGCAGTGAATTATGGATACTTAAATGCTACTTAGAATATGTTTCGCTGTGTGGCAGTGAATTATGGGTACTGAAATGCTACATAGAATATGTTTCGCTGTGTGGCAGTGAATTATGGGTACTGAAATGCTACTTAGAATATGTTTCACTGTGTGGCAGTGAATTATGGGTACTGACATGCTACATAGAATATGTTTCGCTGTGTGGCAGTGAATTATGGGTACTGAAATGCTACTTAGAATATGTTTCGCTGTGTGGCAGTGAATTATGGGTACTGAAATGCTACATAGAATATGTTTCGCTGTGTGGCAGTGAATTATGGGTACTGAAATGCTACTTAGAATATGTTTCGCTGTGTGGCAGTGAATTATGGGTACTGAAATGCTACATAGAATATGTTTCGCTGTATGGCAGTGAATTATGGGTACTGAAATGCTACATAGAATATGTTTCGCTGTGTGGCAGTGAATTATAGAAAGTGAGTGAAAAGTTATGATGAACTTAGAAACAGTAAAGATGTGATTCCTGAGACGAATTGTGCGAATACCTTAGACTACCAGAGTAATTAACAACGATATCCTGGAACAAGAAATCTTGTGATCTAGAACACGATACACGACTATAACATAGAGACAAACATTATTCTTTGTTCATGTGATGAGAAGAGAGGCACTGGAAAACATCATGACGATCGGGAAGATCAGTGGCGAAAGAGGCAGACCGAGACAGAAAATGCTGGATGGGCTGAGACGGTGGCATGGAGGAATATCATCAGCAGAGTTGATCCACAACACCAGGTACCGAGAACTGTAGAGAGACATGAACGTCTCAGCCAGTTGACAGGGCACAGGATAGTGAAGAACGTCTCAGCCAGTTGACAGGGCACAGGATAGTGAAGAACGTCTCAGCCAGTTGACAGGGCACAGGATAGTGAAGAACGTCTCAGCCAGTTGACAGGGCACAGGATAGTGAAGAACGTCTCAGCCAGTTGACAGGGCATAAGATGGTGAAGATTATTTTATGCCATTGTGATTGTTTAGCTCCTGGGCACTACTTCTTGTAGTACTACTTCCACACCACTGCGGCTAATGTACAGAAAACAAAACAAAGTGGTATTTGAGGCTCCGCGAAGAAATCGTGATCATCTAGTGGCTTGTGTAGCACGTTGCCTTTATCACAGTGTTCCGATATGTCCCTCTACCATGAGTCTGATGTCCTGTTTTTGTTCCTGGCATCAATAAATCATCTATCACATCTTCAATCCATCTTCGTTGTGTGTCGTCTTCTTCGTTTACCCTGACTTGGTGTGTCTCCTTTCCTAATTATCGGCACTCTTCCGACAGACGGGTCTAAATAGTTCTGCAGTGAATAAATTTATATAACTAACACTAACCCTAACCCTAAACCCTAACTTATTCACTGCAGAACTATTTAGACCCGTCTGTCGGAAGAGTGCCTAATTATCTTTTCCAGACATGGCGTCTTTTTACACGCTCACAATATTTCATTTCTCTGAACTGGGTCTTTAAACCCAATCTTCTTCAATACTAAATTCTTGTTGGATAGATCTGTTTGTTCTATGTTTTGGTTTCATGACGATTTTTAATAATCTCGTGCATCATCAAGGACAACTAGAAGGCGGGTGAGGAAATATGTGGAATGTGGATTTATAGAAGAATGATGAGAAAAACATTAACCGATAGAAGAGCAATGACGATATCTTGAAAGAAGTTAATTCACAAAGAGGACCGATTACTCGTATCAGAAGAAGGCAGTCCCAATCTTTTGGCATATCATAAGAAGAGGAAAGCTGGAATATGTTCTCACAACGGGAATGTTGGACTGGAAGAAAGGCAAAGGGAGACAAAGAGAGGAAAAAATAGACAGTTAGATATCATGGCATAGATTAACACCGCAATCAAAAATGATTGGCAGCACAAAAGACAGAAGGCTGTAGACATACAGATCACTAACGCCACACAGCACGAACTTTAATGAGAAGAAGTGTAAGGTGTGTATTCAAATACACATGTGTCCTTTCCAGCTGATAAGTTCAATGCCCAAGTTACACACACGTATGTTGCCACAGGAAATGTGCATGCTCTTAACACTCGGACTGTTGTTGTTCTATCTGCTCCCGTCTATACACGTAATAATTGCTTTAGTTTTTGCAGAGCCATGTTTGTTGTGTGGAGAAATAACACACAAACTCACGCACACAGTCATTCAAGCGGCCTAGGCCAAGTAACTTAAATCACAGAACACATAAATAATATATCTCTCTTCAGAAGAAATGGGGCCATATACATGGAAAATAAACTCATAAAAAATATTTCATGACGAAGAACAGAAGCAAACATCATAATCATTATCGGCTTGATCAAACGGAGTGGATGTTCATATCTCCACCTATCTGGGTTCTTGTTGCACTGGATCAATTATATTGATAATATTTCTCCATGCCGGCTCGTTAGGCCATCCTGTGCCACTTTTCTTGGTTGTCCACTCCCTCTCCTACCGCGGGTCTCTCTAGTCGTCACGATATTCTTCAGGACACCTCTCTCATTATATGACATGTACGGTTTGTCTTTGTTTTTTATAGTTGCTTGCAATATTCTACTATCATTAGCCACTTTCGTCGCTTTTTACTGTGGCTGTACAAGGTATTCGAAACATTCGTCTCAGAAACCACATGCCCCTTGCTTTCAAGCATTTTCTAATTTGTTCGTTCAATTTCAAGATTCACTCTCATAGAGCAAGATAATAGATTCAGATAAGTACCTTTAATTAGTTTAATATTGTCATGTAGTGTGTTTCGTGTAGTTTTGTGTCGGTTTGTGTTTGTTTGTCCTGTGCTGACGAAGGCTTTGGCTTCAACGTCCAATTTGTTTCTCGTAGTCGTGTTTCAGTAAGGCTCACAATCTACTTCTCGGATGAAAGAGAGTGATAGAAGGGCAGAATGTTAGACGGGCCTGCGTGCCAAATTCTTAACCCTTTGAAAATAAAGTTTGTTCGTTCGTTCGTTCTCGTTTGTTTGTTTGTTTCTTTGTTTTGGTGATTTATTCATTGCCTCTCATAGAGCAGAACGAGTTCAACGTTACATTTAAGTACTCACTTTCTGACAATCGATGAAAGGCATCTATTACATAAGATACTTTTCGTGTCCTGAAATGTATTTTTTGCATGGCTTATCCGCTCTGCTTTGTCGGTCTCGGTTGCTTACATACCAGCAAGGAAATCTGACATTCACAGGAAAAATTAGGCCCTCATCTCAAGTAATACATGAAGGAAATGAGAATGCTTTAACGGGAAGGGAAGTTGCATAGAAAGATGCAAGGAATTATGTGGAGAACTGTGTGGAGATACAACAATCCTAGGTAATATACCCGAAATCAAAGAGAATGAACTAGAGAAATTTATTAGAGGCAGTATTAGAGGACACCTGGGGGACGGAAATTCACTATCCTGTGACCAGACGCTAGTAGAAAGAGAGTCTTCGTAGAGAAGTATTTATGCAGCCTGCCCCGATTACCGAAGGTTCTGGGTTCGATTCCGGTTACGACATTTGGTTCACGAATGCAATTTTCTCGGAGATTTCTGGGGATCGTCGCTGGAGCTATGGATTTCGTGCTTTGTGCAACGCTTTCGACAGGGCGTCCTGTGGAAAGAGGCCGAACCCTACGGGATAAAACTCGGTGTAATTAAGTAGATCCTCTTAGTTTTTAAATTATTTTTAAAATATTCTATCAAAAATTACCAGCGTTTTATACAATAAGTCCTTGTCATTGCAAGTTATAATAAGATTTATTGCATGTTACATAGAACCAGTTTTAACATACAGATGGACAATTAGTAAAAAGGCTGGACGATTAAATTCTGGATAATCAGTAAATAGGTGAAAAATTCCTTAGAAGCTATGAGGATGTGGTTTAATGGAAGAATGCTGAAAATTCGTTGGAGAGTCACAATGAGCAATCTGGACATTCTGATGAAAGCTAAGTCGCGAAGACTACTAATCACAAACATCAGAAAGAGTCAATTATCATTTTCGTCCACATTATGAGAAGGCAAAAACTGGAACATGTTGTGATAACAGGAAATATTCGTGGAAAGAAAGATAGAAGAAAACAGCAAGATAAAATTATTGACAATCTTGTGTCATGGCATGAAAGGAACTCAACATATGAACTGATCCATGCCGTCGGTGATGGCAATATATGGAGAAGCGCGATGGCCTACACCAGCCGGCAAGTAGTTATAAATGTGCAATTCGGTTAGTATTTGCCGGAGCCTCCGGTAATTGACCTTGACCTCGGTTGATTTTCACTCCTCCTCGGTCATGAAGTTGGGTAAGGTGTAAGGGGTGGTATCTAGGTCATATCTAAGGGCGATAATTCTAAGATTTTATGTTTCTAAGGGCAGATAACTATTGAGTGGGTGTATACAAATTTTAATTAATTATTATAAAATAAAATAAAATAAATAAAAAATAAAAATAAATAACGACGGGGTGCGGGGTGGTGGCGAGGGGGTGGGCGCATGGGGTGAGGCTAGGCGGTTCGGGTTTAAACACTATCAGGTATATAATAATTTTTTATTAAATCATGTATAAACAATACAATGCATATTAAATAAGTAGCGGCATAGTGGAAAATTCTGGAAGGTAGTACCGGGGAGTTATACCTCGGCAAGTGTGGGAAAATCTCCGGCGGGTGTGACGGTGGTCGGTTCATAACAGACGTGGAGGGGGTGCATACGGAAAAGTCATTAAGTAAAGGGTTGTAAAAACGTGGGTGA
Organism: Cepaea hortensis; assembly: GCA_963921405.1. NCBI lineage: Eukaryota > Metazoa > Mollusca > Gastropoda > Stylommatophora > Helicidae > Cepaea > Cepaea hortensis. The sequence goes on along the minus strand of OY992886.1, from coordinate 90,705,517 downwards.
GTGGTGTGTCAAAATATTTTGAACTGTTAGCGCATTGGTGGTGTACATTAGTACGAATAGAAGGAATAGGTGCGGTGGGGATAGTAGTGGGTATGGGTTAGTGAAATTAGTTGATAAGGGTGGTTATTAGTGCTATGTAGATGTTCATAGTAGCTTATTCACTAACATAACACGTGTTACAAATGAAACCTTGAAAGCTAAAGATCGCTGATTGTAATGGATATAGTGTAGTATCATTCGGTGGTAAGGGGTGGGTACCAGGTATTAGTGGTCAACAGATGGTCAAGCAGTGGTCAAGTGGTGGTCAAGTGAGGAAATTTTAGGGAAAAGTGGTTATAATGATAGGGTGATGCTTAAAGGGTGATAAATTAGTGGTCAAGCAATGGTCAAGTGGTGGTCAAGTGAGGAAACTTTTAGGGAAAATTGGTCGTAGCGACATGGGGATGGTTAAAGGATGGTAAATTAGTGGTCAAGTAAGGAAATTTTAGGGAAAAGTGGTTGTAATGATATGGTGGTGATTAAAGGGTGGTAAATTAGTGGTCAAGCAGTGGTCAACCAATGGTCAAGTGAGGAAATTTTAGGGAAAAGTGGTTATAATGATATGGTGATGATTAAAGGGTGGTAAATTAGTGGTCAAGTAGTGGTCAACCAAGGGTCAAGTAGTGGTCAAGTGGTCGAGTGACCACTTAAATTGTAGAGGACGATGTCCCTAAGATTACGGTAGTGGTTAAAGTGATCGATGACATGGTCAAGTAGCGGTCAACCAGTGGTCAAGTGGTCGAATGAACACTTAAAAGGTAGAGAAAAGTACGTATATTGAAACGGTGATGGTAAAATGGTCGACAACGTGGTCAAGCAGTGGTCAAATAGTGCTCAACCAGTGGTCAACCGCTCAAGTGAGAAAATTGTAGGGTATGGTACGTGTAGTGAAACAGAGATTGATAAATTAAGTAGTGACGTTGTCAAGTAGTGATCAAGTAGCAGGCAAGTACTGGTCAAATGGTCGAGTGACCACTTAAATTGTAAGGGAAAGTACGTGTAGTGAACCTGTGTTGGTTAAAGTGATCGATGACGTGCTCAAGTAGTGGCCAAGTAGTGGTAAATGGTCGAGTGACTACTTAAATTGTCGGTGAAAGTAGGTATAGTGACATGGTGATGATCAAGAGTTGGTCAAGTGGTGCTCAAATAGTGGTCAAGTAGTGGTCAAGTAGTCGAATGACCACTTAAATTATAGGGTATGGTACGTGTAGTGAAACGGTGATGGTAAAATAAGTAAGGACATAGTCAAATAGTGGTCAAGTACTGGTGAAGTAGTAATCAAGTGGTCGAAGGATCACTTAAATTGTAGGGTATGGTATGTGTAGTGACATGATGATGGTTAAAGTGATCGATGAAATGATCAAGACGTTATGCCGACTGCTAAGTTCAGAAAGTAATGTCCTTACTATCGGCAATTTCCCTGACAGGAGCGCCTCGAGCACTGATTTTGTATTGATCAATAGCACCTAGTGGTACAGTCAACACACATGGACAATAGTTACATCCGGTCAAAGATGGCGTCGCACCCTATCATACATGGGTAATTGCTACAACCAAACTACGTCTCATTCACTAAAACTGGTCAAATATGGTGTCACATCCGGTCACAGGGGTAATGGGACATCTGAGACACGTGGTTAAGAGGGAAACTATAGAAAAAGGGTGTCCTATCGGTTGTCGAGTCAGGGAACCTAACGTATGATGATCACTGTGTATAGGAGTGAATACACTGCATCATCAACACTGCATCATCAACACTGCATCCGAAGGGTAAAATGGTCACCCCCTTCTCTCTCTCTTTTCTATAACCTTGTAGTCCTAGTGTTATCCGGTTACACCAAAGGACACCCGAGCATCAACTCAACAAACTGCCCCGATTCAACCTTAGGCAATGCACGTAACATGACAGGTCACATGTCCGCCGTCATAACCAGCGACGTTATTACGTATCAAATTAGACATCCACACTTTCATTTCCTTTCTATGTGGCCATAGTGTCTTTACATCTTTCTCCAGAAAGCCATTTCCAAGACCAATATATGTTTTTTCAGTGTACCTGCTCAGTGCCACACTTCACAACCAAACAAAAGTACACCTTCTATGTACCAATTCAACCGTCAAATAAGAAAATAGGTTAAACAAAATATTAAAATTATTGGTCAAATACAGAAATATCTCGTCCAAACTTATAAAAAGTACGAACATTTGTTAACCTATTGGGAAAAATATCAATCAAGTAGGAAAGTTTGTTAGTCAAATAGAAAAAATATTGACCACATAACGATATATCTTGTCCACACTTATGAAAAGTAGGGAAATTTGTTAGTCAAATGAGGGGGGAAAAAAAGATTAACCAAGTAACGAAATACCTCCACCAAACTTATGAAAAGTACGAAACTTTGTTAAGCAAGTATGAAAATGTATCGACCAAACAGAGAAATATATCACCCAAACTTATAAAAACTAGGAACATATGTTAACCAAATGGAAAATATCTTGGCCAAATAGGAATATTTGTTAGCCAGAGGGGGAAAATATTGTCCAAGTAACGAAATACATCGTTCAAACCTACGAAAAGTAGGAAACTTTGTTAATTAAATGTGAAAATTTTGGCAAAATTTCAACCAAACTTATAAATATTTCAACTAAACTTATAAAAATGTAGGAACATTTGTCAGCCAAATGGGAAAAAGGTCGGCCAAATACAGAAATATCACAACCAAACTTATAAAAAGAAGGAAAATATTGACCAAGTAACGAAATATCTCGTCGAAACTTATAAAAATGTAAGAAACTTTGTTAACCAAATGTGAAAAAAACAAAACAAATATTGATCAAGTAAAGAAACAACTCCTCCAAATTTATGAAAAGTACGAAACCTTGGTACCCAAATGCGACAAATGTAGGTCAAATACTGAAATATTTTGTCCAAACTTATGAAAGGTAGAAAATTGTCTTAACCAACTGGGGTAAATATTGCTCAAACTAAGAAACATGTCGACATAAGTATGAAATTACGTGAACCAAAGTAATAAAATTGTTGGCCAAATATGAAAAAGTATCGGTCAAACTTATAGATGTCTCGTTTAAACTTATAACATGTATGAAAATTTGTTAGGTAAAGAAGGAAAATATTGACCAAGTAATGAAATATCGCATCCGAACTTATAAAATGTACGAGTTAACCAAAGGCGAAAAGGCCAACACACAAAATGTCTCGACCAAGCTTATAAAAATCTAGGAAAAAATATTACAACTAAAATATTGATCAAAAGGTATAAATCCAAACATTATAAAAATAACCAAATGTGAAAAATATCGTCCAAAGACAGAAATATTTCAACTAAACTTATAAATAAATCAACAAAACTTGTGAAAATTTTTGGTCAAGTACAGAAATAGCTATGGAAAAAGTAAGTCCACAAAACTAAGAAAAAAAAATGTAACTTCTGTAGTCAAATGTGTCTTGAAGTTTTATCTGAAAAGACATTTCACAATACATAACCACCACCACTTTCCTTGTTTTACGTTACCGAAGGCCTTCACCGTATCTGGTACAGAAACCCTTATACATCACTCATCTCTCCACACTCTTGGTCTCTTTCTAATACAAAGTGGTCACATCACCAAGAACTTCAAACCTCCATTGTACACGTGCTCTATTGAAACACCCATGACAGTTAACAACATGTATGGCCATGTAATCTGTGAGTCCATCGGGGATAGTTCATCCGAGTACTCGTCACCAAAGATCCATTTCCCATGGCTGACATCTTCAACTTGCTATACCACATCTTATTCTAACATATACTTTACATGAAATTTCCCAAATTTGGGGATCTATTAAAGAATACGTAATGAGATACACAAAGACACCAAGAACATATCAGACAAAACAACTCACAAACCAGACTTAGAACTAAAACTTAAACCATATCAGATGAACCACCCAACAAGTACTACTAGAACTCAAAACATAACGATATTAAGGAAACGCATACTTACACATTGTCAGACATTAGATTTAAATCCCCTACTACTAACATATCACTGGTGTCGAATTCCCGTTTCACAAAAACACCCTCTTGTCAGTTATTAGTGAAAACCATTACACCAGTCCAGATTTGTGACTCGTAGAATCTACACTCACACAGGATCTATTAAAGAATACGCATGAGATACACCAAGACAACAAGAACATATCATTCAAAACAATTCACAAACTAAAACTTAAACCATATCAGATGAACCACCCAACAAGTACTACTAGAACTCAAAACATAACGATATTAAGGAAACGCATACTAGTTTATTTCTGTTTATAACTGTTTTAATATGGCAGAGAGAAACATGGTAATTAGACTATATCTGCCTTCTTCACTGCTGTCCTTTGTTCGATGACTTTTCTTCTGTGCTTGTCCTTCAGGACTGGATTCAAAAAAATTTTCCAAGTCTTGTACACGCCTTTCAAAATGCTCACGTTCTCTGATTACATGGTGCCAGTTACCATTGCGTTCTTCGGTGCCAACAGTATGGACTGTCAAGAAGTGAGGTTCTGGTGCAAAATTAACCTGTGGAGGTAAATAAAACAAATTGAAACTTACAAGACGGCCACACATACTACTTCACTAAAGAAAAAACAGTAAAAAAAAAATTCATGATGAGAAGTGGTAAAAGGCATCAAAAACAGACTGTCGACATTCTATTGGTCACGTCTTGAGAAAAGGTAAAGGTATAGTCACTGATGGTTTGTAGTATAGAGAGATGTACATAGAAAACATGTATAGCAGCTAGGTCTTCTGTATTAGACATGTTTACAAAAATACACATGTGAACTATGATCATTACTATCCATACACACCTTATTCGTTGATGACGAACACCTTCGGACACCGACAGTAGGATAGTTTTCGTTCCACAACACATTAATTTTCTTGAGAGACTCTGGGGCATGACTACTATCCAAAAGGTCAATATCTTCATCTGAAGACGAATCATCACCCCAAGCAAAGGTTGTCTCTGGTACATCTAAGGCTGGCTGGGTGCCACGAGTAGGTTTCTGGCAGAACAATTTTTTTTTCGATTGATTATGTTTGTAAGTGTGGTTGAGATATTTCTTATTTTGGTCTTTTCATACTTGGTTAACTCCTACTTTTTATACATTTGACTGAAATATTTCTGTATTTGTCATAACTTCTTCTAAGACTTTGTTCATGTCTGGTAATGTAAGCTATGTTCCATCAAGAAAAAAGACAACGTCATGAACACAACCCACTAAAGAAAATCAACAAAAATCTTTGTTTCAATATTTATTCATCAAAACAGTTTAGTGATATATCATAAGAAAGAATCAATGACATACATATTTTGGTGATTAAATATTTAATCACCAAAATATGTATGGCATTGATTCATTACCGGATGTAACTATTGTCCATGTGTGTTGACTGTACCACTAGGTGCTATTGATCAATACAAAATCAGTGCTCGAGGCGCTCCTGTCAGGGAAATTGCCGATAGTAAGGACATTACTTTCTGAACTTAGCAGTCGGCATAACGTCTTGATCATTTCATCGATCACTTTAACCATCATCATGTCACTACACATACCATACCCTACAATTTAAGTGATCCTTCGACCACTTGATTACTACTTCACCAGTACTTGACCACTATTTGACTATGTCCTTACTTATTTTACCATCACCGTTTCACTACACGTACCATACCCTATAATTTAAGTGGTCATTCGACTACTTGACCACTACTTGACCACTATTTGAGCACCACTTGACCAACTCTTGATCATCACCATGTCACTATACCTACTTTCACCGACAATTTAAGTAGTCACTCGACCATTTGCCACTACTTGGCCACTACTTGAGCACGTCATCGATCACTTTAACCAACACAGGTTCACTACACGTACTTTCCCTTACAATTTAAGTGGTCACTCGACCATTTGACCAGTACTTGCCTGCTACTTGATCACTACTTGACAACGTCACTACTTAATTTATCAATCTCTGTTTCACTACACGTACCATATCCTACAATTTTCTCACTTGAGCGGTTGACCACTGGTTGAGCACTACTTGACCACTGCTTGACCACGTTGTCGACCATTTTACCATCACCGTTTCAATATACGTACTTTTCTCTACCTTTTAAGTGTTCATTCGACCACTTGACCACTGGTTGACCGCTACTTGACCATGTCATCGACCACTTAAACCACTACCATAATCTTAGGGACATCGTCCTCTACAATTTAAGTGGTCACTCGACCACTTGACCACTACTTGACCCTTGGTTGACCACTACTTGACCACTAATTTACCACCCTTTAATCATCACCATATCATTATAACCACTTTTCCCTAAAATTTCCTCACTTGACCATTGGTTGACCACTGCTTGACCACTAATTTACCACCCTTTAATCACCACCATATCATTACAACCACTTTTCCCTAAATTTCCTCACTTGACCACTACTTGACCACTAATTTACCATCCTTTAACCATCACCATGTCGCTACGACCAATTTTCCCTAAAATTTTCCTTGCTTGACCACTGCTTTACCACTAATTTACCACTAATTTACCTTCCTTTAACCATCACCATGTCGCTACGACCAATTTTCCCTAAATTTTCCTCACTTGACCACCACTTGACCATTGCTTGACCACTAATTTATCACCCTTTAATCATCACCATATCATTACAACTACTTTTCCCTAAAATTTCCTTACTTGACCACTGCTTGACCACTACTTGACCACTAATTTACCTCTCTTTAAGCATCACCCTATCATTATAACCACATTTCCCTAAAATTTCCTCACTTGACCACCACTTGACCACTGCTTGACCATCTGTTGACCACTAATACCTGGTACCCACCCCTTACCACCGAATGATACTACACTATATCCATTACAATCCGCGATCTTTAGCTTTCAAGGTTTCATTTGTAACACGTGTTATGTTAGTGAATAAGCTACTATGAACATCTACATAGCACTAATAACCACCCTTATCAACTAATTTCACTAACCCATACCCACTACTATCCCCACCGCACCTATTCCTTCTATTCGTACTAATGTACACCACGAATGCGCTAACAGTTCAAAATATTTTAACACACCACTCACCCACGTTTTTACAACCCTTTACTTAATGACTTTTCCGTATGCACCCCCTCCACGTCTGTTATGAACCGACCACCGTCACACCCGCTGGAGATTTTCCCACACTTGCCGAGGTATAACTCCCCGGACTACCTTCCAGAATTTTCCACTATGCCGCTACTTATTTAATATGCATTGTATTGTTTATACATGATTTAATAAAAAATTATTATATACCTGATAGTGTTTAAACCCGAACCGCCTAGCCTCACCCCATGCGCCCACCCCCTCGCCGCCACCCGCACCCCGTCGTTATTTATTTTTATTTTTTATTTATTTTATTTTATTTTATAATAATTAATTAAAATTTGTATACACCCACTCAATAGTTATCTGCCCTTAGAAACATAAAATCTTAGAATTATCGCCCTTAGATATGACCTAGATACCACCCCTTACACCTTACCCAACTTCATGACCGAGGAGGAGTGAAAATCAACCGAGGTCAAGGTCAATTACCGGAGGCTCCGGCAAATACTAACCGAATTGCACATTTATAACTACTCCGGCAGGCACTTGATGATGATGAAGATAATGCTTAAACCATTAGTATTAATCCAGGCAGGAGCAGAAACAAATCATGCACTAGATATAGAAATACGATGTTTGGCGCAAACCACGAAAGAGAACAATCTGCGATTGCATCCTCTCCCAAAGAAGGAAAAGTTAAAACTGCATCAGTTATCGTACTAATAACTCATGTTAGAAAATCCTCACGAGAATCACCATAGAGAGGGATAAAAGTAAGTTTGAAGATGAATTGCACGGAAGACAGGCAGATTTCAGACCAGGCAGAGGAACCAAAGAAGATATCTTCAACATGACCCTCATTTATTTAAGAAATGCACCGTGTCTTCATAGACTACAGCAGTGGTCACCAAACTAGGGCCCGCGGGGCGGATCCGGCCCGCGACGTCATTTAATCCGGCCCGCCGACGGTACTCGAACTTGCCTGATATAATTTATGGAACACGAGACGTTGTGATACATTTTAAATGTAATTACTATGTTTAGAATAATAGGAGAACGTCACACGTGTAGAGACCTCCTGGCTGATATGTGTCTTACATTTACTATTTTCAATTATAAATTATTGTATCCAGATGTTCTTGTCTATTGTAATGTTTGCTTATTTCGCGTATATCCCAAATCCTTGCCCGGCTCGTGGTAACGCCGCCTACACTCTGACGTTACCATGGTTTCCATGGCAACACACACACACGCATCTTTCCCTTCCCCAGATGCGTTCAGCTGCCAACATAGGTCCGATGCTCCAGAAATATTTACTTCTTTTTGCCAGTCAACAATTTTATAGATTTGCAACAAGGATTTCTTTGTTTGACAGTGATAGTTAAGTGAACTACAAGTGTGAATAGAGGCTATAAAGTAGCAAACATAGCATAAAAATGTCATAGAAGCCTCGTGTTATTACGAAAATATTATCCCCAGCTCAGAAGAATTCCCCGGTCAAGGTGTTAATCGAACTGGTCTCTAGGCCAGTGTTTTTCAACCTTTCTGCTGGAGCAAATCCTTATGCAATTGTTTACGTTGCTCAAATAACTCGATGATCCAAGTGTCTGTCCTACTTTATGTAATAAACCAGATGAGCAGAAATGTTGCATTTAGGCGGTTTTGGTCTATTTCGGCGGAACCCCTGGCTGCCACTCCCGGAACCCCGGTTTAAAACTCTGCTCTAGGCTGTTTATTTAGGCCTGCCCTATTTATACATATTGCAAACCATATTATGAGATGTAGTCCTTATATGTACCTTTGGTGAGCAGTAGCTTCACCAGTGACCCTAGTCCTCTGCTTTTCTTGTGTTTCAATAGGATTTTAATTATATTTCTAATTCGATGTCTTTTTCATTTTAAGATCCCGTGTACTTCACCATTCATTATGGCTACTAAGAAAAGAAAAGTGGACGCCGAGTGTCGCGTTTTCAATGAAGAATGGGGAGTAAAGTACTTCTTTGTGGAAACAAAGGACCAGAAAACCAGTTGCGTGATATGCAGCGGAAATGTTGCCGTTTGAAAGAGTACAATCTTCGGCGTCACTACGAAACAAAATATCTATCAACATGTTCAAGGTTTTCTGGAAAGTTACGCTCTGAGAAATATGAGTCCATGAAACGTGGTTTAGAAACACAAAGAAATCTCTTCACGAGAAAGTTTGCTAAAATTGAATCTGTCACTCGTACAAGTTAAAAAATAGTGCATAAGATGGCAGAACTGGGAAAACCGTTTACTGATGACAATTTCATTAAAGAGTGTATGATGGAAGCAGCAATTTACTTGTGTAATGAGAAAGCTCATTTGTTTGGAACTAACAGCCTTTCGGCAAGTTCAGTTGTGCGAAGAACAGAACAGCTTGGAATGAACATAATGCTACAGATATCGAGAAAACTAGGAACTTGTTGTTGTATTCTCTGGCGCTGGATGAGTCTACTGATCTCTCGAGCACGTCACAACTTCTCTTGTTCATTCGTGGTGTCAATTTGGACTTTCAGATTACGGAAGAGTTGGCATCCGATTGCAGCATGCATGGAACAACTGGAAAAGACATTTTCATGAAAGTGCAAACAGTTTTGCACGACTATAACCTTCTGTGGAATTAGCTTCGATGTGTTGCAATTGATGGAGGAAAAACATATCTGGAGTAAGGAATGGTCTGATCGGGCAGATCAGGACTCGGTTGGAAGATTTGAAAATTCCGGGCGCCCTGTTCATACACTGCATCATACATCAGCAAGCACTCTGGGGAAAGCTTAGATATTTCTTGTGTACTGAAACCAGTCGTTTCAGCTGTGAACTTCATTCATGGACATGAAGTTAATCACCGTCAGTTCCAGGCTTTTCTTGAAGACATTTATTCTGAATTCTGTGACTTGCCTTGTCACACATCAGTGAGGTGGCTCATCTGAGGTAAAGTCGTTTTTCGTTTTTACAAGCTCCGAAACGAAATAGATATTTTCCTCACTGAAAAAGATAGAGCTGATTATTGGTCAACATCATATCCCACATGAATGAACTGAACTTGAAACTTCGTCTATAACCTCGTCTATGATCTCTACAGAATCATCGAAGGATTTCGGAGAAAGCTATAATTGTTTGAAGAACAAATGGAAGGAGAAAACTTTTCTCATTTTCACTTTTTCAAAGCGTTTTGCGCTACAATCGCCGAAGATGTCAGCCTCCATTTTCCAAAAAACAATAAATTATTCGTTACTTGAAGAAGCGATTTTGGAGAGATTTTCAGATCTTGACAGAATTGAGAGTGACATTCTTCTGTGCCAGTATCCGTTTGATTGTAACATTGATAACGTACCAGTTGAACTACAATTGGAGCTCATTGATTTGCAAACAAATGACTTTTTGAATGATAAGCACAGAGAAGGAAAACTTGTTAAATTTTACCGCTGCTTACTTACTAGATGTTGAGTTTCCGAAACTGAAGAAATTTGCCGCTGGTATGGCATCAGTGTTTGGAACAACTTATGTCTATGAGCAAAAATTTTCAAAAATTACATATGTGAAGTCAACGCATCGAACGAGATTGACTGATGAACATTTGAAAGCAATTCTCTTGATTGGATGAAGCAATTTCAAACCAAACAGTGATGATATCTTGAACGCCAAATATCAGTTTCATAAATCTAATTAACCTTTTTTCACTGCTTAGTTTGTGAGATTCGGATATTTGCACACTAGGCCTGGTGTAACTATCTTTTTTCTAATGTCGCCTTCTATGATAACCTTTTTTATTTTTAGTAAATAAATATGTTGGTTGTCCTTGCTTTGTGTGTATTGCACGCCACTCACCAATGATTAACTTAGTTTTTCGTCTTTTTTCCAAGAGCTTTCATTCTGGCTTGCAAGTATTGTTAAAGTTAGTTACATATCCTTTACATGACTTTTGCAGTCAACATCAGCATTTTTTGCTGTTGTTATTGTCTTGGCAAGTTTACGTTCAATAGTTTGCCATTGCTTTCTGAACGACCGGTACCCCTACCATAGTGTAAACACCAGCGTAACGCAGTCTGCTGCTAAATGGCACGCGGCTGTGTTTTAAACGCGGGTATACGGGATTACGAACCGCGTCCGTAAGACCTTCGCCACTGATACCGGTGCAAGTATTGTACATAATGAGTATGAGGCCCGCGCTAAATGGCACGCGGCTGTGTTTTAAACGCGGGTATACGGGATTACGAACCGCGTCCGAAAGACCTTCGCCACTGATACCGGTGCAAGTATTGTACATAATGAGTATGAGGCCCGCGCTCTTCATTTTCTTAGTTATCCGGCCCGCCGTGAAAAAGGGTTTGGTTACCCCTGGACTATATTAAGGTCTTCGATTTCGTTTAACATCCGAAATTGTGGAATGTTATGGGATATTTCTAGAAATTTTGATTAATTTATTTAAATCATGAACAAGAAGAAGCAGACAGAATACCCAGTTAAATATCAGACTGATTTCATTTGCAAAGTTAATCTAAGACCGGGTTTTATTCTCCCGCAATATATCTTTGCCCGCTCCGTGGCGATGGGGTTGCCGACGCAGTTCGTAATCACGCATACCGCCTTCGAAACACAGCTGCATTGTGTTGGTTTTTTTACGAAATGGTATGGGTGCCGGTCATTCAGAAAGCAATGGCCAACTACTGAACGTAAACTTGCCAAGTGATCAAGAAACAACATAAAACTGCGGAGGTTAACTGCGACGTCCTTTAACAGGATATGCAATTAACTTTAACATATCTCTTTAGCATTTATGTAAAGTATGTAATGAGTAAATGTAACAAATGATGAAACCAGCGACAATTGTGCCTCCTTTATAACTTGTGGACATGCAGTTCAAGAACTAAGATATGCAGGTATCACTGTCTAACGCTCATATAGTGTTCAAGGATTAGAAGTGTTAATCATGTCTGTCAAAAGACGCAGTGAAGATACAAATATTTTTCTGGACCGCAATAATCACGGCAGACTAACTGCATGTCAACCAAATTTCAAAATAACAAACAATACACTGGAAATGTCACAACCTTTGAAAGTCGTTGCACGCTAATCAACAATAATGGGCACTGTTCACAAACATCGTCAGGCGGAGACTCGACATGACAATACAGACGTTGAGAAGTATGCAGAGTCTTTGTGCATAGACAGCAAGCAAGTTAAAGTAATATTTAAGAACATGCATCTTTCCTGTGGCAATATACTGATTTAATCATGGACAATTTTGTAATCTATTGCACGATTTATTGCCTGGCATATTTCGCTGCATCTCATCAGGTACATACTGCAGAAATCACACAACATAAAGTAAAATAACTAGATAAATCCTTTAAGCTGAAATATACACATATTCGCACAGTAATTTCAATTGTCTGCCACGGTAATTTTAAACTGACTATCGTGTCTTTCTATTTGCACAGAACTGGCTATGTAGATTAATCATGATGGCATCTGCAAAAGTAAACAAGCGACTATTTTGTGTATTAACACCACGCGAATAGCATTGTCTCTATCAATCACATGACCGGTTTCGAAAACGTGCCGTTCAATCGATGACGCAGGAGGTTTGTGGCGGGTGTGGTGTGTCGGCCTCGCCAGGCTCCGATCACCTATGTGTAGTATCTTGTCAATCCAATTGAGTATCTAGTTATTTTACTTTAAGTTGTATGATTTCTGCAGTATGTACCTGACGAGATGCAGCGAAATATGCCAGGCAATAAATCGTGCAATATACTGTTTGTGTTTTTGTTATTAAATTTCGCAATCGTTAAATATGAATATCTGGTTCTATTGATCCGAAATGTCACACATTCATAAAATAAGGTTGAGCAAGAAGATGACAAATAAAGGCATTCTAGAAGACATGAACATGTAAGAAAACTGACTTGTAAACAGCTTCATTGTTCAGAAATGTTCATTTTGGCCATGTTACTCGCCACAGTGGCTTTTGAATAACAGCGATGGAAGGCATGGTCTCTAGGAGAAGAAGCGGAGATTGACCAACACGATACTGAAAACACTTTGGGCAATACAGGAGACAGGAAAACTGCCGAAGTGACGAGGATCTTTTAGGCATGCCTTCATGAGAGCGACGTTCTGTGAAGCACCTGCTACATGATGATGATGATGATGATGATGATGATGATGATGATGATGATGATGATGATGATGATGATGATGTGGTGGTGGTGGTGGTGGTGGTAGCGGTGGTGATGATGATGATGATGATGATGATGATGATGATGATGATGATGATGATGATGATGATGATGATGATGATGATGATGATGATGGTGATGATGATGATGATGATGATGTGGTGGTGGTGGTGGTGGTGGTGGTGGTGGTGGTGGTGGTGGTGGTGGTGGTGGTGGTGGTGGTGGTGGTGATGATGATGATGATGATGATGATGATGATGATGTGGTGGTGGTGGTGGTGATGATGATGATGATGATGTGGTGGTGGTGGTGGTGGTGATGATGATGATGATGATGATGTGTTGGTGGTGGTGGTGGTGGCGGCGGTGGTGATGATGATGATGATGATGATGATGATGATGATGATGATGATGATGATGATGTATGATGGTGATGATGATGATGATGATGATGATGATGATGATGATGATGATGATGATGATGATGATGATGATGATGATGATGATGATGATGATGATGATGATGATGATGATGATTTTAATAAAGATGATTATGTGGTGATAATGATGATGATTTTGTGGCGATAATGATAATGATGATAATGGTGATAATGATTATGATTTACAACACAATCTTCCTACCAACTCTATGTTACCAATGCCAAACCTGGACAATGACAGAAAAAGAGAAAAGAAACATCACAACAACAGAAATGACATTCCTGAGAAGAATACTCAAAGTATCAAGAAGAGATAAGATAAGAAATGAAGAAATCTGGACTAAAGTAGGGGTTATAGCTGCACTAAATTTTATTAGGAGGCAGCAAGTCAAATGGTTTAGCCATGCAAGTAGGTTACCAACTAACATTATACCACAACAAGCAATGATGTACAGACCAGAGTGAAGCACAGGAAGAGACCGACCATGTAAACGATGGACGCAAGGAATAACAGAGTCCATAGGAATATCGATTCAAGAATCCCATAAGCAGGCACTCTCCCGCTGTTTATACTTCACCTCGACACCGCAAGGTACAAGAGGAACTTGATGAGATGAGATGATGTTGATGATGATGGTTATGACATAGGAGTTAATGTAAATAAAGAGACGCAAACATTCAATCAATCAATCAATTACGATCAATTAATCTTATGTCCGGGCATTTATCACAATGGTCTTAGAAATATGGCACAAACGGCAGTCCATACAAATGAATCATGTTAACACTCACCGTTTCACTCGAATTGTGTCCTTGAATTTGATTTATAAAATTCTCCATTGTCAGTCAGACTGTGTCCAGTTACATGACCTGCTGGGTTATGCATGAAATATTGACAACATTGGGGAACGTGCTGCTTGTTTATATGTAACAATTATCACTCATAATGCTAGCAAAATGTCATGCATTAATATTGCAACAAGTATAAATATCAAACACACCACTAATCATCTTCTCCTAAATGTGACTGGAGTTGTTCTCCAGTGTTTTCACGCCTTCGTTCTGATGGTTTTCTTTTTTTCTTTTTTTCTTTCTTTCTTTCTTTTTTATGTCTGTCTGTCTTTCTTTTTTTCTTTCTCTCTTCTTTCTTTCCGTTGCCCTTGTGCTAGAACATATTTTTTTTTTCAGAAATAAAAGACAACGACATTCAGTCCATCGCGATAGGTTCCTAAACAATATTTGAACGTCTGCTGCCTTTAATGTTATATGTCAAAAATTTTGCATTATTCTTTCTTTCTTTCTTTCTTTATTTATTTCTTGTCTGTGTGTCTTTCTTTTTTATGTCTATCTGTCTTTCTTTCTTTCTCTCTTCTTTCTTTCCGTTGCCCTTGTGCTAGAACATATATTTTCCCAGAAATAAAAGACAACGACATTCAGTCCATCGCTATAGGTTCCTAAACAATGTTGGAATGTCTGCTGCCTTTAACGATATGTTAACAATTTTAAATTATTTTGTTAGTTTGCGGTCTCATTCATCTTGTCTATTCAAATGCATGCAGCGGCGAACATTGAATCACCCTTTACAAATAAAATATACATTCGAACAATATCAGCGACTATGTACTTCGTATTTCAGCTAAAATCTTATTTGTATACTCACTTTACATGACATATAACTCTACAGTATGCACCTGACGCCAGGCAAATAATCGTGCAATTTGATTGTGTTTGGCGTCTGTATTCAACATTTTCAGTGCCAAACAAAAGCTAGGTTTGGATCAAACAATAATGGGTAGGAAAAATGGGGGTAAAGGTGTGTCACAGTTATGGATTAAAAGTTGTTTATATGATGGTAGACATGTTGTATTATAGCGCAATGACAACATGGCAGATGCAGCAATTCGCTTAAGACAATTAATCATTTCATGACACTAAATCAGTTAAATTCGCTAGGGGAATTCATTGTTTTGAAACATAAAATATACAGACGCGGTGAGCTATCACTACAATAAATGTATATGTTTCTAAAAGAGAAGTGAATAAAATATTTACTCAGATGCGAAACTGATTTTAATCGTGGTCTACGCGGGACCGTCAAGTGTGGACGGTGGAATAAAAGTGGCTTCCTGTCTTTACACTGTTCGAGATCATCCTGTAGGTTCTGGGCAATGTTTGCAGTGATGTAATTCCAAATTGCCAGTGATGGGCCGCGGAGGAAAGTCAATAGAATTTGTATGGAGTGAATACCAGGTAGAACAGGGTATAAGTCGGGCTTTCAGATATAATTCAAAGAGCGTGTTACCAAAGCACTGGGAGAGGCGTGGCTGAGAACTCGAGTTGTCGACCAAAGGCTCAGAAGTTACCGGGTTCGAATCCCAACATCGGTCTGTGAGTGTATTTTAAAACAGCAAGTGGTCACTGAGATTCGTGGTAGCGAGGTAGCTAAAGCGCTTGCCGGCCACCTCGGTGGAAATATGTGGAATCCAATTTGAATCGGCTATTCTCTTGATTGAACTGGCCACCCATATCAATCCAAACTAACATGGGTACCAGGATATGTTCTGGAAGCTAAAGGCGGCCGGCATGATATTGGTCTGATTACCAATCGAGTGCCGGATGATCTAAATATATAGAACTATAAGCTGCATATGCTTCATGACGTTGAAAGGACTCGTGTATGTACATGGCTCTCTAATCACACGTCAGTCTCATCTCTCGGGAAGGGAGATCAGATAAGGTTGAAAAGCTGGAGGTCCTGTGTGCAAGTTTTGCACGTTTAAAATCTCACGGCAGATGGAAATTGTAGAGTATGTGGCCGCCGTGGCAAACATGTTGGGACAGACAATCTACCAATGGCGAGGTGGAGCTCGCTATCTTGGAATGAATGTGTCTAGACTGACTAAACCTGGCACAAATTCATGTGACTTCGGACACATTGACCTATGAGATCTATAACCAGGTGTTATATACCGCACACGACAGATGAACGACGACGTTCTTAAAGCAACGGCTATTATCTTCTATCATTCTTTCAACTGTATACTTTACCCAGTAAGACATGACAAGAAACAAATGAAACCCGTAAAATAATTAGAGAAATTAGACGCAGACAGTCACAATTTTTTGGACACGTTATGAGACGAAATAAATTGGAGAACTTGGTGACGTTTGGCAAGATTGAGGGGGGAAAACAATGAGAGGGCAGAGAAGTAAATACCCGATGGCCTGGCCATGTGGTATGGTCGAGACAAGAACACAGTGCTGATCCACTCTAGTGATAGTGTATGATGGTGAAATATGAACGCCCACGCGTATCGTCAACATTTTAATCTAACTGTCCGGTGTTGTGGTTGAACCTCTTACCTCGGGATCAACACACCGGATGTTTAAGAACGAGCACTATTTCGGCCATGCTGACCTCCTCCTAATATGCGTGTGAAACTGCGGACAATAAGCAGACCGGCTGAGAAACATCTAATAGCAGTGGACATGCCGTTTCCTGTGAAACTGTGGACAATAAACAAACCAGTTGAGAAACATCTAATAGCAGTGGACATGTCGCTTCAGGTGAACATGCATAAAAACCAGGATGGGACAGAAAATCGAACGCGCAATTCCTTTGAGAAACACGAAAACCGTTAATTAATTAGAGAAATTAAGAGGCAGACTCTCAAGACTTCATGGGCATCTTATACGGTGACATAATTGGGAAACATGGTGACAGATGGCAAACTCGATGGGAAAAAGAGCAAGAGGAAGACACAGTGATAAATATATAGATGGCGTGTGGCTTCACCCAATGACGTCATCAGGAGAAAACACAGGCCTTATACGAGACTGGGGGGGGGGGGGGGACTGCGTGGTCTCGAGATACGGTGTCCGCCTCGAGTGCTGAAGGTCCCGGGTTCAAGCCCTGGTGAGGACCGGGATTATTTTCACGTGGACTTCCAGTAATAAAATTTCCCCTGGTCTCTGGGTAGTGAGATCGGACGCCCGTGTGTATTGTTGCGCGCGTAAACAATCCTTTGGCAGTTGGAAATCGAAAAAGAGTAGCCTAACGGCGCTGCCCGGGCAAAATTTCGAGTTAAAAATCTACCCAAAGTATTTCAGGATCCTTGCCGGTGCTACGGAGTTCGTGCACTGAGGTAAGGTTCTCCAAACTCAGGTTTGAGTTAGGAGAAGAACGGAGCACTTATGGGTCACACCCGTGTGCTGTGATGTTGATCCATCGACTAAACTAAACTAAACTATACGAGACTGGAGATCACGTGAGAACCATGATGGCCCACGCTTAACGCTTTGGCACATGATTATGATAACGACCAGTCTCCACCAGCTGTTAAATGTATCCGGTATCATTTTCCTGCCCCTATGAATGTGCGTGTCCTATGACTACTTTAACTCATTCAGTCCCACAGGGATAGTACATTCTTTTGTATTATTATTCGAGACCGTTGGTCGTTTCAGATGGCGAACCATAAACGTCAATGCTTGTCATGATTTCACAACTTAATGATGATGGTTTCACTGTTATTACCATATCTCTGCATAATGTTCCATATAATGAAATTCACAAACACAAAAGCAAGTGTGGAGCTCGTGAGAAGAACTAGACAATTACCAACATGGAGTTGATGGAGAAAACTAGGCAAATACCAAAGTGGAGTTGATGGGGAGAACTAGACAAATGCCAGTCTGGAGCTCATAGAAAGAACTAGACAAATATCATAGTGGAGCTCTTGGGGAGAACTAGACAAATATCAGTGTGAAGCTTATGGAGAGAACTAGACAAATACCAATCTGGAGCTTATATGGAGAACTAGACAAATACCAGTGTGGAGCTTATATGGAGAACTAGACAAATACCAGTGTGGAGCTTATATGGAGAACTAGACAAATACCAGTGTGGAGCACATGGGGGAACCAGACAACTACCAGCGTGGAGCACATAGGGGAACTAGACAACTACCAGTGTGGAGCACATAGGGGAACTAGACAACTACCAGCGTGGAGCACATAGGGGAACTAGACAACTACCAGTGTGGAGCACATGGGGGAACTAGACAACTACCAGCGTGGAGCACATAAGGGAACTAGACAACTACCAGTGTGGAGCACATGGGGGAACTAGACAACTACCAGTGTGGAGCACATGAGCAAACTAGACAACTACCAGTGTGGAGCACATGGGGGAACTAGACAACTACCAGTGTGGAGCACATGGGGGAACTAGACAACTACCAGTGTGGAGCACATGGGGGAACTAGACAACTACCAGTGTGGAGCACATGGGGGAACTAGACAACTACCAGTGTGGAGCACATGGGGGAACTAGACAACTACCAGTGTGGAGCACATGGGGGAACTAGACAACTACCAGTGTGGAGCATATGGGGAGATCTAGACAAATACCAGTATCTAGCTCATGGCGAGAAACAGACAAATACCAGTGTTCAGCTGATGGCGAGAAATAGACAAATACCAGTGTGGAGCTTATGAGGAGATCTAGACAAATACCAGCGTTCAGTTCATGGCGAGAAATAGGCAAATACCAGTGTGGAGCTTATGAGGTGATCTAGACAAATATCAGCGCTCAGTTCATGGCGAGAAATAGACAAATACCTGTGTGGAGCTTATGAGGAGATCTAGACAAATACCAGTCCAATACTGTGAAGAGTATGACTAAGGATGCCTTTGTCTGGAATTCACAAGGCAAAAGAAACAGAGGAAAACATAAAAACACACTGAGATGGAACATAGAAACAACAATGAATAATACGAGGAGGACAAGGACGAAGCGGTATGGGACAGCTAATGAATGATATGAGCGGTTGGGGTGACTTGGATGAGGATCTATGTTACACTGAAGGATAACGAGTGACAGAAGAACACAAATACAAACAGGCGCGATGCCGTCTTGTGCAGACAATAGACAAAGTCGCGGTGTTCTCCTTTTTGTTCCCAGGGCATTCTGGTGTGTTTCGAAATGAGCAGACGAACAAATTGGCTGGATCTGCAACCTCTGGGTGGGGTACTGGTGCACTATTAGGCAGATGTGGTCAGGGCCCTTGAGATCATGCGTATGGTGTGGAAAAACAGATCTATCATAATTACGTATAGAGCATTGTGTGGTATAGAGAGTGACCAGACGGTCTGGCCGACACTCAGTTCTCTGAGGAAAGGCCAGCGGACGCATAATTATATTACAATTGGTACCATTAGTATTGAGACTCTTCGCTTATTGTTGAAGGTGAGGACGGAGCGCGTATGGAAATATCCCGAGTGCTGTGTTGTCGGTTTTTATGACGTTTTACGCATAGAAATTCAGAATCATGGGAGAAACCCAGAAGCCATTACTGAACGTTGATCATACCAGAAGGGGTCACAGATGACAGGGCGATTTCCAAAATCGATACTCCTCCACTCTGCGCGATTCCCCTGATGTTACTGTCCTATTATCCTTGCACTTTCTTCCCTACTCCAACTTATCTCGACGCAATGAAGACGATGTGAAAATGAAAATCATACTGCGAACAAGAAACGACTGGTGGAATAAAACAGAACTCGCAACAGCACTTACTGAGAAATTATATCTGCTCTTATGTTCCCTGTTGCATATAGGATGACAGCAATAACGGCAACAGTACCGGCCGCAGCAGGATATAACAAAAGAAAATACAAACAGTTAAGTACGTGCAACTCCAGCGAAAAACTGAGACATAATAAATGAATTGTGTAATGGCCTAGCAGCGTTTCATACCTAAACTTTTTCTGTTTATCTGTTAATTGTATTAAATTGTCTAATATCATGTTTTTCTTTACGTCAATTTGTGTTGTTCTGAGGAATATTATAATAATTATTATTATCGACATGTCGATTCGTTGTGTCGTAGTCTAATTTATTTTAAGTTTTTGTTGCTTTAATATCATTATTGACCGATTTGGCAGCAAACCGCTTTGCGCTGGGTTTAAACGAGTTGGTGTTGGAGCCGGTTGTTCAGAAATCAATGGCAAACTACTGAACGTAAACTTGTCAAGACATCAACAACAGCAGTAAAATGCTGGTGTTGACAGCGATGTCCTGTAAAAAGGATATGCAAAAAAAAAAATAATAATATATAGCATCATTACGGTATATACACTGTATCTTTGTCTATTGCCTCTCACTTTTTCACTGGAGTTAAACATGCCTGTTTTTATTTTCTATTGCAGAATTAACCCTAGCAATGTACATCTTAGAACAGTGGTTCTCAACCGGTGGGGAATTCCCCCCCAGGGGGGAATTTTAGGGTTTCCAGGGGGGGAATGAAGACCATTTCAAGATCGCATTAATACAAGAACCGATTACTTGATATTGTTTTTCCCTTCATACCATACAGTTAAGTACCGCTCATCCTTCTAAAATTTATTTTATAAAGTCAGTAGACCCACAAATCATGTTTTATGTGGATGTCTAGGCTTGTTTTAGTATGTGCTATTAAATTTACCTTACAATTTTAGGTATACTGTATAGGGGTGGGGGGATTTTTAGATAGGAAACATGAAAGGGGGGAATGACGTTCTGAAAATACGGTGAAAAAGGGGGGGGGGGAACGGGCCAAATTTTTGATAGGAAGGGGGGGGGGGGGAATGACGGTCTAAAAATATGGTGAAGGGGGGAACGGGCCAAAAAAGGTTGAGAACCACTGTCTTAGAACATAACTGTAATTTGTCTGTGTCTTTGTTGCACCGCTTTACCCTGAGACTCAAATTTAACATCTCTATGGCAAAGTGAACGGTCTTTCTGGCCTAGGAGTTAACGTCTTTCTCCGTAATCCCGTATGTTATCGTGAGTGACGTAAAATGCGCTAGAATTGGTAGCTGTTCTCGCCTCGTTGGTAACTTACGGGGTGTGTGAGCCGGTCGCTCAGAAAGCAATGGCAAACTACTGAGCGTAATCTTGTCTAGTACACCATCAGCAGCTGAAAAATGCTGATGTTGACTGCAACGTCCTGTAAGGGATATGCAATTAATTTAATGGCAAAATGGTTATGTGGTTATGCCATCTGAATCGTGTTCGGGTGGTCGTGGATTCGATTACGGAGATTCGGTTTTCTGGTCCAGTTTTGTCACAAGCGCTTGTGGATCGTAGCCAGTGGTAGGGATTTCGTGCTCTGTGCGGCGTATTCGGTAGAAGGTTATATGCTCTGCGCAGAGATTGCCAAAATTAAAAATTTCCTTGACGAAAACACAAGAAAGATATTCTAAACTTCCAATATACAAACACATATTGATTACTGCTCCACAATCTGGGATGGATGCTCCAAATCAATAACAAAACGAATTTATTCACTCCAGACAAGGGCAGTGCTTTTGCTTTTTTAACGTTAAAAAGCTGATTCGGCAGAGGGTTATATGCTCTGCGCACAGATGGGACTATATGGTATAAAACCCCGTTTGGATATGTGTTTATGTGTGTGTGAGTGGGGGGGGGGGGGGTTCCTCTCTGTCTGGCTGTCTTCTTTTTATCTATCTACCTATCTATCTATCTATCTATCTATCTATCTATCTATCTATCCATCCATCCATCCATCCATCCATCCATCCATCCGTCCATCCGTCCGTCCGTCCGTCCGTCCATCTGCCCGCGCGCCTGCCCACCCGCCCACCCGTCCGTCCGTCCGTCCGTCCGTCTGTCTGTCTGTCTGTCTGTCTGTCTGTCTGTCTGTCTGCCTGTCTGTCTGTCTGTCTGTCTGTCCGTCTGTCTTATCATTGATCAAAATCTAACCTTTAATTCCCATGTCCATGCTCTCGTTAAACGAATAGCCATAAAATAAAAGAATACCAACTTGCCATAATTAAAAATTTCCTTGACGAAAACACAAGAAAGATATTCTAAACTTCTCACATACAAACACATATTGATTATTGCTCCACAATCTGGGATGGATGCTCCAAATCAATAACAAAACGCCTTTATTTACTCCATAAAAGGGCAGTGCTTTTAGTTAACGGTGAAAAGTTTACGGACAATTCTAACCTACATGAACTTCTTCAGTTACTGCCACTCCACAAACGCCTACTCTTTAATAAGGCTAAACTAATTCACAAAATCCTATTTCAAAATTCTCCGAGCTACCTTTGGCCATTGTTCAAATATAACGCAAGACATAGCAAGCGACTAGATATACTTCATGTCCTTAAGCCTAGGATAGCAGGTCCGCATGGCCGAATGGGTAAGGAAGCTTGTACTTAAACATCCGTTGTTCTGATGCTGAGGTAAGTTGTTCAGCCCCTACACCGGACAGCTGAACTAACATGTTGACCTGCCGTTCTTGACTTGGGGACGTAAATTACAAGTACCTCTGAAGTCGGAGTGGGTTCGCCTGATGGCAAGGGACACTGTTAATACGGAAAGCTAATCCACGCGCAAAATTCAGTCCACCACTACTATAAATAGTGTGTGGGGACTACGCTTTAGTTCAAAGCGAGCGATGGAGCGCAAAACAAAACCTAGGATAGACTTATATACAACAATCTTAGCATACTCTGCCGCTCAGTTGTGGAACAATCTTCCACAAGAAATCAAAGACACCCACCAATCATTATACATACAGTCGCAACCTGATTGAACATTACTTCAGTACATACTACATGTCGTCCCCCCCCCCACCCCCCCCCCCGGCCTAAACAAAACAACAACAACAAAATAATAATCACAATGAAAAATTATCTCAAATGACAACTAGCCAATAAACACTCGCATACCTAAGGCACGTTACACCTTCCTTAGGTATTTATAATGCCTATGTTAAACATTGCCTCAGTGAGTCATGTATTAATGATTATTTGTCATACGTTTTAATGCTTAGTGTTCTTTTGTTGTCTAAGATTAGCTTCATAAGTGATGTTGAATGAAATAATGTATGAGAGGAAATAGAAAAGAAGGGCAGAATGTCAGACGCACCTGCGTGCCCAATTCTTAACCCTTTGAAAATAAAGTTTTGTTCGTTCTGTCTGCCTGTCTGTCTGCCTTTCTATCTGTGTGTCTGTCTGTCTATCCCTCTGTCTGCCTGTCTGTCAGTCTATCTATCCATCCATCCATCCATCCTTCGTTCCATCCGTCCATTCGCCAATCAGTCTGTCTGTCGGTCTGCCGTCTGTCTGTCTATCTGAATGTCTCTATATGTGTATATTTGTCTGCTGTTTGTTAGTCTATCTGTTTATTGTCTTCGCTGAGATTGGCAATGATCACCCCTTCTGTGATTAGTTTAGGCGAAAAGAGGGAAGTGGGAGGGGGAGGAGGATTCTTCTATTGCCTCTCCTGGGTCAAAACTGCCCCTGTAATTGTATCTGTTGGTGCTTGATTCATTAGAAACAATGCCTCAGTGCCATTTCATCCATCGTTTCACTGGTGTTTTTACTGCTCAATAGCCAAATCGACTGCTTTTTTCATTTGAGAAGATGTTCCTCTCTCTTCCTCTCTCTCTCTCTCTCTCTCTCTCTCTCTCTCTCTCTCTCTCTCTCTCTCTCTCTTTCTCTCTCTCTCTCTCTCTTTCTCTCTCTTTCTCTCCTTTATCTATCTGTCTATTTTCTCTCTCTTTCTCTCTTTTCCTCTTTCTCTTTTTCTTTCTCCTTTTCTTTCTCCTTTTATATCTCTTTCTCTCTTTCACATTATCTCTTTCTCTCTCTCTTCTTTCTCTCTTTCGCTTTCTCTGTTTCTCTCCCTCTTTTTTTCTTCTCTCTCTTCTCTGTCTCTCTCTTCTCTCTCTCTCTCTCTCTCTCTCTCTCTCTCTCTCTCTCTCTCTCTCTCTCTCTCTGTGAATCACCATAACGCTGAATTAATCAACTGTGTCATTGAGTTGCGTTGAGCTGAGTTAAGAACCGACATCACTGCACTCAGGACATTCCCATATGTGCTCAGTCCCGTCGTTCAACAGCCAACTACTAATCGTTCCCACCGCTATCTGATTTACAGTTCTCCTGGTCTTCCCTCTCAGTTTTGAGATTCTTCCACAAACCCTACCGATCCTCTCAATCTCATTATTTCAACATACTGGTCCCTCGCTTTCACCACCTGGTCCCATAAGCGCACGACCACCTCCCCCTTGTCCATAAGCAATCTGCCATCAAGAGGTGCATTCCCTGCCAGCCTATCAAACTGCTCATTTCCCGCACCCCCGCATGGCCAGGGCAAAATATCCATAAAATTCCACTCTGTGACCCCTGAAGCGAGGATAGCCATTCCACACGAAACATTCCTTTCTCCACCTTACTAAGCATACTCTTTGAATTTCTGTCATGTGGAGGCGATTGCTTAAAACCCTGGCGTGCTGATAGCGATGAATGTTTGTTTTGTATTAAGTATCCTGTCATCATTACTTATATGCCTTTCCCCACCTTAAGTGGAAATCAATCCCATGCTGTTTCAAGAGCCTCAAGAGCTCCCCAGCAATTGATATCCCACTCTCTCTGTTTCATGTTCTTTGCAGGACGTTGCCATTAACTCTATCTTAAACACAGACGCCTCAAACAATATGCTGCACGGTTTATTGCCTGACATATGTCGCTGCATGCCAGGTGCACACTGCGGAGTAGGACTACATTGTTTTGAATCAACCTCAAACCCCAGATTGATTTTCTGAGTAATTTTACTGTCAGTAGTTTGCCATAGTTTTCTGAAGGAGAAGTCAAAATAGAAGTCCGACTGGCCGGTGTAGGGAAAGATCACACTAAATACCCTGCTGGCAGCAACTGATATGACTATGCTCAAAAAATAGTCCTATGGTGAATGCTTCAGGTGGGGTATGAAATGTTAGGCCTTCGCTTTCTATTCCAAGACAATTCTAAGACAATTCCCAGACAATTCCCAGACAATTCCCAGACAAATCCCCGACAATTCCCAGACATATATGACAATTGTCTGTTCCTCAGTTTGATTAGGCTGGGTCAACCCCAGAGTCCTGTACGCCGGAAACATAATTCTATGTCTAACGAGGATTGAACCCCTACCATTGCCTATCAAGATAGTAAACAAATGAAATGTAACAGTCCCTGTGCAGTTGTAAACGATCACATCATTCATAAATAATTCCACTACGCACTTTTAGGGAAGACAATGGGAAGCGACAACGTAAACATTCTAACGCAAAAGTTCTAACGTAGAAATCATAACGTAAAAATTCTGACGGGAAATGTGCAAAGGTAGTATCTGAGGAATTCCCTCAGCGATTGATGGAAACTGTTTGCATGCAATAACGATGATTGATGCACTTGTCCCGCCATCTATCATTTAGGATCAAATGGAAATTCAATACACAGTGGTTGTGAAATTTGTAAAGAATGGTATGTTCACATAATTCTGTCAAAGCGGGGAACACAAAGGAATGTTGATGTCACTGGAATTAAAAAGATACAAGAATATGCAAGGCTGAGTAGAATATTCAGTAAAATTTAGGTCAGTATTGACTATTAGATGTACACGTGTAACCTAAGATTGTCTAAATTTAATGTCAGCTACTTTCTTTTTAATGTGTACAACTCGGGGGTTTCCACTGCTAAAGATGCTCTTTATTGCCTACATACGAGGCACCAGCTACACACTTTTCGCGTTCTACACACATGTCGAGCCCATTACAAGGTGACTCTTCACTACAAATTAATGGTATTCGAAAATATGTCCGTGTTTATTGTTTTCTTTCATGTAGTTATGCCAGTATATGTCTGTTGTTTGTGCGCTCACAAAGGCTTTAACTGCAACGACCGTTTGCTCACTTGTGATCGTGTTCTATGGTCTGTTTACTTTTGTCTGCCCCAATATAAAATTCCATATCTCAGTAACCAACTGAGGGAAAATGATGAGATTTAGCATATAACCTTATCATTATGTCCACCCAACAAAAAAATGTTTTGTTCCGGAGATTGTACAGCAGATTTCAAAGTTTGTTTATATGCGGTATATAATTTACGGGTCAGAGATGAAGTGCACATTATTAAATGTATTACGTCTCCACACGGAAACATTAGCGTTGAATAATTAATTTTCTCGTGGGACATGGGATTGGCCTTATGACAAGAGCCTCGCGTAGTGGAACGGGGCATTACTGTAAAACAAGTTTGTTAACGAGAAATCATTAGTTTTTTACCAAAACATCAAAGAAATATCGCCGCTTTCCATGATGTAAGTTGCTTTTGGAACTATCAAAGACATATTCCTTGGTGGGGGTAAATATAAGACGGCAAGAAAAAATTCATAACGATGAAGGCATTCATTTCTGGACAGACTATAGTAAAGCTTGCCTATTCTACATTTCGGTTGTGTTTCTTCATGCACCGCTAGAGGGCAGTGTGTGACTGTATCTATGAATACTTGCCCATCCATGCACCACTAGAGGGCAGTGTGTGACTGTATCTATGAATACTTGCCCGCCAAGACCATGTTTTGTTTCTTCATGCACCGCTAGAGGGCAGTATGTGACTGTATCTATGAATACTTGCCCATCCATGCACCACTAGAGGGCAGTGTGTGACTGTATCTATGAATACTTGCCCATTCATGCACCACTAGAGGGCAGTGTGTGACTTTGTGTCCATGAATATTTGCCCACCAAGACCATGTTGTGTTTCTTAATGCACCGCTAGAGGGCATTGTGTTATTCTCTATTTATGAATACTCGCGAATTTAAAAATGCTTTGTTCCAAAAAATTTAACATCCAGTCATCAGCATAACGTAAGAAATTACGCAGTCAGTAACTGGCAAATGCTCCTAAGCACCAAAAAGCCTACCAGAACGTCGTAAACATTACAGAAAATTCTGAATCCGACCCAGCTAAAAACAACAGTGCATGCCATCTCCAAGTCTGAATGATTCAGTAGTATCGTGTTCTTTTCAAAGTTGTGGAAGTGACTCTGTTATTGCAAGATAAGCAAAACCAGAAGCTAATTTAAAAGAGATACTTATGAATATATGACCGCCTCTAGCAGGAAGTATGTTTCTATTGGTAACAACATATAGCAAAAACTGAAACACAGCCACAGATCAGTAGTTGATTGTTCAGAAATTGATGAAATCATTAAAACGTTATGTTGTCTAGTATGTAAAAATTCAAGTCTTATTTTTAAAATTGACAGCAAGAAAGCCAAAGGATTAGCTGTTCATGCAAACTGTTCTTGTTGTGAAGTTTGTGGAAGATACCGAGCTGCATGCAAGAAGCAATGATGGGAATATATCTTTTGTAATCAACAGCCACTCTGTATATTCAGCATTAGTTTGTGGGATGTGTGCAACAGCATTCAATAACTTTTGTGAAAATATGAACCTGCCAGGTCTTCATCACAAAACATTTCATAACCAAGCGAATAAACTTTATTCAGTCAGAAGATCAGGAGGACACTGTTTTCTCTCAAGCCGTAAAGTATGCTCGTCAGGCTCATGCACAGCAGTCAGGCATCACTCTACATGACAGGATGTTACACACATGGCTCAACAGTGACAAGTTTGAGGAATATCTTTTGCCAATTTATGACAGGCTGTCTGACACTAAACTGCTTAGTAAATGTGTGCCATGACAAATGTGTGTTTACACAGCTTGATATGGGCTCGCTGTACTAAGGACAACTTTTTCTCACGCAAGAGCGTCCAGTTTGCAGTTGTAACTGCAGCAAGAGAGTTCAAATTTGAAGCTGCTGCTGTTGCCCAAGATACTGCCCAGTTTTTTTTAGATATTTTACAGGCCTGCATATGAAGAGACTATGAGCATCTAGGATGCAGAAGCGAGTTAGAAATAGCTTGAAATATAAGAAAGACAAACAAACTAAGAGACGCGACAGTGTACGAGCGGCCAAACTGAAGAGACAAGGTGAGCTGCAAGTCCTGGAGGGAGGTCCTGCATATGCAGCAGGGTCATTCTAATTCTCAGGTAGAGCTGTAAACTGTTTTTCTGTGTAAAATAAGCACGTTTAGCATGAAGATCGCTTTTTAGTTTTTTTTTTTTTTAAAGACATGAAAATAATTCGTTTTTCTCTGTTTTCTTATTTTGCCATATTTTTTACGTTGTTTCAATTTTGTTAACAAAAACTGGTTGGCAGATTACAACGGAACTTTGCAGACTTATTCTTCATTGTATTATGTACATGTTATCAAGAGCATTTGTAAAACTAAGATTTAGTTTTTGTGCAGCAGTCAAAAAACCACACAAATTGTCAATGAAATTGTTGAAAATTATTTTTAATTATGAAGAAATAATGCCGCGGGATATCATTAAAAGCTTCTGTTCTATTTATGTACACACATACAAAACATGAAGCATGTAAATTTAAAAAATGACTGTTTTAGATCATACTTCAGAAATCCAATATGGCCGCTGCTTATTTTGGTTTCCGTGGCAACCGTTAAGTACAAAGTCAATTTGATAGTATTTTATCAATCAGCATTCTTCAGTATCAATCCCTATACCATATCAGAACATAGAAATTAAATATTATAGAATTTAATTTTGTAGGGTTAGCATCGCCTTAAGACAATGTTTTGAGATCAATCCTAGCTCTTAAGCTTCGGGTGCCGTGATGGTGGGATAGTGCGATCGTTCCCCTACATCGGTCAGTTGGACTTCAATGTTAACTTCTGGTTCAGAAATAAATAGTGAACATGAAATTGCCTGGAAAGTCAACCTATGGTTGACCACAACGTCCTGTCAAAGTCATACATTTGTCCCACAAGGCTGGCCAGCTTCTTGTTTTTCGACCTTTACGGCTGCGGGTGAGTCCAGCCACATTAAATAAGTACCATCTAATTGTTTTCAGAATACCACAGGAATAGTTTGTGAAAGATGGGAGCAAAGAAAGCCAACTGGCCGATCTGACTCATTATACCATAGCCTTGATTATGTGAAGGATTAGCACTGCATATCCCTGCGGCAGTATTCGGCATTGGACTGTCTTAGCCGTATCTTGAGTGTGTGTGCGTGCGTGCGTGCGTGTGTGCGTGCGTGTGTGCGTGCGTGCGTGCGTGTGTGTGTGTGTGTGTGTGTTGGTAGTGTGGCAGAGAGAGACAGAGAAAGAGACATAGAGACAGAGAGAGCATGTCTGTGAGATATGACAGCAAAACTCTCCTTGCAATAACAAAATTGGATAATAACTTTCTACCTCGCGACATTGTTGTCTTTCAAGTCTGACATATTTTTTTTCCTCCGTGAAATACGAGCAATTTGAAAACTGTAGTCAATTCGGATGCACGGGTAATTTGATTTTAAACTTATAACTTAATTTCATCATGTCTTTGCCTCATATTTATTCATTGATGAATAACGTAGATGATGGCAACAAGAATGTTATGAGTAATTGTCGATGATAACTATGATGACATCTAGGAATTACCAGTTTCCTACAGAAAACTATAACATTTCTCAGTGTCAGAAATGAAGTAGCATACAACATTATTTACTGTAGTATAAGAAATATCCACGGCAAAGGATATCACAAAGAAGAATGTCAAAGGATAACAGAAATAAAAGTTATCGACGATAACGGATAACACTAATAAAAGTTGTCAACGATAAAGGATAACATTATAGAAAGTTATCAACAATAAAGGATAACATTTAAAAAGTTATCCGAAATAAAGGATAATAGACAGTATTTTCAGTTCTTTACGGACGACACATGGGCATGAACACACACACGAACACACACATGGGGGGCTGAGTGGTCTCGAGGTATGGTTTCCGCCTCGAGTGCTGGAGGTCCCGGGTTCAGGCCCCGGTGAAGACCGGGATTTATTTAAAACATCCGCGTGAACTTCCAGTAATAAAATATTCCCCGGTAGTGAGATCGGACGCCCGTGTGTATTGTTGCGCACGTAAAAAATCCTTTGGCAGTTGGAAGTCGAAAAAGAGTAGCCTAACGGCGCTGCCCAGGCAAAATTTCGAGTTAAAAATCTACCCAAAGTATTTCAGGATCCTCGCCGATGCAACGGAGTTCGTGCAGTGAGCTGAGTTTCTCCAGACTCAGGTTTGAGTTAGTAGGAAAACGGAGCACTTATGGGTTAAACCGATGTGCCGTGATGTTGATCCATCGACTAAAACTAAAACTAAACGGACGACAAGCTGAGGCGTCGAATCCTGGTCCGACCACTCTCACGACATTGTCAGCGCCCCCCCCCCCTCCATCCCCACTCCCTAATGAACTACATTAACGCGACCGCTCTGTCTATCCTAAGCGTTAAATGAACTATTTCAGTCTTTAATATTTCTTACTTGTGCTAGCTTGTCCCAGCGTTTATATTCAATGCTTCTATCCCAAGTTTTATCTTACCTCTGTTTGCTGAAATCTGTCCCTTCTACCTGCTCTGTGCTAGTTATTACTTTCAATGTTAGTTAGTTGTATGTCCCACACCATGGGCAACTGTCTTGGCTGACTGGCTAAACTACATGAGTGAAGTAGGGGTAATATCCTGCTAAGGGAATGTCCTTCCTTAGTACACAAAAGATTGGGAAGGTGAACAAGGTGGATGAATCTAAATAGATCAACGGCTTCGAAAACGAAACAGCAGAGTGTGTGGCACACACGAGATGTGTTCAGGACACAATAGTGAACATGGCTGGCCATCGTGGAAGTTATTGGGACCTCACCACGTAGTATCCCACAGAATGCAATCGATCACAACAAAAAGTATCAAGGCGAGATACAGACAGTGTTGGAGATCCATTGCAGCCAACCTTAATTGACGGCACCTAATTGAGTGATTGATTGAGTTGCAAGTCCTTTACAGGAGGTCGCAGTCATCCCCAGCATGGTGGCTGTTTTTTTTATCTCTTGGCTAGTTATATGTTCAGCCGTTTACCATTGCTTTCTAAACGACCGATCACATATCATTGTATGAAAACCAGAAAAGGTGGTCTGCTTTCAAATCGCCTGCAGCTGTGTTTCAAATGTAACCCCATCGCCCCAGCGCCTATCCCTGTCAAAGTATCTATACCAAATGCTACCTAAACGCCTTCAATTCTAGATGGTTTTTACTTATCTATCAGATAGAGTATTATTTCTAAATAGCAAATTATTGGGACAAACATCGAAGTTGATGTTGTGTAAAAACCACGTAAATCGAGGGAACCTTACAAATACAAATTATTTTGCAATTATTGTGTTGTCATGTAAAATTTAGAAAACACACTGAAGTGTTGAAAGGTTTAAAGGCGAGATAATCGGCTTCATTGCATCGGGTTTTATCCCTTAAGGCTGGGTGTCTCTTCGCAGGGCGCCCTGCCAAAATATTGCACAAAGCACAAACTCCGTGGCTCCAGTGACGATCCCGAAGTCTTCGAGAAAACTGCATTCGTGAACTGAAAGACAGAGTCCAAAATCGAACCCACAACCTTCGGAGCGCGAGGAGGTAACGTACCCACTACGCCATGAAAACGCCGTGGAGAAAAAACACTAAATTGTAGAAACGAAACAAACACTACCTTTATTATTGCCTACTTTGTTATCTAATTTTCCAGATATCCCCAATCTCCAGAATGATCAGGGCTGGTCAATACTTAATTATGTTTGTGTCAAGTCGCATCGCCAGAACATTCTTGATAAGAACCTTCTAGAGAAAGTCGATGGAGAAACGTGATGACAGGAAGTCGCTACATTTGTAAACCAAACGAAAAAAGCCGGGATATAGTATGACATCAACGGAGAGATACGTATTAGGTTGCTACTTTGCGCTAAGACTTTGGATGGTGACGATCGTATTATTTTCTCGTCGATGGATTTTCAACTCTGATCGTTTTTGGCCGAGAATAATCTTTGGAAATGGAGAAACTACTGCGCATCTTCGTGCTGCCTGCCTCGCTCACCGAAGGTTGTGGGTTAGATTCCGGACTATGCCGTTCGGTTTACGTGTGCAACTTTCTCGGAAACTCCTGGTGACCTTCGCTAGAGCTGCGGAGTTCGTGCTTTGTGCGACGCTCTCGGCAGCCCGCCCTGCAGAAAGAGACCCAGCGATGAGGGATAAAACCCGGTGCGGTGAAGTACTTTAAACTCTTTATTTTTTTTTAAGCTTCGTGCTTGTAAATCTTGGAAGGCTTTGTATACCTGATTTCCTTTAAACAGCCTCACAAATGGTCCCAAAATGACTAAACTCCACTCGCATTGTATCAGTAGTTGAGACTACAATTTCTGATTATCGTCATCATAGGCAACGTGTGTATTGCAAAGGGACGTATGGTGCCAGTCTCTCAACACAGATTTCCGTCCGTGGTATTCTGGATCGGTTCTGTTGATGATATTCCTCCATGCCATCTTCTCAGACCATCAGGTGTCATTTCCCTTGGGATGCATCTGTCCCCTGTGTCCCTGAACGCTCCGGTCTTCAAGGTGTTCTCCAAGGCCTCACTGACCACAGAATGGTGATCGTGTAAGATGTCGAACCATGACAGCCTACGTTTACCGGCAGGGGACAAGGTGATGAATATGCTCTCTTTATCTCTCTCTCTTTCTCTCTCTCTCTCTCTCTCTCCCTCTCTCTCTCTCTATCACTATCTCTATCTCTCGTTTTCTCTCTCCCTCTCTCCCCCTCCCTCTCTCCCTTTCCATCACTCTTTCTCTCTCTCTCTCGTCTCCCCGTCCCCTTTTTTTCTGGCCTCCTCATTAATAATAATAATAATAATAATAATAATAATAATAATAATAATAAAATGCTAGTATAACAGTAAGCCTCCTATTGATAGTACAATACCTCACACCCCCACCCCTTTCGTAATTCTGCTTACCTGCGTTCGAAACACAACTGCGACTGATTTGAGAGCAGGTCATGTCGCGCTGGGTTTTAACGTGATGAGCCAGTCGTTCAGAAAGCAATGGCAAACTACTGAACGTAAAACTTGCCAAGACATCAAGAACAGTAGTGCTGATGTTGACGGCGATGGCCTGTAAATAGAATATGCAAAACAAAATAAAAAAGGTAATCATTAGAGCAAGCAAGAGATAAGACCGTGTCGCACCGGGTTTTAACGTGATGGTATGGGAGTCGATCGTTCAGAAAGCAATGGCAAACTACTGAATGTAAAACTTGCCAAGACATCAACAACCGCAGTGCTGGTGTTGACAGCATTGTCCTGTAAATAGGATATGCAAAAAAACAAAACAAAAAGAAATCAATAAAGGTAATCCTTAGAGCAAGCAAGAGCGTAACCAATAGAATAATAAATAGAATAATCAGTATAGTAACCATTTGACCGGCTCCGTGGAGAAGGTGTTATGGACGCAGTTTGTAATCCCGCATACCCGCGTTCGAAACACAGCTGTGGATGATTTGGCAGCAGACCGCCTTACGTTGATTTTTATGAAATGGTATGGGTACTGGTTGTTCAGAAAGCAATGGCAATCTACTGAACTTAAACTTGTCAGGAATCACGAACAGCCAAATAATGCTGGAGTGACTGCTACGTCATGGAAAGGTTATGCAACAACTTCTTTTTTAACCGTTTGACAAACCACTCGACTAATCAATAGAGTATGCAAAATAAAGCAGTCGGTGTCGGAAATTAAGTTTGTTCTGGATTCTACACCAAGCGACTAATCCGAACTTTGTCGTAAACTGAGTTAATATTCATACGGGCATTGTAGTGCGTGCTGGTTCAAATTCCCAGCGATGCCGATCCCAGTGGGGGGGGGGGGGAGGGGGGGGGGGAACTCAGGACAAATGTATCTTTTAGGCTGATTACAAACAAAGTCCCAGGATACACAAGTGCACAGCTGGACATGGACTGTAAAAAAAAAAATGTTTAAGTTGCTGGTCTTGATATCCCCAGGGAGTGGGACAGGGGACTTTAAATATATGGATTCACGAATGTTAATACCACTAGATAGGGCAGGTTACCACCTTGACTGTCTACCATCCCTGGTAAATATAACGACGTCCCCGCCAAGTACTGCAGATGAACATGTAAGCATTCACAGTTACACACACTTGGAAAATACCAAGATAGAACTATGGGTTAAACAAACTACCTGTGTGATTATTTGCTTTCCAGGTCTTGATAGCTTCACCAGTAAATCTATCATTATATCATGATAATGTGATGGATTGTGGTTTGATGAACATAACTTGTTTCAGACAAAAATGACCTTCACATATACAAGATAATGTTGTGAAATAAGGGTCATTTGAAAGTATGTAAACAATAATCGACATATAAATACGACAAAATACAGAACTTACAATGTTATTTGTATAACAGGAAGACAGACCACATTATGAGGTTTCTGACTGGGTCAGCTGAGATAGTGTTCTTTGCGAATGCAAAGTCTTACCACAACCGGTCAACTCCTCATCTGAATGAACAAGATACTATGACCCTATGAAAGCCGAACATCTCCAACAGGCGATCTAACTTAGGGTTGGTCATCGGTGGATTTTTTTTTTCCAGTACCCCTACCTCGTTCAACCTCATAGCGAAGTTATAATTAAGGCCCATCCCAACCTCAGATTAATAATCTTGTGACCAAATCAGGAGGATCAATTCAATCCAATCCAATATTTACGGGAAAAAAATAATAATTCGGCCTCTTTCAACCTGCTTTTGCAGTGTCAGTTATAATTGAGGTCCGTGGTTTTTTTTTTTGTTTTTTTTTTTTGTGAGTTTTGATATTCTTTCCTTTCTTGTTTGTCTTTCGAGTTAGCCCTAAACAGGACTGGTTATATTTTCTCCTGTCTGCTCTTCTGGTTCTATAAGATCGTAAGGGGCTCTCGCTGACTGGCATTTTCATTATAACGTTGTCAGGAGGATTAAAACGCTAGCTTATATATACAGACTGGGTTTGTCGTCTCATTACCGCATTTCAGTTGAAGAGTGGTTCCCCGGTACACCCTGCCCAACATCTAACTTACTCGCTGGCCGCATGAGGTGCCTGTCAAAATGTTTGCCCAACTGATCAGCTGGTGTCGGTGATCAGACATGCACGCCTCTTCCGGCCAGACCGGCTTGGAATGTTGACAAGTCTTTGACACCTCAGATCTGCGAAGCTCTATGGCCCGCACTGTTGCGTCTTCCGTGTCAAGACTTTTCTCTTGGTGGTAAATGCTTGAAACGGTTTGAAACGGTAACACGAGTAATGCCTCGTTTTTCTTGTCTCCTTTTATCCTTCTAGGAAGATGAAGAGACATATTGTGAATCAACGACACAGAATAAACAAAATAGAGCAATCCATCCAATAGAGTGAACAATGAAGTAACTACAAAGCAATACGCAGAGTAACCAATAATATAATGAGTATTCAATGAGGAGTCATACAAGTCATACAAGTTAGAGGAGTTATTCAAGTTAGAGGAGTATAGAGTAACCAATAGTTACTCACTAGAGCAACTAAAATAGAATAATCAATAGAGTATACGATATTGCAATCAGTAGAGTAAACAACAGAGTAACCAACAGAGAGTACAGAGTAATAAAAAAATAGAGCAATGCAGAG
This sequence comes from Cepaea hortensis, assembly GCA_963921405.1. Classification (NCBI taxonomy): domain Eukaryota; kingdom Metazoa; phylum Mollusca; class Gastropoda; order Stylommatophora; family Helicidae; genus Cepaea; species Cepaea hortensis. The sequence goes on along the minus strand of OY992886.1, from coordinate 90,669,232 downwards.
AGTAATCAATAGAGTAAACAATATAGTAATTAATAATAAGCAATAGATTAATCAGTAGAGTAGCGAACTGAGTAATCACAGAGTAAGCAATAGTTAAAGTTAGTTGCATATCCTTTACAGGACGTCACAGTCAATCCCGGCATTTTTTGGTTGTTTGTGATCTCTTAGCAAGTTCACGTTCAGTAGTTTGCTATCAATAATGTAATGAATGGAGTAGCCAATCGAGTAATAAATAGAGTAAACAATGGAGCACACACTAAACTAGTCAATAGAGTAAACAAAAGTCTAGTCAATAGAGTGACCAATAGGCTAATCAACTGAGTAGCCAACACAGCATTCAATAGAGTACCTAACAGAGTAATCAAGAGTAACCAATAGAGTAATGAAATCAGTAATAATAAATAGAGTAAATAATAAAATAACCGCCGGTCTCCGTGTTCTAGGTGTTACACGACTTTCTCCGTAATCCCGTATACTCTCGTCAGTAACGTGACGTGCGCGAGAATTGGTAGCGGTTCTCTCCGCGTCGGTAACTTACGGGGTATGTGAGCCGGTCGCTCAGAAATCAATGGTAAACTACTGAGCGTAATCTTGCCAAGAAATCAACAATCAGCTGAAAGATGCTGATGTTGACAGCGATGTCCTGTAAAGGAAATGCAAACAACAAAAAATAAATAAAATAACCAGTGGAGTAACCAAATTAGAATCGCAACGGTAACAGAGTAGAAATAGTACGGTAATAGAGTAGAAACATTACGGTAATAGAATATAAACAGTACGGTAATGGAGTAGAAACTTTACGGTAAAGAGTAGAAACATTACAATAATAGAGTAGAAACAGCACGGTAATAGAGTAGATACAGTATGGTAAAAGCGTTTAAATAATACGGTAATAGAATAGAAATAGTACGGTAGTAGAGTATGATCGGCTCCCTGGCCGAGGGGTTAGCAGCTTTCTCCGTTAACCCCGAATACTCTCGTGGTTGACGTGAGCGCACGAGAATTTGAAGGGGTTCGAGTCGTGCCAGTGACTTATGAGAGTATGGAGCCGGTCGCTCAGAACGTCGTGGCGTGCTGTTGAGCGTAATCTAGCCTAGGAATCAAAATACAGCTGAAAGATGTTGGTGTTGACCGCAATATCCTGAAACAGGATGGAAACGCGGGGGAAAAAAAATAGAGTATGAAATAGAGTAGCCAGCAGTATACCAAACAGAGTTTTGTATACCAATGTGTCCAATGTAACCAATAGTGTCATATTCATTCATTGGCATCTTTGGCGATAGCGAATGTGACTGATAAGTACAATTCGCGCTGTAAATGTTCGTCCGCAGTGGGTGCATGTGAACACGTGGTCATTTCCACCATCATGCAGCATCTTACGTGTCACACGCTCAGTGTGTGACTTATCTGCAATAATTTTCTCCTTTGTCTTTATTCCATTTCTGATGTTTGCCCTCCATGCAACACGTTCAGCGGCGACTCGCTCCCAGTGTGCATTATCAATGCCTGTATCAATCATGTCCCGCTTACACACATCTTTGTATCGTAGTAGAGGCTGACCCTGAGATCTCTTACCCATCTGTAGTTCACCAGACAAAATGTCCTTAGGTATTCTACCATCATCTATCCTCCTAAGATGTCATATTCATCTAAGTCTACGAAGACTGAGCATGGAATAAACCGTCACACAACCTGATGTTTCCAATACTTCAGTATTTGTGATTTTGTCTTGCCACCTAATACCAAGAATTCTTCGCAGACACCTCATATGAAAGCTGTTTAAACCTTTCTCTTGGTGTGAGTAAGTTGTCCAGGCTTCACTACCATAAAGAAGAGTAATAAGGACACAGACTTGATAGACAAGGACTTTTGTTTTGGCAGTAAGCTTCCTGTTCTCCCAGACTCTTTTTCTTAACCTGGTCATTGTTGTTACTGCCTTACCAATCCGGATGTTGGTTTCCTGATCTAGGGATAATTTGCTATTTACCACTGATCCTAGGCATGTAAAATGGTCTACCATCTCTAGTTCGGCATCGTCAATAAAGATTGATGGTACCCCATGTGCACCCTGTGACATAATCTGTGTATTCTTTCTGCTAATTGTTAAACCAAATTCAGAACAAGCATTGGAGAATGCACATAGTAGACATTGTAATTCTTCCTCAGAGTGGGTCGTAACTGCAGCATCATCTGCAAAAAGCAACTCTCTGATCAGTACCCTCCTAATTTTGGTCTTGGCCTTCAATCTCTGAGCATTGTAGAGGCCGCCATCTGAGCGTGTGTGAATGTATATACCACCATCCTGATCACGAAAGGCATATTTTAGTAGAAGTGAAAAGTATATTCCAAAGATGGTGGGGGATAGTACACAACCTTGCTTAACTCCACTCTTGATTTCAAATTCTTCAGAAGTTGCACCATCAAACTAAACGATTTCACTATGGACAGAATAGTTGGTGGGCAGCCAATCTTCTTTAGTGCCTTGAACAGACCCTCACGACTGACCAGTCAAATGCCTTTGTGAGGTCGATGAAGGCAATAAACAGTGGCTGATTTTGTTCCCGGCATTTTTCTTGCATTTGTCGCAATGAGAATATCATATCAATGGTAGACCGGTTCTGTCGAAAGCCAGACTGTGATTCGGGGTAGACTTCATCCAGGTGGCAGGCCTAGGTCAGATATGACTGAGCTACCGTATAACAGTAGACGGTACTACCTGCTTTCTGTTAGCGCCGAGCGTTGGCGGCGCTTACCAAACCCGACACCCCACATTGTGTCTACGGCTTCGGGCGGAAGAGCGCAATTGGGAGGGTACAAGCCTTACCCTGGTGTGAGGAAATGCAGCCTAAAGACAAAATGTCATGGCAGAGCAGACCAGGCCCTAAGCCTTGGTTGGCAACTGGTCTAGGATCGAAGCTTCGACAGGCGGAAAGTTAGAGCATTGCTTTGCTGATCCGGCAGCTCCAGCAGCTTGTCTTGTTCCAGATGTAGAGGTGTTACCTTTCCTCTGGAGTGCACTAGGCAGGCCGAGAGAGGGATCATGCTGCATGGGCAACACATGCTCTCTATATTTTAGCGCAGGCATTGTGCTATGGAGAGGCAATAACTCCATCCATGGTCTTAACCGGTCTCGGAATCAAAGCGAGAGGCAACAGTTACTGGTTATAAGTCCCTGTCAATTCACGTAGACATGGGGCGCCACGCGTTGCCCCTGACGGTGGGAGACACCTACAGGTGTCATTGATCAGCTACCGCCAGCCTCAAGCTGGGCAACCCCCGGCTAATTGGGTGCTGATCCGCCACAACCTGCCTGCTTCAGTGGGTGCTTTGGGCTAGGACAAAATCTGGATAGCAGGCTGTAAAACCAATGCACAGGGTACTAATAAAAAAAAAACATACAATAGTGTCATAAAACAACTAATAATGTGGTATGTAACAATCAATAGAACTCACAACGATTGCCTGAAAGGGCTAATGAAACTAGAACATTATTAACAACACTAAAAAAGAGACAAACAGCTTTCTTTGGTCATGTGACGAGAAGAGAGGCATTGGAGAGCATCGTGACAACTGGAAAGATCGAGGGGAGGAGAGGCAGAGGCCGACCAAGAGAAATAAAGCTGGATGGACTGAGCCGGTGACATGGAGGAATATCATCAGCAGAGTTGATCCAGACAACCAAAGACCGAAATGTGCGGAGAGTTATGAACGCCTACACCAGCTGGCATGTCGCTTGATGATGATGAACAATCAATAGAGCAATCGGTGTTGTAAAAAAGGGAAAAAACAAGGTTTAAAAAGTAAGAGCATCGACTTTGTTGTACCAGGGTGTATCCTATATGTCGCTGTCTCTTTCTGCTGGGCGGCCTGTTGGAAGTATCGCACGAAGCACGAACTCCGTAGCTCCGGCGACGACACTCCTAGAAGTCTCCGATAAAAATTGCACTAGTGAGACGAATGACATTGCCCGGAATTGAACCAACAACCTTCGAAGCGCGATGCAGACGGGGTAACAGTAATGTACACAACATAGTAATCAATGTATTCGAGGGGAAAAGATGCAGAGGCAGACCAAGAGAAATGATGCTGGACGGATTGAGACGGTGGCATGGAGGAATATCATCAGCAGAGCTGATCCAGAACACCAAAGACCGAGATCTGTGGAGAGCCATGAACGCCTTTGCCAGCCGGCAGGGCACTTGATGATGATGATGATGATGATGATGATGATGATGATGATGATGATGATGATGATGATGATGATGATGATGATGATGATGATGATGATGATGATGATGATGATGATGATGTTGATGATATTAACGAAAGTAGCAACCAAATATTTGCAATCATTTCTCAACATAGTAACATTTGGTTGGGACACATGAGGTTGAGTTATCAGAATGAACTTTCACGGTGCTTTCAATAAACCTGCTAGCTACAACTATAATTCTCGCAGTTACAAGCTCAACACATTCTCGTGCAACGACCGAGATAGAGAGGGAAGGAGAGAAATAGATAGAGGGAGAGGGAGAGAGAGAGAGAGAGAGAGAGAGAGAGAGAGAGAGAGAGAGAGATTGTGAGAAAGATTGAAAGAGAGAAAGACAGTGGGAGATAGAGTGAGACAGAAAAAGAGACAATGAGCGGGAGGGAGAACGATTGAGAGAGACAGAGAGATTAAGTGAGAGATGCAGAGAGATAATGAAAGCGAGAGGCTGAGAGAGAGGGTGAGAAAAACAAGAGAGATTGAGCGAAAGATGGAAAGAAAGAGAGAGAGAGAGAGAGAGAGAGAGAGAGAGAGAGAGAGAGAGAGAGGGAGAGAGAGAGAGAGAGAGAGAGAGAGAGATATTAGGAGAGAGAGGGGGGGAATAATAAACAAAAAAAAAATAAACTTTTTTTTGCAGAATGTTAAGAATTGGACCGACAGTCTCGTCTAGAACCCCCACCCCTCACCCCCACCCCTTTCTTATATCTCATCATTCACACGTTAGGAATGTGATCGGGTCGTTAAGTTTGGCTTGTTATTGAAAGAATATCTGGCAATGGCCTGGCCGGAGTTCGCCACCGATAGTGAGAAAATAATAGACCCTGATTGTTTTGAAAATCAGTTCTCCATTAGACCAGAGATGGCCGATGAACCTAGCGGACAACTGTATATAAAATGGGAGCTTGACTGATTCTGAAGTCCGAATAAAACACAAAACATGACTTAGAAGCTCGACAAAAGGAAACCATACACAGATACAATCGAGGGTTTCTACCCTAGTCTTTGTCAACGAACAAGAAACACAAAACAACAACAATAAAGAAAGACCCCAAAACAAGAACAAGAATACTTGTGAAGTAATTTGTAATATTGTTGAAACTGTTGTAGACCCAATGCTTACTTGCTTTCTGAGTATGTCATTTCTAGCCGTTAATTGGCAGATATGTGAACGACAGTGAAAATAATGAAAGAAATCAAGCCTAAATAGATTCAAGAGATCAAAGACTTCTTGCACACAGCCAGAGGGAAAGATGCCAAATATGTCAATTTCAAGGGGAACAAGGACAGTGTCAAGTTTAAGATGCGTTGCTGCAGATACTTGTACATACTGGTAATCCAGGAACAGAGACAAGGAAGAGACAAGACAGAGAGAAGACAGGGATAAGACGAAGACAAGACAGAGACAATACACAGAGAAGACAGAGACAGGGCAGAAACAAGATACAAAGAAGACAGAGACAAGGCAAAGACAAGGCAGAGACAATACAGCGACAAGACAGAAACAAGGTACAGAGAAGACTGAGACAAGGCAGAGACAAGTCAGGGACAAGACAGGGACAAGGCAGAGGCCAGGCAGAGAAGCTGAGACAGTTATTGTCACCTGATCTGGCAGTCCAAGAACGTAAGTAAAATTAACAAATGAAAAAATTACGTGCAATAAATGAAAGGAAAAAGGCACTGTTTTAGAGACCCCAGCGTTATGTTATATTATTTTGCTGGTGTTGTTGTTGTCATTGTTGTTGTTGTCATTGTTGTTGTTTTAAGTCTGTGGCGTCAGGGTATCGTACATTGTTCCGCAGCTCAGTGGTAGAATAGTCCTCCACAACGAATCAAAGACATCAACAATCCAGATACACGCAATAGCAACATATTTCAACGTTAATGCAATATAGATAATATGCCCTCTCTAAAAAATAATAATAATAATAATAATCATAATTTCGAAGAAGAACTGTTACCATAAACACTCTCCTAACTGTGGTACAGAATGGAAGGAGAGATTCACAGAAGGATCACTGAGAGGGGAGAGGGAGAGAGAGAGAGAGAGAGAGAGAGAGAGAGAGAGAGAGAGAGAGAGAGAGAGAGAGAGAGAGAGAGAGAAGTAAGAGATATTGAGAGAAGGGGTAGTGGCAGAAAGAGATTTTAGGAACAGAGAGATTTAGAGTGATAAGGAGAAAAAGAGACTGAGGTAGTGTATAAATGAGAGAGAGAGAGAGAGAGAGAGTGAGAGAGAGAGAGAGAGAGAGAGAGAGAGAGAGAGAGAGAGAGAGAGAGAGAGAGAGAGAGAGAGAGAAATTAATAAACCGCAACAAATGTTTTCTAGAGAAAGCGCATGTCTGGTACAAACAAATTATCATTCCTTATCTCTCTCGGTTTAATTTAATCTAACGGCAGAGAGATCCCTGAATTTACTGCCCGCTTGCTTCGCATGCCTCCAGTTTACGCAAATTTAATCTTCGGCGGTAAACACAATACGAACTGGCGTATTTATAAAACTGGAAACACAGAAGAGTGATTCTGAATGTATATTTACAGACAGATTTTCTTCCTTTAAATGTGAGGTCCGTTTCTTCTCAGAATATAAATGTCTCAAGTTGCCCTGTAATATTGAATCTGGTCTATAAACAGGTTTAACTCTTCAAGGATGTGATAGAGGCATTTATAACGAATAGTTTCACGTATGCACGACTCGTGTAGTAAATATGAATAGGACCCATTTTTACTGGGCATATTCGGTATATGGTGCTAACCCATATATTTAGACCGATCAACATTTGATGGGTTAGTCGTTAGTCGTTAATCGCTGTTCCAACTTCCCGGAAAAGGGTAACCCCATAATGCCTCTTTCCTGTGTCAATGAGAATTACACAACATGCTCCTCAATGTCCCGTGTGAAATGTGGAACAAACAGCAGATCTGCAAACCAACAGCAGGTACACGGGCAATGTGGTCAATATCTAGACGGTAGTGTGTACTGTAACAAAACTGAAGCTTGTCTCAGCCGGGACAGCAGATTCCCTTCCCCTCTCTAATGTGGCTTTGCCACATGTACGTCTTGTGTGTGTGGAGTTTTACTGATCTATAACAAGCTGAGACTGTTTCATTTTCCCTCGGGAATTCTGAACAGGGGAATTAGTGTAACTCACTTGTCCCGAGAAACAGAACTAAACTGTAAAAATGTATGCGGACAAAAACATTGGCCCACTCCATGCATTCTAAGAAGAATTTGTGACTTGGTGATTTCTTTACACTTAAAATACAAATTATCTCGGAGATAATTTATGTCTTTCGATAATTAGTAATAAATCATCCGGGCACAATCAGTGAAGATCATTCTATATTTTCTCACTAAGACGAAAGGGTCGTTTCCAAGAGACGGATTCGCGCCTAGAGACGGAATGTCAAGGCGACAGAATCACTCGTGCCACGAGACACACTTGGGCCACGTGACACTATCAATGTCCAATGTCCGACATCTTGGTATTTGTCTAGGTGTAATGTTTATAATGGCTCGTGCAAACACTTTACAGTTCACAGATCTGCTATGCATACAACTCACAAGTCCTTTGCGCCCTTAGACAACACAGTCACCTTTATTGTAGAACAGTATTACACGTGGCTGTCATACAGTCATGGCAGTCGTTACTAGCAGCTGTATATTACGCACCAACTTGGACAAAGGAAGGCAATCTACGAGAGATACGTGTCGGCTTCTGAGTTCTGTTCTAAAGCTAAGAAACCATTTACAATTGTGTCGAGTAGATAAACCTTTTGGTTGTGTTTCAGGAACCAAGATGACCTGTTTTACCTGTCATGATTTGACCTCGCTTCAACCGGCGTACGGCGTTCGGCGAGGAGGTCACGTTAACATAGCCCGAGTCAGCTTGGTGATGATTCTGGTCGATTTGGTTTTACGAATTAGTTTGAAACCTGTCTTATCGAAGTACTTCTCCTAAATATTAATTCCTAGAGTATAGAGCTTTCATTCGACTCCCATCATGAGGAACTTACTAGCCAAGACGTTTATATCATCATCATGTGGCGTGGCAGAGTCAACGTCTATGAGCAGAACACCTCCTTTTCTGTCGAAGTTAGGAGGATGATGAACTGTGAAGTTATTATCTACTCCCAGGTCTGTTGTTACATAATTGCGTGTGCTCAACTATGTTATCGATATACCCACACCTTCTATGTTCTACCTAACCTCATGCGATGGTAGCTGTCTGGATACACCCACACACCAAATACATCCTTTACTGTCCTCGGAAAAAGATCGCCTGTGTTGTCTGACTTTACACCCATTCTTTACTGTCCTCGGAAAAAGATCGCCCGTATTGTCTGAATTTACACACATCCTTTATTGTCCTCGGAAAAAGATCGTCTGTGTTGTCTGACTTTACACACCTCCTTTACTGTCCTCGGAAGAAGATCGTTCGTGTTATCTGACCTTACACACATCCTTTCTGACAAAGGAAACCAACTCTCCCTGGAAATTGTCAGTACACATACATGAACTTTCCACGTGCCCGAGGGAGATGGGTGGTGGTCGACATACACAAGCACAGGTTCCCCCCCCCCCTTCCCCACTCTCTTTTCTCATTCTCTATTAAGTATAACCGGGAGTGCTTACTGGAGCATCTTGTACACCCTTAAGCAACCTTTGAGGTGGCAGAGAATGCTTGCCCGTGGTATTCCGATATTCTAAAATACTTTTTTACGACGAGACAGACTGTGTTGGTTGGGGATGTTTATACCTGCCTCAATCACTTATGACCTCCAGAGGAGGTGTGGAACTCGGCCATCTTCCTGAATTAAATTTCCAAAATATAGACTAGGTCTGAGAACTGAGGTTCAATGCCCAGATATAATTTGAGTTAGGATTATTGAAATCCATAACAAAACCTGCCTATTCTATAAGAGACAATGTCCTGGAGGCCAGACCAAGGATATTTGTCTGATCTTCGCGGAACTGACAGCACCAGAGAGAATCAGTCAGTGGGAATTGTTGTTAGGATGTACCTGTGAAGGTGTATATGGATTGGTACACCTGGGCTGTTATCGTTACATGACCCCTTTATTGTTGTGTTGAGAAGAGGAGACGAACCACCTCCAGTCAGCCAGGGACCTGAGACTGGGCTATCAAATAAATCGACATCGAAAAAGTCACAGCAACCTGAAGCTGAGGGCCAGTTTCCAGACCCGGGCAGAAGGTCAAGAGTCCGAACAGAGACGGTACGCCCAGGACGCCAGTCTAGTGTGTTCGGGAGGAGTCCTACACACTAGGAAATCTCAAACACTAGATACCTCAAACCTGTATCTGTAAAACCTAACTGACGGTCCACGACTGAATCTCTTCTAGCTAAAGGATGAACCAGCCCACAGGACCAATCTCAGTCTACTACTACCAACACCAGTTATTTGTGTATCCCTGTTAGCCCAGCTCCGTGACGAAGGAGTTATTTACGCAGTTCGTAATCCCGCATAACGCGTTCGAAACACATGTGCGGGTGATTAGACAGAAGACCACCTTGCGCTGGTTTTTATGTTATGGGTGCCGGTCGTTCAGAAAGTAATGGCAAACTACTGAACGTAAACTTGCCAAGAAATCACGAACAGCAAAAAAAAAAAAGTATACGCAACTAACTATCCCTGTTAGAGACCATTTCTCTTTTCACGTTTTTTTTTTTTTACGCTGATTGATTCTTTGTAGTTACTGTAGGTGTTTTTCATAGATAAACATCATAGTTGATGTCTGTCATCCGGAATCATAACCGGGCTAAAATTCTTAGCGGCTGACGGAATATAAAACCATAGCAAGAACAATATAGCAACAGGATCTGGGCACCCCGGTCCAGGCGTGTTACATTTACTTCCCAGAAAATTTCTCGGTACCCATTATAGATTGAGTACATCTGGGAGCCGCCCCCCCCCCCGATCCCTAAAACGTCTCTCTTGTGTCGGTAATTTTGCTAGAGTCTGAACAGTAACGTTGCTAAAGTCTGAACAGTAATGTTGCTAGAGTCTGAACAGTAATGTTGCTAACGTCTGAACAGTAATGTTGCTAGATTCTGAACAGTAATTTTGCTAGAGTCTGAACAGTAATGTTGCTAACGTCTGAACAGTAATGTTGCTAGATTCTGAACAGTAATTTTGCTAGATTCTGAACAGTAATTTTGCTAGAGTCTGAACAGTAATGTTGCTAGAGTCTGAACAGTAATTTTGCTAGAGTCTGAACAGTAACGTTGCTAAAGTCTGAACAGTAATGTTGCTAGAGTCTGAACAGTAATGTTGCTAACGTCTGAACAGTAATGTTGCTAGATTCTGAACAGTAATTTTGCTAGAGTCTGAACAGTAATGTTGCTAACGTCTGAACAGTAATGTTGCTAGGTTCTGAACAGTAACGTTGCTAGAGTCTGAACAGTAATGTTGCTAACGTCTGAACAGTAATGTTGCTAACGTCTGAACAGTAATGTTGCTAACGTCTGAACAGTAACGTTGCTAGAGTCTGAACAGTAATCTTGCTAGAGTCTGAACAGTAATGTTGCTAACGTCTGAACAGTAATGTTGCTAACGTCTGAACAGTAATGTTGCTAACGTCTGAACAGTAATGTTGCTAACGTCTGAACAGTAACGTTGCTAGAGTCTGAACAGTAATGTTGCTAACGTCTGAACAGTAATGTTGCTAACGTCTGAACAGTAATGTTGCTAACGTCTGAACAGTAATGTTGCTAACGTCTGAACAGTAATGTTGCTAACGTCTGAACAGTAATGTTGCTAACGTCTGAACAGTAATGTTGCTAACGTCTGAACAGTAATGTTGCTAACGTCTGAACAGTAATGTTGCTAACGTCTGAACAGTAATGTTGCTAACGTCTGAACAGTAATGTTGCTAGAGTCTGAACAGTAAAGTTGCTAGAGTCTGAACAATAATGTTGCTAACGTCTGAACAGTAATGTTGCTAACGTCTGAACAGTAATGTTGCTAACGTCTGAACAGTAATGTTGCTAGAGTCTGAACAGTAATGTTGCTAGAGTCTGAACAGTAATGTTGCTAACGTCTGAACAGTAATGTTGCTAACGTCTGAACAGTAATGTTGCTAACGTCTGAACAGTAATGTTGCTAACGTCTGAACAGTAATGTTGCTAACGTCTGAACAGTAATGTTGCTAGAGTCTGAACAGTAATGTTGCTAGAGTCTGAACAGTAACGTTGCTAGAGTCTGAACAGTAATGTTGCTAACGTCTAAACAGTAATGTTGCTAGATTCTGAACAGTAACGTTGCTAGAGTCTGAACAGTAATGTTGCTAGAGTCTGAACAGTAATGTTGCTAGAGTCTTAACAGTAATGTTGCTAACGTCTGAACAGTAATGTTGCTAACGTCTGAACAGTAATGTTGCTAACGTCTGAACAGTAATGTTGCTAACGTCTGAACAGTAATCTTGCTACAGTCTGAACAGTAATGTTGCTAACGTCTGAACAGTAATGTTGCTAACGTCTGAACAGTAATGTTGCTAACGTCTGAACAGTAATGTTGCTAACGTCTGAACAGTAACGTTGCTAACGTCTGAACAGTAATGTTGCTAGAGTCTGAACAGTAATGTTGCTAACGTCTGAACAGTAATGTTGCTAACGTCTGAACAGTAATGTTGCTAACGTCTGAACAGTAATGTTGCTAACGTCTGAACAGTAATGTTGCTAACGTCTGAACAGTAATGTTGCTAACGTCTGAACAGTAATGTTGCTAACGTCTGAACAGTAATGTTGCTAACGTCTGAACAGTAATGTTGCTAACGTCTGAACAGTAACGTTGCTAGAGTCTGAACAGTAATGTTGCTAGAGTCTGAACAGTAACGTTGCTAGAGTCTGAACAGTAATGTTGCTAACGTCTGAACAGTAATGTTGCTAACGTCTGAACAGTAATGTTGCTAGAGTCTGAACAGTAATGTTGCTAACGTCTGAACAGTAATGTTGCTAACGTCTGAACAGTAATGTTGCTAACGTCTGAACAGTAATGTTGCTAGAGTCTGAACAGTAATGTTGCTAGAGTCTGAACAGTAATGTTGCTAGAGTCTGAACAGTAATGTTGCTAGAGTCTGAACAGTAACGTTGCTAGAGTCTGAACAGTCATGTTGCTAGAGTCTGAACAGTAACGTTGCTAGAGTCTGAACAGTAATGTTGCTAACGTCTGAACAGTAATGTTGCTAACGTCTGAACAGTAATGTTGCTAACATCTGAACAGTAATGTTGCTAGAGTCTGAACAGTAACGTTGCTAGAGTCTGAACAGTAACGTTGCTAGAGTCTGAACAGTAATGTTGCTAACGTCTGAACAGTAATGTTGCTAGAGTCTGAACAGTAACGTTGCTAGAGTCTGAACAGTAACGTTGCTAGAGTCTGAACAGTAATGTTGCTAACGTCTGAACAGTAATGTTGCTAACGTCTGACCAGTAATGTTGCTAGAGTCTGAACAATAATGTTGCTAGAGTCTGAACAGTAATGTTGCTAACGTCTGAACAGTAATGTTGCTAGAGTCTGAACAGTAATGTTGCTAACGTCTGAACAGTAATGTTGCTAACGTCTGAACAGTAATGTTGCTAGAGTCTGAACAGTAACGTTGCTAGAGTCTGAACAGTAACGTTGCTAGAGTCTGAACAGTAATGTTGCTAACGTCTGACCAGTAATGTTGCTAGAGTCTGAACAATAATGTTGCTAGAGTCTGAACAGTAATGTTTCTAGAGTCTGAACAGTAATGTTGCTAGAGTCTGAACAGTAATGTTGCTAGAGTCTGAACAGTAATGTTGCTAGAGTCTGAACAGTAATGTTGCAAGAGTCTGAACAGTAATGTTGCTAGAGTCTGAACAGTAATGTTGCTAGAGTTTGAACAGTAATGTTGCTAGAGTCTGAACAGTAATGTTGCTAACGTCTGAACAGTAATGTTGCTAACGTCTGAACAGTAATGTTGCTAGAGTCTGAACAGTAATGTTGCTAGAGTCTGAACAGTAATGTTGCTAACGTCTGAACAGTAATGTTGCTAGAGTCTGAACAGTAATGTTGCTAGAGTCTGAACAGTAACGTTGCTAGAGTCTGAACAGTAATGTTGCTAACGTCTGAACAGTAATGTTGCTAGAGTCTGAACAGTAATGTTGCTAGAGTCTGAACAGTAATGTTGTTAGAGTCTGAACAGTAATGTTGTTAGAGTCTGAACAGTAATGTTGTTAGAGTCTGAACAGTAATGTTGCTAGAGTCTGAACAGTAATGTTGCTAAAGTCTGAACTGTAATGTTGCTAGAGTCTGAACAGTAATGTTGCAAGAGTCTGAACACTAATGTTGTTAGAGTCTGAACACTAATGTTGTTAGAGTCTGAACAGTAATGTTGCTAGAGTCTGAACAGTAATGTTGCTAGAGTCTGAACAGTAATGTAACTAGAATAGTAACGAGAGAAATAGGAAGGGCGAGGGAAATGGAGAGGGAAAGAGAGAGAGTATAGAAGAACAAAATAAGGAGTGATAATGGGAGTGATAAAAGTTGACAGAAGGGGAGTGAGAGAGAAAACAAAATAAAAAGGGGGTTAGAGAAATGGAGAGAGAAAGGTTAGGAGAGAATGGGACACAGAGATAAGGAGAATGGAGAAAAAAAGAAGAGAAAGAAGGTGGAGATAGCAAAACATAGCAAGAATAGGATAGAGAAAATGGGTAAGATATAAAATGAGAGAAACAAGAGAAGAGAAAATGGGAGAGACAGAAAAGGAAATAAAATCAGAGAGGTACTGGGAGGAAGAGAAGGGAGGTGAGAGAAAAGGAGATTGAAATTAAGAAAGATCGCGTAGACAGAAGATAATGGGAGAACGAGTAAAATGTATATGGAGATCAAGTAAAGAGAATGTGTGGGAGAGAAAATAAGGAGAGAGAGAGAGAGAGAGAGAGAGAGAGAGAGAGAGAGAGAGAGAGAGAGAGAGCTAGAGAGAGAGAGAGAGATAATTAGTGAGAAATTGAAAGAGAATGGGGAGAGAGAAAAGAAATAAGAAATAGAGTGAGAGAAATTGGAGACAGAGAAAAATACAGATTGAGAGACAGAGTAAGACAAAAGAAAAGAGAAGGAACGGTTAACACAGGGAACGCATGAGAGAGAATTTGTGATAAAAAAAAGGGAGAAACGAAAGATAGAGAGAAAGAGTGAAATAGAGAGAAATAGAAAGAGAAAGTTAAAAAGAGAGAGTGTATGAGAAAGAAAATGTGACATAATTAAAGAGAAAGAGAGTTGGAAAAGGATAGAGAGAGTCAGAGAGGGAATGAAAGAGACAGATGAGGAGTTATAGGAAGGGAAAGCGAGACATATAGAAATGAAGACTAAAAATATAAAAATCCTAAACTAAAATATCAGTTATAATTTTTGAGCTGAAACCGTGTTTTCCTCTGATAATACATCAACTACTTTAATTCAGCACAGCTGGAGTACATGCTGTATTGAATTTATAACATCCGCAAAGGTTTTATTACATTTATGGTAATTATTTCCTAGAGGAGGAAAATGTCCCATAGCGAAAATCAATTTTAGACTCCATCAACGGAAAATAGTAGTCTAATATGACTGGGTGTAAACACTCTAAGAGAATCGATTCACTGTTTAATGCGCTCAGTAACTCTAAAACAGAAATTCCCAAAACGATACAGCCCGCTACACAGGGAGCAGGAGTGAGTTGGGGGATTTAAAGCCAATGAGAGAGAGAGAGAGAGAGAGAGAGAGAGAGAGAGAGAGGGGGGGGGGGAGAGAGAGAGAGAGAATGTGTAAGGTGTTTATTTTTTGTTTAAGTTGAACTATTTCTGTGCCGTGAGCTAAATAAGTTAAACATGGATATCACAAGACGTTTACTTTAAGGTAACACACATTTCAGTTTGAAGGAGTTAGAGTAATGACGTAATATAGGGGACGGCGGGAATTATGGCTGGATTCGGGTAGATTAAGTTAACTCTTCGTGGCTTAAAAATATTTTAACCCATCAAGATCAGAGACGGTGGCTTTCGTAAAGTTAAATATTGAGTTGAGTTGAGTGATGGATGGAGTTGGATGGAGAATGCCTTGCGCGAAGAATTAGATTAAAGTGAGGAAAGGTGCTCAATTCGTCGACAATACTCTCTCGCCTTAGTCCTTCTGAATCCAGAGAGCAGACAAGTCAAGACGACTAGAGTTTAGTCAACAACCGACATCACAAAACTTGGGACATTCCCATACGTGCTCCGCTCTCATCTGCAACAAAACGCGAAGAGTTCCATTACTAATGCTACCGATGGCCTTTCCTCGGAGTTTTGAGTGCTTGCTAGATCATCTGGTCACTACTTGCTGCACCATTCTCTCCAGGTCGTGATAATCTACCCGTTCGTCTGCACTACACATATTAAACCGGAAATCAATTGGGGAACCATTTGAGACCACTAAGACATTTGAAAAGTAAACACACATTGAGATAGCACATGCGTCGAAGTACACTTGTTCCTGCAGCGAGGCGCCGTCGTCATTTGAGGATGACAGGTTCGAATCCCTGTCGGTAACTATAGCTTTCAAATGTTATGTTGTTTAGTGCGTCTTCTAATCTCAACCTCCTTCTCCTCCTTCTATGAGCGTCAAACAATACTATGTGTGTTTATTTATCTTCCGCACTATGCACACGATTCAAAAGGGCCCCGACAACATCTGCCTGATCGTGCTCCATTTCCCCATCAATTAGTGTAGACACAGTCAATATGTCCATATATATGTCTATATGATCGTTTCCCACCACACCATCATGTCCAGAGGGAACAATCCAATAGATGTTCTCTATTGTTGATTGTTGAACTGAATCCTCCCATGCTACCGGAAGCATGTCTGGCTTCACAGTTCTCATCATAATTTGTGAGTGCTTTGATTAAAGCACACATGTGTTGTTTGTCTTTCAGCTAGCATAACGCCGCCGTGACTGCCTAGACCATTCTCAAACTAGATGTTGTGGTATCATATACCAGGCTCTCCTGCATTAAATACCGACCACCAACCCTCGCCAGAAACCTCCAGTCACTCCTTGAATGTCACTCAATGGAGATATGTAAATTTAAACACAATAATGGCAAGATAATAAAAGTACGAGGGGACATCAAATGAAATCCTCAAAAGTGTAATAGAAATTACAATAACCATGCCACCGTTGTCTTGTAAACTGTCAATATTGTTGTTAAAGGTGTCAAGAGTGATTGGCACATGACATCACGGTGCAGACAAACAAGGTGACTTCATAAGGACAGTTTAAAAATGGCCGCCCAACTTTTGACATGAACCTAAGAGAAGCAGTATTCTTTTATCCGTTTTTTTTTTTTAAATCAGTGAGTGGATGAAACATTTATAAATTCATCGGCGAATGAAGGCCTAGAATGGTGATGCATGCTTGTCAGTCCAGAAAGTGTATAAGTGGAGTAAGAAGTTTCAAACGGCTTGAAGTCTGTGATAGACTGTTCACGACCTGGTCAGGCACACCGAGCAGTGATCCCAGAGTCAATTGCATCCGCTGAAGGCCTCGTACAGAAAAACCGACTATTGACTATAAGTCACATTGCCGCACATGTTGACATCATTCAATGTTCAGCACGACACATCATCCATGATGTGCTGCTACAGTATTGCAAGGTGGCTGCCACGACAGCTTACTCCAGAAGTGAAACAGCGAGCATTGATGCTTATCGAGAACTTTTGCAGTGCTTTGAAGCAGAAGAATTATTACTGCAGATGAAACCTGGGTTCACTAACGTGAGCCAGAAATGAAGAGAGCGAGCAAGGAATAGTGCCATCCTTCTTCACCGAAACCAAAGAAATTTCGTAGGCAGCCATCTGCAGGGAAGATTATGCTGACTCTCTTTTGAGATGAACGAGGCGTTATTTTGGAGCACTTCATGCCAAGGGGGAAAAACCGTGACCAGTAATACGTATACTGATCTTCTCAGGAATCATTTTCAACCCCCAATCAAATCCAAACGACGTGGACTTTTGAGCAGAGTGCTTTTGCAACATGAAAATGCTGGATTCCATACAGCCGGTGCAACGGTTGAAACCACCTAAGGCTTAAATTTTCAGTTGTACCACATCCCCCGTACTCGCCAGACCTAGCCCCAAGTGATTTACACCTGTTTGGTAAACTCATCGAGTCTGGGAGGAAAGATTGTTCGGTCCAATGAAGATGTACAGCAGATGGTCCATAAGACCAAGATCATTTTTTTTCTACAGGAATCCAAACACTTTAGCGGCACTGAGGGGACTTACATTTAACGCAGTGGTGACGACATCGAAAAATGATACATTTGTTCTGTACTTTTTCAGAATATATTCTCTCTCTCTTTCTCTCTCTCTCTCTCTCTCTCTCTCTCTCTCTCTCTCTCTCTCTCTCTCTCACACACACACACACACACACACACACATTTAAGGTTTTTATTTGAAGTTTAGTGCATGTGAAAAGTGGGACAGTCATCTTTAAATTATCCTTATGACGTCACCGTGTTCGTCTGCACCGTGATGTCACGTACTTAATGACACCCTTATCAGTAATATTGTCAGGTTACAATTTGAATAACGAAGACACAAACAATAGATTGCACGATTGGCTTCTTTACTCCTTGACATATTTCAAGGTATCTCGTCAGGTACATACTGCAGAAATCACACAACATAAAGTAAAGTAATTAGATACACCCTTCAAGCAAAAATACACATATTCGTACAGTAATTTCTATTGTCTACCAAGGTAATTTTAAACTGACTATCATGTCTTTCTGTCTGTACGAAACTGCCTATGCAGATTAATGATGATTGCTTCTGCAACTTTTAACAAACGATAATTGTGTGTGTTAAACAACACACGAAACCCATCGTCTCTATCACTCACGTGACCTGTTTCCAAAATGTGCTGTCCAGTGGATGACTTAGGAGGTTTGTGGAGTGTCCGCTTGGCCAAGATCCCATCGTCTTTGTGTATTATTCTGTCAATCCAGTTGGGTCTGTGTTCGACCACCCTGTTCTTTAACTGCCTCTCTGTTCTGCTGACGTAGGTAGACTGACACCTGCGTGTGAATTGCTACATGCAATTGGATATGGTTTTCAGATGGACAGATTCTTTTACTGCAGAGGTGGTTCTGTATCCAATAACTGGAGTTGCAGCATAGAATGTTCGGTCGACTGCTTTAGAGAGCCGTTCCTGTAGACATTGCATTGCGTCATCCTCTCGAAAGGTTAGCTGGATAAATACCTGAGTTTAGGGACTGCAGTTTCGTCAGCTTTTTGGTTTCGGCTGTTGGCAGTGGTGCTTTATAAATCCTGTGGATTACCCATTCAAGTGTAAGAAACTCTACAGAGTTTCACGGTCAAACAGGGTCCGTACTAAGCCACGTTTGAACTGGACAGGGTGCGAAGCTATGACAATGTAAATATTTGCCAGTCCATCTTTCTTTGTGGTACACCTATCTTTGAATTGTGGCGTCTGCTCTACGTGTCATTATAATATGTAGGAACCGCAACGCTTCGTTATGTTCTTGTTCCATAGATAAAGAGATATTCTTATGCGTCTGGTTCATTATGGCCTGGAACGATGTTGCTTGTAGCTCGTCTGTGGTGATAATTATTATATCGTCCACATAACGGCGGTAGAAGAACAAGTGTTTAATGTCTGATGATCTCTTTTCTTCTAATTGTGTCATGAAGATAGTCGATAGAATAGGGCCACAAGAACTCTCCATGGTCACTCCGTCGATTTAGGGGTGTGCATTTTTTAGAAAATGTATTTGTATGTTGGCAGTATATAGTAATACTAGCCTCTCCAGAATAGATGTTGGTGTGCCTAAGACAATGGCATGGTTATTGTAATTGCTATCACACTTTTAAGGTTTCAATTTGAAGACGGGTCGTATTTATTCCAAAAAATGCACGCACGGAAACCAAGTATGGAAATTAACCGAATAAAAACATATGTTCGCAGCTGTGTCATTACATTAAAATGTCGACCCGCCAATATCATAGATCTATTCTCGTTTCATTCTTCACTGTCTCTAAGGATTTCATTGTCTAACATATATACAACAATCTCATTTAACTTTCAATGATTGATTTCCCGTACTCATCTTTCTTTAATGCCAGCATACACTTACAACGAAAGCAGATCTCCTGTATAATAATGTTTTGCATATTTTACAATATGATTTTATGATGAACTCTGAAAAATTAATCTGATATACATTTTAAAAAATGTATTCCCGCGGCGTCTGTATTTAATGTACATTTACATTTATGGTTCGTTTAAAAACTGACTGACGAACACGATGTTGTTTTCTAAGTATCATTTCTCGTGTGAGAGAGATGGCTTGTTTGTATGTTTGAGAGCGTGTGTCTATGTATGTGTGTGTGTGTGTGTGCGTCTTAATATGTGTGTGTGTTTGAGAGCGTGTGTATTTGTGTGTCTTGTGTGTATGTGGGTGTCTTTGTGTGTGTGTGTGTGTGTGTGTGTATGTGGTGGGTGGGTGAGTGGGTTGGTGGAATGCTCGTTGTTCCAGACAATTGCATCTGTTGCTAAACCAGACATGAGTAAATGAGATTGTAAGCTACCAGTGCATAACGAGACACTTCTGGAGTACCTACAAACAAGGAAGATATAGGGGCGTCATTTAACGTTTTTCTCTCTGTCTTTCTCTTTCGCACTCTCATTTTCTACTCTCCATCTCTCTCTCTCTCTCTCTCTCTCTCTCTCTCTCTCTCTCTCTCTCTCTCTCTTTTTTTTTTTATCTATCTTTATCTCTCTATTGCTTTCTTTCTCTATCTCTATGTTTCTATCTCTTTCTCCAACACTCTCTCTCTCTCTCTCTCTCTCTCTCTCTCTCTCTCTCTCTCTCTCTCTCTTTCTCTTACCTCTATCTCTCGCGCGCTCTCACTCTCCTCTCTTCCTTTTTCGTTCTTGTTTTTATCTCTTACCGTTTATCTCTCTCTCTTCCTCTCTCTCTCTCCCCTCTCTCTCCCTCTCTCTCTCTCTCTGTTCTCTTTCTGTATCTATCTCTTTTTTTTTCTCTCTGGATTTTCCACTCTCTCTTTCTGTCTTCCACTCTCTCTCTCTATCTATCTCTTTTTAGCTCTCTCTCTCTATCTATCTATCTCTCTCTCTCCCTCTCTCTCTCTCTCTCTCTCTCTCTCTCTCACTCACTCTCCTTCTATCCAATACTACATACAGTAACTATGTTTGATTACCAGTGACTTTGGACATTAAGTGCGAACAATGAGACTTCAAGCAACAAGTGGGACAGAGAAATAAACAACATAATAATGCCTGCCCCTCCCCCACCCTTCCTTTCACTCTATCAGACATACTGCGTCTGTAGTGAGAGTCCCATAAGCGTTTGTCGGGTGGCATAGTCACTTCCAAATGAAAACTTTTACTTCTCTGGAATGTTTATCGTAATCTATTAAGGATCGACATGTGGAAACAAATAATCCTCCGCCTCTGAACAGATTTGAACCTATGACCTCCGGGCCACAAGGCAAACGTGCTAGCCACTACCTACTTCGGCTCATGATAAAGAAAGAGTGGGTTTAGATAATACCTGGCTAGGGGTGTAGCTAAGGAGTGTGTATCATACATGGAGCAACGATGAATGTTAACCAGTTAACCAGATGTATCGTTAGGACATGTAAAGTAGAACTAGAGGCTTAGCTTGCATGCCTACTGTTCTTACAAGCCCTTCTATTATGTCTCTACCTTGAAGAGGTAGGCGATCTTGGGTGTTCCAATGACCCCAACAGCTATCCACTATGCCGACGGTAGCTCAGCTACTCGTAGAGTTTCCTGTGTCGGACAGGTCAAGGGGTAGGAACCAGACAAGAGAGACACAAACCTGCTGCCTTGTATGTAGACTGCGGACAGTCAAAGGCTAAAGAACAGAGAAAATCATGTTGGCCTACACACAATCCACGTGAGAAAAAAACTTAAAGAAGACGTCAACAACCTCAAGTTGACTTTTCCATTCCATTCTACCATCGCTCCATTCCCGTTCAACCTCAGAAGAGAAGTTATATTAGGGTCCTTCGCCTGGCTCAGATTAATAATCATGTGACCGAGCCAGCCACAGATAGGATTTTAATTTGAAAGTGATTGTTGCCCAAAGGAGCTAATGGTTTTATTATGACTGTTGCTTTCTTTGAATAGATTCAATTTGAAATCTGAAGACGCACTAAGAAGAAGTACACAGTAATTATGTTTTGTATGTTCCTGTTTGTTACATTTGTGCTCGATGCGTGAAGAGTCAGAATACCGGAAACAAGCCAGCCAGATTTCACTTTTTCAAACAAATATCTTGTACCAGTTTTGCAAGGGACGGTCTACTCGATAGTGCACCTCCGGGTCAAATAGCCCTCCTGTGTGGGAGACTGATGCCAGACATTTGCTTTAGTTTCATTTGTAAGGGATAATTTTCACGGCACAAACATACCACCATAGGTGTTTGAGTGCCCTCCCATAGATCGCACAAGGAGAATCTCTGCATATAACGAACTGTGTGGCAGCGGAGACTAAAATAGAATATGTCTTTGATATGTTCAAAGGCAACTGAAATCATGGAGAGCGGTGAAATCTATTTGAGGTATTGGTGAAAATGTATTGAATTCACGCTAACAAACTTGTTTTACAGTAATGTACGTCAATCTGGGTAACCTCTGAACACTTCCTTGTCACTATGTGTAGTGCTTCTCATAAGGAAATTCCCGTGCACCACGGAGAATATTTCTTATTGAACACTGATGTTTCCCTGTGAAGATGTAATACATGTGATAATATGCACTTCATCTATGACCTATAAATTATATACCGCATATAAACAAACATTGAGATCTGCTGTGAAATCTCCAGAACAAAAATTGTTTTAGTTGGGTGTACATAATGATAAAGTTATATGCTAAATCTCATTACGTAATGATAAGGTTATATGCTAAATCTCATCATTTTCCCTCAGTTGGTTACCGAGTTATGGATATTTATGTGGGGGTAAACATTTGTGAACGCCCTATTTTGTCTGGAACACACACGGCAAACGAAATAGAGGGTGACCAAATAATACACGCCGAAGAGAATTATAGAGGCGAATACTGCTGGGAAGACAATGGAGGAGAATTATAGAGATGAATACTGCTGGGAAGACAATGAGGGAGCTTCAGGAGAAAGCAAAAGATAGTGCGCTTGGCGTGGTTTGTTTGGCGACGTATGCCCCAATAAGGGAAAACGGACAGAAGAGTAAGTACCGGAAATGATCCGTGATCTAAATGTTTGTAAAGATCAGAATATCGCATTATTAACGGTTGTAATGTCAGTCAATGTTAGTGTCAGTGAATCTTAGTTGCAGGGGATGTTGTGTCAGTGAATGTTAGTGGCAGGGAATGTCAGTGTCATTGAATGTTAGTGTCAGTGAATGTAGTGTCAGCGAATGTTAGTGTCAGTGAATGTTAGTGTCAGTGAATTTTGGTGGCAGTGAATCTTGGTAGCAGTGAATGTTAGTGTCAGTGAATGTTGTTTCACAATCCTGCATACAGGGTTCTAAATCAGCAGAAGGTGGTTTTGGAGCAGACCGCTTTGCCTTTATTTTCACAATGGTATGTCAACCATAAACTGATTAGAGAGATTTCCAGTGCGAGAAATTGATATCTATCATGCTTGTAGTTTATATCTACAGTGCTTGTAGTTCACATATGTAGTGTTTGTAGTTCCATTTATAGCGCTTGTAGTTTATATCTACAGTGGTTGCAGTTTCCATTTAAAGTGTTTTTTATTTTTAATCTCCAGTGCAAGTACTTCTCTTCTCAACTGTTCGTGATTTGCAACTAATTGCTGAGTTAGTTACTATCTACAGTGTTTGTAGTTCTCATCTACAGTGTTTGTAGTTCTCATCTACAGGATGGGTAGTTGCCATCTACAGTGCTGGTAGTTCCCAACTACAGTGTAAGCAGTTCCAATCTAGAGCGCTCATAGTTTCCGTCTACAGTGCTTCTAATTCTCATCATCAGTGCGTGTAATTCCCATCAACAGTGCATGTAGTTACCATCTACAGTGGGTGTAGTTCCCATCTCTAGTGCTGGTAGTTCCCTCTGTAGTCCTTCTACGGGGGTAAATTAATAAGTAAGTCACAAATGGCTGTTGTAAAATAACTAAATGTGGTAACAACTTGAAACCAGTTTATTTGTATACATACATTGTCCCTTTATTTCTCCACATAATTTCCACCAATATTGATGCACTTATCCCATCGTTTTATCAATTCTTCAAAACCAGCTGAGTAGAGCTGCGTGCTCTGTTTTCTAAACCACGTTTTCACTTCACATCCAACTTCGGCATCATTCACGAAATGTCTCCCGCCAAGGTGAGTTTTCAGTGGACTTAGCCCCTAGCGATTTCCAGTAAAGCGGTGCATAGTTGGATAGAAAAAGTTACGAGGGCGAGTCAATAAGTAAGTCACACAGTTCTGTGGGACGGCAGGTAAATGAAAACAGGGCACGCAGATTTATGTTTGGGAGAACTGATAAAACTATGGGATAAGTGCATCAATGTTGGTGGAAATTATGTTGAAAAATAAAGGGACAATGTATGTATACAAATAAACTGGTTTCAAATTGTTATCATATTTAGTTATTTTTCTACAACCATTTGTGACTCACTTATTAACATACCTTCGTAGTTGCCATCAACAGTACTTGCTGTTTTGGTTTACAGTGCATGCTATACTGATCTACAGTGCTTCTAGTTCACATATATAGTGGGCATATCTACTTAATCGTCTCTACAGTACTCTCTACCTCGATTGGACAATTATGATTATGATTATTATTTATTACATATTTGTTTTTCGCTCACTCGCTTTGAACTCTACCGTAGTACATCCATGTGCTACTACGTCTAGTGCACAGGATTGAATTGTGCGTGTGGATTAGCTTTCCTGGTTGCCAGCATCCCTCGCCATCAAGCATACCGACTCCGACTTCTAAGGTACTTGTAATTTACGTCCCCAAGTCAAGGACGAGAAGTCAACATTTGAGTCCAACAGACCGGTGTTGAGTTGAACCCGCTACCTCACAATCTACACACCGAATGTTTTAGAGCAACCATTCAGCCATTTTGACCTCTCTCTCTCTCTCTCTCTCTCTCTCTCTCTATATATATATATATATATATATATATATATATATATATATATATATATATATATATATATATATATATATATATAAAAGTTGTGTATCCCTTACGGGACGTTGCAGTCAACACCAGCATTTTTTACTAGTCAAGCGCTACGTTCAGTAGTTTGCCATTGCTTTCTGAACGACCGGCTCCCATACCAGCACGTTACAACACAACGCGACGCGGTCTGCTGCACAAATCGGTCGCATCTGAGTTTCGAACGCCTGGTACCCGGCTCACGAACCGCGTTCGCAAGCCTTTGGCCACGGAGACCTTTACTCTGTCTTGAATGGCCTAGGCTGCCGGGTAGACCGGCCTAACATGGCTACCAGAAAATGTTGTGGGCAGCAAAGGCGGCCGGCTCGATACTGACCACATCACTCGTCATTGCCGCATGGGCTATACAAATATGAGGCTGCTGATTATTAATTTGACCCAGGCGATGGACAATAAACATAACTTCTCTTCTGAGGTTGAACGGGATTGGGGCGATGGTAGAATGGAATGAAAAAGTCAATTTGAGGTTGTTGACGTCTCAGTGAAGTTTTTTTCTCACGTGGATTGTCCAAGCCGGCCTCAAGGATTAGCAAAGTGTTCTTTACTTGTCTTTTTATACGTCCAGTCAACCATGTCGACTACCCACCGTCCTTAATTCATTCATTCATTCATTCATTCATTCAGTAACATGTCCTTTGCAGAACTTCGCTCCCATAACAACCTTCCGGAAAAGTTCTCGATCACAAGCAAGATGGCCCGCGTCCGATACACCCATCTGGAGATCATCTGCCACACCCTGCATACATCTTCTCTTTGGCCTTCCTCTTCCTCTCTTTCCGGGCATATACCTCCCTCCATTATTGTTGTCTCCAAACTTTCATGACGTTTCACGTGATCAAAATATTTCATGGGAATTTAAAATGTTGAACACGGTAGAATACCTTACCGTAGTCTATGAAGGAGGGTCAGTAGAGCCGAGAGGTTTGAGACACTCGCGTAAACTTCCTATGCGTTATCACCGAGGTAGTGGGTTCATTTTTCGCACGCTCTATTGGGCTTAATTGCTGATTTTTCGTTCGGAAAGCAAAGGCAAACTACTAAACTAAAAATCACATATAAAATTAATCTGGGGTTGATCGCATCGTCCTGCAAAGGAAAACAAAATGAAACAAGTGTGAAGATCTGCATTGTAAACTCTGCCTTTCTGAAAGATGGTTCTTATATTGAGGATATGGTCACGTGACCCTCTGCCGTATCTTAAAGCTGTCCGTTCTTAAAATTCATATCCCAATGTTTTTGCATTCCTCTTCATGATGATTTGCAGAAGGATTTTACTAGCATGACTCATTAGAGCAATATTTTGATACTTGGTGTGCGGTTTTAATTTTCCTTTCATTTAGATAAGGATACAGCTTGTTTCCTTCCATCTTCCGGCCAAATAGTGCTATCAAAGATCATCCCACACAGTACCTGGCAGATACAGACTCTGGCTTCTAATCCTGTCTGGATTATTTCCGTTCCTATAACTCAAACGTGGTGACTTCCTGTTCCTTAGCCGTTTTACTGTTGATCCTACATTCTCTAATTGGGATGCTAATGTTGTAGGAACAAGTTAGGTGTGTTGTGTGTATTTTTGCAGGAGCTTGCAATCAACGAAGTATTGGCTGTCTGTGATTTACTTGGGAATCTTACTTTCAGTAGCTTACCAATAAACAAGCTGAACAACTCATAAATGCCTTTATAGACGGATTCTAAGAATGTCTTGGATACAGAAAAGAATAAATGCATTCATACGACAAGAGTTTAATATAGAAGAAGCCTGGCTACTGAAGAGGATAAAACAGAGAATATTGAAATATTTTGGTCACTTGAAACGCCATGAAAGTTTGGAGAGAACAATAATGGAGGGGGAAATGCAAGGGAAGAGAGGAAGAGGAAGATGGGTGTAGGATGTGGCAGATGATCTCCAGATTGGTGTATCGGACGCGGGACATCTTGCTTATGATCGAGAAGTTTTCCGGAAGGTTGTTATGGAACCAAGGTTCTGCAAAGGACATGCTACCGATTGAATAAATGAGTTTACCAATGCTTTCTGAATCAGAAGTCAACATGTATGTCCCCGTGACTGGCGTCTGAAACGAACGCGTCAGAAGAGAAAGCTTAGGCGTGTTAAACATATCAGCCACACCGAGTGCCAAATAGTCTGCGAAAACACAAGGCTTGCACCATATACCCATCGCCTCAAGACGTAGAAAATCACCATTTCCTTTACTATGCAAAGTGCATTATGGATGGATGTGACATGAGTGGACCTCGAGAATGGGCTTCTGGCAAGAACGTACACGGATCTCCTGCCTGGGTCATGCTGGAGGTAAAACTGAGCAGATCGTTTAGCTTCGAGAGCACCGGGAACTGGAACACACTCTGGTGAAGTTGGATGAAGAATGACTTGCGCGATGAATTGGATTAAAGTGAGGAAGAGTTGCGCAATTCGTCGATCTTTCTCTCTCTCTCTCTCTCTCTCTCTCTCTCTCTCTCTCTCTCTCTCTCTCTCTCTCTCTCTCTCTCTCTCTCTCCTAAGTCTATCTGAATCCAGTTGCAAGACAAGACAAGATGACTGGAGACGAATACAGGTGCAGTGGATGACCAGGGTGTTATACGTGCCTTGCCGTGCTCATTACGTTCTACAAGGCTTTGCAGATAAACGCCGTCTTGCCCGTTGAATCATCAATGATTTCTTCCGCGCAGACTGCCGAATCATGTCTTCACATGCTGGGTAGGCATACCCTAGTTCACCGATTGGTTTGACGCCGAATAGGTTACCCTCACCTAGGTTTATCAATCTGTCACAGCCGTTGTCTGGTTTGGTTGGGGGGGGGGGGGGCGCTGTCGCATGCTGACAGCTACTAGGAGCCACAGGCGTGAGCTGGATGTTAGGCTTGGACCAATGCGAAATAGACCCTGAAAGGGGCATGACAGTCACCCTTATCAAAGGTACTACCAATGCTTGTCATCCCAGACCCCTAATATAGACGTTGGATTCTAATCCACTATACGTCCTAGGGGATCATTTAAGTAATATTGCTACAAAGGTCGGTGTCTGTGGAATAGGGGTAGTGGCAGTTGTCTCAAAATTCCTACACGCCTGTTCCAGTTCACCGCAAGCGATTTGGAGGACGATTTATTCGTGATGATTTTCACAACGGCCGTTCAGAAATCAATGGCAGTTATAGTTGATGGCATGTGCTTTTAAGCACTTGGCAATCAACACCGGCATTTATTAACCATTTGTGACTTTCCAAGAATGTTACGTTCGGTAGTTTGCCATTGATTTTTGAACGGCTGAAACTGTTGATCATGAATTTGCATTGAAAACATCACAAACAAGCAATAAATGTTGGTGTTGTCCTGTAATAAACATGCCACTGACTTAGGGTTGCCAGACGTCCGGCAAAAAAAGAGGACATGTCCTCCTTTTTAGCCTAATATTCTCCGTCCGGCAGGCAAAGCTAAATACCTTTAAAATGTTCGTGTTTACTTATATTTTATGTTTAAATTTTTTACGTATTGTTGTTACAACGCACAATGTATCTACACTCTACCGTATGTTTACACTTTTACCGTATATCTGCCGTATAAATTAAATTAAATTGTTTGCATATCCTTTACAGGACATTGCTGTCAACATCAGCATCTTTCAGCTGATTGTTGATTTCTTGGCAAGATTACGCTCAGTAGTTTGCCATTGCTTTCTGAGCTGCCGGCTCACATACCCCGTAAGTTACCGAAGCGATTCGAACCACTGCTGATTCTCGCCGTCGCCACGTTACTTACGAGAGTATACGAGATTACGGAGAAAAGTCGCTAACCTCTAGGCCAGGAAGCCGGCAATCTACCGTATAGATTTGTAAAATGTACCAAGTCTATGTATTTCTGCGAACTATTCGATTATAGTAATTCTAACTGTTATCTGTACCTGGCTTATTACTCTTTTTTATATTTACTTTTACTTCTTTATGAAAACCCACAGCTTAATAATATTTATTTAATTTTCCTATTTATATCAAATGTGAAACACCAAAGGAACACTCTTCTTACTCGACTCTGTAAAGGACATCATTCTCACAAAGTACAATTTGAAAAATCTTACTTGTGAACAGTTTTATGTATATGTGATTGCTAACGAGGATTTTCTACGAAAAGTTGGCTCCTCCGAGAAACATGTTGTGTAATTAATAAAGATTATAAGGTAATAATTGTACAATCGGCTGTTTAAATAATGTTTTTTTTTTAGCATTTTGAAAAAGGCCTCCCATTGAATTTATATTTATTTTTAACATAATTGTTTCGATTCACTAAGAGTAAGATACACTTATTGGCAGCTATTGTAATAAATTTGTACTGATTGTGGGTTTAATCTGGAATGATTCAAGTAAAACATTCAATATGTCTTTCTTTGTCCTCCTTTTTTTTTTGGTCTTATTATGTCCTTCTTTTGGTGCCAACGTATCTGGCAGCCCTAAACTGACTTAACTATTACAACTGGAATGTGAAGTATTCCTTAAACTCTAGTGCGTCCTCTAATTTCTTCTAGTTCCTTCTACTCATTCTGTGAGCGGTCAGACAATACAATGTGTGTTTATTTGTGACTGGAATGTGAAGGCACGGCAACGTTTGAAACAACTTGCTTACGGATGTTTGATTTTGGAGTTAAGTGGTGTTTCGTCAGATATGGGCGTAATTAGGTCGAAGTGTTTATAACCAATAATTACTGGATCATTTATCATCTACGCTCTATGCCATTTGCTGAGGGGAACTATGAATGGTTGAAGATGGGGCACTGTAGTTTTAGCCATACAACAATAACAGCAACAATAACAAAACCAGAGTGTCATAAAGGGAGCCAAAGAAGAACAGTCATCTAACAAGAAACTTGTATCTGAGTATTTTCTGAGACCTCTGTGATATAGATTATATAACAATCAGCCATAATATCACACAGCTTCACGCCCAGACCGCATCTGATACTTTCCGAACCAATGGCAGATACCATAACCTCTCAGCCACGGCGTCACCCGACTAGCTAACACACCATCATTTAGAGCCACACCGGACAGCTTTCCCCATATTATTATTTCCTTAGCCCATTGCAAACATGGGATCCTTACTGAGTTCATCGTCCACTTAATGCTTACGGCAAGATTAGCCAGTTCTGAAACAATACACAGACAGCCTTGTGTTGGCTTTCACAATTGTATGAGCAAAGGTCGTCGAGAAAGCAATGGCAAACTGCTGAACGTAACACTGTCTAGAAAATCACAAACAGCCAAAAACTACCGGTGTTGATTGCAACATCCTGTAAAAAGACACGCAACTGACTTCTTAACTTAAAGTCATGCATATAACTCTGATAAAACAGTCAAGAATGCTTCACTTCTGTTTTCAATATCACAGCGTCAGTTGTCAGAAAGGTTCTTTGCTGCAAGTACTATCTGCTTTAATTTGTCTCTACGTAGTATCTTATTGGGGAAAACTGGCTGTGAAGAGAAAGGGAATAAGTAGAGAGAGGGTTTAGGACAGTGGTTCTCAACCTTTTTTGGCCCGTGCCCCCCTTCACCATATTTTCAGAACGTCATCCCCCCCCCCCCTTTCTATAAAAAAAATTTGGCCCATGCCCCCCCCCTTTTCACTGTATTTTCATAACGTCATCCCCCCCCCCTTTCATATTTCCTATCTAAAAATCCCCCCACCCCTACACAGTATACTAAAAATGTAAGGTAAATTTAATAGCACATACTAAATCAAGTCTAGACATCCACATAAAACATGATTTGTGGGTCTACTTACTTTATAAAATGAATTTTAGAAGGATGAGACGTACTTAACTGTAAAGTATGAAGGGAAAAACAATATCAAGTAATCGGTTCTTGTATTAACGCGATCTTGAAATGGTCTTCATCCCCCCCCCCCCTGGAAACCCTAAAATTCCGCCCTAGGGGGGAATTCCCCACCGGTTGAAAACCACTGGTTTAGAAGATACTCAGAGCAAAGAGGAGAAACCAGGTGGACTTATAATCAAATTACATCTGTAATAGTCATTATGGGAACTATTCAGTGGCTTTTAAGAGGGGAAAAGAGGAATGTGTAGGAATGCCCGGAGTACATCGCTGTCGTTTCTAAAATTAAGTATACAGTGATGTTGTTTTGTTTTTTTCCTTTTCCCCTGATATTACTCTTGTTTACAATATATCTAGGAGTAGCGTATTCTATTATTAAATAACTTCATTCTTCTGAATGCCAGCAGCTCGATAAATAACCTCTCTTGAATAAGCAGGTACAGAAAGGAGCAATATATTAGAATGTTGATAGAATATATCATTTATGTCATTTAGAGCAAACTATGACGGTAGATAGAGCACGAAATCGGGTTCATAACAATAACACATTTACTACTAAATAGGTAAGGATAGTAGATATATGAGCCATGGCCGGGGTTAGAATGCTCATATTGATAAGAGCACTCACTCTTAAACTTCCGGTGTGCCGATGCTGAGGTAGACCGCTACAGCGGTCACTTGGACTAAATGTTGACTTCTCGTCTTTGATTTGAGGAAGTGAATTACATGTACCTCAAACGTCGGAGTGGGTTCACCTGATGATTAGGGGCACTGGTAATGGGGAAAGTTAATCCACACTCAAAAATTAGTCCTAAATCTAGAAGTAGTGGCACGTGCACTAGATACGATTGAGTTCAAAGTGTACGAACTCGTGCACACACACACACACACACACACACACACACACACGCACGCACGCGCGCACGCACACACACACACACACACACACACAGAGACAAATGGGTCATGACAAAAATCTTCAAATGAAATTAGATTTAAACATTTGAAATGCGAGTTTTCGGGGGATTAAGATGGGCTTTTTATATAGAAAAATGACAAATGAGGAAGTTATATAGCTCTTCGGTGTAGAAAGGGGACTGGTGAAATAAATACACATTAGAAAGACGGGATTTTTTGTTACACCAAACAGAGCAATAATTGCACGGTATACTGAACAAACAAATACATCTATATATCGTATGTGTGTTTGTGCATATATATATATATATATATATATATATATATATATATATATATATATATATATATATATATATATATATATATATATATATATATATATATATATATATATAAAACAAAGTGTATGTATGTAAATATGTAAATATGTATGTCCTTTATTTGTTCGCGAACGGCCCATCCGATTGAGATGAAATTTTCTACACACCTTCCTTTCATTCCAGAGCTGTCAACTGTCATAGTTTTTTTTTCTTCTTCCTCCTCCTCCCTCCTCCCCTCCCAAAATACGTACGTAAATATATGATGATGATGATGAAAGAATCCCCGAACCAAAACGCTAGGGAAAGGGAAGAAAATGACGTGACTACACAGAATCGTCACACGGCAATCATCATCATCAAGTGCCGTGCCGGCTGGCGTAGGCGTTCATGGCTCTCCGTAGATCTCAGTCTTTGGTTTTTTGGATCAACTCTGCTGCTGATATTCCTCCATGCCACGGCAATATCAATAACAATTCATCTTTTTATGTGTAAGGAAGTTATCTACAGTCGTGTAGAAGGGAAGAACTAGACGAGTATGAATTCGGAATGGCGAACTCTCTCCTCCTCTCTTCTCCTCCCTCCTCCTCCCTCTACCTCCTCCCTCCACCCTCCTCCTCTTCTTCCTCCCTCTCATCCCTCTCCCGACTCCCTCCTCCTTCTCCCTCTTTCTTCTCCCTCTTCCTCTCCCCTCCTCCTCCATCCTCCTCCCTCCTACTCCCTCCGCCTCCTCCCCCTACTCCCTCATCTTCCCTTCTCCTCCCTCTCCCTCCTTATCCCTCCTCCTCCTCCTGCCTCCCTCCTCCTCCTCCTGCCTCCTTCTCCCTCATCATCCTCACTCCTCCTTCTCCCTTCTTCTTCCTCCTACCTCCTCCCTCCTCCTCCCTCCACCCTCCTCCTCCCTTCTCCTCCTCTTCCTCCTCCCTTTCCTTCCTCCTCCTCCTCCCTCTACCTCCTCCTCCCCCTACCTCTTTCCTCCTCCCTCCTCCTCCTCTTCCACCTCCCTTTCCTTCCTCCCCTCCTCATTCTCCCTCCTTCCTCCTCCTCCTTCCTTCTTCTCCCTCTGCCTCCTCCCTCCTCCTATCCCCTCCTCCTCCCTCCTCCTCCTTCTCCTTCTCCCTCCTTCTCCTCCTCTCCCCTCCTCCTCCTACCCTCTTCCTCTTTCCCTCCTCCCTCTCCCTCCTCCTCCTCCCTCTTCCTCCTTCCTCCTCCTCCCTCTTCCTCCCTCTCCCTCCTCCATCCTCCTCCTCCCTCTTCCTCCTCCTTCTTCCTCCTCCTTCCTTCTCCTCCCTCCTCCTCCCTCTTCCTCCTCCTCCTACCTCCTCCTCCTCTCTCCTCCTCCCTCCTCCGTTTTAATCCCTCCTCCTCCCTCTACATCCTCCCTCCTCCTCTCCACTCTTCCTCCTACCCTCTTCCTCTTCCCCTCCTCCCTATCCCTCCTCCTCCCTTCACATTCCTCCTCCTCCCTCTTCCTCCTCCCTCCTCCTCATCCCTCCTTCTCCCTCCTCCTCCTTCTTCCTCCCTCCTCCTCCCTCCTCCCACTCCTCCTTCCTCCTCCTCCCTCTCCTCCTCCTCCCTCTACCTCCTCCCTCCTCCTCCCTCTTCCTCCTCCTCATCCCTCCTCCTCCCTTTTCCTCCTCCCTCCTCCTCCTCCCTCTACCTCCTCCTCCCTTCACATTCCTCCTCCTCCTCTTCCTCCTCCTCCCTCCTCCTCCTCATCCCTACTTCTCCCTCCTCCTCCTTCTTCCTCCCTCCTCCTCCTCCTCCCTCCTCCCCCTCCTCCTTCCTCCTCCTCCCTCTCCTCCTCCTCACTCCTCC
Organism: Cepaea hortensis; assembly: GCA_963921405.1. Taxonomy (NCBI): domain Eukaryota; kingdom Metazoa; phylum Mollusca; class Gastropoda; order Stylommatophora; family Helicidae; genus Cepaea; species Cepaea hortensis. The sequence continues at coordinate 90,635,803 of OY992886.1, read as the reverse complement.
TCCTCCCTCTACCTCCTCCCTCCTCCTCCCTTCACATTCCTCCTCCTCCCTCTTCCTCCTCCCTCCTCCTCCTCCCTCCTCCTCCTCTCTCCTCCTCCCTCCTCCTCATCCCTCCTCCTCCTCCTCCCTCCTCCCCCTCCTCCCTCTCCGCCTCCTCCTCCTCCCTCTACCTCCTCTCCTCCCTCCTCCTCCCTCTACCTCCTCCCTCCTCCTCCCTTCACATTCCTCCTCCTCCCTCTTCCTCCCTCCTCCTCCTCTCTCCGCCTCCCTCCTCCTCCTCCTCCCTCTACCTCCTCCCTCCTCCCTCCTCCTCCCTTCACATTCCTCCTCCTCCCTCCTCCTCCCCTCCTCCCCCTCCTTCTCCTCCTTCTCCCTCCTCATTCTCCCTCTTCCTTCTCCCTCCGCCTCCTCCATCCTCCTACTCTCTCCTCCTCCTCCCTCCTCCTCTCTCCTCCTCCTGCTCCCTTCTCCTCCTGCGTTCTCCTCCTCCCTCCTTCTCCCTCCTCCTCCCTCTTCCTCCTCCCTCCTCCTCGCCTCCTCCTCCACACTACTCCTCCCTCCTCCTCCTAATCCCTCCTCCTCCCTCCTATTCCTCCCTACTCCTCCTGTCTCCTCCCTCCTCCTCCCTCCTCTTCCCTCCTCCACCTCCCTCTTCCTCCTCCCTCCTCCATTTACCCAAGACAGACAGACAGTCAGACAGATAGTCGGGAACGGGATCTTATATGACTACTTAAATAATTTAAATTAGATGCTCTCCACCATGGGCTGGGCCGGGTCAGACAGACAGACAGACAGATAGATAGATAGACAGACAGACAGACAGACAGACAGACAGACAGACAGACAGACAGACAGACAGACAGACAGACAGACAGACAGACAGACAGTCGGGAACGGGAACTTATATGACTACTTATATGAATTAAATGAGATTCTCCCCACCAGGAGTTGGGCGATGCCGGGCCGGGTCAGACAGACAGACAGATAGATAGTCGGAACGGGAACTTATATGACTACTTATATGAATTAAATGAGATTCTCCCCATCAGGGTCTGGGCGAAGACGGGCCGGGTCAGACAGACAGACAGACAGACAGATAGACAGACAGACAGACAGACAGATAGTCGGTAACGAGAACGAGAACTTATATGACTACTTATATGAATTAAATGAGATGCTCCCCACCAGGGTCTGGGCGAAGCCGGGCCGGGTCAGCTAGTGTATATATATATATATATATATATATATATATATATATATACGTGTGTGTGTGTGTATGTGTGTGTGTGTGTGTGTGTGTGTGTAAATGCAGTCTGTGTGACCGACAGACGGTTAGACATATTTATAGACCGACAGACAATGAGGCAATAGATTGGTATAAAGGCAAACAGACACGCAATTAAGAAGACACACAGGCAGGCAAATAGATAGATAGACAAAGAGGCAAACAGGAAGGCATACATACAGGAAAGCAAATATAGACACTTAGACAGACAGATGAACACATACATCATCATCATCAAGTGCCATACCGACTGGCGTAGGCGTTCATGACTCCCCACAGATCTCGATCTTCGGTTTTCTGGATCAACTCTACCGTTGATATTCCTCCACGCCACCGTCGCAATCCATCCAGCATCATTTCTTTTGGTTTGCCTCTGCCTCTCTTCCCCTCGATCTTTCCAATTGTCACGATGTTCTCCAATGCCTCTCTTCTCATCACATGACCAAAAACAGTTGTTTGCCTCTTACTTATTGTTGTATATAATGTTCTAGTTTCATTTGCCTCTTTCAGGCATTCGTTGTAAGTTACTTTGACAGTCCAATGAATTCGTAACAGTCGTCTCAGGGAGAACATATACATACAACCACAAATTAGGACACACAAAAATAGATGTTTTCACCTCTGATAACAGATGACAAGTATTCATCCCCTGAGTTACAACCAACCTTAACACACCCCCCCCCCACACCCCCCCCCCACCCCGTTTAATACGATGTAATATAACAGACGAATAGGTCGTATTTCATGGAAACAAAAACAATAAAATGCAGAGGTCCTAGAAAAACTGGGAATAAAGAGAGAGTTGATGAAAGAAATAAATGGGAGACAAGTGAAATATTTTGGCCACGTTAAAAGACATGATACTCTTATAAAATCCATACTGGAAGACAAGGTTGAGGGCAAGTGAGTAAGAGGTAGACAACGATACAAGTGGAAGGATAACATCAAGAAATGGACGAACATCAGCCTGGCAGAATGTACAGTCAAGGCGAGAGACAGACAGTGTTGGAGATACATTGCAGCCAACTCTCATTGTGGAGACGGCACCTATTGATTGATAACTCCAAAGGCAGCTTGTACATATCTCTTAGTACACGCTATTACCTGATGTGACAGTTGATCAATTCCTATTTTAAGAAAACAATGACAAACTACTAAACATAAAGATGCCTAGTCAATCACAAATATCATTACATGCTATGGTTTGATTGCAACGTCCTATAGAGGATATGCAATTGAATTTACACCCTTAAATAATTAGGTGTATGTTCATGGTTAAAGTCTTTCTAATAAAATGTTATTAAATACGATGTTATTGTTATTGTTGTTTATGCACCTCTGCTATTACATCCTCTCCCCGCTTTAATACGATCTAATACAACTCCAAAGCCAATTGTGTACGCTATTACCTGGTGTGACAGATAATCAATTTCTATTTTCAGAGAAAATTAAGCGGGCTATTTGAAACACCAGATACATCCTGTATGTGGAGGAAAACCGCAGGTCGAGCTGTCAGCTGGCTCGTGTCTTAACAATGTCATACAAAGGATGAACGATTAGCCAGCCATCAAAAGCTCACTGCGCCATGGAGATATCTAAGTACACAACACAATGGAATGTCCATTAAGGGACTTGTCAATGTTGTATCCCTCCTGTTTTAATTTGCAGGGTTTAGGTGTGATTATATTTGTTTGAAATTGAACGCGTGCAATTAGGATATTTTAGATAATCTAGATATTTTGTTTATATGTGTGTGTAATGTGTTGTTGAGTAAATGTGAATTATCTGCTGTTGGTAGTAGAAATAGAAATAATTTCCTGGTGAAATAAAACAAGCTAGCAGTTTTAGGTGTAATAATATCAGCAAATGTCTGGATACAGCAACATGTTAACTGTGCTGCAAAAAAACAATGCAATTAGCTATATATTATTTAAGTTTCACTGATTCAATCCCGATGGATAATATATCGTTACATGGACAGACGGACGATATATCGCCAGACTCTTGTCATTGTGCTATTTGTTTAGCTTAGTGTGATCTTCTGCAATGTCAGTGCTCAGTAAACGGAGATTTACATTATAGTACTTGTTCATTTGATTGTGCATCATATTTGTCGAAATATTGTCTGGTACCGAATAAGCTAATTGTGAGTATTGTCACTATGGCGAAAGTAGCCTTTAGCAAGATGAAAAACATTCTGACCAATAAAAAGATGTCAATTGAAACGAGAAAAAGAGTGTTGAGGGGATACATAGAGCCTGTTCTTTTGTATGGATGTGAAACTTGGACAATGTGCAGTCAAGCTGAAAAACATCTGATGGCTGCAGAAATGTGGTTTCTGGTGAAAATGCAAAGAATACCATGGACAGACAGAAAAACTAATGACCAAGTACTACAGGAGACAAATGAAAATCGTAAATATATTAGAGAAATTAGACGCAGACAGTCAACATTTTTTGGACATGTTATGAGAAGAAATGGATTGGAGAACTTAGTGACAACCGGCAAGATCGAGGGGAACAGACCAAGAGGAAGACCGAGAGGAAAATACCTGGATGGCTTGGCCACATGGCATGACAGGAACACAGAGCTGATCCACGACGCTGGTGATCGAGTGAAATGGCGAGTCATGACCGCCCACGCTTTCCGGCATGGCACATGATTGATTGATTGATTGAGTATTGTCACCGAAATATTTTTCCTAATAAAATGTACTTATTTAATACGTTGCTGTAGCTGCTTTTGTTGTTGTTGTTGTTGTTATTATTATTATTATTATTGCTGTTGTTGTTGCTGCTGCTGCTTCAGCTGCTGCTGCTGCTGCTGCTGTTGTTGTTGTTGTTGTTGTTGTTGTTGTTGTTGTTGTTGTTGTTGTTGTTGTTGTTGTTTATCCTCTGGAAGATTGTGAGCTTTAGTTCTTAAATGAGATGCATTGTCGTCTGGGTCCTTTCCACATGGTCTGTGTTCCAAAATTCTCTTTCCCCTCTCCAATCCTAGAAACCAGCAGAGTATGCAACAACTGTACTGCAGTTGTGAACCAGGTCATTGTTCATCGCAGCCCAGACGGACAGGTTGGCAGCAGGCCCGGGATGGCAATGCTTCCTCCACAAACTTTAGCTACATCATTGTCGATAGCAAGTAAGTCAAATAAATTGCCCTTTTCCTGGCGTAATCACGCATACCCACGTTCGAAACACAGCTGTTAGCGATTTGGCAGCAGACAGCCTTGCGTTGGTTTCTTTTTTTATGAAATGGTATGGGTGCCGGTCGTTCAGAAAGCAATGGCAAACTACTGAATGTAAACTTGCCAAGAGATCACAACAGCAAGACAATGCTGATGTTGACTGCGACATCCCGCACAGGATGCGGAGTTAACTTTTTTAAAGGCGCATTGGCATACACGGATGCTAAACCTGTATGTTATAAACCAATGGGCACTCGGTGGATGATGTGGCTGGTATCAAACTGGCCGCCTTTACTTCTCAAAACATTTCCTGGAGGCGATTTAAGGCGAGGTCGACCTAGCAGCTCAGGTTCATTTTAAAAATTCGAGTCTGCTCCTGGGCGGCTCGAACTCTTTACCACCGGGCCGGGAAGTGAGTGAATAGCCACAACACTAACTGCCCCCCTTCCCATCCACACCCCCATTGTTGACAGACACCATTATAATGTTGGACCCGTCATTGAGAGCTTTGAAACAACAGCGGCAGACAGTTGAGCCTCTTGGTGAGTTTATGAGAGAAACAGTACCGACATATCGTGTCCACCCAAGCGGGGGAAAATAACTTTCAGTCTACTTCTTTTTCTGTTCAGAACCTGATCTTTGTCAGGCTTTCTTTTCTCTCTCTCTCTCTCTCTCTCTCTCTCTCTCTCTCTCTCTCTCTCTCTCTCTCTCTCTCTCTCTCTCTCTCTCTCTCTATCTCTCTCTATCTATATCTATCTCTCTCTCTCTCTCTCTCTCTCTCTCTCTCTCTCTCTCTCTCTCTCTCTCTCTCTCTCTCTCTTCTTTACTCTATGTCCTGAACGCTAGGATAGACTTATACTACAGCTTAGCGTTCTCCGCAGCTCAGCTGTGGAAAAATCTTCCAAGAAATCAAAGAGAGAACCAGTCCATTACGTATAATCGCAAACTATTTAAGCACTATTCAGACGCTATCTCATTACAGAAACTTTCCCCCTTAATAATAATAATAATAATAATAATAATAGTAGTAGTAGTAGTAGTAGTAGTAGTAGTAGTAGTAGTAGTAGTAGTAGTAGTAGTAGTAGTAGTAGTAGTAGTAGTAGTAGTAGTAGTAGTAGTAGTAGTAGTAGTAGTAGTAGTAGTAGTAGTAGTAGTAGTAGTAGTAGTAACAATAACAAAATTAATAATAACAATAATATTATAAAACCCTGGTATAAAAATCAGTCTCTTCTAAGTGATGTATGGATGAAATCGTGTTTGAAAAAGACAGGTACCAAGGGAATAATTATATGGGCCTGCATGCTCAATCCTTAACTCTTCGAAAAAAAAGTTCGTACGTTCGTTCTCTCTCTCTCTCTCTCTCTCTCTCTCTCTCTCTCTCTCTCTCTCTCTCTCTCTCTCTCTCTCTCTCTTTCTCTCTTGCTCTCTCTTCCTCCCTCTCTCATTCTCTTTCTTTCTTACTTCTTTTCTCTTTCTTACTTCTTTTCTCATTCTTGGTATTAAGTGTCAAGACAAAATCACAAATACTGAAGTATTGGAAAAATCAGGTTGTGTAACGGTTTATTCCATGCTCAGTCTTCGTAGACTTTGATGGATAGGACATCTTAGGAGGATGGATGATGGTAGAATACCAAAGGACATCCTTTTTGGTGAATTACAGATGGATAAGAGATCTCAGGGTCGGCCTCTACTACGATACAAAGATGTGTGTAAGCGGGACATTGATAATGTATATTGTTCGCCCCTGAACGTGTTGCATGGAGGGTAAACATCAGAAATGGAATAAAGACAAAGGTGAAAACTATTGCAGATAAGTCACACACCGAGCGTGTGAAACGTAAGATGGTGCATGGTGGTGGAAATGACCACGTGTTCACATGCACCCACTGTGAACGAACATTTACAGCGCGAATTGACCTTATCAGTCATATTCGCTACCGCCATGGGTAAAAGTTATTACGCCTTTTTGAAGAAACAAACTACCGTCTGTCAAGACGGCAAGGTGCCAATGAGTGAGTGACTTATTTTCTCTCTCTTTCTTTCTCTTTTTTATCTCTCTCTCTCTCTCTCTCTTTCTCTTTCTCTCTCTCTCTCTCTCTCTCTCTCTCTTTCTTCCTCTCTCTCTCTCTTTCTTTTTCCCTCTCTTTTTTTCATTTTCTTTCTTTCTTTCTCTTTTGTTTCTCTCTCTTTCTTTTTCTTTTCTCTCTCTCTCTCTGTTTCTTTCTTTCCTTCGGTCTCCTTGGTTAAGCCGTCTGTCTAACGCTATCTAGGTTGTGAGTACCTTCCCCAGCCCGCAAGTGCTGTCAGACCACAAGTGCAGTTTGAGGGTTATCATTGGAGTATGAAGATCGAGCTGTGTGGGATACACTCCACAAGCGGCTTGACGTTCTGCAGAGAGACTGAGACATATGTGGTCAAAGCCGATGCAATGAAATCGACTGTAACGACTTTTCTTTGCGATTTTACTTTTCTTTTTCCCTTTCTCTATCTTTCTCTCTTTCTTTTTCCGTTCCTCTCCATTCCTCTCTCTCTCTCTCTCTCTCTCTCTCTCTCTCTCTCTCTCTCTCTCTCTCTCTCTCCTCTCTCTCTCTCTCTCTCTCTCTCTCTCTCTCTTTCGCTGCATAGTAAATTGTTTGCTGTTACACGAATTTAACATAAACAATATGGAACATATTATTGCTATCTGAAAATACTGAGTGTAAAGCATGTTTGCGCGTCTGGTTTGTGACCATTTGAAAATATAATTAGTTCTCTCTCTCTCTCTCTCTCTCTCTCTCTCTCTCTCTCTCTCTCTCTCTCTCTCTCTCTCTCTCTCCCAATCTCTCTCTCGTACCATGTTATCGATGTCTGCATAATTTCCTTTCCCTTGAGCACCACGACATCCGTTGCTATTTTGCCTAGAAAAGGGGTTGCGGTAGGGTGAGAGCTATCAAACACCATGTGTAACAATATTATTGACTCTGAACGTTTCGTTGCACTGGCAGTGTCTTCATTAGCATGAAAAGTGTCAATGAATAGCTATGCAGATTGAGAAGATCGAAATGTAGTTAGAATATCAAATAATAAGGTTGGTAATGATTGATGAGTAAATACTACTCATCATCATCATGTACCACGCCGATGCGCTTGAGCAGCCATGTTTCGCCATCTCACTCGATCACCAGAGTCGTGGATCAGCTCTGTGTTCTTGTCTCGACCGTGTCATGTGGCCAAACCATCTAAGTATTCACTTCTCCGCCTTTCCTTTGTTCTTTTCCCTTCCATCTGGCCAGTTGTCACCAAGTTCTCCCATTTATTTCTTTTCATAACGTGCCCAAAACAGTGTGACTGTCTACATCTAATTTCCCTAATCAGTTTACGGTTTTCATTTGTTTCTTGTAGGACTTGGTCATTGGTTTTTCTGTCTGTCTATGGTATTCTTTGCATTTCACTCAGAAACCACATTTCCACGCCATCATATGTTTGTCAGCTTGTCAGATCATGGTCCACGCTTCGCATGCATACAAAAGTACAGTACTACTAGTAGACAAAATAAGATAAATGACCCTTATAACTCTTAAGCCCCTTAAGGAGCATTGAGAATATGATCGTAGACTCAAATTTGTTAATCAGCACTCGATGGGTAATGAGGTCAGTATCACGCCATTGCCTTTATGTCCCAAGACATTTCCTGGTGTCCATTTTAGACTGGCTCGTACTTGGAGCCTTCGTCAATTTTAAACATCCGTAGGAAGCAGATTGAACTCTCGACCACTGGCCGGCAGGCGAGCATTTAGCCACTACACTATCGCGGCTCTCAATGTAAAGCCAATCATTAATTTTATATCCTCAGTGTGTTGCCATATGTCCAACAGTAAACATCATGTATATTCAGCCATGAATGCATCTGTTTACAAGAGTTTAAAGGCTAGAGGGTCGACTTCATCGCTTCGGGTTTATCCCATATGGCAGGTAAGGCTACTGTGGAGGGCGGACGAGCCATGGACCAGGCTGGATATACTGAATGCTCTACGAGAAATAAGACGTTTGCGAGAATCAAGTGATGACTGTGAATCTACAACCATGGTCAGACTGCGAAAACAGTAAGTTAAAAGAGGTGTGGCCAAACAAGAACACTATGCGGGAAGCCAAAGAAGATTAATAAGTCAACACAGAACTGGAGTCGTTAGCCGCTACACGCTGCGGGATTTGCTGAGGAGGGGATCTGAGCACTTATGGGCTGAATGCTTCGATGTGCAATGAGGATGATCTGTCGACTAACTAACTCCGTATGGCTGGGTCTTTTTTCCGCAATGCGGCCTGCCGAAAGCGTCGCACAAAGCACAAATTCCCTAGTTCCAGCGATAATACCACACCCCCCCCCCCGCCCCTTTTTTTTCTCTCCAAGATTTTGTAATACTTCTTTATTTTTTTTTTCTTTGCCATGAAACGAAAATAGACACACAACGATAAAACTATACGTATACAAAAATCCCACTGCCGATAAGCAAAGGTAAGCTAGAACATAAGTTCTTGTCTTCCATACATACTCAGGTCAAACTAAAGTGTACGAGAAAGGTGAACATGTCGGCTGTGATGAAAGCAGTCCATTAAAGTGAAGCAACACTTCAAGAGACGGAATTATGCACATGTTGAGGTAAACAATATAAAATGACACAAAGTAGTGCAGCTTTACATAACAGTATTACGACACGCACAGGACGTTGCGGTGATTAGCCTTCATCAGCAAACAAACACATTCACAAAACACAACATATAGTCAAGGAGATCTCCTATGACTACATTAACACGTGACAGGACGAGAAGAAAAATAAATATGAAATAATGAAAGCAATGAAGAGAAAATTAAATTGCTTTAATTTTTTCATCTTTTTGTTCTTCTCGACCTGTCGACACGTTTTGATGTAGTCAAAGGAGATCTCCTTGAGTATATGTTGTGTTTTCTGAATGTGTCCTGTATGTGTCGTAATTCTGTTATGTAAAGCTGCACTACTTTGTGTCATTTTATATTGTTTACATTTTCACAGCTTTACCGCAGTTCCTCCCAATTTTATTCATATTTTTACTTGTTGAAGTAACAATGTGGACACAGGTGGGGCAAGAGATAAGGATATCAGAATGTGGATATAGTAACACAACTATTACAATAGTTCAATCAGTTTACATAAGCATTACTTTAATTATATCAGTTCTCATAGTCATTACTTTAATTCAATCAGTCCATATGGTTGTTTACTTTAATCAGTCCAGAAAATTACTACTTTAATTCAATCAGTCGATAGAGTTTTTACTGTAATTCAGTCAGTCCAAATAATTATTACTTTACTTCAATCATTGCAGATAATTCTTACTGTAATTCATTCAATCCCTATAATTATTATTTCTATTCCATCAGTCTCAATATTTATTACTTTAATTCAATGAGTCCAAATACTTATTACTTTAATTTAGTCAGCCCAGATATTTATTACTATAGTTCAATCAACACAGACAATGATTACATTAATTATATTAGACCTGATAATTATTACTTTAATATAGGCAGTCGATATTCAATCAATCAAGGCAATTATTACAATAATTCAGTTAAGCCAAATACTTATTATTATACTAAAGTCAATCGAAATAAGCATTAATTTAACCCAATCAGTCCAGATAGTTACTACTTTAGCTGAATCACTCCAGATTTGCATTACTTTCACTAGTAACATATTTCAGAAGTAACAATTCAAAAGACAGAATCAAACACGTATTTAGGTAAAATGTAGGCAAAAGAGAGGAGTACAGATAAAGATACCAAAATAATAATACGCATGGCAAATGGAATTGTTTTAGTACTACAAAATGTGTGCAAGACTGAATATTCAGTTCTAACATATGCATGTATTCCACCACTCGGGCAAAATTTAAACATGTCCTAAAACTTCACATACCCACAACAGATTTCCGAATGGGACTGTTTAATTTTTTTTTTTTTTTTTTTTTTTTTGTTAGGTTTTCAATTGATCTTATGTTCTTTCCAAGATGTTCATATCTTTTTTTTTATTTATTTATGTTTTTTTTTTTTTGGTAGCAATATATTTCTATTGATTTTATTTTATTTGTAATCTCTTTATTAAGTGCCCATATCTCACATATTTATGATGCAGCTGGGAATATATGCTGCGAGTGCTCGTAACTTTGTCTCTCTGCTTGTTACCGGTTACATTTTTTTTTTTTTTACTTTCGTGCCAAATGTGGTTGGGGCGTGGGGAGGGGGGGGGGGGGGATCATGGAACACCGAAATTGTTCAAAGATATCATGTTTTCTGTTGAGTGATCGCCTTTTAATGCTATGTTATCACTATTGACACCCTCATACATTGTGTCCTTAGTCCTCTGATACAGCAACCATCTCAAAGTATATGTACTCACAGTTCTCAGGAGAAGTGGGTTGTAACGTCTCCGCTCCCGTTTTCAAAGACGACATCGACGTGTTCGGCCAGGCTTCTCGCCCGAGTCGTGTAAACAGACCAGTGTTAGAGACTCGTCGCTATCGGCCAGCTGGGTCCGCATTGCATTGGCAATATCCGTCCAGTCCATGCTTATTCCCGCTTGTATTCGTACGTTGTTTGCAAGCAGGTCCACACGCTCATTGCTCCTTTGCACCGGCATATTAGGAAGCGTGTACGATGTGAGGAGTGACCTTCGAATGTTGTCTACCCATTCAGCACCAAAACTGCTATTTGCAACTTGCTGTAGCATATTCATGGAGTCTGATATATGATGATCGTTTCTGTGGCTCTCTACTTTGCTTCCTACTCGAATGCTCTAGAAGCGGTGGTGATATTGATAGTCATACTTGATGTAGTTTTCGGGTATCTGCCACTATCCTTTTTGACCGTTTTATCTTTATCGTTTGCGCTGTGTATGCACAAGCTGATCTTGATCTGCGCTTTACCCACCCGTCTGAGTAGATGATACCTTTTAATGATCTGTTTGTGTGTGATGGCTGATGGCTGTGGAAATGTGGTTTCTGAGGAAAATGCAAAGAATACCATGGACAGACGGAAAGAGCAATGAACAAGTCCTTCAAGAAACAAATGAAGATCGTAAACTGATTAGAGACAATAGACGTAGGCAGTCAAAATTTCGTGGGCATGTTATGAGAACAAATTATTTGGAGAACTTGGTGACAACTGGCAAGATCGAAGGGAAGAGACCAAGGGGAAGACCAAGAAGTAAATACCTGGATGGCTTGGCCACATGGCATGATCGAGACAGGAACACGGGGCTGATCCACGACTCTGGTGATCGAATGAGATGGCAGAACATGGCCGCCCGTGCTTACCGGCATGGCACATGATGGATGGATGGTGTGTGTACGTGTGTGTGTTATAATCTTGATATAGAGATGAGGAATGTACTGGAAAAATGTAGTTGATACACACACACACACACACACACACACACACACACACACACACACACATGCGTATTATGGAACGACCACGCATCTTTCATAAGCTGCAAATGAATGTGATCAAGAGACACAATAAGATCATCTGCTGTGTAAGCGCATTAGAAATACATCACTGGCGATGTCTGTGATTAAATATGAAGGTAAAGCCGCAAGCAACATCTTACTTAATGACAGGTCATGTGAATAATGTGCTGAATTCTTATGCGGTAATGACATTTCACATGCAGGCACTAGTTAACTGAGCAAAATCGCCACTCCGGGCTCTGTGTCTCCTGGCACATTAATTGCCATGACGTTCAGCGGTATTATCTCTACCTTGGAGTTCAACGTGGCTGAGCTTGTTTAACACGCTTAAATTCCATCCGCCGATCAGTTTGGACTCCAATGTTGACTTCTCGTTCTTGAATTGGCGACGTAAATTACAAGTACCTAGGAAGGCGGAGCAGGTTCACCTGATAGCGAGGGACACTGGTAATGGGAAAAGCTAACACCCACACAAAAATTAGTCCAATCCATTCACTACAAGTTCAAAGTCAGCGAAAGAAAAATAAATCGCTTCACTCAAATATCCTAACTATCCTAACTATCCTAAATATCCTAACTATCCTAACTGAAAATTTGAGATAACCGATAAACCCATGGTAAGTCTGAGGGGTGCCATTATGGAAGCAACATTGCTCGGTTAAGTTAGAGCTATCATATTACGAGTTCGGAATTGTTTTCTAACTGAGCTGGAGTGGACCCAGTCTAAAAAAAAGTACCAGCAAATGTTCCGGGAAGTCACATCACCCTTCAGGTGCCGATGGGTGTATAGAAATATGGACGTAGCACCATATCCACAATGCGTCGCAAGATGTGAAAAGGTGTCCTTTACTTTAAATGCTTGTTCCCATGACCTTCTGTTGCTACTTGGACGTTGTCCTTCCTCTCCCACTAGAAGGGCCAGTTGGGAATTTCCTTCATCCAGCTGAAACCAAGATGGAATTCGTCGTACCCTTTCATCATAGCTTTCATCATACCTCCTTCATACCCTCCCTTCATCATATCCTTGATCATCATACCCTCCATCAATCCCTCCATCATCATACATTATATCATACCCTCCATCATTCCCTCCAATATAATACCTTTCCTAATACCCTCCATCATACTTGCCATCATTCCCTCCAACATACCCCCATCATACCCTCCATCATCATATCATCCACCATACCTTCTGTGACCGAGTCTGTGGTACTTCCCTCCCATTTTGCAGACATTGAAGTTGTTTAATATTAGTAACATTAGAATATACATACATATGCATAATTGGCGATAACAGAAGTTAAGGCGACAGCGAAACCAAGAATTGTGGCTGCGGTTGGTCCCACCATGCATTTGGGCCAAATGGCAATAAAGTCGCGGCCAGGCAGGGGAAACGGACTTAAGTCGTTCGTTTACAAAGAGGTATCTGCTAGCGTCGTCGGGTCACACCTCGAGACTAGATATTGGCCGTAAGCTGTAGCGAAGAAAATCTTACTTTGTGGCAATATTTCGTCAACCGTAATTCTAGTTCTCCCATAATTGATTCAGCTCGAATTAGTCCCAACTCCTACAGACGAAGCGTTTGTTCTAAAATGAGATTTACGTTAAATATTGTTTTAATAAATAAGTGTGGTATTAATATATGTGTAAATTAATATACACATAATTATGTATAAACCGTAACTTATTACGGAATATAATACACCAGGCTAAACCTTGTGGAAGATTTAAAGGATCGGCACATTTATCGGAAATTGGAAGATATCCGGAACATAGCAGAGGTAACAAGACGGCATGGCCAAAAACCATGCGTAGTAATCAATTCCCAGCGGGAATACAAATTAATATTAATAGATATTTATGTTTACAGGGATTAGTAATATTAAAGTACTGTTAAACAGGAACGAGATAATATTAAGATAACTCAAGATTTATAATATCGTAACTTTCCACTTTTTCGATACTCTCGATACGTGTGCTAGAGGTCATAGACCTGCAACATGGTTATGCTACTTATTCCAATATATTTATTCTTATTTTAAAGTGGCGGAATTACTGTCCTACTATAGGAACTCTTTCAGTGAGGAGGAAGGCTGCCACGCCATTCACAACGTACTGCTGTCCATATTGAGGGAATATGTTCACAAATCAGCCTGTATTATCTCTGCTAAAATTTTACAAACCTATGCAGGGATGTCAGTAATGGTGCCTGGGAAACATGTGTAACTCGTTTATTATTACACTGTGATTCGGCAGAAAATGAAAGTGTCGACATAACATAGAGTTGGTGGTGGTATGATACTGTGACATGACAAAAATGGCAGTAACGACAGAACATTGAGTTGGTGGAATGAAATGCAGCATATGAGTCGGGTAGAGACATAGTCAGACGAGACAGGTGGATAGTCTAGTCATGATCACTCATACGAGGTAGCTGTTGTATTTTGCTTGCAGACTGTTGTGTACCCAACCACTGATCGAAGCTACGCCTGGCTTCTACAACAGCTCAACAATTACCAACGCTTTAACCGTGCACTATATTTGCTTCGTGGCTTACTTTCCACATCAGGCTTATGAGAATAAAAATATAACATTAACATTAATTGCAGACCAGCACCAGATTTCAATAGATCTCAAGTACTAAACAATCAGAGTTAACATATGACGAACAGTGATAGTCAATATCCTAAAAATAGTAACAAAGCTCAACTACCTAAGCCTAATGTGAAGAGACATGAGAGGTTCATCGTCACCGGAGAAGAGAGAGCAGAGACCAGGCTTTAAAAACAATGACTGCCAGCTGTGATTAACAGAAGCTGAAGTTAAGTAGCAGAAAACCCGTCTGCTACACACCAAACGTACAAAATAGAATCAGGCCACGCACCAATCCCCGTCAATGATTAATAAGCAGCGAGCAATACCAACTCTATAATTCAGACATTCAGAACTATAATAAAAATGTAATAGGCAGTACGAATATATATATATATATATATATATATATATATATATATATATATATATATATATATATATATATATATATATATCATAGTGGCATAGGAGAACACATGTATGTGTTTTTTCCAGTGTAGAACACTCCGTGTGTAAAGTAATAAACCAATTGTTTAGATTTAAACTTTTAACAGAAGACTCTGCTCTGCTAATATGTAAAGCTAAAATAGTGCGTTAATGTGGCAGTCTTCCTATCTCCGTTTTGTGAGAAAGAAGGAACTTTGAGATCCTTTTCTTCCCAGGCATAGTGTAGCTGGATAAATAGGTCTGAGATCTTTATTCAAGTATTGCTATTTGCCTTACTTTCCTTCGCCTGGTCACTGTTTAGAAGTATAGATCATCTCTGGGGACTGTAGTCTCATACAGCCTAGAATTACGAGTCATTTCGATCTTTTCTTCGGCAGTGAATAGTCCTTCTTTCAGAAAGTCTACTTGTTGCTACATTTCATGAGAAATCTATCAATATCTAGTGACCACGCTACAGATTGTGGGCTGCGTCCGGTCTAGAAACAACCTGAATTCTACTTTGTAGTTCTACTGTAAAACTTTCAGTTCACCCAGTCACTAGATCAACCTATTAGTAAGGGTGTTGTCTCACAATAGGACTCTAACATATATTAACAGTCGTTGGTGTAACGTATCTATCAATAAGTAAACTATTCAGTAGCATAATCATAATAAAATTCAAAAACCAAAGTAAATGATTTTTGATAATTGATAGTTACAATACAATAGGACATAAAAACCAATAATAATAATATAATAACCAACTTTAAGATATATAAATAAAAATATAATTGGAAATAATATAATCATCGTCATCATCAAGTGCCATGCCGGTAAGCATAGTCGTTCATGTTTGCCATCTCACTCGATCACTAGAGTCGTATATCAGCTCAATGTTCTTAGTTAGTTAGTTAGTTAGTCGCGGTTCCAACTTCATGGCAACGGGTCGTTCCCATATTGCTCCGTTCCTGTGCCAGTGAATATCACAAAATGCTCCTCACTGCCCTATGTGAACAATGGAATAGACAGGAGTGTCGGCAAGCCAACAGCCCGCACAGGTACACTGTGCATAATGCCGCCGCCAGAATGCCAACACAAAAGTCCTCCACGAAAAATACAGTTTATCGTCGATGAAAACGGCAGTCACCAGAAAGACTACATGTTCTTGTCTCGGCCATACAGCGTGGCCAAGGCATTCGGGTATTCACTTCTCTGTCCTCTTTTTGTCTAGCAAACAGTTACTCATTCAATTCAGTTAGTCTAGAATAGATAGATATTACTATAATTGAATCTGCATGTTAATTATTACTTAATTCAGTTAGTCCAGATGGACTTTTTCTTTCAATCAATCGGTCCAAGTAGGTATTACTTTAATTCAATCAGTCAGATAGGTACTACTTTAATTCATTCACTCAATGTAGTTATTACTTCAATTAAGCCAGTCCAAATAAATGCTACTTTAATTCAAAGAGACCCAATCTTCATTACTTTAATTTATTCAGTTGACATATGTATTACTCTAATTCAATAAGTCCAAAATATTTATTGCTTTGATTCGACAAGTCCAATTATGTGTTACTTTAATTCATTCAGTCCAAATATTTATTACTTTAATTCAGTCATTCCAGGTATTTTTTTACTTTAATTCAGTCACCCCACAAAGTTATTATTTTAACTTATTTGAGACTGTTAATACTTCAACTCTCATCATCTTCATGTACTATACCGGCTGGCGTAGGCGTTCATGACTCTCCACAAGTCTTTGGTTTTCTGGATCAACTCTGCTGATGGTATTCACCCATGCCAATCTCAATCCATCCGGCATCATTTCTCTTGGTTTGCCTCTGCCTCCCTTCACCTCAATCTTTCCAATTGTCACGATGTTCTCCAATGCCTCTCTTCTCATCACATGACCAAAGAAAGCTTGAATTCTACTACGCCTTAATATTAATATTTTAAAGCAGCAAATGTTTGGATTGAAAGCTTTAAACAGAAATGCCCACAATTACTGTGACTGTATTTTTAAATCAACAAGTACTAGGAAGATAAAATACTGAGAGATGAAAAGAAAAATATTGACCACATGTGATAATTTCAAAGGACAAATGACTGCAGCTTGCAAAACGAGACAACACAAAACAAAATCAAAGAAGCACTTTCGTTTTCCTACAAATACATTCATCTAACAGCCATTTTCTTTCCCTTCCTCTTTAATGAGTTCAGCTTCCGGTGAAACAAAAAAAAATAATGACAAGCATAAAAAATTAGTTCTGTGTTTAGCGGGAGATTCAGAGCCTTTGGAGAAACGGATTTCTCTGACCCACATTCGGATCAATACAAACCAATAAATTGTTCAGATAAAGCTGCATTTCGTTGGCTGAATACTTTCATGCGTGAGCGTTGGTTGGGATGGCATGTGTCTTAGCCTACGCAATTCTTGTGTGCTTGTGTGCGGAGCTCTGTTTTTTGTGATGATAATACCAGCCCATGAGTCAGAGCCTAGATCGAGAATGAAAGCAATTATGATATTTCACTGCAAAAGTGGGGAGAGTTGTGAGAGAGGAGGTCGTGTTGAAGAGAAGCGAAGATGATCAGTTAAGCAGACTTGGGAGGAATATCCAGCTGTGTGATTTCTGAGAGCAATATATGCGAGTTTCTATCTCTCTCTCTCTCTCTCTCTCTCTCTCTCTCTCTCTCTCTCTCTCTCTCTCTCTCTCTCTCTCTCTCTCTCTGCTTGTCTGTCTAGCAGTCTGTCTAGCTGTCTATCTGTCTATTTATATGTATGTCTATATGTATGTCTATATGTCTATCTATATGTCCGGCCGTAAGTCCGATTGTCTGTCTGTCTATTTATCCATATGTCTTTCTCTCTGTGTATCTTTCTGTCCTTCTGTCTGTCTTTCTTTATGTTTAGTATCTGTCTGTCAGACTGTCTATCAGTCTCATTGTCAGTCTGTCTGTCAGTCTGTCTGTCAGTCTGTCTGTCAGTCTATTCATATGTCTGCCTGCCTGAGCACCGGTCTGTCTGCTTGCCTGCATTCCTGAATTACTACTGCCTGGCTGTCCTTCTACATATCCACAGACACATAAACGCGAGCTGTGTTATTTTAACCTTTTTTCTAAAGATTATCTACCTCATCTCATCTAATCATGTTCCTCTTGTACCTTGCGGTGTCGAGGTGAAGTATAAACTTCGTGAGAGTGCCCGGTTATGGGCTTCGTATATCGACATTCTCATGGATTCTGTTATTCCCTCCGTCCAACGTTTACGTGGTCGGCCTCTTCCTCTGTTTCCATCTGGTCTGTACATCATTGCTTGTTGTGGCATGCTGTTGACTGGTAGCCTACTTGCATGGCCAAACCATTTGACTTGCTGCTTTCTAATAAAATCTAGAGCAGCTTTAACCCCCACTTTAGTCCTGATTTCTTCATTTCTGATCTTATCTCTTCTTGATACGTTGAGTATTCTTCTCAGGAACCTCATTTCTGTTGTTGTGATTTTTCTTTTCTCTTTTTCTGTCATTGTCCAGGTTTGGCATTGGTAGCACAGAGTTGGTAGGAAGATTGTGTTGTAAAGTGCTTTCTTAGTAGTTATTGATACATGTTTGTTCTTTAGTATTGGTGCCATTTGTCCAATGAGTTGATTTGCCTTATTGCACCTATTTTCGATTATCTACCTGCCAGTCTGAATTACTGCCTGTCTGTCCATCTACATATCTACAGACACATATACAAGTGCTGTATGATTTTAACCTTTTTTCTACAGATTATCTGCCTGTAAGCTTGAATTACTGCCTGGCTGCCCATCTATATATCTTTTTTTTTAAATGTTGCATATCCCTTACAAGATGTTGCAGTCAAAACCAGCATTATTCAACTGCTGTTGATGTACTAGGAAAGTTTTTACGTTCAGTAGTTTGCCATCTCTTTCCGAACGATCGGCTCACAAACCCCCGTAAGTTACCAGCGCGGCGCGAACCGCTACCGATTCTCGCAGCTGCCGTTTTCCCCCACGTAGATATACGGGATTACGAACAATGTCGTTAACTCCTTGGCCAGGGAGATTACACACACACACACACACACACACACACACACACACACACACACACACACACACACACACACATATAAGCGTGCTGTATGATTTTAACCTTTTTTCTAAAGATTATCTCCCTGCAAGCCTGAATTACTGCCTGGCTGTCCATCGGTATTTTTTTTTTTTTTTCCTATCCTTCACAGGACATCGCTGTCAACATCAGCATCTTTCAGCTGATTGTTGATTTCTTGGCAAGATTACGCTCAGTAGTTTGCTATTGCTTTCTGAGCGACCGGCTCACATACCCCGTAAGTTACCGACGCTGCTAGAACCACCATCGATTCTCGCGCACGTGACGTTACTCACGAGAGTATACGGGATTACGGAGAAAGTCGCTAGCTCCTTGGCCAGGGAGGGGGGGGGGGCACACACATATATGCTTGCTGTGTGATTTTAACCTTTTTTCTAAAGATTATCTGCCTGCAAGCCTGGAGGTCACGTATTCGAATCTTCATCTATCGTGAACTTAAACTCATCTAGTCTCCTTGGTTGACCCAGAATAACATAAGTACCAAACAAAAGTTCTGTGAAATAAAGACGGCCTGTGTGACTTTAACCAAATATTTCACTGTTTAGTCTATAAATACACGGGCTAGCACCTTATACCCAATATGCCACAGGCCGTGGAACCTTGACATAATCTGTCAGTCTCGCTCTTGATGTTAAACTAGCTCTTTATCCTGACTTTCTTAGACTGTAGGAACGAACCTGCAGCTGATTGAGTTGTACTATATACATATATATAGATATGTGTGTGAGTGTGTGTGTGTGTATGTGTGAGTGTGTGTTTGTGTGTGTGAATATGTGTATGTGTCAGTGTGTGTGTGTATGTGTGAGTGTGTGTGTGTGTGTGTGTGTGTGTGAATGTGTGTATGTGTGAGTGTGTGTGTTTGTGTGTGTGAATGTGTGTGTGTGTGAGTGTGTGTATGTGTGAGTGTGTATTTGTGTGTGTATGTGAGTGTCAGCATGGCCAAATGAATAAGAGCGCTAGTTCTTACATATCCGGTGTGCTGATGCCCAGGTAGCGGGTTCAACCCCTACACCTGTCAATTGGACTAAAATGTTGACTTCCCGTCCTTGAATTTGGAACGCAAATTACAAGTTCCTCTCAAGTCGGAGTGGGTTCGTCGGATGGCGAGGGACATTGGCAATATGAAAAGCTAATCCACACAGAGAGAGTACAATTAATACCTTCGCCTCTAAAAGCCTCCAGTTCAAATCGAATTTCCCGCAGAAGTCGGATGTGTCGGCCTAACGGCGCAAGAACGCAGCTCTGCTGTAAACAGGCACAACGCAATCACATCCGGAAATAAAACTCCGGATGAACGATGAAGAAGAAGAAATCGAATTTCAGTATAATATTCTCCGGACAAGTTTACCAGAGGGTTCTGATGACGGCCTACTGCCGTTGATCTCAAAATCGTGTGAATCGCGTGACTAATCTTCTGAGGCAAGTTTCGAAATCTTAAGTCCTCATGAATGTTCAACGTCCCTTGGCAGTTGGACATCACGGAGGCCAAGCCGTATATGTCTCTGGCTTGAACTGTCATTTTTTGCTGCCTATAGTACCTTGTTGTGTAGGACAGGAGGGTCTTGAGCCTAAGAAATTAAGGCCGCATGGCTAGTGCAATCACCGCGAACTGTGCAGGTTAGAGTTTTCTTTTTGCCCCGGACAGAAAAAATTCCACGCCTTACCGAGGGTTCGAACCCGGGTCTCCCGAAGGAGAGCGCGGCATTCTAGCCACTCGGCCAGCCGCTCCTTGAACAAATCTGAAAATTTAGAAACGAATCTGCAAAAGGGTCGATATGGTATATATTGAGGCAGGAAGTTCGAATCTAGATATTACAAAACAGGGTTGGAGGCAAGATTATCGATTTCATTGCAATGGGTCCTACGAGGCTCCTTCTTCTTTCAGCTTAGTGACCTGTCTGAATCGTAGCACAGAACACGAAATCTGTAGTTCCTCTGACGACCCCTAATTGTCTCCGAAAATAACATGCATTCGTGAACAGTCTGGAAATAAACACGCGAATGTCATAGAACAGGTCTGGCGGCTTGACTGCCACGCCATGGAGCAACGTCCAAAAAGCAAGCGGATCATGATCATTTAATCGAGTTTTTCCCTAGGTTGAGTTTATTCGCAGATGGGGCCCTGGAACATGTATTACTACCATTTATTCACTAACCCTAATCCTAACCCTAACTTAATACATTATACTGACCCCCAACGATATGCCAGTTTGTACTGCTCTCTAATATAGAAGATATAGACGTCACGTGACCAGAACCGTCTGCGAATAAACACTTCCTTTCCCTATATGACTTTGTATTTTTCCACACAACTGCCTGTCGAAAGCGTCGCACAGAGCACGAACTCAATAGCTCCTGCAAATATATGGGTCTCTCCAAGCAAAATTTTAATTTGTGAACTGAAAAAAGAAGTCAGAAAATGAACAGACGACCTCCGGAGCGCGAGGCGCGCGTCTTAATCTCTTCACCACGGAGAGCTCCGATCATTGCACTTGACGTTCTTAAGGCGAATGTGTCGATATAATTAATATCGCAGCTTCTCGTTAAACTGACACAAAGCGTGAAGACTGAAACTCAAGGAAAAGGTGAAGAATAATTGGTAGGGGTTGTTAATCCGCTTGTTCAGATCACCGTTACATCGTCACTTGTAATGCCACGCTTAATTAAGATGATTGACAGTCATCCCCTGCCTGCTGTGCTAATATGATTTATTACAATTAAGACGGAAAGTGACAATCAATATTTTCTGTTCGTAAATGTGACGATGTTTGTTTGTTTATTATTGTTCTGTAAATGTTTGGCTTATGTAAATATATTTGACAAGCGTCTATTAAATTTGGAGGCATGTAATGAAAGACTTTTAATTTAGCACCAATTAGACACAAAGGACTTTAGGAAACTTAAATTTGCTTTGATGAAAGCATGCGGACAAAGAAGAAGAAGAAGAAGAAGAAGAAGAAGAAGAAGAAGAAGAAGAAGAAGAAGAAGAAGAAGAAGAAGAAGAAGAAGAAGAAGAAGAAGAAGAAGAAGAAGAAGAAGAAGAAGAAGAAGAAGAACAACAACAACAACAACAACAACAACAACAACAACAACAACAACAACAACAACAACAAAAACAAAAACAACAACAACAACAACAACAGCAACAACAACAACAACAACAGCAACAACAACAAAAACAACAACAACAAAAACAACAACAACAACAACAACAACAACAGCAACAACAACAACAACAACAACAAAAACAACAACAACAAAAACAACGACAACAAAAACAACGACAACAAAAACAACAACAACAAAAACAACGACAACAAAAACAACAACAACAAAAACAACAACAACAAAAACAACGACAACAAAAACAACGACAACAAAAATAACAACAATAAAAGTAACGATAACAATAACAATGGCAGTAGCGATAACGATAACAATAGAAACAACAACAACAAAAATAACAATAATAAAAGTAACAATAACAATAATAACAACAATAGCAATAACAACAACACTAATATCAATAATAACAACAACAAAACCAACAATAACAACAACAACGACAACACTAACAACAATAATAACAGTGACAACAATGTCAACAATGACAACAATATCAACAATAACAACAATAACGCAATGACAACAATAACAATAACAACAATAACAACAATGACAAAAATAAAAACAATGACAACAATGACAATAATAACAACAATGAAAACAATAATAACAATGACAAGAAGAACAACAGTGACAAAAATAACAACAATGACAACAATAACAACCATGACAACAATAACAACAATGACAAAAATAACAACAATGACAACAATAACAACAATAATAACAATGATGACGATCACGACAGCTAGCGATGTGACAAACAAAACAACAACTATAATACAAAAATGAAAACAAAACACAAAACCAAAAAACAGCAGCAACGAAGGTAATTTATTCCATCATGCTCATAAAAGTATTGGCATCTTATTGCGTTTAATTTACATCCGATTTCTGTTCTCGTTCGCATGATCTTGTATTGGGAGTTCCCGGACTCGAGGTATAGCTAGCTGGGACAAATCCAGCTGTACACTAAATATGCATGCAGGCTGGGCAAGATTTGGCAAGATTTTGAATTAAACACTGATCAATCCAAGGCATTCGTGTGCTTTATTTTTGCTTTCATTGTTAATTTTAGTTGTGGTATATGCTGGGATAGGATACACTTATCTATGGCATTGCACTATATTATATTATATTATATTATATTATATTATATTATATTATATTATATTATATTATATTATATTATATTATATTATATTATATTATATTATATTATATTATATTATATTATATTATATTATATTATATTATAAGAACCACATTTCATACATGCAGAAGTCAAAGCAGTTATACAGAAAAGTCCTAAGAACAAATCACCAGGTCCAGATGGAATAACCACAGAAGCTATTCAGGCCTGTGGGGAAACAGGCGTTAAATGGCTAACAAGACTTTTTAATATAGCATGGGAAGGAAGAAAAGTCCCAGATGATTGGCAACAGGCAATAATAGTACCAATATGGAAAAAGAAAGGCAATATGAGAGAGTGCGAAACATACAGAGGTATATCACTCCTAAGCCATATAGGGAAAATGTATGCAAAACTTTTGGAACAAAGAGCTAGACCAATAGTTGAACAACAGTTAAGCAAAGCACAATTCGGTTTTCGGAAAGGTAAAAGTTGCACTGATGCATTATTTACACTTAGACAAATTTGTGAAAAAACTATTGAATATAGTGACCAGCAGAATATTGTGTTTGTAGATCAGGAAAAGGCTTTTGATAGAGTAGACAGATACAAATTATGGACCATCCTTGAAGACTATGGGATAGAAGGGCAACTGCTAGAAAATATCATAGCCATGTACCACTCGAGCCAAAGTGCAGTAAGAACACAGGAAGGTATATCAGATATGTTCATAGTCAATACAGGAGTGAGGCAGGGATGTGTGCTCTCTCCCCTGCTATTCAATATCTACATGGACAGAATTTCCAAAGAAGCAAGTCTCGACAGACCAGATTCAGAAAATTTAGAACTCTTTACTCCAGATGAAACAACTGACCCACAGGGAATAAATGAACTTCTATTTGCAGATGATCAGTGCCTGTTTTACAGCGATGAGGGCAGACTATACAATCATATTACTAATCTGAGTTCAACCTGCAGCAGATACAATATGAGTATAAACACAGCCAAAACCGAAGTAATGCAAGTTAGCAGATCGCCAGGCCCACTAAATATACAGATAAATAACACACCTCTGAAACAAGTTAAAGAATTCAAATACCTTGGAAGTATGATCACAGAAGATGGCAGATTGGACAGAGAAATTGACATCAGATGTCAAAAAGCTAGTGCACTTACATATCAACTATCACCCTTACTGAAACATCCAAACATACCCATGTCCGCTAAACGACAGATAATAAACAGCATATTCACACCAACCCTATGCTACCAATCTCAAACCTGGACTTTATCCAAATTACACCTTCGCAAAATCAACACCTGCGAAATGAGATGCCTGAGGAGAGCTACCAACTTAACAATCCGAGACCGAGTAAGAAATGCTACTATCAGACAGACTGTGGGATCAACACCTTGTGCCACATTTATTGACAGACAGAAGATCAAGTGGTTTGGCCATGTCATTAGAATGCAACATCAACAACTACCATCACTGGCCTTACATCAAAGATCATCTGCGACGAGACCACGAGGACGTCCAAGAAGAAAATGGATTGACGACATCAGAGACATTGTACAACCTCACGGAATGACACTATCCAGTGCCGTCCACCGGGCGCTGGAACGCAAATTATTCCTCCCCACGACGCTTGACGGCAGAAGTGGAAGATGATGATGATGATGATGATATTATATTATATTATATTATATTATATTATATTATATTATATTATATTATATTATCAAAAGACATTGGAAATAGTGACTCACTTAAAGGGAAAAGCCCAACAGATGGGGTTGGTTATCAACCAAGATAAGACAGAATATGTGGTAATTTCAAGAGAATGAATGGCTAAAAACTATGGCCACATACAAATAGACAATATTACCATTAAAAGAACGGAAACATACACATACCTGGGTACAATCTTCAACTGCTTCAACATCATAAGGGAAGAAATACAAACTAGAATCAATTCTGGAAATAAGATATACTATGCACTACAACATCTACTAAAATCAAAGGCGCTATCTCGTAACACCAAGATCGCAATATACAAAACACTGATAAGACCAGTTGTGCTGTATGGCTCTTAAACCTGGAGTACAACGAAAGGAGACGAAGTCTTGCTACAAACCTTTGAGAACAAAGTTTTAAGACGCATCTTTGGACCCATTAGGGATACACAAAGTCGAGAGTGGAAAAGAAGAAGTAATAAAGACATTTATGATCTGTTTAAGTCCCCGTTAATCACTGGTATCATGAAGGCTAATAGACTACAATGGCTGGGGCATATAGAAAGAATGGAAGATAATAGGGAAACAAAACTCGCTTACACTCAGGAAATAAATGACCGTAGACCCCAAGGTAGACCAAGAAGACGGTGGAGAGATAATATATATACAGACCTACAAACACTTGGAATCAACGACTGGCAAGAGAAGGTCCACCAGAGAGACGAATGGAGACGGATTGTATCTATCTGCAGCAAAGAACCTCAATGGCTCGGAACGCTGAAGAAGAAGAAGAATATTTTATTATATTATATTATATTATATTATATTATATTATATTATATTATATTATATTATATTATATTATATTATATTATATTATATTATATTATAATATATTATATTATATTATATTTTATTGTATTGCGTAATATTGTGTTGCATTGCGTTGTGTTGTGTGTGTGTTTTTTAAATTGTATTGTATTGTATTGTATTGTATTGTATCATATTTATACCAACAATTATTATTGAGGAAAACTTTACTCTATACTTGAAGTTAATTACGGGTTATAGATTCTGCAACATTCAGACGCTAGCCAGGATGTTTCCTTGATCTATCGGGATAGTATTAGACACCATGTCAACTACGGACAATCTGAATCAAATTGTGTGCTCAAACAATGAAGACAATAAAGAATTTAGACCTGGTTAAGACTGCGGATTGTGTAAGATGCTATGACTGCACACGCTTATGGCACATGATAAAGATGATGATGAAAGTGCCATTTAAAATTGTCTCTATTCAAGCAGGACCAGCTGCCGCGAGCACGTAATGAGTGGCAGATAGAACACTAGGAGCTATACCGGTGGCTCAATACTGTGGGACAGAGAAGGGGATGGTTGAACACAAAAACCTGCTGGCTTGTATGTAGACTGGGGACAGTCAAAGGCTGGGGACAGTCAAAGGCTGGGGAAGTCAAAGGCCGGGGACAGTCAAAGGCTGAGGAAAGCAAACCCGAAAACATACGTTTTGAAAGCGGATGTAATGAAGCACAGACAGGACAAGACAGTAGAAAGCAACTCGTTTAATATTGCCTGTTATTGTTGTTTTTTAATATATGTTCACCTTGAGACTGTGCATATGTGAAGTTTCAGTACCGGTCTTACATACCTCGTTAGTTTCTGGGCAAAGAGATGGGGAGGAGAGCTGCTGAACTCATCGTCTGTGGAGGTAGTACTTTGGCACCGGTTGGAAGAACGTCTCTACACTAACTTTACTCCGATACATGCTTTATTTTTTCGGGGTACAAGCGATTTTTGTCGTTAATGTCTCCGACTTGCGAGTTAAAACTCACTGTTTTCAAGAAGCTTCACATGCAGCAGCAGCAGCAACAACAGCAGCAGCAACAACAGCAGCAGCAGCAACAACAGCAGCAGCAACAACAAGAAGAAGAACAGCAGCAGTAACAACAACGGCAAACACAACAACAACAGCAGCAGCAACATTAGCAACAACAGCAGCAAGAATAACAACGGCTGCAACAAAAACAACTACAACAATAACAATAGCAGCAGCAACAAAAGCAGCAGTATCAACAACGGCAAACACAACAACAACAACAAAAACAACAGCAACAACGGCAAACCAACAACGACAGCAGCAACATCAACAACAAAAGCAACAACAATAACAACAATAACAGCAGCAACAACAACAGGAGAGGCAACAATAACAACAAGCAACAGCTGGAGCAACAACAACAATTGTAGTAACAGCAACAGCAGCAGCAACAACGTCATTAGCAACAATAACAACAACATCAGCAATAACAGAAACAATAACAACAGCAGCAACAAAACCAGCAACAACAACAGCAATACAAGCGTCACTGAGCTATCTCTTGTCATTCTCAACTAGACATTTATTTATTAACCTAATATTCTATCTCAGCTTGAAAAACAACATTTATTTATTTGAAACATTATTTGCCAAAAACACTTCAGAACAAGAACAGAGCTGCAGTTAACTTAATTGTGCAATGTATAATGGAATACACAATTAACTAAATAAGATATGTATTATGGCAACACACACTCGTGAAAATTACTGGTAATTTAAAATATTCGAAAACGATTGTCCTAACTGGTGGCATTCGAGATAAGAAATTGTGTGAGGCAAGGATGCCTCATGTCACCCTCGCTTTTCTAATTAATTATCGACTGGATTATCAAGAAGACAACAAACCAGAAATCAATTAAATGGTAACCTAATCTCCCTTGAAGAACGAAATACCACAATGTAATATACGGGTAAATGGGAATATTCTGAAACAAGTGAATCTGTACAACTAACTCGGAACAGTCATAACATCTGATGGGAGATGCCTTGAAGAGGTTAGAATAAGAATCGCCATGGCGAAGGTAGCCTTTTGCAAGATGAAAGACATGCTGACCAATAAAAAGATGTCAATTGCTACGAGAAAAAGAGTGTTGAATTGCTCAATAGAACCTGTACTTTTGTATGGATGTGAATTGTGGACAATGAGCAGACAAGCTGAAAAACATCTGATGGCTGTGGAAATGTGGTTTCTGAGAAGAATGCAAAGAATACCATGGACAGACAGAAAAACTAACGACTAAGTCCTATAAGAAACAAATGAAAATCGTAAACTGATTAGAGAAATTAGACGTAGACAGTCACATTTTTTTTTTTTTTTTTTGGACATGTTATGAGAAGAAATAAATTAGAGAACTTGGTAACAGCTGGCAAGATCGAGGGGAAGAGAACAAGGGAAATGCAAAGAGAAGTACATACCTGGATGTCTTGACAGCGTGGCATGGTCGAGAAAAGAACACTGAACTGATCCACGACTCTGGTGATAGAGTGAAATGACTAATCATGGACGCCCAGGCTTACTGGCATGGCACATGATGGATGGATGGACTCTCCCTTGGGAAAACCTCACTTCAAGAGAAAGAATCATACACCAACTTAGGTAGCACTGTAGACAAATATGGTGAAACAGATAACGATATCAGAATAATAATAGAAAAGGCTAAATGAGCTTCTATAACACAAGGAAATTTGTGGAAATCAAAAGATATTAAACTTACTACAAAACTTACACAATTCGATTCTAATAGTAAATCGGTACTACTGTATGAATCAGAAATATGGAAAACAACGAACACGATTACAAGTAAACTACACACGTGCATTAATTGATGCCTGCGAAAAATAGAAGGAATAAAATAGTGTGAGAGAATCAACAAATCAGAGCTCCGGAAGAGAACACAGCAGATACCAATGAATCAATAAGTGAAGAAAAGACGCTCACGTTAGCTAGGCCATATATTGAGAAAACACGATAATAGTATAACAAGACAAAGAAATAGCGGAAGACATAAAAATAATGACGAAAAGAAGTATATTTTTAATGACTGTGCAGTGTTTGAAAATATTGCCGGTCCAAGTTTTGTATTTACCTATTACGTTGCATGAACTTTACAGGGGATAAATACAAAACTTGGACCGGCAATATTTTCAAACACTGCACAGTCATTAAAAATACATCCCATGGAAAGGGCAAGGACAGGACTGCGTGAGATAACTAAAGATAGCTTGCAGTCGGTTGCTTGAGGGACTATGCCTCAACGGGGGATAGAAGCACAAGGAGAACAAAACTTTCCTTTCACGTCACAACCGTTTTTGGGCTGCTTCAATTTTGCTGATGCTGCCTCATCTCTTTCTACCTCAAAATTTAGTTGTATATCCTTTTACAGAACGTCGCTGTCAACTCCAGCATTTTTGGGCTGTCTGTAATTTCTTGGCAAGTTTACGCTCAGTAGTTAGCCATTGCTTTGTGAACGACCGACACCCATATCATTGTATGAAAATCAACGCAAGGTGGTCTGCTGCCCAATTGCCCGCAGTTGTGTTTCGAATGCGATATGTGAGATTATGAATTGCGTCTGTAACTCCTTCCCCACAGAGCCAGCCACGTTTGACATTTTCTTCTATTCACCAATGAACTGGTCCATTTTATTTTTATCGTTTTGTGTGTTTGTTTGTTTGTTTGTTTGTTTGTTTGTTTTTTGGTTTTTTGCGCTTCTACTTTTGAAAGGAAAACCTTATTCTGACCGCAACAGTTCATCTGACTGCGACATGGCTAATGGCTGGATCACTGGAAATTGGACTAGTTAAAGGTTAGGGATCAGCTGAAGAGAGATACAGTCCTCTTAGCCAGACACTCTGTGGCATAACAAGGCGGCATAGGATATTCTCTTGTACATAGAATCAATAAGACAATGTACTGAACTGAAGTGAACAAGTAAAGAACCAATTTCGAAACCGCGGGGCGTATGTGTAATAAGATGCTATCTCCCCTATTTATATAAACCAGTCGACACATGATGGGCGGTGTTGTCAATATCACATCGGCAGCTTTTGCTTCCAAGAACATCTCGTCGTACCAAGTTTAGGCTGGATCGACCTGACAGGACAAGTCAATGGTGTTTTTTTTTTAATCCCCGCCTCTATGGGGATATAACCACACGACCACAGACAAGCTTGCTAGCCACCGTATTAGACACCATGCTGGATACCATGCTGGATACCATGCTGGCCCGGCTCCCGGGCATAATTATACGCATAACACATGCCAAGTGGCTAGAGGTCGGTGCAGTGATTGGCGAATCAACCCGAATAAAACTGTTTTACTTTCAACAATATTAAAATCGATTTAATCGCATCGGGTTTTATTCCACGGGCTCCGTCTCTTTCCGCAGACCAGCCTGTCGAAAACGTTGCATCGTTCCAGAACTCCATAGCTCCAGCGGTCTTCGAAACAAAAGCTGCACTAGTTAACCAAATGACTGAGCCAAGAAACGAAACCAAGACCTTCGCAGCCCTGAAGCAGGCCGTTTGACCACCTCACCATTTGACGAAGGGTTTATTTTTAATGGCCCTGCCTCCCAATCCAGCCTAAAATGGGTCACAGGAAATGATCAGGGAAAGCAGCAGGCGTGATACTGACTACATGACCAACCGAATGAAGACTGGTAGGTTAAGGTTTAGGGCTAGCATCATATACCCAATTACATCGCACCATATACCATTTACATCGTACCATATACCATTTACATCGCACCATATACCATTTACATCGCACCATATACCATTTACATCGAACAATGTGCCCTTTACATTGCGCCATATACCCTTTACATCGCACCATATACCCTTTACATCGCACCATATGCCCTTTACATTGCGCCATATACCCTTTACATCGCACCATATGCCCATTTACATCGCACCATATATCCTTTACATCGAACAATGTGCCCTTTACATTGCACGATATACCCTTTACATCGCACCATATGCCCTTTACATTGCGCCATATATCCTTTACATCGCACCATATGCCCATTTACATCGCACCATATATCCTTTACATCGAACAATGTGCCCTTTACATTGCACCATATACCCTTTACATCGCACCATATGCCCATTTACATCGCACCATATACCATTTGCATGTCACCATATACCCATTTACATCGCACCATATTCCCTTTACACTGCACCATATGCCCATTTACATCGCACAGTATACACATATTACCACATGGATAATTACTGATTAATTGTCATGACTATTAGTCAGCCATATAGTCATGATGTTTCCACATTTCCCCATTACTATTAGTCAGCCATATAGTCATGATGTTTCCACATTTCCCCATTACTATTAGTCAGCCATATAGTCATGATGTTTCCACATTTCCCCATTACTATTAGTCAGCCATATAGTCATGATGTTTCCAAATTTCCCCATTCCCTTATAATGTATGCCCGCTCTGTGGCGAAGGTGTTACAGATGCAGTTCGTAACCCCGCATACCGCTTTCGAAACACAGCTGAGGGATATTTGGCAGCAGACCGTCTTGCGTTGGTTTTCATAAAATGGTAGAGTCCCGGTCGCTCAGAAAGCAATGGCAAACTACCGAACGTAAAACTGTCATGAAATCACAAACAGCCAAAAAATGCTGGGGTTCACTGCGACGTCCTGTAAAGGATATGCAACTAACTTTAACTAATAATGCATATATTGACATTGTTATTATCCTCGGTTAATCTCATAAGTGATGTATGGATCACGTTGAAAAAGAGGACAGAATGAATGTTAGACGGGTCTGCGTGCCCAATACTTAACCTTTTGAAACTACAGTTAAACGATATAAGCGTCGGTGGTTCAGAAATCAATGGTAAACTACTGAACGTAAACTTACCTAGTAAATAAGAAGCAGCTAAAGAATGATCGGATTGACTGCGACGTCCTGCAAAGGACATGCGACTAACACACTTGTCCATTCTGTTATTCCTTTCTTTACTTCTTTTTTTTCGTTGAGCACAGAACAACAAAGCTAGAAGTAGAGCTGCCACAAACTCCCCCGACACGGCACGGTCATCTACCATTCTTTCAATGACGTCCCGACTTGTCGTTCATAGCTGTCATCTCAAAGTCCACAGATATGTGTCAGGTTTAGGCTGGCCTTTATTAGACTTTCCCTCTGGGGCCAACTGAATGGCAATTGTGGTGTTGAGCCTTAAGTGCTTTTTGACAACTCGGACAGTCCAATCGTCTTCTCGATATGTTGGTGTTACGTATATATATATATATATATATATATATATATATATATATATATATATATATATATATATAGAGAGAGAGAGAGAGAGAGAGAGAGAGAGAGGGAGAGGGAGAGGGAGAGAGAGAGAGAGAGAGAGAGAGAGAGAGAGAGAGAGGCAGATGATCTCATCAGTAGAGACAATGGCTATGGCCACCGTCAAGTAGAGTTACTCCCCACAAGGAAAGCAATGATAAACTACTTTCTGCAAAACTTGCCAAGAGACCATACTTACTAAACAAACGGAACAGCGCATAAATGCTTTTGAATATAAATGTTATAGACGGGTTCTAAGAATATCTTGGGTAAAGAAAAGAACAAATGCATCCATACTTCAAGAGCTGAATATTGAAGAAGGTTGGCTATTAAAGACGATAAAACAAAGAAAATTGAAATATTTTGGTCACTTGAAACGTCACGAAAGTTTGGAGAGAACAATAATGAAGGGGTATATGCCTGGGAAGAGAAGACGAGGAAGGTCAAAGAGATGATGGGTGCAGGATGTGGCGGATGAACTCCAGATGGGTGTATCGGACGCGGGACATCTTGCTTGTGATCGAGAAGTTTTCCGGAAGGTTGTTATCGGAGCGAGGTTCTGCAAGGGACATACTACTGAATGAATGAATATATATATATATTACTAAATTGTGAAGCTCCAAGTAACATTTTCCCACAGGAAGAGGTTCTAACATGCGAACCACAAATTGAAGAACCTACATTTGAAGAAATCCTATATGTAATCACACGACTTAAAAACAATAAGGCAACTGGGACTGATGGAATTGCTGCTGAATTTATAAAGGCAGGTGGCCATGCATTACATCTAAAGCTATACGAACTAATAATAAAAATCTGGAGGACAGAAGAATTACCCCATGACTGGAAAGAGTCATTATTGATACCTATCTTTAAGAAAGGAGACAAGTTCCAATGTGGAAATTATAGAGGAATATCACTACTGTCCACAAGCTATAAGATACTATCCGCAGTATTACTAAATAGACTAAAACCATATTCAGAAGACATATTAGGTGACTACCAGGCAGGTTTTAGACAAAACAGATCAACAATAGATCAGATATTTATCTTACGACAAATAGCCGAGAAACATTGGGAATATAAAAGAGATCTCCATAACATTTTTGTGGATTTTAAAAAGGCTTATGATAGTGTCCATAGGAATAGTCTATGGAATGCTATGCAGGAATTTGGAATACCAAGGAAGTTAATCAACATGACCAGGCTATGCATGGAAGATACTTATAATATAGTAACATATAAAGGCAGGAAATCAGACCCTTTCCAAATAACATCTGGCTTGAAACAGGGTGATGCACTATCGCCGCTACTCTTCAATCTGGCTCTAGAGAAAGTTGTAAGGAAGATAAAGGAGGAATGTGATATTGGAGGAACATCCAAGCTGCTTGGTTATGCAGATGATATAGATATTATAGGACAAAGTGAACAAAAGTCATTGGAAATATTGACTCACTTAAAGGAAAAAGCCCAACAGATGGGGCTGGTTATCAACCAAGATAAGACAGAATATATGGTAATTTCAAGAGACGGAATGGCTTAAAAACTCTGGCCACATACAAATAGATAATATGACCATTAAAAAAACGGAAACATACAAATACCTGGGTACAATCTTCAACTGCTCCAACATCATAAGGGAAGAAATACAAACTAGAATCAACTCTGGAAATAAGATATACTATGCACTACAACATCTACTAACATCAAAGGCGCTATCTCGTAACACCAAAATCACAATATACAAAACACTGATCAGACCAGTTGTGCTGTATGGCTCTGAAACCTGGAGTACAACGAAAGGAGACGAAGCCTTGTTACAAACCTTTGAGAACAAAATTTTAAGACGCATCTTTGGCCCCATTAGGGATACACACAGTGGAGAGTGGAAAAGAAGAAGTAACAAAGACATTTATGATCTGTTTAAGTCCCCGCTAATCACTGGTATCATGAAGGCTAATAGACTACAATGGCTGGGGCATATAGAAAGAATGGAAGATAATAGGGAAACAAAACTCGCTTACACTCAGGAAATAAATGACCGTAGACCCCGAGGTAGACCAAGAAGACGGTGGAGAGATAATACATGTACAGACCTACAAGCACTTGGAATCAACGACTGGCAAGAGAAGGTCCACCAGAGAGACGAATGGAGACGGATTGTATTTGCAGCAAAGAACCTCAATGGCTCGGAAAGCTGAAGAAGAAGAAGAAGAAGATATATATATATATATATATATATATATATATATATATATATATATATATATATATATATATATATATATATATATATATATGCTTTCTCCAGATGTGATGCATGACTTTTGCAGGACGTTGCGATCAAACCCAGGTTGATTTTTTAGGCAATGTTACGTTCAATAGTTTGCCATCGTTTTCCAAACGAGAAGTCAACGTTTCAGTCCAAATTAGTGCCGATTAAGTCAAGGCGATGGATGCACAGAAGGCAAACATTGTTAGGGCGAACGAAACGAGAGTAGATACAGCCTTGTAGACAAGGCAAAAGACCGTGAAATGATTGTCGGAAGCACCTGGTATAAACAACGTCCAGGAAGATTATGGACATTAAGGAGTCCTGACAGCAGGATTAGAAACCAGAGTGATTACATCCTGATCACCAGAAGGTTTCGAAATGCGTTAACAATCGCAAAAACACTTCCGAATGCAGATTGTTACAGTGATCACAGATTGATTACAGGCACATTGAAGGTAAGGTTAAGGAATGTCAAGTATACACAAGTAAACACTAATTATGATCTGTGTTCATTGAAAAATGACAGGGAAATACAGGACAATTTTAACATAGAAGTAAAGAACAGATATGATACATTGTCTGGTCTGGAGATCATATTTAACGATGTGGATGATCAGTGGGAAATGTTGAAGAATTCAATCAGTTTGGCTGCAGAATCAAATATTCCAAAATTAAAGAAAGTAGGTCGTAAGAAATGGATGATGAAGAAATGTTACAACTAATGGAAACAATGAAGCACAAGAAGCATGACTACAGAAAAATTGCATATAAATAGAAAAACAACACAACAGTAAACAATACCAAATTAATGCACAAAAGAATTCAGGAGCTTACTAATAAAAGAACACCTACATCAACAGGCTGCCTGAAAACAAAAGATGGAAACATCATAATAGAACAATTTAAGATTGT
This sequence comes from Cepaea hortensis, assembly GCA_963921405.1. NCBI lineage: Eukaryota > Metazoa > Mollusca > Gastropoda > Stylommatophora > Helicidae > Cepaea > Cepaea hortensis. The sequence goes on along the minus strand of OY992886.1, from coordinate 90,600,281 downwards.
ATATGTATAGCCAGATTATGTGAAATAACAATGAAAGACCATACATTTTTAAGATGGAAGTTCAAAATGCTCTTAACCATATGTAAAATGGCAAGATTCCCGGTTCAGACAACATCACAACGGAAATTATCAATGCCTTAGAAGAATATGGAATAGATCAAGTCATCAGACTGCTGAACACAATATACTGGAGGTATAACTCCTGAACTATGCAATTCAATATGTATTGCAATCCCCACAAACATCAGGAGCTTTGGCATGTGATCAATACCGAAAAATTAGTATAATGAGCTACATCACGAAGATTTTGCTAAGAATTATCATGCAAAGAGTTAGGGAGAAAATACAACCCGAAATATGAGAAGAAAAAATGTGGATTTGTATAAGGAAAGGGTACAGTAAATGCTGTGTATATGTTGAGAACATTAATTGAACGTTCTATAGAAGTAAGTAAAGATCTATATCTGTGCTTTATTGACTACACAAAGGCTTTCGATAAAGTAAGACATGTCAACATGATAATGATGCTTGCAGATCTACAAATTGATGGGAAAGACATTACATTGTACAAAAACATATATTGGAAACAACAAGCTGTCATATTGATAATTGATTGATAATGAAGTAGGTCAATATCAGCCTATTAAGAGAGGTGTGAGACAGGGATGTGTATTGTCTCCCGATCTGTTTTGCCTGTATAGCGAAAATATTTTCAGAAATGTGGAATATATGAAAGGAATTATCGTTGGGGATGTAACATCAATAATATTAGATATGCGGATGCTACAGTATTCATTGCAGACAATGAGCAGGCTCTCCAACATTTAGTAGATGCGGTTGTTGCACACAGTGAACAACATAGGTTAGAATTAAATTGTAAGAAGACACAGATTATTGTCGTCACTAGGAAGACGAAAATACCACAATATAATATACAAATAAATTGGACTATTCTTAAACAAGTGAATCGGTTCTATTATCTCGGAACAATCAGAACAGTCCGAACAAGTGAATCGGCACAATTATCTCTGAACAGTCATAATATGTGATGGGAGATGCCTTGAAGAGATTAGAACAAGAATAGCCATGGCGAAGGTAGCCTTTTGCAAGAGACAGTCAAAATTGTTGGTCCAAGTTATGGGAAGAAATAAATTGGAGAACATAGTGACAACTGGCAATATCGAGGGGAAGAGACCAATGGTAAGGTAGAGAAATAAATACATGGATTGCTCGACCACGTTGCATGATCGAGACAAGAACACGGAGCTGATCCACGACTCTAGTGATTGAGTGAGATGGCGAAACATGACGGGTCACGCTTATCAGCAGGGCACATGATGAATGAATGAATTCCGATGTAGGGAATGAACCCCCTAGCTCGTCCTCAGGGCACTGGAAGTTCAAGAGCGAGTCTTCTAATCCTTTCGACCATGCCGACTTCTTTTTCAGATATGCAGCTATCAGTAGACAGTTGTGTTCGACCAAATATCCCACGCGTCATATCTAGGGAGGTTGTACATTCGTGCAAACATTGTAAACAATTAAACAATCCTTGTAAACAAGTAAACAATCATTGTAAACAAGTAAACAATCATTGTAAACAAGTAAACAATCCTTGTATATGATTTAAGGCGTAATGGGCACATCGTGCTAGATCCATATTTATATCGTCCAATCGGCAGTCGATGGGTGATGTGGTCAACATCATACCGCCTACCTTTACTTCCTTATTCAGTTCCTGGTACCAATTTTAGGCTAATATTACATATAGTGCGTTTACATATGATTGACGCCGTATAAAAATCCACACCTCACTAAAAGAAACTGAGGGAAAATGATAAGATTTAGCATATAACCTTATAATGACACCCAACAAAAATATTTTTTGTTCTGGAGATTTTACAGCAGATCTTTATGTTTGTTTGTATACAGTATATAATTTACAGGTCAGAGATGAAGTGCATATTATGAAATTACATGGAAACAGCAGTGTTCGGTAATAAATATTCCCCATAGTGCCCGGGAATTTCCTTATGAGAAGCACGCCACATAGTGGAACGGATGTGCCTTGCGTCGTCACCTGAATTGACGTGTATTACTGTAAAGCAAGGTTGTTATCGTGAATTCAATACGTTTTCGCCAAAACATCAAAGAAGTGTCGCCGCTTTCGATTATTTCAGTTGCCTTTTGGGCCTATCAAAGACATATTCATTGGGTGGGAGTAAATATAAGACGGCGTGGAAAAAATCATAACGATGCAACAGATACTTTTCAAAAACATTAAACTTGAATGAGGGCAAAGTTCGTGAATGCACAATTGCAGCCTAGGTCAATTTTAAACATTTGAATCCGCCCCGATGAGGATGGAATCCACGATCAACTAGCCAGCTGGGCGACGGCTAGCCTCTACGCCACCGCAACTACCGCATTTATGAAGCAAGGCTTAGTGAAAAGGAAAAAAAAGATCACGAAAAGCCGGGAATCAAGTGTTGAATGAAGGAAATACTAAAAACGAGAGAAATCAAATATTTGGACCACTTTAACCGGCATGACATTTTAATAATAGCCATGTTGGATTTAAAACAAAAATTCTGAAAGCATGCGAACGAAAGGCAGGCAATGATACAAGTTGAAATATGTGATCAAGTGATGGGCGAAGAGCTGATTGTCAGTGTGTCTCAGGAGTGAGGGAAAGGAAGTGTTGGCGATCCATTCATGCGAAACTTCATTGGAGATAAAGAGTAATCGATCGATCGATCGATAGGTCGATTGATTGATTGATTGATTGATTGATTGATTGATTGATTGATTGATTGATATGTTATCAAATCTATTGCTCGATGGGCATTTTGATATGTTGATTGAAATATGTGTCTTGATTAGTTGATTCATTGCTATGTTTTATTATTGATGTATTAATTTATTTATATATGTACTGACTGAATGATTTATTGGTATGAAGATTGATTAATATGTTGATTAACTGAATTATATATGTATTGTTGACTGATTATTTGTTTGACTAAATTTGATTGATGTTCCCTATGAGTTTTAAAGACCTTAATATTTCTAGGGTCGGTTCTACATTGGCAAAGTGGTTAGTGTGTTTACCAACAAAGTCGGCGGTTCAGCTCCAATCCCATACTGTGACAATATTATTTTTGTGGGACTAGTTACTTTCTGATGTGTCATACAATGATTTATTACTCTTTTACATACCTTAGACCGACGATGTGGCTAAGTGGTTACGAACGCAATTCGCAGTCCCGAATACCGCGTTCGAAACACAGCTGCTGGCGATTTGGAAGCAAACCGCATTGCGCTGGTTTCCATACAGTGATATGACTGCCGGCCATTCAGAATGCAATGGCAAACTACTGGCTGTAAATTTGCCAAGAAATCACAAAGAAGCTAAAAATATGCAAGGGTTGGTTGCGACGTCCGTCAACCTATACACAACTACCTGCTCATTTTAAGACGTATTCAGCGTGTGGTGCCAGACCCGTATTTCTATAGACCAAGCGGCACTCCAGGGGGGGGGGGGGGTGAAATCAATATCCCCATGGTCTCCATCTTTTCCCAGTTAAAGTAAAAGTACCAGACAATATTCAGAATGTTTCTTTGACTTATTTGAATGACAGGAGGTAAAGAAAGAAACTGGGCACCACACCTCTTTATGTCACGACCTAGTATATGTGGAACCCTAACACTGGACACCCCCACGTCAGCATCTGCAATGGCACTGCATTTATCAAACACGCCAACATAAATTAGCTAACAATAATACACATGACAACTTCAAAACAATGTATTCCTTTAGTGAATTTGGTTTAACAATTAGCAAAAATAAGACACGGATTATGTTACAAGGTGCACATGGGGTACCATCAATCTTAATTGACGACGCCGAACTAGAGATGGTAGACCATTTTACATATCTAGGATCAGAGGTAAATAGCAAATTACAATAACCATGCCATTATCTTGTAACCTGTCACTATTGTTGTTAAGGATGTTAAGTATGTTAAGCACATGACATCGTGGTGCAGACGAATACGGTGACATCATAAGGACGGTTTAAAGATGGCCGCCCGACTTTTGATATGCACCCACCTTCCTGTTATCCGTTTTGTTGTGTGTTTTTTTTTTTTTTTTTTCGTTAACTCAGTCAAAGGGGTGAAACTTTTAGATATTCATCGGCAAATGAAGGTCCAGTATAGTGATGCATGCCTGTCAGTCCAACAAGTGTGTGAGTGGAGTACCAAGAGAATTTTTCTCCACATGAATCTACGCACTTTATCGGCAATGGAGGACTTGCATTGATCTAAGTGGTGAATGCATCGAAAATGTATATATTTATTCTTTATTTTTTCAGAGTATAGTCACCACACACAAAAACATTTCATATTTGCATTAGAAGCCTCCTTGTAGTCGGCCTTATGTTTCCCATACCTACACAAGTACCCATTTAATGTTAGAGATACATATTCATAATGTCGTAACATGTTTCATTTTTTTTTAACTTACACAAATTTCTTAGTGCTTTGAAAGACTCTCTTTACATGTTGTTGTTGTTGGTGGTTGTTGTTGGTGGTTGTTGTTGTTGGTGGTTGTTGTTGTTGGTTGTTGTTGTTGGTGGTTGTTGTTGCTGTTGGTTGTTGTTGTTGATTGTTGTTGTTGTTGGTTTTTGTTGTTGTTGGTTTTTGTTGTTGTTGGTTGTTGTTGTTGTTGTTGGTTGTTGTTGTTGTTGTTGGTTGTTGTTGTTGCTGTTGGTTGTTGTTGTTGTGATGGTGGTGGTGGTAACATCAGTTTCTGTTCCCCCATCGTTGTCTACATTGCCACCTACATAGGTGCATGGTATCGCCTCTTGACATACTATTAAACCACATCGGCTGTATATCACCAGCTATGACTTTTCTTCTTTTTTTTTAGTCTTGAATGCAAAGAGAAAATATGGGATGAGTATTTCCCTTGCGTAGGAAACGACAAGTGCCGTCATCGAACCCTCGTCCTAACCCTCCCTTGCCATTAGCAGCGTAACACCCCAACCTTAAGACCAAAATGCCAGCTCTAACACTATGCTGCCAAAAATTAATTATGTTGGTTTCATTTATGTCTTTTTCAGTTACTCATTTTTTTTTTTAATTTCGCTTTCTGATGAATATTTCTCGCAACAACGACTTTCATCGAGTGTGTGTGTGTGTGTGTGTGTGTGTGTGTGTGTGTGTGTGTGTGTGTGTGTGCTCACGCGCGTGCGTGCGTGCGTGTGTGTGTGTGTGTGTGTGGATTATTTTTTTTAATTTGAAGCTGGCTTTCAGATCTTCTTGTGCTGTTATTTGTCAGCTATTCATCGTATGCTCACAGCTTCACCACAGCTCACGCTATTCAGTGTGTGCATCTAATACGATCAATGGCCGTACGGAATGTTGGCCAGTACGCCGATAGCTCCCTAAAGTCCTCCCAACAGTTACGGTGTGGGACAATGCAAACAGAAGACGATTGTAGGGAAACAAATGTGAGAATATTGTGGTTCCAAGAATGTTTACAATCAAATAAATAGGGCGTGTCGAGATCAGGAAAATACACATAATGAATACACACTAAACATACGATTCCTCACAAGGAACATACATGCACAGACCTTACAACGAAGATATCTATATATACCTCACCAACAAGATATGCGCATATAACACATACGAGAATATCTAAAGATAACTGGAAACGAAGATATGTACGTATTGTTCACAACGAACATATCTATATATACGTTATAATGAACATATCTACATATATTTCACAACGAAGATTTTTACATATACCATATAACGAACATATCTATATATATATATATAGTTCATAACGACTGTCTATGTCTAATTACTCTAATCAGTTTACGATCTTCATTTGTTTCTTGAAGGACTTGGTCTTTGGTTTTTCTGTATGTCCATGGTATTCTTTGCATTTTCCTCAGAAACCACATTTCCACAGCCATCAGATGTTTTTCAGCTTGGCTGTTCATTGTCCACGCTTCACATCCATACAAAAGTATAGGTTCTATGTATTACTTCAACACTCTTTTTCTCGTTTCAATTGATATCGTTTTATTGGTCAGTATGTTTTCCATCTTGAAAAAGGCTACCTTCGCAATGGCAATTCTTGTTCTAATCTCTTCAAGGCATCTCCCATCAGATGTTATGACTGTTCCGAGATAACTGTATCGATTCACTTGCTTAAGAATATGCACATTTACTCTTATGTCACATTGTGGTATTTCCTTCTTCCCAGTGACGGCCATAATCTGTGTCTTCTTACTATTCAGTTCTAACCCCAGTTGTTCACTGTGTGCAACAGCCGCATCTATCTACATATAGTTCACAAGGTTCATAACTACATATAATTCACAGCGAACATATATACATATAGTTCACAACGAACATGTCCACATACAGTTCACAACAAACATATGTACATTTACTTCACAACAAACATATCTATATGTAGTTCACAACAAAAGTATATATCTATATATAGTTTACAACAAACATATCTACATATAGTTCACAACAATAAATCTACATGTAGTTCCTAACAAACATATCTACATACTCCTCACTCGTATAACGAGGATGTCTACATAGTGTTTCCAGCGATAATCTCTACATATAGTTCACAACGAACATACCTACATATACCCGACCTGTACCCGACAAAACATGTCCGCATGTGCCTCACAATCAAGATGTCTACATAAATTGCAAACAAGATATCACAAACAAAGATGTCCACATATACCTCACAAATATAATTTTTGCATATACTTCACAAATATAGCATCTATAAATACTTCACAAACCTAATATTTACGAGTAAAAATACCTCACAAACAAGATATCAGTATATACCACCCAATTAAGATATCTACATGTACACCAGAAGCAAGATATCATAGACTATATATAGAAAAATGACGCGTTACTTTTCGGAGGGACGCTATTTAGTGTTTTCATTTGGATTTCGTGTGATTTCCTATGGATTTCTTGTAAATAGTGTTTTTCTGTGGATTATGTGATGTTATTTTGTGTTCTTTGATTGGAAGTTTTCAAAAGAAGCCACGGAAGGCAGGTGGTGGATGAAATCTTGAGGGCAGCCGACAGATATTTGTGGGTCATGGTCTCGAGTTTCACGACGGCAGGCAGAGGAGCTCTTCTTGGGTTAATGGCTGCGGTCTCCGACCAGTAAGGTCACTGCCATAGATGAAAGCAAAGGCAAACTACCTCTTTAAAAGTGCCTAGTACATCATGATTCGCTTAAAGACTGATCATCGCAAGACAAGGACAGAGACGTTAAAATTAGCAACTTGGAACGTTAGGACGTTAAACGACGACGAAAAATTAGAGAACATAAAACAAGAAATTGAAAGGGAAAAAATTAATATTTTAGGTATATGCGAAACGAGATGGACAGGAGCAGGAATCAAGATAGATGAAGATTTCAAGATTATTTATTCTGGAGGTGAAGATCGTCATAGGGGTGTGGCAATTATTTTGGACCGGAAAACTTCAAAATCTGTTCAAGGATATTGGTCCGTGTTGGACAGAGTTCTACTAATTAAACTAAGTGGCAGACCTTTTACATAAATATTATTCAAGTAAATGTAGCAACAGGAGAATCCAGTGAAGATAATGTAGAAGAATTTTATAATGACATAGAGTCTGCCTTAAAGAAATGTAAAAATTCAGAAATAAACATCATAATAGGGGACTTCAATGCAAAAGTAGGAAATCAAGGGGATAGATACACAGTAGAAAACTATGGTTTAGGAGAGAGAAATGAAAGAGGATACAGACTCGTAGAGTGGGTAAAAGAACAGGAAATGATTGTAGGAAACACCTGGTTTAAGCAACACCCTAGAAGATTATGGACATGGAGGAGTCATGATAGCAGGATTAGAAACCAGATTGACTACATTCTCATTAGCAGAAGATTTAGAAACGCGCTAACAGTGGCAAAAACAGTTCCCGGTGCTGATTGTTATAGTGACCACAGATTATTCACAGGAACATTGGGGATAAAGTTGAAGAAAGTCAAGTATATTACAGGAAACACTAAATATGATTTGTGTACATTGAGTAATGACAAGGAAATACAAAACAAATTCAACATAGAAGTACAGAACAGATTTGAAATAGTGTCTGATCTAGAGATGTTATTCCAGGATGTGGAGGATCAATGGGAAACGTTGAAGAGTTCAATCAATGTGGCTGCAGAAACAAATATTCCAAAATTAAAGAAGGTGGGTCGTAAGAAATGGATGACTGAAGAAATTTTACACCTCATGGAAACAAGAAGACTCAACAAAAATAATTCTGTCAAATATGAAGAAATTCACAGACAAGTCAGAATATTATGTAAGGAGGCAAAAGAAGCATGGCTTGAGGAAAAGTGCTTAGAAATTGAAAACCAACACAACAGTCAAAATACCAAATTAGTGCACAAAAGAATTCAGGAACTTACTAATAAAAGAACAAGTACATCAACAGGGTGTCTAAAAACTAAAGATGGCAAAATCATAATAGAAAAAGACCAGATTCTACATGTATGGACAGATTATGTGAAACACCTTTATGATGATAACAGAGACGAACAGTATGATATTAGATTTAATAATGAAGGACCGCCAATTTTGGAGATGGAGGTTCGAAATGTTATTAAGCATATGAAAGCTGGCAAGGCCCCGGTGCAGATAACATCACAACAGAAATGATTAAAGCTTTAGAAAAATTTGGACTAGAGCAAGTCACCAGACTGCTGAACACATTATATGATACTGGAGATATACCTCCTGAATTATGTAACTCTGTATTTATTGCAATCCCAAAGAAATCAGGAACCTTGGAATGTGATCAACATAGAACAATTAGTATAATGAGTCACATCATAAAGATTTTGCTAAGAATTATCATGCAAAGAGTGAGGAAGAAGATACAACCTGAAATAGGGGAAGAACAATGTGGGTTTGTAGAAGGAAAAGGTACAGTAAATGCCGTGTATATGCTGCGAACAGTTATTGGACGTGCTATTGAAGTAAACAAGGATATACATCTTTGCTTTATTGACTATACAAAGGCTTTTGATAGAGTTAGACATGTCAACATGGTGGATATGCTTGCAGATCTACAAATTGATGGGAAAGACATTAAACTTATAAAAAACATATATTGGAAACAACAAGCTGCAATAAGGATTGATAATGAAGTGGGACAGTATCAGCCAGTTAAGAGAGGTGTTAGGCAGGGATGTGTGATGTCTCCAGATCTTTTTTCCCTATACAGTGAAAATATTTTCAGAAATGTAGAGGATATAAATGGAATCAGCATTGGAGGACGAAACATCAATAACATTAGATATGCAGATGATACAGTATTAATTGCAGACAATGCGCAGGACCTGCAACAATTAGTAGAATTGGTTGTTGTACACAGTGAGCAACTGGGGTTCGAATTAAATTGTAAAAAGACTCAGGTTATGGTCGTCAGTAGGAAGGAAGAAGTGCCACAATGTAATATACAATGTAAATGGAAATATTTTTCAACAAGTGAATCGGTACAATTATCTTGGAACAGTCATAACATCTGATGGGAGATGCCTTGAAGAGATTAGAACAAGAATCGCCATGGCGAAAGTAGCCTTTAGCAAGATGAAAAACATTCTGACCAATAAAAAGATGTCAATTGAAACGAGAAAAAGAGTGTTGAGGGGATACATAGAGTCTGTTCTTTTGTATGGATGTGAAACTTGGACAATGAGCAGTAAAGCTGAAAAGCATCTGATGGCTGCAGAAATGTGGTTTCTGAGGAAAATGCAAAGAATACCATGGACAGACAGAAAAACCAATGACCAAGTACTACAGGAGACAAATGAACATCGTAAACTGATTAGAGAAATTAGACGTAGACAGTCAAAATTTTTTGGACATGTTATGAGAAGAAATGGATTGGAGAACTTAGTGACAACTGGCAAGATCGAAGGGAACAGACCAAGAGAAAGACCGAGAGGAAAATACCTGGATGGCTTGGCCACATGGCATGGACGAGACAGGAACACTGAGCTGATCCACGACACTGGTGATCGAGTGAAATGGCGAGTCATGACCGCCCCCGGCATGGCACATGATATATATATATATATATATATATATATATATATATATATATATATATATATATATATATATATATATATATATATATATATATATATATATATATATATATCATAAACAAGATGTCACAAACATGATATTTACATAGACTCCATAAACAAGAAATTACCGAATACCTCACAACGTAAAGAAGTCGTTAATGTACCTCACTAAAGAAGATATCTTCACACATATTGCATTCTTACTACAACTGAAGCGGAGAGTCCAAATTACGATGGCAAATCAACAAGACACACAAAGAAACACACAAACGCGTGCAAACACGCGTCGTCTGAGCATTACTTAAGCTAAATGCAAAGACCCAGTGTCCATACAGTGTGATACATTGTAATTATGTAATTATTTGTGGAAAAAGAGATAGAGGAAGACAGCATGAGAAAATTCTTGACAGTCTTTGCCTTGCCACGCAATGAATTCAACACACGAATTGATCCATACCTTCGGAGATCGCAATTTGTGGAAAAGCATGATCGTCCACGCCAGCCGGCAAGGCACTGGATGATGATGATGATGACGACGACGACGACGATGACGACGATGATGATGATGATGATGATGATGATGATGATGATGATGATGATGATGATGATGATGATGATGATGATGATATCTGTACTGAGTTATGAGCCCCCTGCGTTCCCCGACCATCAACAAAAGACCAGACTAACCACCTATTGCTCTGTGCATGTAGGCCTACAACATGTGACTGCTCGATCGCGTCACAGACCCCACAGAACATTCCAGCCTCGGGACACGTGTATTATAACTGCACTAATTATAACGTACAAGTAAAGGACTCGTTACCACGCCCCGAGGCGTAATGGGTATATCGTGCCTGCCCACGTCATGTTGCCGTCTTTACTTCTTAGAACATTTCATGCGGCACATTTTACGCCCTATCCATCTGGGAGCCCAGGTCGATTATTTAAATATTCGCAGGCAAGAGTTAAATTTACTATATATAATATTATATATATTTACTATATATATATATATATATATATATATATATATATATATATATATATATATATATATATATATATATATATATATATATATATATATATATATATATATTGCCGGTCTCCCTGGCCTAAGGATTAGAGACTTTCTCTGTAATTCCGTTTATCCATCTGAGCAAACGCGGCTGCGCAAGAATTGGTAGCGGTTCTCACCGCGCCCGTTACTTACGGGATATGTGAGCCGGCCGCTCAGAAAGCAATGGCAAACTACTGAGCATAATCTTGCTAAGAAATCAACAACAGCGGTAGAATGCTAGTGTTCACACCGATGTCCTGTAATAGAATATGCAAATATATATATATGCATGTCCTATTTACAAGTCATCGCCTTCAACACCAGCTTTTTATTTACTGCTGTTGTTGATGTCTTGACAAGTTTACGTTCAGTAGATTGCCATTGCTTTCTGAATGACCGGCTCCCATATCAACACGTTAAAACACAGCGCGACGCGGTCTGCTGCCTATTCGGTCGTAGCTGTGGTTCAAAAGCAGGTAAGCAGGCTCACAAATCGCATCGGCAAGCCCTTAGCCACGGAGACGGCACTGTACTATAAATGTCACATGTTTGTAATGTTATCTTTCCAAAGTCGTTTACTATAGACTATAACACTGACGAAATTAGCAAAGAAATTAGGTGCATGCGAAATCCTATTTTCAACGCTGCATTTCACTTACAATTTAAAGCTTCAATATCAAACAAGAACTAACCTTTGACCTTCTGACTGATGTTGATAATCTTTCTGCTAGTTCCATCCCTCCAGTTTTAAGTTAACAGTCTGGCTGATGCGTTTTACCATTAGCACTGCGCGCCTGAAGCAGCGACTAGAACGACAATACACTCGCTAGACAAGAAGCGAGTAGTAACCACTAGTCTCTCAAAAACCCCCCACAGAGGCCCGCACACCCGTAGAACAGCTCGCCTCCAGTGTGTGCTGTCAGCGCGCTTCCTCCCCCAACATCCCTTCATTCGGTTGTAGAATAATTATCACAGCTGCTTTGGTGCGTTTGTCAACTGTACGCTAATTAGCGATCGCACTTTCTTGCGTGCTAGCTGGCGTTTGCGCTGTTGTATGTTCCAGTGTACATCGGCGTTAATGATTTCTAGGGCTAAGAGCAAATCCGGGTTTACGCAGGAATGTATCCCCCCACTCAATCAAGAGCACAAATAAAAATACAAAACAAAACTGCAAGAGGTATAAAACACTTGTCAGCCTGCAGAACGCTGATAAAATGAGATGTAACGGTTTTTCTCTTTATTTTGTAGAGAACAGCGAGATGAGAAGGTGTAGGGAAAAAAACCAAATGTAATCAAAACATTTTAGATTTCTAATCAAGATGAATGAACTTCCACTTAAAATGGAAGATATTTTTTTCTATATAAATTTTCTACATAATCTCTTATGGAAATTTCCAGAGTTCAAGTCACGAATTGTGAAAACCTCGATCTCATCAATCTTCCCGAAGCAAAATCAATTTTAGAAGACATTAAAAATTGAAGAGATCATCTATATCAGATGCCATCCTTGCGCAGACTCCGATGCTGCCGCTGTGTGTGCAATATGAGAATAATGCTGAAACTAATGAAAGCAGCCTCCTGGGTCAGGGCGACAGATATGTGTGTCGGGCGGGTAGATGTAGGGACAACTGTTGCTCATCGGCAGAGATTAAGCTTGATGCAATCGAAATGTGCTTCAACAAGACAGGTGGTAACTGTAGCACACACAAAAAGTGCCCGTCTTCAAAGATGAAAATGCAATAAAAGCTGTCTAATGTTAGAGTTATTTGCATTCAGGGGGCGTAAATATGTCTCTTTTGGTGCAGGATCTCTCTCTCTCTCTCTCTCTCTCTCTCTCTTTCTCTCTCTCTCGCTCTCTCTCTCTCTCCCTCTCTCTCTCTCTCTCGCTCTCTCTCTCTCCCTCTCTCTCTCCCTCTCTCTCTCTCTCTCGCTCTCTCTCTCTCTCCCTCTCTCTCTCTCTCTCTCTCTCTGGGAACCAGACTATGCAACTGGCACCTTGCCGTCTTGACAGACGATAGTTTGTAAAATGGGGTTATCTCTCCATAACACAAAGCCTGGGCTGAATTTAGAGACCATGTGTTGCCCATGCAGCATGATCTCTCTCTCGGACTGTCTTGTCTACTCCAGAGGAAAGTTGACACCAATACGTCTGGAACAAGACAAGCTGCAGAAGCTGCCGGATTAGCAAAGCAATACTCTAACTTTCCACCTGTCAGAGCTTCGATCCTAGACCAGTTACCAACCAGGGCTTAGGCCTGGTCTGCCTTGCCATGACATTTAGTCTTTATGTTTCATTTAATCACACCAGGATAACTTTTGTACCCTCCAAATTGCGTTCTTCCGCCCGAAGCCGTTGGCACAATGTGGTGTGTCGGGTTTAGTCAGCGCCGTCCAACATTCGGTAAGCAGGTAGTAGCGTCTACTGTCATACGGTAGCTCAGTCATATCTGACTAAGACCTGATACCCAGAATATAAACAACAAGAATCTGTGGGGAGCAGTGTTTATCGTCTCTAGAAAGCATTTTATATGATCTTCTTCTTCTTCAGCGTTCCGAGCCATTGAGGTGCTTTGCTGCAGATGCAATCCGTCTCCATTCGTCTCTCTGGTTGATCTTCTCTTGCCAGTCGTTGATTCCAAGTGCTTGTAGGGCTGTATATATATTATCTCTCCGCCGTCTTCTTGGTTTACCTTTGGGTCTACGGTCATTTATTTCCTGAGTGTAAGCGAGTTTTGTTTCCCTATTATCTTCCATTCTTTCTATATGCCCCAGCCATTGTAGTCTATTAACCTTCATGATACCAGTGATTGGCGGGGACTTAAACAGATCATAAATGTCTTTGTTACTTCTTCTCTTACTTCACTCTCCACTTTGTGTATTTGATATGATAGGCCATACTATTTTATTTTTATTTAAATAGAAATAATTACAGTGAGCCTTAATGTAGTGACTCTCAAAGAATATTGTCTGTCAAACAGTAAGCACGTAGTATCAGAAAATAAATCTGTCTCACGCCGTTACAATCATCTGCTGTCTATAGTACCTGGGGGTCGTCAGCCTGAGTATTTTAGGCTACCTGGCTAGAGAAGTCGCCACGAACTGTATAGGTTATGGTTTTCTTCTTTTCCCCCGACAGAAATAAATCCCCACCTTATCCAAGATTCGAACCTGGGTCTTCCAAAGGAGAACAAGTTATTCTAGTCACACTAAAGTTAGTTGCATATCCTTTACAAGATGTAACTGTCAATCCAGCATTTTTGGCTGTTTGTTATTCCTGGGCAAGTTTACGTTTAGTAGTTTGCCATTGCTTTCAGAACGACCGGCGCCCATACTATCTCATTTTTAAAAAACGACACAAGGCGGTCTGCTTCCAAATCTTCCCCAGCTGTGTTTCGATCGCGGTATGCCAGATTACGAACTGCGTCCATAACACATTTGCCACAGAGCAGCACTACTATCTTCAAAACTGGAGTACCTGAAGGCTTCATACTTGGACTCTGTTATTTGCATCTGTATTAGCTATCTTCCTTTATCTCTAAATGGGGTAGAAGAGAGTTTGGGAGAGTGAGAGTGAGTGTGGGTGAGAGAGAGTTAGAGATAGAGTGAGGCAATAAGAGAGAGAGAGAGAGAGAGAGAGAGAGAGAGAGAGAGAGAGAGAGAGAGAGTTAGTGTGTGTGAAAGAAAAATAGAGTGAGAGAGAGAGAGAGAGAGAGAGACAGAGACAGAGACAGAGAGAGACAGAGAGAGACAGAGACAGAGACAGAGAGGGAAGGAGAGAGAGATGCGTATTTCATCATTCTTATGTCAATTCCAGGAATTATATTATTTATTGAACTGCATCACTAGTTTTTCGTTACACAATATGTAACATACTGTTTTCATTATCACAATTTCCTCAGATTTTTTCCCATTTTTGTGATGATGCTCACGATAGTCGCCAGTATATATGAGTGTGTAAAGTATGGAAGTTTGTTCATATTAGATTCAGTGATTATGTGAGGCATCATTTATGTGTCTAGATGTGATGATGTGTGTGTGGGTGTGTGTGGATGTGTGTGCGGGGGATGTGTGTGTGGTGGGGGTATTGTGGGGGTGTGGGAAGATGTGTATGTGGGTTGGGGATGGATGTGTGGGTGGGGGATGTGTTTGGGGGAAGCGTGTATGGGTGGGGGATGTGTGTGGGTGTGGGTTGTGTTTATGTGAGTGGTGGATGTGTGTGGGTGGGGGATGTGTGGGTGGGTGGGGAAATGTGTGGATGGGTGATGTGTATAGGGTGGGTTATAAAATGTGCGGGTGCGTGGTGATATGTGTGGCGATATGTGTGTGTGCATCACGGACGTGTGGATGGGGGATGTGTGTGTGTGAGTGGGATGTGTGGGTGGGATATGTGTTTGGGCGGGTGGAAGTGTTTGGGTGGTGGTGGGTAGTGGGATCTGTGGGTGTAGGTGGGTTAGGATGTGTGGGTGGTATCTGAAGTATGTGTAGGTGGTGTGGGGGATGTGTTTATAGGGGGGAGGTATGTGCGTGTGGGTGGGGGTTATTGTGTGGGTTTGTAATGTGTGTGTGTGGGTATGGGATGTGTGGGTGGGTAGGTGATGTATGTGTGAGTGGTGGGTGTGTGTGTGGGTTGAAGTTGTGTGTGGGGGATGTGGGGTGTGCTTTTGGGTGGGGAGATATGTACGTGTGTGGTTGAGGATGTGTGTGTGGGGGAATGTGTGTATGGGTGGGGAGATATGTGTGGGGTGTGAATGTGTATATGTGTGGGGGGTGTGTGCTTAAGGGATATGTTGATGGGTTGGGGAAGATTGTGTGGGTGGGGGATATATGTAAATGGGGGGGGTGTGGGTAGATGCGGGATGTGTGAGTTGGCGGGGAGATGTGTGTGGCTGAGGAATGTGTGTTTGGCTGGGTGGTTTGGAGTGTGTGGGTGGGTGGTGAAAGATTTGTGGGTGGGTGAGTGTGTGAGTGTGTGTGGGTTCTGAGATGGGTGGGGGATGTGTGTATGTAGGTGAGGGATGTGTGTATGTCAGTGTTGGTGCGTTAGTGGGTGGGGACATGTGTGTGAGGGATGTGTGTGTGGTAGGAAGCGAGGGTGGGTGGGGAAATGTGTAGGTGGGTTGCGATGTGTGTGTGTGTGTGGATCAGGGACGTGTGAGTAAGGGTTTGTGTGTGGGGGATGTGTGGGTGGGTGTATGTGTTTGGGTGGGGGTGTGTGAGTGTTGGTGGGTAGTAGGATGTGTGGGTGTGGGTGGGTGGATGTGTCGCGGTGTGTGTAGGAGGTGTAAGGGATTTGTGTGGGTGGGGGATGTGTATGTGGAGGAGGATGTGTGGGTGGGTCGGGGATGTATGTGTGGGCGGTGCGATGTGTGTGGATGGGAAGTGTATGTGGGTGAAATGTGGTGTGTTGATGGGTGGGGAGATGTGTGTGAGGGTGGGGATGTGTGGGTGGGGGATGTGTGTGTATGGGTGGGGGAGATTGTGTGTTGGGGTGTGTGTGGGTGAGGGATGTGTGGTTGAGGAATGTGTGATTAAGGATGGGTGATTGGAGGTGGGTGGTGGATGTGTGGATGGGTGAGTGTGTGTAGTTTGAGGATGATATGAGGATGTGTGTGTGGGTGGGTGCGGAATGTGTGGGTGGTGTGGGATTGTGTAAGTGGTGGATGTGTTGATGGTTACAGGATGTGTGTAGGTAGGTGCGGGATTGTGGGGTGGTGGGGAGATGTGTGTGTGTATGTGTGTGTGGGTGGGTGGGTGGATAGGGGGATGTGTGATTGGGGGATATTTATTTGGCTAGGTGGTTGGGCGTGTGTGGGTGGGTGGTTGATAATATTTGGGTGGGTGAGTGTGTCTGTGGGTTATGGGATCGGTGGGGGATGTGTGTATGGATGGGGAGATTGTGTAGATGGGGGTGTGTTTTTGGGTAGGGGATGTGTTGATGGGGGATGAGTGGGTGGGTGCATGTATGTATGTCTGGTGTGTGTGTGTGTGTGTGTGTGGATGGGTGGGGTATGTGTGTGGGGGTATGTGTGATGGTAGGAGATGTGAGTGGGTGAGGGATGTGTGGGTGGGGGTGGGTGGATCGGTGCGACATGTATGTTTGCCTGGGGGTGTGTGTGCGGGTGGGTGGA
Organism: Cepaea hortensis; assembly: GCA_963921405.1. NCBI lineage: Eukaryota > Metazoa > Mollusca > Gastropoda > Stylommatophora > Helicidae > Cepaea > Cepaea hortensis. The sequence continues at coordinate 90,582,887 of OY992886.1, read as the reverse complement.
TGTGTGTGGGGATGTGTAATGGGTGGGTGGGGATGTAGGTGGGTGGGGATGTGTCTCATACCATGGTAATATGCATTATTTATGTTTACGACATTCATTTGACAATGTTTATTTTTTTTCCTATGTGAATGTATCATGCACTATTGATGAACGAAAGATGAGTGATTGGAAGGGCCGAATGTAAGACGGGCCTGCGTGTCCAATTTGTTACCCTTTGAAAATAAAGTTTGTTCGTTCGTTCGTTCGTTCGTTCTAATCTCTGTCTCAAACCACTACCTTCAATATTAGAGTACAGCAAGGCTCTATTCTTGGCCCTCTGTTATTTGTCATCTATATTAACTATCTACCTTTGCATCTTTCGTCGTCCTACGATTTATTTGCAGACGACTGTACAGTGTATACAAACGCTGAAAACTGTAATTTGCTGGAGTCGTCTTTGCAACAAGAATTAAATAATTTAGTTAGATGGACCTATAAATAATGTAGTTAGGTGGACCTATGTGAACCGTATGCAAATTAACATCACTAAAACAAAATCAATATTATTAACAACCATACAAAGAATTCAAACTCTAAATTCACGCAGATCACTTCAACTTCACATCCATAACATGCCAGTAGAAAGTGTAATTGAGCACTAAACACTAGGCCTCATCATTGTTAGAAACCTAACCTTTAATTCCCACGTTCAAGCACTCGTTAAACAAACAGCGAAAAATGCCTACCAACTAGCCAAAATTAAAAATTTCCTTGATGAGGACACGAGGAAAATATTCCATATTTCTCATATACAGACACAATTTGACCACTGCTCTACAATCAGGGACGGTTTTCCCAATTCAAGCACTAAGAGATTTTACTCACTCCAGAAACGGGCCATGAGTTTAATTTATAGCAAACATTTATCTGACAAACCTAGCCTGCATAAACGCCTTCATTTACTACCACTCCGCAAACGCCTGATTTTAAATAAGGCCAAACTAATTCACAGAATCCTACACAGGAATGCCCCAAATTACCTCTGGCCATTGTTTAAATATAATGCTAGACACAGTAAACGTTTAAATATATTACACATTCCGAAGCCTAGGAATGATTTATACAAAACAAGCTTAACGTACTCTGCAGCTCAGCTGTAGAACAATCTTCCACAAGAAATCAAAGACATCACAATCTATATACATATAATCGCAAATTATTCGAACAATATATCAGTACATATTATCTTCCCCCTTAATAATAGAAATAATAATAAAACCCTAGTATAACAGCCAGTCCCCTTTTGGTAGGCCAGTATATTCCACATAGCTAATAACAAGTGCCACGCCATTATTTAATATTACTGAGTCGTGTAGTATTGATTTTTGCATTTTCCCCATGCCTTTATAATGCATATCTTTTATATTGTTGCTGTTCTCAGTTAGCCTTGAATAATGTGTGAATGAAATAATGTATGAAAGAGAAGTGACAGAAGGGCAGAATGTTAAACGGGCCTACGTGCCCAATTCTTAACCCTTTGAAAATAAAGTTTGTTCGTTCGTTCGCATAAAGTCCGTTCTTACGTCGTCCTGCGGTGTATTTGCAAGTGACTGTATAGTGTATACAAACGCTGTAAACTGTAGTGTGCTGGATTCGCCATTGCAACAAGAATTACGTAATGTAGTTAGTGGAGCCATGGCTCCACAATCTACGACGGTTGTTGCAAATCAATCACCAAGCGATATTACCATTATAACTCACCCAAGAAACGGACTGTGGGGTTGATGTATAGTAAACGTACAGCTGACAATCCTAGCCTATATAAACACCTTCAGTTGCTAATACTCGGCCAACTCTTACTTTTCAATAAGGCCAAACTAATTCACAAATCCTTTCTTGGAGTGAACACAATTATCTTTGACCATTGTTTAAATATAATAAAAACAATAGAAAACAACTAAATATATTTCATGTCGCGAATCCTAAGGTAGACTTGATTTTGATGTTCACTGCCCTAAGAATTTGTTGTACATTTTCCAAGACTTTATTCTGATCCTGTCTTAATTTGTTAGGCTGTATTCTGATCATATCTTGATATTGTTTGTTCTGATCATGTGTTGTACATTATCCTAGACTGCATTTTGATCACATCCTGATGTTGTCTGTCCTAAACATTTTTATGCATTCTGCTTGGCCATACTCTGTTCATAGCTTCATGTTGTCTGCACATTTATATTTTTAGTAGTGTGACGCTTTGCTGGCTGTTTAAGAGAGGAAGGAGCATGTATTGGAATGTCCTGAGTGCAGTGATGTCAGTTTTTAGCTCAACTCAACTCAACTTATATTTCAAAGCTCTCGTTGTGGTTATCAGCATATTGTTCTACCATTTAATGTGACTTGACAACATCACCTTTATAGTATTTCTTGTTATTTCTTTCAGTGTCACAACTTTTATTTTGGGTTTTTCTAGTGGTTTTGCAAGAACATCGAAAGAGATTAAAAGGCTCAAATGATCGACTTCATTGCACCGGGTTTTATCCCATATGGCTCGGTCTCTATCTGCACGGAGGCCTGCCAAAAGCGTCGCACAGAGCACGAACTTTGTGGCTCTAGCGACGACCCACGGGAGTCTCCGATAAAATTGTGTTTGTCAACCGAACGACGTGGCAAAGAATGACCAAGGCAGACTGCTAAAGGATCATCAAGACATACTGGTAAAGGATCACAAAGACAGGCTGACAAAGAATCACCAAGACAGACTGCAAAGAGATTAAGAAGATAGGCTGACAAAGGATCACTAAGGCAGACTGGCCACAGATCACCAAGACAGACTGGCCAAAGATCACCAAGATATACTGAAAAGGATCAGCATGGTAGACCGGCCAAAGATCAATAAGGTAGACAGGCCAAAGATAAGCAAGACATACAGGCCAAAGCTCATCAAGGCAGACTGGCCAAAGATTACCAAGACAGACAGGCCAAATATATACAAGACATACAAACGAAAGATCACCAAGGCAGACAGGCCAAAGATTACCAAGACAGACTAACCAAAGACCACCAAGGCAGACAGGCAGGCTTGTCCATGGGACATATTTTCTATCGCATCCCATCCCATGGTAATTTATGCCTGTCCCATCCCATCCCATTCCAAGGGATTCCCATTATAATATTAATATGGAATACAGTTCAAATAAAATTATGAAATGTATGAAAGCTTAGGTTTAGTGTCTACTAAATAGGACTACATGTACAAAGAGACATGTAAAACGACATAATTCATTAATTTTAATATTCAAGAGTATTTTTTTTCTTTTTAAAGTTTAATCTAAATATGACAATTCAGTGTCATTCTGACACTCTCATTCTGTTTCTGGGTCATTCTGCTCATTCAGCACATTATCAATTTCCTGCTGGTCGATTTTTTATAATAATTCAGTTAATCCGGGTAATCCCTGAACAATTTCCACAATTTTCATCTTACATGCAAATCTGATGTACGCAGAGTTTATAACGAGAGCAGGTAACATCCGTTTTCGTAACTTACTCAACAACAATCCAGCTGCACTAAATAAGCGCTCTGCTGCTGCTGCTGCTGATGACACTTGGATGGCCAAAACAATTTTCACACTTCCTTTTAGCAGTGGAAACCTATGTTCATTTTTCCAATAATTTAATGGTTGTGAAGTTGGTTGCCGTAATTTTTGAAACATTGTGGCTTCATCCACAGGCATTTGTGTCTGGGTCATCAAACGTAAGTGCTTTGTTTGTTGGAGGAGTTGAGCTGAGTTGAGTTAAGAACCGACATCACTGCACTCAGGACATTCCCATACGTGCTCCGTCCCCTCGTTCAACAGCCAGCGAAGAGTCATAGGGGAGACTGGGGAGAAATGGACATAGGGGAGAAATGGACCACCCCCTCTCTGGCCCCTGGCTGTGATGCAATGAAAGTGAAACCATAATAAGTTTGTTTTCCACATCAAACATAGTCCGAATTTTTCATTTGCCATCGACTTCCCGCACCGGTCGTTCCCACGCAAAGTTTGAAAAATTTTCTGCACTAAAGTTTCTTTTTCCAGTTCCAGACACCATCGTAAAGCAGACGCATAGTCAGGAATCAGGACAAGGTAATTACGTTAATATCTTTATTTACTTGTTATTTAAGAGTTCATATAAAAAATATAGCATATAATATTAGATTTAAGAGACTTTATGGCTGAATAGTTTAATACATTGATGGGGGAGAAATGGACCGGTTCATTTCTCCCCATGGTTCATTTCTCCCCATAGAAGAAATTGACAAGACAGTCTGTTGTTATTAAAAGTGTTGAAGATTGCATTCGAATATCAGCATTATTGATTCTTTTTAATACTGGGGTCTAAATCTAGACCAATAAAACTGTTAACAAATTTGATTTCAGTGATTTATTAAAGATGCACGCCATTCGTGCTATGATCAGTATTTCTTTGCAAATGATAGGCCTACCATTCTAAATGTTATATAATTCTGTCACTCTTTTGTTTCAGATGCCAAGATTGTACATAAGAAACACCAACAAGGGTCTCGTTACGGAGGAACGTATGAGAGAAGCTGTTAATGCTGTGAAAAATGGAATGAAAGTGAGGAAAGCTGCAAGGGAGTACGGCATTGCTCGCTCTACCCTCAATAACAATCTTACAAAAGACAGAGAAGGAAATGGTCTGCCTACTAGACTCGTACCAAATTATAGGCATAGCCTTGTTTTCACAGCTAAGCAAGAAGCTGATTTTGCTAGTTACTTGGAAGATTGTGCAAGAATGTTCCATGGACTCACAACTAAAAACGTTCGTATTTTGGCGTACTAGATGGCGAAAGTCAATAACATTGCACATCCTGTAACCTGGGATGAGCAAATGATGGCAGGGAATGACTGGCTTTGTGGATTTTTGCGACGGAATCCCGAGCTGACCATAAGGCAACCTGAGGCAACATCTCTGGCTAGAGCTACAGCTTTCAACAAACATAATATTTGCACCTTCTTCAACATTGTGATGGAAACCATTACAAAACTAAATGTGAGTGGAGCTCAAATCTACAATTTGGATGAGTCAGGTCTGACCACTGTACAGAAAGTGCCAAAAGTAATTGCTCCACGAGGAGTGAAGCAAATAGGCCAGGTGACATCCAGAGAAAGAGGAGAACTGGTCACAATCTGTTGCATTGTGTCAGCTGCGGGTCACATTATCCCTCCAGTTTTTGTGTTTCCCAGAAAATTTTTTAAGAATTTTATGCTTGCTGGAGCACCTGAAGGTTCCCTTGGCCTTGTGAATGAATCAGGTTGGATGACCCGTGATAATTTCGTCAAAGTTATAAATCACTTCATTAAGCATTCAAGACCTTCCAAAGACTTCCCTTTGATTTTGATCTTGGACAATCACGATTCCCACATTTCATTTGAATCACTTGAACTGTGCAAGAAAAACAACATTCATGTGATCACGTTGCCACCACACACCTCATCTAAAACTCAGCCCTTGGACCGTTCAGTTTTTGGACCCATGAAGTCGGTCTACAACAATGCGTGTGATTCGTGGATGATGAAAAATGTTGGGACACCACTGACAATCTATCAAGTTGCAAATCTAGGAGGCCACGCTTTTCTTAAAGCGGCAACTCCCATTAACATTCAATCAGGCTTTGCAGTGTCAGGTATTTGGCCCTTTAACGAAGATGTTTTTACAGAAGATGATTTTATGCCTTCAGAAATAACGAACAGACCCATCAGCAAGGACAGTGAAAATGCCACTTTAGAAAGCAATGAACAGACAGGATCAGCATCTCCACATTGTGGTACCAGCACAGATCAAACTGCACAAGAATTTCATGAAAATCAGAAAGAGTGTAATGTTGAGAACCTTGTAGATGACTTGCAGGAAATATCAGGGAGTCTTCAACATAAAGCTACTTCTTCCTTTACTTCGCCTCATGTTTTCAGAGGACTACCAAAAGCTGGTCCGCGAAAAGATTCAAATAATATGAGGAAAAGAGAAAAAACTATGCTGGCTACTTCTACGCCAGAAATGGATCGAATTAGGGAAAGAGCGGTGATGAAAGAAAAGGCAGCAAAAGTTCCACCCAAAAAGGCAAAGATACAACTGCTGAAAGAACTTGATGTTGATTCAGATCCAGAAACTGACATTTCGTTTTGTGATGACACAGATTCTGATGTTTCATTTGGTGAAAATGAGGAGTGTACGGTTAGCTTGACTGGTGTGCGTGAGTTTTTGAAGGCCAGTGTGTGCTATGTGAGTATGGAACAAAGAAGACTTGTGTTTACTATGTAGGAATTGTAAGGGGAGACATTGATGATGATCGTGATGTTGAGGTAGAGTTCTTGCGCAAGAGTGAGAAGGTTGCTGGTAAATTTGTTAAGCCTAAGGTAGAAGATGTCGCCAGTGTCTCAATTACATGTATTAAAGCACAGCTTACTAGATCTACAATCACTGGAACCACTTCTAGGACCAAAGATGGCTATGTCTTCAAAGAAAGTCTTGCAGGCATAAATGTTCGATAAAACTTTATTTTAGATTAATATATCATATTAAACTTTTTTACTGTCGCTTAAAATAATAAAACAAAAAAACTGTAAATATCCTTTTAATGATTATTTATTTCTTATAGCAATATGGATGAGTTGTTGCTGCTTCTTTTTAAAAAAGGTCCATTTCTCCCCACCATGGTCCATTGCTCCCCACGTGCTGGTCCATTTCACCCCAATGGTGGTCAATTTCTCCCCATGTTCATATACATTTTTGAAATGCATTTTGTAAAGAAACATATAGAAATAGATTGCTAAATGTTTTCCCCTTTTAAAATAAATGAATGTACAACATTTTAGTCATGGTTTTGTTATGTTTCGATAAAATCTGTTCCGGTGATGAGCAAAGATTGAAAACTACAAAATTGCTGGTCCATTTCTCCCCAGTCTCCTCTACTACTAATCGTTCCCACCGCTATCTGATTAAACGTTCTCCTGGTCTTCCCTCTCAGTTTTGAGATTCTTCCAGAACCCCTGCCGATCCTCCTCAATCTCATTCTTTCCACATATGGGTTCTCAATCGGTTCCAACGCCTTCTCCACCTGGTCCCACAAGCGCACGACCACCTCCCCCTTGTCCATAGGCAAACTACCACCAAGAGGTGCATTCCCTGCTAGCCTATCAGCAAGTTCATTCCCCCGTACACCCGCATGGCCAGGGCAAAATATCCATACAGTTCTCACAATCTGTGACCTCTGAAGCGACGAGAGCCATTCCACACGAAACATTCCTTTCTCCACCTTACTAAGCATACTCTTTGAATCCGTAATGAATACAACGTGTGTTGCAGTAGTCTCCTCTAGCCACCGGAATGCCGCTGTTACTGCCTCCACCTCCATTCTCATGCTGGAGGTCGTAGTCTCATATGCCAGGCTCTCCTTTTTCAAGACTCGTCCATTAGCCTTTGCAATAAAGCCCGAGCCACTACGTTTGTTTCTCACCACTGACCCATTGGTGTAGATGACTATGTCACCTTGATGCATGTTGCTCTGGATCAGCTGTTGCACTTCAACCTCAGTGCGGCCCGCTGCCCATTCTCTGCATTCACGACACAGTGTTATTATTACATTGTGCCAGTCCGTCATGTCTTCCGTAACTTCAACCCACTCTCTTTCACGATTGATGGTCTCTAGATCACACACCTGACATACAGAAAGTTCTGCCTGTGCCATCCAGGACCTGCCTAGTCCTATTCTATGACCCTTGACCATATCCGTTGCTGCAGGCAGCGGGTGATCCCTGTCTGCGTCAACTCTCAGGTACCATTTGGCCTGAAGGGCCCTATGTTGGAGGATCAAAATATAAGTCAAAATCACTTTTCGGCTTTTGTTCTACAATTCCTGCTACTTCACATACAGCAGATGATTCAGAAGAAAGATTTAAATCATTGATAAATGAAATAACAGTTGGAACAATAGACTTAGAAAAGAGCGATCCAATCAATGGCCCATTTATTGGTGTCAGATAGTCAACATTCGATATTTTTTTTAATGAAATGTTACATTTATGTATTGCACTATTACAACCCGCCCAAAAATCCACACACGCTACCAAAACTAGTTCCCCCTCCCCAACCCCCCCCCCCCCTCCCCCCCCCCAAAAAAAAAAACAACAACAACACCACAAACGCATCCCGCCAACACGTTAAATTTCCCGCAAATAGTTCTGAAAAGTAGCCCGATTTGGCGTGAAATCTGCCCAACTGGCAACACTGCTTAGCAGTGCGTATTACGTATTTTTGCTACCTAGATCAATGCTCTGCAACCTTTTTCCAGTCATGTCACACTTTTATAATTTTAATTGCTGGTGACGCACCAAAATGTAATCTTATATAATAAAAGGCTAAGTGTATTTAATTATCCGGCGTCCCACCACAAGATAAAGAATATATACAAATATATAAAGGAAAATAAAGGATAAAAAACTTTAAAAGGGTAAACAATAAAAACAATTAAGGGTAGCTTTGACATAGATCAAGTTGCTATGGCATGGCTACTGTCCCATGGGAAATACAAATGTGTGCTGTCCCATCCCACCCCATCCAATGGGACCTTTCCCATGGGAATAACATTCCCATGGCCAAGCCTGCAGACAGGGCCAAAGATTACAAAGACAGAGTGGCCAAAGATCACCAAGGCAGACAGGCAATTGGACCATAAATCTTGTCGGTGGACCGTTATTACAGCGACTTTCTGCAAAGTTCATGCTACATGATGATGTTTTAGCAACATTTGTATTTATGCTGTTTGTTTGTTTTGTTTTTTTTTCATCCAAGAAACTCGCCCTTGTCTCCTTAACAATATAAAATAACACAAATAAAAGCAGCTTTGCAGAACACAATTACGGAAAACACTTGTTTTCAGTATTACAGGCTGGGAGTCTGAGATAAGTAACCTTTTTTTTTTTTTTTTTTAAATCTTTCCATTCCCGTTCTTCTCATCCCGTTGTTATGCCTTAATGTAATCATTATGGTGCCTTCCCCGTGTTTATATGTTAAGTTTTATGTATGTGTTTGCTGATGAAGGCTAATAGCCGCACTGTCCTATGTTTTCCGCAACTGTGTTCTGAAAAGCCGCATTAGTTCGTGTTAGTTTATACTGTTTACATTTCCACAACTTCACCGCAATTCCACTATTTTTTTTTCAGTTTTCTGAAGAAACATTTCAAAAGTCTCACGTATATGACCCAACTTACACTCTTTCTGTCCCTGACTGTCCTCACTTTAACCGACATATCTAAATGATGTGCACTTTAAAGTAACAACTATCTGGATATGAATCAGTGAGATTTATAATGCTAAAAGACGGGTTAAAGTTAACAAATCTGACAGAGAGTGTTAATTAAAGAAGTATCTAAAAGAAAATTTAAGTAAACCCTATTACCTGGATGGTTTGGCCACGTTGCATGGTCGTCACAGGAACACTGAGCTGATCCACGACTCTGGTGATAGAGTGAGATGGCGAAACATGATCGCACAAGCTTATCGGCATGGCACATGCGGGTGGTTATTACGTCTGAAGTGAATAATACATATATGGCAACTTGATCCTTAATCATTATGTTACCTAGGATGACATGGCACAAATCGTACGCCGTGGGTTATCGTGTACAAAATTCCACAAACAATAATCTATGGCTTTTCTGGGACAAAATGACACAGACAGCATTCTTCAAGATAATCTGGGGTGGAATGACACAAACAGTGCAATATGTTAGTCTAGGATGAAATTATACAGACAGTTTTCAGACACAGGAGGCAATAAGTAGTCAACTTATGATGCTCAACGCGACATCATTAAGTGAATCGTCTGGGACAGTGTTCTCAAGCTTGTGTCACAGCACATCCGACTTCCACAGCATTTTTTTCTCGGGTTTGCTTTCCTTGGCCGTTGACTTCCCACGGGTTTGGATATCGCATCGTTAATCCCTATCCCTTGAAATGTCCGACATGGAAGAACCTACCAGTAGCTGCTCTAGGGTTGACATAGCTCTTCGAATCATTACAACACACATGCCTCTCTAGCAATTCAAGGTAGAGACACAACAGATGGGGTATAAAACACGAAAACAGAAACCTAAGACAGACCTCAAATAACAGACCGATACTTACAGATTTGAACCGTCTGTTTAAGAATGAAGCATGGTTGACCTAAGGTGTACAAATTACCAACCACAAATCCCGTTCAGGGGTCATAAATAGTTGGACATCACGATCATCAAGTGCCTTGCTGATTGATTCGACTGAGCGATCATTCGTCTCCACAAACTGTGATCTCCGTCGGCTTGGATCGATTCATGTGCAATGACACAAGACTATCGAGAATTTTCTTTCAACCGTCTTTATCTAAATCTCTTAACACAAATCTTTCCGGTTGTCACAGCAAGTTTCGGCTTTTGTCTTCCCATAATGAGGCCTGAAATGATGACTGCTCTTTCTGATAGTTGTGATGCGACTAAGCCTCCTCTAAACTGTTCAGATTGCTCATCTTGGCTGTCCTAGGTATTTTCATCATTCTTCTAACAACAAAACCCACATCTCCAAGGCATCTAGAGATTTTTTTCGCTTGTTTGGGTTTCGCAGCCGTATTATAAAACTGATTGTTATGTAAAATTCAAGAATTCTTTTCCTAACATCCGATGACCAGGACTTACTGCATACAATGTTCATCATTTTATAGAATGCTGCTTCTGCTTGTCCTATTATGTTCTTTATCTCTGTATCTTCCATCTGATATTTGTTATGCTATTGCCTAAATAACTGAATTTCTGCAATTGCCCTAAAAGAACATAAAATAATTCAACTGGACATTTAGGCACAATCTGTCTCCTTTATAGTTCTCTCTGATTTTTTGCTATCAAGACTATGTCTTCAGCATAACGTAAATTATTTATATTTTATCCACCAATCAGGATCCCTGACATACTTTCTGTAGATCTCATTAAATATGTTCACTTTACAATTAAATCAAATCAGAAGGCATTACACAACCTTCTTTAACACTGAATGTTCCTTAAATGTGATTGATTATAATGGCTGCTGTTTGCTGTCAATATATGATCTTTCTTATATTCAGACATTGGCCGTCAGTGTTTAATTGCTCTAGTAGTTTGATTATTTCCTTGTGTTTCATGTTGTTAAATGCTTTTGTGAAGTCTATGAAGCATAAGTACATTCTGTTTTCACTTCTATAGCTTTTCCTAATATTGTCTTGAGTTTAAATATCGACTTCATATACTGACATCTCATCATGCGCAGCTGAAAATATAGACCACATATTCTTACATCTCATTATGAACAGCTGGAAATATCAACCATGCATACTGACATCTTACCATGGACAGCTGGAAATATCGACCACACATACTGACATCTTACCATGGACAGCTGGAAATATCGACCACACATGCTGACATCTTACCATGGACAGCTGGAAATATCAACCATGCATACTGACATCTTACCATGGACAGCTGGAAATATCGACCACACATACTGACATCTTACCATGGACAGCTGGAAATATCGACCACACATACTGACATCTTACCATGGACAGCTGGAAATAGTGAACACACATAATGACATCTTACCATGGAAAGCTGGAAATATCGACCACACATACTGACATCTTAACATGGACAGCTGGAAATATCGACCACACATACTGACATCTCATCATGAAGAGCTGCAAATGTTGGCCACACATACTGACATCTTACCATGGACAGCTGGAAATATCGACCACACATACTGACATCTCATCATGAAGAGCTGCAAATGTCGACCACACATACTGACATCTTACCATGGACAGCTGGAAATATCGACCACACATACTGACATCTACCCATGGACAGCTGGAAAAATCGACCACACATACTGACATCTTACCATGGACAGCTGGAAATATCGACCACACATACTGGCATCTTACCATGGACAGCTGGAAATATCGACCACACATACTGGCATCTTACCATGGACAGCTGGAAATATCGACCACACATACTGACATCTTACCATGGACAGCTGGAAATATCGACCACACATACTGACATCTTACCATGGACATCTGGAAATATCGACCACACATACTGACATCTTACCATGGACAGCTGGAAATATCGACCACACATACTAACATCTTACCATGGACATCTGGAAATATCGACCACACATACTGACATCTTACCATGGACAGCTGGAAATATCTACCACACATACTGACATCTTACCATGGACAGCTGGAAATATCGACCACACATACTGACACCTTACCATGGACAGCTGGAAATATAGACCACACATACTGACATCTTACCATGGACAGCTGGAAATATCGACCACACATACTGACATCTTACAATGGACAGCTGGAAATATCGACCACACATATTGACATCTTATCATGGACAGCTGGAAATATCGATCACACATACTGACATCTTACCATGGACAGCTGGAAATATCGACCACACATGCTGACATCTTACCATGGACAGCTGGAAATGTCGACCACACATGCTGACATCTTACCATGGACAGCTGGAAATATCGACCACACATACTGACATCTTACCATGGACAGCTGGAAATATCGACCACACATACTGACATCTTACCATGGACAGCTGGAAATATCGACCACACATGCAGACATCTTACCATGGACAGCTAGAAATATCGACCACACATACTGACATCTTACCATGGACAGCTGGAAATATCGACCACACATGCTGACATCTTACCATGGACAGCTGGAAATATCGACCACACATACTGACATCTTACCATGGACAGCTGGAAATATCGACCACACATGCTGACATCTTACCATGGACAGCTGGAAATATCGACCACACATACTGACATCTTACCACGGACAGCTGGAAATATCGACCACACATACTGACATCTTACCATGGACAGCTGGAAATATCGACCACACATGCTGACATCTTACCACGGACAGCTGGAAATATCGACCACACATACTGACATCTTACCATGGACAGCTGGAAATATCGACCACACATACTGACATCTTACCATGGACAGCTGGAAATATCGACCACACATGCTGACATCTTACCATGGACAGCTGGAAATATCGACCACACACACTGACATCTTACCATGGACAGCTGGATATATCGACCACACATACTGACATCTTACCATGGACAGCTGGAAATATCGACCACACACACTGACATCTTACCATGGACAGCTGAAAATATCGACCACACATACTGACATCTTACCATGGACAGCTGAAAATATCGACCACACATACTGACATCTTACCATGGGCAGCTGGAAATATCGACCACACATACTGACATCTTACCATGGACAGCTGAAAATATCGACCACACATACTGACATATTACCACGGGCAGCTGGAAATAGTGACCACACATACTGACATCTTACCACGGACAGCTGGAAATAGTGACCACACATACTGACATCTTACCACGGACAGCTGGAAATAGTGACCACACATACTGACATCTTACCACGGACAGCTGGAAATAGTGACCACACATACTGACATCTTACCACGGACAGGTGGAAATAGTGACCACACATACTGACATCTTACCATGGACAGCTGGAAATATCGACCACGCATACTGACATCTTACCATGGACAGCTGGAAATAGTGACCACACATACTGACATCTTACCACGGACAGCTGGAAATAGTGACCACACATACTGGCATCTTACCACGGACAGCTGGAAATAGTGACCACACATACTGACATCTTACCATGGACAGCTGGAAATAGTGACCACACATACTTGCATCTTACCATGGACAGCTGGAAATATCGACCACACATACTGACATCTCATCATGAATAGCTGGAAATATCGACCACACATATTGACATCTCATTATGAACAGCTGGAAATATCGACCACACATACTGACATCTCATCATGAATAGCTGGAAATATCGACCACACTCACTACAAATCCAGACAAAAGTGAGAGGAATATTTGACAAGGAAGAACAGAACAGTGTACAGCGCAGAACAGCAACTCACAGCTCCCTTGATGAAGAATACTCTCAGGACCTCTGGATCCGAATCTACACAGATGGGTCAGCACAAATTGCTGTTCGAATTTGAGGAGCGGGAGTTTACATAGATTACCCAAATAATACTAGGAACAAGGCCAGAGTACCAACAGAAAAGTACTGCCATAACTACGATGCTGAAATTGAGGCAATCAAGACAGCAACAGAAAAATTTCTAAATACTTAGTCATGGTACACAACCTGTGGTGCTACTGACAGATGCAAAGTCTATACTCGAGACGCTCCTGTCTAGGAAATTGACAGTACTAAGGACACTACTTTCTGAACTTAGCAGCTAGTGTAAGGTCACCAAACAGTGGATATCATCTCATTGTGGCTTACCAGGAAACGAGAGTGTTGATTGATTAGCTAAGGAAGGAGCAAAAGAAGAACAGCCTGGTGTGCCCGTTGTATATCACCAAAAGAAAAGAATGATCAAATCAGTCAAAAAGTCACCAATGTCTGCTCAAAATGACCACCATGTTATGGACAGACCAGAACAAGTAATTATTCTGCGCCTTAGAACAGGACCCAATAGACTACGAAACCATATGTGTACAAACTTCAAGTTTGGCGAATCAGTCATGTGCACATGTCGATTGGCGTCGCAGACAGCAGAGCACATACTCCTAGACTGGGCAAAATACAACATATCTAGGCAAACTTTCTGGCCTAGAGAGACGACAGTGGAAGATAAACTCTATGGACTGCTGAGTGAACTAAAAAGACAGTTAAATTCATGCAAGAGACAACATTGCAGTTATACACATATTTCAAGCGAACGAAAGAAGAAGATATCGACCACACATGTTGACGTCTCATTATGAATAGCTGGAAATATCGACAACACATACTGACATTTCATTATGAACAGCCGGAAAAATTGACTTCACATACCGATATCTCATCATGAACAGCTGGAAATATCTATCTCTTACTGACATCTCATCAAAGACAGCTGGAAATATATGCATTATATACTGACCTCTTGTAGCGTACCGTCAGCTACGATGATAAGGAATCTATCAACGTGCTGCGGATAGACTTTCTAAGAATAGAAAAATAAGTCACTGGCGAAGACAAGACTGAATAGCTCGTAATTCTAGACGGAGTAAAGGTCCCAGAACAAGTCTAATCTTCTGACAATGTTCAGGCAGACAGGAATGGCGTACAACTATACTGGTTTGATACAGACAGTCTGCCAAGGTTGTCTAGCTACGTTGCCTGAAATAAAACAAAGCTCGAGCCCCCAACTCTAATCACTCTCACCGACACGGAGAAAGACAGAGTAAAATATTTAAAAGAGACAAACTTTCATATCTTCTCACTCTACTATGACTAAGGTTACTTAGGTAACAACTAGAGTTTGTAACATTAAAATCACATTAACATTTAATATATGATAACACTTTGGGTGCTCCACTGGAGGCAGCCCTGTACATAAAAAGGGTGGTACACTTCCCTCTATTCTATTGAATATCTAATATTATGGTTTGAATCAACTACTCTGTATAATCATTGAAGTAACTCTTTGGCCTGTAGTATATTTTGAGTTGAATGATAATGGTGGTGGTGGTGGCCAACGGTAAGTTTGGCCACTTATCTTCTGGTTCTCCGGCTTACAAAGTGAGTGTAAACCCTAGTTAGTAGGCATAAGTGAGATGGTGAGTGATGCTCCACAATGAGTCAGTCACACAGGTTGGCACATCTAAAGCTTGGTGCTGAAGGTGTCAAATCTGTGAAATATAGTGAGAGTACGTGACTCTTCTGTCGAGACATCTGTAAACATCGACCCTGGATTGTTCCTGATGGCCAATAACATCTCATACAAATTGCAGAAACAAAATAGCATGAGCTATCTGTCCCTGCTCTCTATAAGTCCCTATCCTAGGATAAATAGCAAATCACTGACTTTAAGGAAAACAGCTAGATAACATCATTCTATGCTTCCTTACAAGTGAATATAATAATTATTCAGTAATAATTAAACATATCATATAATGCATATCATAATTATATTATTAAAATACAATAATTACAAAGTAATCTAGAGATAGATACATATACAATATATTAAACAGATTACATATTATAGATATTTATGTTCAAATTCTGACGCTATATTCCAAGCATATATTTAATATAATGGTTCTATGTAACGTATATTTTAAAATACACAGTTTATGTAATTATCATAATAGAATATGATAGGCTGAAAGTTAATGGAGTGGCAGGCAAGATCAGGACTGCGAATTGGTGAGAAATCACCGATAAGAATTAACGAACATGCCTAGGATCTACTACACTAGTATTTGACAATCGTACACGTGTTTAGTACGATTTCCTATTTTCGCGGCATCGAAATATTCATTATTATCTCTAAGTATTCACAATCACTATCACATCCTGGAATTATCACCACTATGAACGGCCTCATGTATTTCCTAAACTAACGGCTCGATTAGTATGGCCTAGTCTACTGCTATACGGACTAATCGAAAATTTGGTTTCTATCCGACTTTATCAATTTTACAACTATCTCAAATCGGCTACACCTCTCTAAACCTCATGTAAAGGTAATTTTCTACACAGTTACGTTTTACCCTTTACCCTGCGTGCTTAGTAAACTACCTGTACGAAGTATAATATACGCGATCGAGTTTAGTCGGTAAAATAATTATTATGGTAAATAATTAGGTAAAATAACCTATTATTCCCGGTTTCCAACTTTAACTACACACGGAAATCTCGGGCGCACACGGCAATATATTATATTGATACACATAACTATTCCTTACCCTTCTAATCTACTGACCACACTTGGGTACGAAAACTGCTCTAGGTATCTCTCTAATATATTTTAAATATATTTATGGCCGTAATACGCGCCAAAGATAAAACTCTTAACACTTTAAACGTATTTTATAGAGCCTAGCGACTAGCAGATGTTTCAACCCCAACGTCTAGATTGCGAAAGAACGAGTTTAGCTATTTTTCTCCTGACCGGAAGTGGTCGTGCCAGGGAGTTCGTTGTCGTAATTTCGCCGACCAAATTGTGAAATAGTCGTAGCCAAATTTATAGATTTGGCTGGGTACACTACTTTGTAAATTCAGCCTCTCCCCCGATCTTAATGTACCGTATTACTTCATATTAAAGTAATTAACATTAAATAGGAGTTACTTTAAACTATAGCCATGTACTGTCTATACATAGATATATAGGAATAAAAACGAAATTAAATTCTTCTATAATTACATAAGGGTTTTAAAAAGAATTTACTCCAATTTAAGCAAAAGATGAAGAGGAAGCTGGGGACTTCGTCACATATGCCTACCGTTGAAAGTAAAGTTCGAGGATTCGGACTTTACTCCAGCCAGCACACTCTTCAGATTTTGTTGGCACTTACTCCAACAACCCTGGAACATATGGACCAGTCTCCCCCTCTTCTTCAGTAGAACAATTCCTACTGAAACCCTGCTTCTTCGTTTCTAAGACATCTTCTAAGAAACCTCCTCCCTTGATGTCGTTTCCATGGAAACCTATGACGACCTGGTCGTCCCCACCCATCTTCTCTATTCTGAATTCCCAGAGAGTGTTCTCCCCTAAAGGAATAAGGGTTACTGGTTGGCACAGTAACAGGTAAATGATTTTGTCGGACTGGGTCAGTACGGTTTATCATCGTGTTTACTGTGTCACCTTTAATCCCTCCAGGCATATCTGTTGGCCTAGGGGCATGAGAATCTGGAATTCGTCTCATCTTCCCTGATTCAGACGTCTCCGAATCCAGGTTGATAGAGACATCATTCACTGTCTCCTGAGGCGTCAAGGGATACTCCATCTCTGAGTTATCTCTCCCTTCGACCACATTTGCCACCGATAATGCCATCAGATGCACCGGTGGATCATTTAATCTTTCTACATGGTTCCTAATTAAATACATGGGAAAGACTTCCGGATTACCCTGAATGTTTAATTTGTAATGGGAGCGAGACACGTTATCTGTAATAAGGAATGGCCCTTGCCAACCCATATCTAAAGGATTATCCCCCTTGGGTGATAATACCAATACTTGATCACCTATCTTAGGTGGAGTTCCACCATGAGTAGGCAGAACCAGATGGCACTCTTTACATGACCTGACATATCGTTTGATATCCCGGGTCATCCCCGGCCAGAAATAGGAGAAATAAAGCCTTTGGATGGTTGCTTTCATCCCCATATGCCCACCGTCCGAGATGGAGTGTACCATTTGTAAGACATGGTTACGATACCTTTTGGGTACCACAAACTGTTCGTGGACATGATCCATAGTTCCCGTCCTACGGAATAACAGTTTATCCTTTTCGTAGAAATCATCAGCTACCGGTGGATTTCTAGATTTTGGCAGTTTGCCAAAGCAGGATTGTAAAGTGGGACATGCTGCTTGGGCAGCCCTAATCTCCCGAGATAATGGGTGGATAAGAATTTCGGGTTCACTCAAAGCGGTGCCCTGATTCTGGGTCTGCATAGCACATGTATAAGTTGTGGACTTAGGTTCACCCAGATATACATATTTTCGCCCTAACATGGAGGGATATACTGGATCATCTAGCACAACAGCAGAAACTGTTCCGGTGACATATTTGGATGTCACCTTCACCCTAGCAACTTTAACAAGTTTACGTTCAGAGCTCAGAGTAGCACCTCTTAACTCAATAGTGTGGTCAGTCAATTGTCCCGGTTTCACCAAGTGAGCTGCAATGGCCGCATCACTCTCCAGACCCGTGTCATATAAACACGGCACCTGTCTCCCATTTACAGTAATCGTCTCAACTACTGGAGGTCTTTGACTATCCCCAGGGGTCCTCCATTGGTGGTTCTTATCCGCCAACGTCAAACAAGCCGTGTAATGGACAGGGGTTTTGTTTTTGCAAGAACTAGTATGGTGGTCGTTTGTTCGGCAATTAATACAATATTGATTCCCCCCTCTATTACCAGTAGGTTGTTGAGGTTGAGATGACTGTTTACTGTTGTAATGACCTGGATTTTGGTGTGGACTACCAGTGTGCCACCTGTTGTCCTTACCTTCAGAGTTATTGTTTAGGTACCCCTGATTCTGTGTGGAAGGATTATTTTGGGCCTTCTCAGTATGACTAGGTTTAGCAGTACATGCCTCACCATGTGCAGTTAAATACCTTTCGGCTAGTGAGATTATCTCTTCTAATCTAACTCCACCATTTTCAGCTATGAACATTTGGAGAGCTTTCGGGAGACCCTCTTTGAATTGATCTGCAAGCATCATTTCCTGTAGCCCCTCATAAGTAGAATCAAATTTGCTCAGTCCTACCCACTTCGTAAAATACGTGTGTTGTCGTGAGGCGAACTGCGCAAATGATTCTCCCTGAGATCTTTTGGCTGTACGGAACTTCAGCTTGTAGGCTTCAGAGGTTAATTCAAATCTTTGTAAGAGAGCATTTTTGAGGGTATCAAAGTCCCGCTCAAGACCAGGTGGTAGCTTCGTAAATACGTCAACGGCCGGGCCGCGGAGTCCTTGGGAGAGTTTGATATTATATTTCTCTTTAGGCAGATTGTAAGCTTCACACATGATGACAAAGCGATCAAGGTATTCATCCATCTGATCCTCCTTCGTGTTGAAGTGGGCCAGTGGGAAGCTCATAGATCCTTGGGCGAGAGACGGTCCTGAAGCAATTTCACTACTGTGATGGGGAGAACTAGCACTACTGTACCTGGAAACATCAGGGTTTTGCAACTCCAATCTCCTGAGTTTCAATTCATGCTGTCTTAACTGCTCAGCTAACTTCAACTCCTTGTCCATTTCTGCTTGCTTCAACTGGTTGTCCAATTCAACCTGTCGCATCTTCTCTCTGGATTCAATTTCTGCCATCTGGATTTTTAATTTCATTCTTTCCTCCCGTTCTTCCTTCTCTCTATCCTTGATGATGTCCCTTTGTTCTCTTCTCCACTCTCGTTCTGCTTCTTTTACATACTTGCCCAATTCGACACCTTCATACCCTAACAACGTTCCTTCTTCTCGCAGTTCCTCCTTCGTAGGTGGCTTTTCGGAAGACATTATTTGGTAACAAAGTTGGGATAATGTGAAGCACCCTGAAATACACTGACTCACCCTAAGTGATCTGTCCTGAAATTATGCAAGTAATAAATTCACTGACAGTATGCACATACACAACTGACGATACAACACAGGGACTTACCCGTCAGCCCACACTCACTTATGATATTGTCCCTAACTTTTTTTTGAACCAGGTTAACTTATGTTATATTATGTTATGTTATCTTATATTGGCTATCTAGTGTTTAGTTATGCTATGTTATACTACCTATTGTCACTATTACTTTCTCTAGTTTTACTTAGTATAGTTTAATATTGAGATCTACTGTGAGGCAACACCTTACTAGAATCTCTAGTGAAAGAAGATTGAAAGTTTGAACTATCTAGACCGGACGATAGCCAACCACTTGTAGCGTAGCGTCAGCTACGATGATAAGGAATCTATCAACGCGCTGCGGATAGACTTTCTAAGAATAGAAAAATAAGTCACTGGCGAAGACAAGACTGAATAGCTCGTAATTCTAGACGGAGTAAAGGTCCCAGAACAAGCCTAATCTTCTGACAGTGTTCAGGCAGACAGGAATGGCGTACAACTATACTGGTTTGATACAGACAGTCTGCCAAGGTTGTCTAGCTACGTTGCCTGAAATAAAACAAAGCTCGATCCCCCAACTCTAAACACTCTCACCGACACGGAGAAAGACAGAGTAAAATATTTAAAAGAGACAAACTTTCATATCTTCTCACTCTACTATGACTAAGGTTACTTAGGTAACAACTAGAGTTTGTAACATTAAAATCACATTAACATTTAATATATGATAACACTTTGGGTGCTCCACTGGAGGCAGCCCTGTACATAAAAAGAGTGGTACACTTCCCTCTATTCTATTGAATATCTAATATTATGGTTTGAATCAACTACTCTGTATCATCATTGAAGTAACTCTTTGGCCTGTAGTATATTTTGAGTTGAATGATAATGGTGGTGGTGATGGCCAACGGTAAGTTTGGCCACTTATCTTCTGGTTCTCCGGCTTACACAGTGAGTGTAAACCCTAGTTAGTAGGCATAAGTGAGATGGTGAGTGATGCTCCACAATGAGTCAGTCACACAGGTTGGCACATCTAAAGCTTGGTGCTGAAGGTGTCAAATCTGTGAAATATAGTGAGAGTACGTGACTCTTCTGTCGAGACATCTGTAAACATCGACCCTGGATTGTTCCTGATGGCCAATAACATCTCATACAAATTGCAGAAACAAAATAGCATGAGCTATCTGTCCCTGCTCCCTATAAGTCCCTATCCTAGGATAAATAGCAAATCACTGACTTTAAGGAAAACAGCTAAATAACATCATTCTATGCTTCCTTACAAGTGAATATAATAATTATTCAGTAATAATTAAACATATCATATAATGCATATCATAATTATATTATTAAAATACAATAATTACAAAGTAATCTAGAGATAGATACATATACAATATATTAAACAGATTACATATTATAGATATTTATGTTCAAATTCTGACGCTATATTCCTAGCATATATTTAATATAATGGTTCTATGTAACGTATATTTTAAAATACACAGTTTATGTAATTATCATAATAGAATAGGATAGGCTGAAAGTTAATGGAGTGGCAGGCAAGATCAGGACTGCGAATTGGTGAGAAATCACCGATAAGAATTAACGAACATGCCTAGGATCTACTACACTAGTATTTGACAATCGTACACGTGTTTAGTACGATTTCCTATTTTCGCGGAATCGAAATATTCATTATTATCTCTAAGTATTCACAATCACTATCACATCCTCGAATTATCACCACTATGAACGGCCTCATGTATTTCCTAAACTAACGGCTCGATTAGTATGGCCTAGTCTACTGCTATACGGACTAATCGAAAATTTGGTTTCTATCCGACTTTATCAAGTTTACAACTATCTCAAATCGGCTACACCTCTCTAAACCTCATGTAAAGGTAATTTTCTACACAGTTACGTTTTACCCTTTACCCTGTGTGCTTAGTAAACTACCTGTACGAAGTATAATATACGCGATCGAGTTTAGTCGGTAAAATAATTATTATGGTAAATAATTAGGTAAAATAACGTATTATCGGCGGTTTCCAACTTTAACTACACACGGAAATCTCGGGCGCACACGGCAATATATTATATTGATACACATAACTATTCCTTACCCTTCTAATCTACTGACCACACTTGGGTACGAAAACTGCTCTAGGAATCTCTCTAATATATTTTAAATATATTTATGGCCGTAATACGCGCCAAAGATAAAACTCTTAACACTTTAAACGTATTTTATAGAGCCTAGCGACTAGCAGATGTTTCAACCCCAACGTCTAGATTGCGAAAGAACGAGTTTAGCTATTTTTCTCCTGACCGGAAGTGGTCGTGCCAGGGAGTTCGTTGTCGTAATTTCGCCGACCAAATTGTGAAATAGTCGTAGCCAAATTTATAGATTTGGCTGGGTACACTACTTTGTAAATTCAGCCTCTCCCCCGATCTTAATGTACCGTATTACTTCATATTAAAGTAATTAACATTAAATAGGAGTTACTTTAAACTATAGCCATGTACTGTCTATACATAGATATATAGGAATAAAAACGAAATTAAATTCTTCTATAATTACATAAGGGATTTAAAAAGAATTTACTCCAATTTAAGCAAAAGATGAAGAGAAAGCTGGGGACTTCGTCACACCTCTCATAATGGACAGCTGGAAATATCGACCTCGTATACTGACCTCTCATCATGGACAGCT
Organism: Cepaea hortensis; assembly: GCA_963921405.1. Lineage (NCBI taxonomy): Eukaryota > Metazoa > Mollusca > Gastropoda > Stylommatophora > Helicidae > Cepaea > Cepaea hortensis. Next base: position 90,559,855 of record OY992886.1, on the reverse strand, counting down.
GGAAATATCTACCTCTTACTGACATCTCATCAAGGACAGTTGGAAATCTCGACATTGTTTACTGATATTTCATCATGGACAGCTGGAAATATAGGCATTATATACTGACCTCTCATAATGGACAGCTGGAAATATCGACCTCGTATACTGACCTCTCATCGAGGACAGCAGGAAATATCGACCACACATACTGACATCTCATCATGGACACCTGAAAATATCGACCTCTTATACCGAAAACTCATCATAAACAGCTGGAAATATCGACCACACATACTGACATTTCATCATAAACAGCTGGAAATATCGACCTCTTATACTGAAATATCTCATCACGGACAGCTGAAAATATTGACCACATATACGCACATATCAATGTGAATAGTTTGAAATATTGACTTCCTATATTGATATATCATCACTTAGGGTTGTGAGTATCAATCCAAAATACTGACATTCCGTCATCAGTTGCTGGAAACATTAGCCACAAATACTGACAATCATCTTTTACAGTTGGAAACATCAGTCTCAAATATTGACATCAGTTTTTAACAGTTGAAAACATCAACCCAAGTACCGACAACCGGCATGAACGGTTGAAATCATGAGCCCCTGATTCAGTCCTCCAATTATTTAAAACCTAAAACTTACTTACAACCTAAATAAATTAAAGAATTAGGTCACAGTTAAAAGCTAGATCGATTTGCTTCAGCTAAAATTCGTGAACCAAATGAACCAAAGTTAAGAGCAAACAACATCAATTAACATACAGGCAAAATACGGGGGTGACTTTAAATGTAAATATATACGAATGTTTGCAAACATTGGGTATAAAAGAACAATTACTGGATAACGGCATAGCCAGGTTTCACTCGAGCAAAATTGCAGTGAGTACACACGAATGTGTTTCAGATATGTTCGTAGTCATTACGGGAGTGAAACAGGAATGTGTACTCATCACCTCCTGCTCACCCCACGACTTGCTATTTAACACCTCATTCATTCATCACGTGCCGTGCCGCTAAGCCTGGGCGGTCATGTTTCGCCACCTCACTCGATCACCAGAGTCGTGGATCAGCTCAGTGTTCTTGTCTTGACCATACCTCGTGGCCAAGCTATACAGGTATTTACTTCTCTGCCTTCCCCATGTTCTCTTCATCTCGACAATCATCTGTGTCTCAACTGTGTGTAAAGTGTGGGAGTTTGTTCTTATTAGTTTCAGTGATCATGTATGTGTGTAGATGTGAGGATGTTTGTGTGGGTGTGTATGTGAGGGATGTGTGTGGGGGTGTGGGAATGTATGTGTGGAGGGGTTGTTTGTGGGGGATGTGTATGGGTTGATGGGTGATGTGTGGATGGGTGAAGGGATGTGTAGTCGGTGGGGGATGTATGTTTGTGTGAGGGATGTGTGTGTGGGGGGGGATACTTGGGAGGATTATTGGAAGTATGTGGGTGTTGGTGGGTTGAGGGTGTGGGTAGAGAATGTGTATTTGGGTGGGTGAATGGGTGTGTAGGAGATTGTGTGGGTTGGGGGATGGGTGTGCAATGGGTGTGGGGGATGAGTGTGGGGGGATGTCTGTGAATGGGATATGTCTGTGTGGGTGGGAGTGTGTGAGTGTGGATGGGGTAAGTGTGAGTGGGTGGAGGATGTATGTGTGGGTGGTGAGGATGTTTATAGGTGGGGGATGTGTGGGTGGGTGGGGAGATGTGTGAGTGGGTGAGAGATGTGTGGGCGGGGATGTGTATGAGGAATGCATGTGGGGGATGTGTGTGTGTGTGGGGAATGTGTTTATGGGTGGAGTTTTTTTGTGGGAGGGGAGATGTGTGAGAGGTGGGGGAGGTGTGGGATGTGCAGGTGGATGATGGATGTATGTGAGGATGGGGGATGTGTGTTTGGCTGCTGGGTGGTTGGGGTGTGTGTGGGTGGGAGGGTAGATGAGAGATGCATGTGTTGATGCGCGGGCGGGTGATGTGTGGGTGTGAGAGGTTGATGGATGAGTACTTGAGTGGGTGGATGTGTGTGTGAGATGAGTGTATGGTTGGGGGATGTGTGTGTTTGTAGGAAGATGTCTGTGAGCGGCGGATGTGTGTGGGTGGGGTATATGTGGGTTGTAGGGTGTGTGTGGGTGGGAGGTGTGTGTTTTTTTGGGTGTTTATGGGTGGGGGATTTGCGTGGGCAGATGGGGAGATGTGTTTGTGGGTGGTGATGTGTGTATAGGTGGGGGATGTGTAGTTGAGAGGTGGCGGATATTGCGTGGGTGAGTGGGTGTAGGTTGGCTGATGTGTGTATGGGTGGTTGGGGAAAATTGTGAGGGTGCGGGATGTATGTGGGGATAGGTGTGGGATGTGTGGGTTGACGGTCGTATGTGTGTGTGGTTGTGTGATGTGTGTCTTGCTGGGATGTATGTGTGGGTGGGGAAATGTGTGTGGGTGGGGGATCAGTTGGTGGGTGGCGGTATGTATGTTTGCCTGAGTCTGTGTGAGTGCGTGGAGGTGTGTGGTGGGTGGGGGGGTGTGGGTGGCTGAGGGATGTGTGGGTGGCTGCGGGGTGTGAGGGTGGATGGGGATGTGTCTCACAACATTGCAATATGCACTGTTTATGTTTACAACTTTCATTTGACAATATTTTCCCCCATGTGAATGTACCATGCGTAATATGCATTGTTTATGCTTACAAAATCCATTTGACAATGTTTTTTTTTCCTATGTAAATGTAACATGCACATTTGATGAATAAAAGATGAGTGATCGAAAGGGCCGAATGTAAGACGGGCCTGCGTGCCCAATTTGTTACCCTTTTAAAATAAAAGTTTGTTCGTTCGTTCGATATTACCAGTTGTCACCGAGTTCTCCAATTTATTTCTTCTCATAATGTGACCAAATAGTTGTGACTGTATATATGTAATTACTCTAATCAGTTTACGATTTTTATTTGTTTCTTGTAGGATTTGGTCATTGATTTTTCTGTCTGTCCATGGTATTCTTTGCATTTTCTCAGAAATCTCATCAGTTGTTTTTCAGCTTGTCAGCTTGTCTACGCTTCACATCCATACAAAAGTACAGGTTCTATGTATCACCTCAAAACTCTTTTTCTCGTTGCAAATGTCGTCTTTTTATTGGTCAGTATATTTTTCATCTTGCTAAAGGCTACCTTCGCCATGGTTATTCTTGTTCTAATCTCTACCTACATAGATATAATATACAAAGAAACAAACCCTGACAGAACATTTCGAATTCTTAACTTTAGACGAAACAACAGATCCATCAGCAATAGTTGAGCACTTATTTACAGACAAATAGTGCATGTTTTACAGCCTTCAAAATCTTATTATTGCGACATGCAGAAGATACAATATGAATATAAATACAACCAAAACTTAAGTAATGCAAGTTAGTAGATCTCCCGGTCCACCAAATGCAGATACGCCAATGAACAAAATTAAATAATTAAAATATATATGCAGTATGATCATAGAGGATGGCAGAATAGACAGTGAAATCGAAATCAGATGTCAAAAAGCAACTGCGCGTATATGTCAAGTATTACCCATGATGAAACATCCAAATATACCTATGTCCGCAAAACCACAGATAATAAGTAACATATTCATAACAACCCTATGCTACCAATCTCAAACTTGAACATTATCCAAATCACACTTAAACATAATCAACACTTGTGGGACGAGATGCCTGAGAAGAGCTCCCAGATATCCAATACAAATGATAGTATTCAACAGATAGTGGGATAAACACCCAGTGCCACTTACACTGAAAGACAGAAGATCAAATGGCTCTACCATATCGTTAGAATGCGACACCATCAGCTACCAGCACTGGCTCTACACTAAAGAAGATCTGATATGATAAAAAGAGGAAGTCCGAGAAGGAAATGGATTGACCTCATACAAGACATCGTACAATTACACGAAATGACACTATCCAGTCCCACCCATCGCGGCACTTGAACGAAAACTATTTACAGGTAGGCCCCGTTTAACGTCGGGGTTTCGTTCTTGGAAAACGCGACGTTAAGTGAAACGACGTATAGCGAAACACTATTTTCCATAGAATTAAATGAAATAGTGTATTGTGTTCCACAGTAATACTTATTTTGATGGTTGTTGATACTTATTGGCTAAATAGAGGTGGGTTGGAGGGAGAGTGGTAGGGTTATTTGGACGTAGAGGCATTAAATTCTCCCTCTTCATCTGAGGATTAAACTGTAACCTCTTCCTGCCTTTTTTCCTGGCTCTTCTCTGCTTGAACAATAAATGTGTCCAATGTCTGCTGCACAGTAACCACTCTCCTCAGTATCAGCACTCACCGCTTCACCTGTTGTCTGAATGTTGTGCAGGTGTGAACGCTTCTTAGAGTGCTCAAACCATCCCACGACTCGCTCCAAAACTATCATCGGCACTACTAGTACTGCTCTCACCCGCTTTCTTCGCTAGATCTTCATAGAGAGACTTTGCTTTCTCTTGGATAACCACCTTGCTCACATGCATATTCCGTTGGTTCTGGTCTTCAATCCAGATGGCCAATTGTGCTTCCATGTTCTCCATAAGAATACTTCTGATACAAGTGATCTTGGAAGCACTCAAAGGGGTTACGTTTTCAGCACCCTCTTTGATTTTGTCAGCACCTGCATGAATTGTCCTTACCGTCGTTGGAGGTAAACCATGGACTTTACCGATATCAACAGTCCGATGCCAGACTCAAAACGACGTTATGACGAAACTTAGCGACGTAAAGTGAAGTTAGTCCCCTATGCGACAACGACGTTATAGTGAAACAACGTATACCGAGGCGACGTATAGCGGGGCCTACCTGTATACCCACGACGCTTGGCGGAAAAAGTGAAAAATTATGATGATGATGATGATGATGATGATGATGATGATGATGATGATGATGATGATGATGATGATGATGATGATGATGATGATGATGATGATGATGATGATGATGATGATGATGCAATCCTCTGAGACCACCAACAATTATGAGGTGTCCAAAGATTCACTTCTTTAGCGGGTCCTTAGAGTTGTGCCTCCTTGTCTCTCACTGGACACAAGCAGGGTTAGAGTTTTGAGAATCCTGATGCACTTGATGTAACTAAAAAAAAACTGATTTCCTCGTGTGTAAAAAGTTAGTTATTAGTCCTTATAAAGCACGTCGCAATCAACTCCAGCATTTTTAAGGTTCACCAGTGTCCATAACCCTCATGCCACAGTTTCATTTACCAGTGTCTGTAACCCTCGTGGATAAGTTTCATTTATCAGTGTTAATAACCATCGTGATTAAATTTCATTTACCAGTGTCCATTAGTTTCGTTTACCAGTGTCCAAAAACCCGTATGCTACAGTTTCATTTACCAGAGTCCATACCCCTCGTGATTTAGTTTCATTTCCCAGAGTCCATATCCCTCGTGATTTAGTTTCATTTAGCAGTGTCCATAACCCTCGTGATTTCTTTTCATTTATCAGTGTCCATAACCTTTATGCTATATTTTTATTTACCAGTGTTCATATCACTCGTGATTTAGTTTCATTTACCAGTGTTCATATCCCTCGTTATTTAGTTTCACGTGAACTGGTGTGTGGGGGGTGTGGGGGATGTGTGTGGGTTGAGGGATGGGTGTGTGATGGGTGTGGGGGTGGGTGTGAGAATGTGAGTGTGGATGGGGGATGTGTCTGTGTGGATGGAGGTGTGTGTGTGGGTGGGTGGAGGATGTATGTGTGGGTGGTGAGGGTGTTTGTAGGTGGGCGGTGTGTGGGTGGGTGTGAGATGGGTGGGGATGTGTGTGTATGTGTGTGTGTGGGTGAGCGATGAGTAGGTGGGGATGTGAATGGGGGGATGTGTGTGGGGGACGTGTGTGTGGGTTGGGTATGTGTATATGGGTGGGGTGGATATGGGTGGGTTGGGTATGGGAGGGGATATATGTGTGGGTGAGAGGTGTGTGGGTTGGTAGAGGAGGTGTGATTGGGTGTGGGATGTGTGGGTGGGTAAAGGATGAATGTGAGGGTGAGAGATGTGTGTTTGGCTGGGTGGTTGGGTGTGTGTGTGTGTGTGTGTGTGTGTGTATGGTTGGGTATATGGGAGATGTATGTGTTGATGGGTGGTTAGGGGATGTGTGGGTGTGAGTGGTTGAGAGATAAGTACGTGAGTGGATGGATGTGTGTGGGGGATGAGTGTATGGATGGGGTATGTGTGTGTTGGTGGGAAGATGTGTGTGGCTGGGGGATGTGTTGTTAGGTGTGGATGTGTGTTTTGGGGGATGTGTGTATGGGTGGGGAGATGTGCGTGTGTGGGTGAGGAGATGTGTGTTTAGGTTGGGGTGTGTGTTGGTGGGGGGTATGTGGTTAAGGACCAGAAGCACCAGGGATTGGAAGAATACTAACATTTGCAGATGATATTCTTGCATATAGGCAGGGGAGAGATATGGATTAAACAGCCCAGGAGCTACAGGCGACAGTAGACAAAGTGATTTACAGTTGCACTGAAATGAGTGCTGTCATCCACCCGAAAAAGGCGGCTGTTTTGTGGTGCTCTCTGGACAACAGGATAGTGAGAGATGATATCCCAAGCCTCGCGATAGATGGTAGAAACGTCAACAGAGAGAACAAACTGAAGTATCTGGGAATCACATTTGACAGGAGCCTGTCCTTCAAGGACCATGTGGAGACGGCTGTGACAAGGTCTCAAAAGGGACTCATGCACTTAAAACTATGGCTGCAATGGACACAGAGAAAAGAATGCTTTTCACACTATACCAGCACTTGACCCTCAGTGATTGATTATGGACTAGGACTGCTCACTGTCTCAAAGAGTCAGCTGGAGAAACTAGAGCGCATTCAGAACGAAGCCATGCGGGTCATTCTGGGATGCACCAGAGACACTCCAGTAGTGTGTATGCGTTACATCCTTGGTCTGCCGACTGTTACTGGTAGGCTCAAGGTGATGCAGGCGAAGGTATACCTCAGAGTAGCTGCAGACACAGATCACCCGCTGCATGAGGCGCTGGACGCCGTTAAGGGCCAGCGACTGATAAGAGGGAAATCATAGATGGCTCAGGCGGAGGATACGATCAGACAGGTGTGTCCCTTGGAGAACATTAGGCGAGGGGAGGAGTGGGTCAGAGTGCCAGCGGAGCAGTCAGACTTGTGCAGTGTTATAATCACATTGAGCCGGGGTACAGGGAGTGGCCAGCAGGGGTCACGGAAGTGGAAATCCAGCAACTAATTCATGATAATGCTCGCTTGGGTGATGTGATTATCTACACAGATGGGTCGGTGTTGAGAGGTAGGAGAAGAGCCTGGGGGTTCTTTGCAAAAGCTAATGGTCGACGTTTGGTGCAGTAGAGCCTGGCATATGATACCACAACATCTAGCTTAAGAATGGAGGTGGAAGCGGTCAATGCAGCTTTCCGCTGGATGGAGAAGACGATACACACATACACATTGTGATTGTAACTGACTCAGAAAGCATGCTGAGGAAGGTGAGGACAGGCAAGCATCGGGCAGAGTGGCTTGCTTCGCTTCGGAGTTCACGGGATCTTTTCTCCGGGGCATGCTGGTGTGCTGGTGAATGAACAGGCGGACAGATTGGCTGGCTCTGCAAAACTTGGTGGAGTATTGATGCATGATAAGGCAGGCGTGGTTGCAGCCTTGTGGGCGCACGTCTACATCTCGGAGGAGCAAATGGATCACCATGGTATGGCAAGAATGCGACAGCGAGGAGTGTCGAGGGGATTTGGCAGACGCTCGACGCTCAGAGGAAAGGCGAGACGGACATATATTCAGATTGCTACTGGTACTATCGGTGTTGGAACTCTTCGCTGGCTGCTGGGGATGGGGACGGAGCGCTTATGGGAGTACCCCGAGTGCTGTGATGTCGGTTCCTAAATCAATCAATCAATCAAACAATCAATGTGGTTAAGGGATGTGTAGTGAAGGGATGTGTGACTGGGGAATGAGTGACTGGGGGTGGGTGGGTGGAGGATGTATGGGTGGGTGGATGTGTGTAGGTTGAGGGATGGGTAGGAGATATGTTTGTGTTTGTATGTTTGGGATGTGTGGGTTGGTTGGGGGATATTGTGGGGGTGGGGATTGTAACAAGCTATGTGGAGGGTCCCAAATAACTATGTCTCAATTTTCTCATGTATATTTCATAGCCCTGGCTTTAAATAGGTCTTTCCCTGCCAACCCTCCTCCGTTTCCCCCGGACTCACTGTCACTCTCTCTTCGACCTCAGGACCTATTTCCTGCAGGGTCGTTCTGGCTGACACGCATACAACATGACGTTCTTCAACATATTTGTCATTGTAAATTTAATAACTCAATACATAACAGCACCGAAAAAAATATCTGACGATTAACTCATAAACATCTACACACAATCTAGAGAGAAAACTAGTCCATACAATATCAACACAAATATAAATATCCTAGATCATCGTTTTCCATATTGTCCCATGAATTCACAACCCTCTCACAGCAAGTTCTCTGGTCTTTATTTCCCGCGTAGGTTGTTCGAACAACAGGGTTCCATAGATCCAGGATTCCAAGTTTCCGTGGCCTACACGAATGTAGTGTGTCCAATGGTTAGGGAAAGTGCCCTGGGATCACGTGGCACAATTTTGTTGGGGAAATACTCAAGGAGAATAAATAGGATATATGTACGGGTGTGTCAGTGACTTAGGCGGGATCTAGCCCAACATGCAAACATACTCGATCACAGCTCAACGAAAAGCCTGCCGAGGTGTCTGAAAATATTCGTTCGGGCCCGCCGTGGTTCTATCTGGTATAGCCCAACAGCAGCAGGGACTTCATAGTAAACATAATGTTCTATGTCGATGCTCTGTCGAAACTTCCGGCTATATTCGCCGTCAAAAGAAGGATCCTGTAATGTTAAAACAATTTTGAGAGCCTCTGGTGTAAACTTCAGATACAGCCGGCATGGAGATTCCAATGGTCTCAGCATGTCGGTTGCCATACATAAAATACATACAATTACCTAGTGTTCAATTGCCTTCATACCACACTCCTCTCCACACTCATATCATGCCTTTATTAATATTGGGCACATACCTTCTCAGGCTTCCCTCTCACTTGCAAACCTGGCCTTTCTCACGACAAAGCTATTGTGGAGTAGTGTGCGTAATTATGTATGTTTCCTACTCTTAACTAATATCATAATAGTGGGTCTGTATGGACCGCAGTGCATCTCCCTCCCCCATCCCTAGCAAGAACAGGAAAGAGGAAACTACCCTGTCCGGCCGCCGCTCTTGTCTGAGCTGTCACCGCAATGTATCGGCCGTGTCTCACATAACCCATATATTCAGATGAGTTCAGGTTCTCTCAGGGAGACAGGGAAGTCCATTTATACTCCCAACATCCTCCTATCGACCAGGAACCACCCGGTCCACCTCCTGCCCCCCCCCCCCCCCATCAGCCGAAAGACGAAAGAGATAGCACAGTGGATCGCCTCTTCTGGCTCAAGAAGATATAACTCAGATGGGTGGAACCGGTCCCCACGGAGCCCTTCCCTCCCCTCGACATGCCATAGCTATAGAATGTTTATATTCAAATGAAAGATGACACTAAACAGAGGTAAAGCCATAGGAAGAAAGATAGCCCCCCCCCCCCCCCCCCCCGTCTATCCGCCGCCAAGAATAAGCGACATCATCTGGGAAAAGATATTGCCCCGATTTGTTCCCCCGCCATGCCCAGATCTAGACGCTTAGCCAGATTGGCAAGACTGCCGTTTCACCAATTCGTCTCATTATTTGAGACGACCAAGCTTAATATGCCCAGGTCTGGCAGGACCTATTAATCTAAAATTACCTTTCATACTCCAGCAGTAGGATGCGGCACTTTATCTGTAAAATTCTTTAAAACTTCAATACATTGTGCCGACCACAACCGACAAGGTTGACAACGGACATTTCACGCCCAAACCATTATCCTAGGTCATATTTGGTGCAAGGCGCGCCATTGGGTTTTCCCGAAGAACAGATAGATTTCAAAGTATTCGTGTCAAATGCTCGGGTTATGAAAGTAACCCAGAGAATCCCACTCCGAAGGAATTGAGCGGATAGGTATGAGGACATGGGCCACTGGGGTTTCGCTACAGGGATGTGTGTAAGTGGGGGAATTGTGGGTGGTTGTGGGTTTTGTGTGTGAGTAGGTACGGGATGTGTGGGTTGGCGGGGATATGTGTGGGTGGGGGTGTGTGGTTGGGGGTTGTGTGTTTGGCTGGGTGGTTTGGGGTGGGTGGTGGGTGGTGGAGGATATGTGGGGGGGGGTGAGTGTTGGTGGATGAAAGATGTGTGTGTGGGTGAGAAGATGTGTGTAGGTGGGGGATGTGTGGGTGGGTGATTGGTGGGTGGGTGCATGTATGTGTGTCTGGGGTGTGTGGGTGGGTGGGTTATGTGTGTGTGGGGATGTGTGGTGAGTGGGAGATGTGTGTATGTGTGGGTGGGGAGATGTGTGTAGGTGGGGATGTGTGTAGGTGTGGGATGTGGGGGTGGGTGGATGGGTGGGGACATGTATGTGTGCCTGGGGGTGTGTGTGTTTGGGTGAGGGATGTGTGTGTGTGGGGATATGTGGGTGGATGGTGGATGGGTGGGTTGGTTGTGGGTGTATATCATAACATGGTAATATGCATTGTTTATGTTTAAAACATTCTTTTGATAATGTTTTTTCCTATGTCAATGTATTATGCACTATTGATGAACGAAAGATGAGTGATTGGAAGGGCCGAATGTAAGACGGGCCTGCGTGCCAAATTTGTTACCCTTTGAAAATAAAGACCATTCATTCGTTCGTTTCATTTACCAGTGTTCCTATCCCTCGTGATTTAGTTTCAATTACCAATGTGAAGACAATCGTGATTTGTCAATTACTCTTCACAATAACGCCAGGCGTATGCTTCAGTGTAAAGAATCACCTCAGATATCTCTCTCGAGTCTGCCATCTCACGCTTTTGGCTGCCTCAAGACTGCGTGTCCTATTTTGATCAGTACCTTTCGACCAATTCGACATGGCTGACCCCGTCATTAGCAACGCTACCGCCGGCCTGTCTCTTTGGGGAATTCGAATGGACAAACAAGCTACTTCACCGCTCAATACTCAAGAGTGGAAATATGGGGAAAGAGGAACGGTGAAAATCATAACTGCTCGAATGGCAAGCGTAAATAGACAAAACTGCACAATCTGAAAGAATAACATGAATTAAACATTCTAAGTTAGAAAAAGTTGCATGAAGTTGAGTCAATAACCGACATCACTCACAGCACTCGGAGCATTCCCATACGCGCTCCATTCTCATTTTTAACAACCAGCGAAGAGTCCAATTGCAAATGGTATCAATTTCAGCCTGATTATGTGTCCGGTCGGCCTTTCCCCGGATTACTAAATGTCGGCCATATCCTCTGGCCACTCCGTGCCGCACCATTCTCTCCGGACACTGGTTGTGTATTCGTCCTACAACAGTATATACATGATCCCAACGTGCTCTAACCACACCTGCCTTATCGTGTTTGGTTGCCCCATCCACCGACACAGACCCAGCTAATTTGTCTGCCTACTCTTTTCTCAACACACCGGTACGTCCTGGAGGGGGAGGGAGGGAGGGGGGACAATCCAACAGATGCTCACTATCTTTCATTTTTTTTTAACCCGGAAGGATTGATTGGGATATGACTTTTAAACAAAACGTAGCAATATGGGTGAACTTCCGGTCACGAACATGCAGGATAGGCGGTTGAGCTGTCAAGGCCTCTGGCGTGTGTATGCTTGTGGCTACTGTTTGCTTATGCATTTTCCTCATATTGGACTGGTAGTGCATGGTTCCGTCGACCTGCTACTGAGTTGACTGCGTGGAGCGACATTGTGAACTGTAAACTTCGTGTGAAATGCTTTTACAGTTGTTTGTAGCGTGAACTGCATGTTCAGAAAAATGGCTGAATTAACTGGGTTGCCTTATGCATTAATGTGTGGCTGCTGGTTTGTCATAATCTAGAAGAGTCCAGACTCTCAAGTCCAATGCGCAGGTCGTTTCAGCCGTTAAAATGACTTACATCTCTCGGAGTATTGTTGGCGGTGAGAATTTCTTCTCTACTCGGTACCGAAGTACCATAATTTCTCTCCTTCCCCTCTCCACTTTCAGAAAGTAACGGTATGAACAGGACAAGTGCTTGAATTTCACATCTGCGAAGAAGCACATTAAGGTACAACCACCTCAGCATTTAAGGCCGTGTTGGAGTTAGGCCCTGGTTGGCCATGTTTTCTCCGCCAGATTTAGGAATCTCAATGTTAACAGACTCCAACCCAGTGCCCATAGAAAGAGTTAACATGGCTCATTGTTATCATACCCAGCGCCCAAAGAAAGAATTAACATGTCTCGTTGTTAATATACTTCAACCCAGTGTCCTTTCAAGAGTTAACATGTCTTATTGTTATCAGACTCCAACCCAGTGCCGTTAGAAATAGTTAACATGTCTCATTGTTAACAAACTCCAACCCAACACCCAAAGAAAGCGTTAACATGGCTCATTGTTAACATACTTCAACCCAGTGCCCTTAGAAAGAGTTAGCATGTGACATGTCCCTTGCAGGATATTGTGATCAGGACCAGTGGTTCAAAAAAGCAAACCGTCTTCTTCTCGTTAGTAGTAATGTATGTTGGAAATCCATCTTATTGAGACATAAAATACCTCATATACAAAGAATATATAGAGAGGAGCCATGAGGAGCCATGAGGTGCCATGAGGACCCGCATTGTTTAGTAAGCTCAAAGAAGGGGAGTGGGGGAACATAATTTATACATAATCGATAGGTGTGGGCAGGCTGTTACAGGTTGATGTATTCGTATCTTTGGTAAGATCGGCGAACAACTGTCAGCAAAAAGTCGATATTGTCCGTACCAGAAATAATGTGGTTTGTGAATTACACCTGTCGGTGTTAGGTGGCGTTTTTAATCAGCTCATCGGTATATGTAAACAATGATAAATGAATTGAGACACGGGGCTAGTTGGTACCACAGTCGCATTGCAGATGGTGCGATAACCAATTCGGTAGAGTGTGTAGGGGTATCGCCAGTGTGTAAGTGGGGTGTCTAATGGGTTAAGTTGGTACCATAGACCCCCTCATTTGGCGGCGTCGAGTTCGAATCTCAATGCTTTTTCGTTGGTAAGGTTACTACTTAGCCACGTATGGGTGTACCTAGTTGTCATAGGGGGTGTGTAGTTGGTCATAGTGGGATATCACCAATGTGTAACTGGGGTGTCTAGTGGGTCCCCTACCATGCGGCAGGGTCGATCCTACTGTGTGGTGGGGTAGTGTGGCAGTGGTCGAGTGTGTAACGGGGCTAGGTGGTGCCGTAGGTATCGTTTGAGAGTCGATTCACGCCGCGGTTCGATAAGGATGTCCACCCTAGGCGGCTCTTTTTACGTGTATACTAAGCCGTAAATGTATCTCAACGGTGTCTAGTTGCTGCCATAGCGCTTGACAGGTTCGAAACCTACAATGTGGTGGCGTAGTGTGGCAGTGGTCGAGTATGTAACGGAGCTAGATGGCGTCATTGACGGCTCGAATAACGCGGCTGGTTGATAACTATACCCAACATAGGAGCCAGAGAAGCGAATCCCGCTATGTGGTGAATCTGTTAAAGTAACATTGGTGTCACGTGTTTCGTATCTTTGTTAAGGTTGGTTTGCAACAGCTGTGATAAAAATATCAATATTGTCCGCAGGTGTAAAGTAAAAGAAATAATGTGTATTGTGAATTAGTTGTGCTGGCGACAGTTGGTGCTATTAATTATATCACTATTATATGTTAACAAAGGAGAGCTCGCTTGAGTCGACCGAGGCGGGAGAGGTTACCTGCAATTTACTCTGTAATGTCCATAGCGCCAGTTTTCCTATTGCAGTTATTAGTGATCTGTAGAGACCTGTAGTGGTTTATGTTTCCCCCCGTTTCAAACTTCATGTCTCTACTCTTATGTATTACTGTGTTAGAAATAAAATATCTCACACGATAGACATATACTACCATAATGTATACAGAAAGAAGCAATAGGCATAGGCACAATATAGAAATATACTAAATACACAGTATGTTAATAAAGACAATTACATTAATACAAGTTAAGTTACATAACAAAGCGAATATAGTGAAATGAATATCGAAGCAGTTCAAAGCTACTAAGGAACATCACGCTTGTGAAGTTATGCCCGCAACAAACAGAAATGATGGTGCGTATTGATATGTGTGTGTGAGTAATATTGGTGTCACGTGTTTCGTATCTTTGTTAAGGTTGGTTTACAACATCTGTGACCAAAAAGAGAAATATTGCCCGCCGGTATATGGTAGTAAAAACAGTAAAGAGGGCCCTCTATGACATCCCTTGTCTAAAACACGCGTCTTGTGGTTTCGGTGACAACCGTTTTATCGCCATTAGGTTGGGTAATTTGACCAACCAGAAGAGACGAGTCCATGTCTTTATACAAGTATTACGTTATTATCCATTTTGACCACTTTGCACCGTTTCACAATAGTGGATCAGCAGTTTGACTGCTAGACATCTTTTGATGAACGTTAGCTATCAGTATAATAATGACACAAGCAACGATTGACTTGAAACAAGTTCATCGCGAGATGGTGAATATGGCGCTGACTATTATTAGTTCCTACAATTACAAAAAGGCAAATAACTCTACGTTGTCTGGTTTAGTCGGTCAAATAGCCAAACAACAATCTGTGTTGTTCACGAGACTAGAAGACAGTATCAAGCCCGAACATGTTTTCCAAGTCTTTGTTTTAGTCAGTGATGAATTCTTTGGTGATAACGTCATCAACTATGGGAGAATAATTATGCTGTTTACCTTTGGCATGCGTCTGGGTAAGCATCTGGTTGATAATTCTTACAACGCCGATGTGAATGTCCAAGACCTGGAGGAGGACTTCGCTAAATCTGTAGGCGAATATATGGCTGATAAACTAAGTCCTTGGATACTTCAACAACAAGGTGGTTGGCGGAATTTCTATGCTTTGACTGCAAACAAAGAAATTGATTAAAAACAGGCTTAAATCCCAGTATTTCGTTATTCTTGTGAGTGTGAGAGCGCTTGATTGTGGATATATAATACCTATAGTAAACCCCTTTGGGTAAATTGTGAGCGGGAGTCGACACGTTGTAATGGCAAGTGGTAAAATTGTGAGAGTCAGTGGGGAATTTGTGTGGTTAATTGGTCAATTTGA
The DNA here is from genome assembly GCA_963921405.1 of Cepaea hortensis. Taxonomy (NCBI): domain Eukaryota; kingdom Metazoa; phylum Mollusca; class Gastropoda; order Stylommatophora; family Helicidae; genus Cepaea; species Cepaea hortensis. The sequence continues at coordinate 90,544,589 of OY992886.1, read as the reverse complement.
TAAGTTGTGAAAGCAAATGAGGTAGTTGGTAGGGCAATTCGACAAGTTGTGAAAGCAAATTTCTTAGTTTGCTATAAGTTTTTCTCCTTATGGTTAATATTTCTTCATTTGGCTAGCGTATTTATTACTTTGGCCAACTTTTTTCTTACTTTACCATACACATTTCTTAATTTGGTTGATATTTTATTCACTTTAATGTGTATCTTTTTCATTTTTGGTAATATATCTTCTTTCTTGGTCGACAAATTTTCCTATTTTTTGTAAATTTGGATGATATATTTATAAGTTTGGTTGAAATATGTGTTTACTTGGCCAATATTTTTCCCATTTGGCTAACAATTTTTCCTATTTAGGTCGATATTTTTCTACCGTTGGTTAATAATTTTCTTCGTGTGGGTTAACAAAGTTTCCTACTTTTCATAAATTTGGCAGAGATTTTTATAAGTTTGGTCGATATTTTTTCACATCTGGTTAACAAAGTTTCCTATTTTTCATAAATCTACCGGAGATTTTTATAACTTTGGTCGACATATTTCTATATTTACCCAATATTTTTATTACTTTGGTCAGCATGGATGATATATTTATAAGTTTGGTCAGCCTTTTAGTTGATTTGGCTGCACTTATTTTCCTAGTTCGGTCGACATGTTTCTTAGTTTGATCAATATTTTCCCCTTTTGGCTAACACATTTTCCTGACTTTTATAACTCTGGGTGAGCTATTTTTTACTTGGCCACTATTTTTTCCTACGTTTTATAATTTGTTGAGCTATTTATGTATTTGACCGACCTTTTTTCAAATTTCGGCTGACAAATGTTCCTACTTTTTATAAGATTAGATGAAATATTGCTCTCTTTGGTCGATATTTTTTTCTCATTAGGTTAACAAATGTTCCTAATTTTTTTATAATTTTGTTGTAAATATTTCTTTACAGGGTCAATATTTTTCTCATTAGGTTAACAAATTTTCCTATTTTTTATAAGTTTTGACGAAACATTTATAAGTTTGGCGGATCTTTTTCACATTTGGGTAAGAAATTTTCCTATCTTTTATGGGGTTGGACGAGGAATTTATTTACTTGGTCAATAGATTTCACCTTTGGCTAATAAAGTTTCCGATATCTTGTCAATTTGGATGCGCTATTTCTTTACATGGCCAATAATTTTTTTCCTTTGGTTAACAAATGTTCCTACTTTTCATAAGTTTGGTGGAGCTATTTCTGTATTTGGCCGACATTTTCATCTTTTGGTTAACAAATGTTCCTACAATTCATAAGTTTGGCGGAGATTTTTATCAATTTGGTCGACATATTTCTGTATTTACCCAACGTTTTTATACATTGAATCACGTATTTTCCTACTTCGGTCGACATGTTTCTTAATTTGAGCAATATTTTCACCATTCGGCTAACACATTTTCCTACGTTTTATAAGTTTGGCCGCGCTATTTATAAGTTTGAGCGATATTTTTCCCCCTATGGTTAATATGATTTCCTATTTGCCCCATATTTTTTACATTTGACTTACAATTTTCCTACTTTTTATAATTTTGGTTGAGGTATTTATGTATTTTGCCACCATTTTTATTAGTTTGACTAGCCTTTTCTCCTACTTTTTATAAAATTGCTTGAGATATTTGTGTATCTGACCAATATTTTGCCTATTTGGCTAACAAATTGTCCTACTATTTATAAGGTTGGATGAGCTAATTAAGTTTGATCAGCCTGTTATTTGATTTGGATAACATTTTATCATAGTCTTTATAAGTTTGAATGAAATAATTATAAGTTTGTCCCTCGGTCTGCCTATTGTATTACTTCGGTCGACATGTTTCTTGATTTTACTAGTATATTTTCTTACTTGTTATAAGTTCGGATGAGATATTTCTGTCTTTGACCAACATTGTTTTGTTTATTAGTTTGACTATCATTGTTTCCTAATTTTTTATAAACTTCTTTGAAATTTTTTCTTTACTTGACCCATAGTTTTCATCTTTGGTTAACACATTTTCCTATTTGGTCGATATATTTATAAATTTGGTCGAGATATTTCTTGACTTGCCCATCAACATGTAACACCCGCTCATCACATGACACCCATATGCACCGTCAACACTAAAAACCAACAAGGGAACGCGATTATAATACATATAATTGTTTATTTTACAGTATTTCCAGTAAATTTTACAAAAATAAAATGAAGCATACTATCAGTACACAAAATGGCTGATCAATAGGTGATGTTATACCTAATATGATCATATACACACCATGTACAACGATGTCGAACGTTGGTCATAAACTGGTGGTTATTTATTAAACGAGACAGAATTCTGGGATATGATAGAGATAAAAACTTATAGCTGGAATCGTCTCTGTCGTGTATTTGGTATTTGGACGCTGTTGCATAGCGTATGTAAGAATGTCGTGTCCGTGTACTGTTTTGATAAACTCGTCAAAGTTGTGTCTGTTTCGGATTAGTTGTGAAATTTCTAAGACAGAAGTGTTATTGGAAGATGCGTGGTAGAAGCGAAGAGCTTGTGTTTCGATGTGCTTAAGGACTACGTGATAACTAAAGTTGATTTTGAATATGCTCTTTTGAGTGTTAAAGATCTTGTACAAGGTCTCTGTCCAGTCTTTATGGTGTTGTGTCTGTGGACTAATAAAAAATGTATAGACAGACATATATGTGTTGATCTTGTTATGTGTTTTGATACTACTCCAGTTGTCGTTGTATACTTGTCTAATATCATCTGGTAGCGTGTGTAGAGAACCCGCTTCATCCTTGGGTTGTGTGTTGCTAGCTGGATAGGCGTTTTCGTTTTGTTTAGTGTTCTTCTTCTTCCTGCATGTCACATCACTATTGGTAGCCGCTGGTCTCTAACGTAATGTTGGTGAAAAAGGTGTTGACGTTTCTGTTGGTATTACACTGGATGCTGATCTTGGTGTTGTGTGTTCTTTTGTAATGTGACGTAGTAGATTGTCTTTCCTATTAAAATGATGATCACAAGTTTGACACGCATACACTTGCTCTTTGGTACTGTGACTGGTCCGAATGTGGTGGAGCAGACTGCGCTTTTCAGTGAAACCTTTCCCACAAGTTGCACATAAGTGGTTCTCAGATGGTTGCCTAGTAGACATCTTTTTTAGGCACGTTCGCTAGCGAGTTGATAGTAAGATAATCAACACTCGACTTGAAACCTGTTCACACTGAGCTTCTGTATATGGTGTTGAATATAATTAGTTTATAACTTGCACTGATGGTAGATAACTCGACGTTGAGTAGTTTAGCACGCCAAATATCCATACAACAAGCTGTAATGTTCACTAGTTTAGTATGCGGTATCAAACCCGAACAAGTTGTACCAGTCTTTGTTTCAATCGATGATGAAATCTTTCCAGGTGCCGTTGTAAACTAAGGCAGAATAATACTGTTGCTTACACTTGGGGTAGGTCTGGGTAAGAAACCAGTTGATAATTCTTAAAAGTCAACTGTGAATAGCCAAAAACTGGGAGACAGCTCCACTAAATCGGTATGTCCGTATATGGTTGATAGTCCGTTGATACTGAGACAAACAGGTGCCTGTCAACCTTCCCACACTTGAAGGCAAATAGCAGTTGAATAACCACAAAACTGAAGACTTGATCGTTCGTCGTTCTTGTGTAAAGCACAAAGTGAGTGAGAGCTGGTGAGTTGGTTATATATTACATAAAGTAAGCCCCGCCCACCATATAGTTTCCAACCAATTAGTGTTTGTCTAACATAAAATGTAGATCACTTCTAAGACCAATACCCTGATTGGTTGTAAGCCACACATCGGTTTGTTTGCTTCACAAGTCACTCCGCCTCCGGAAGCCTCAATCAGACTCATCTCAAAGGATGGAGGCCTGCACATAGTTTTGCAGCAATATAGAACAGCTAGCGGTCAAATTGTTTAAGTGTTATGACATTACGCCACCATCAAGGGTCGATCTGATTCGACCCCCACACCCACGATGACATAGAGGGCCCTCTTTACTGTTTTTACTACCATATACCGGCGGGCAATATTTCTCTTTTGGTCACAGATGTTGTAAACCAACCTTAACAAAGATACGAAACACGTGACACCAATATTACTCACACACACATATCAATACGCACCATCATTTCTGTTTGTTGCGGACATAACTTCACACGCGTGATGTTCCTTAGTAGCTTTGAACTGCTTCGATATTCATTTCACTATATTCGCTTTGTTATGTAACTTAACTTGTATTAATGTAATTGTCTTTATTAACATACTGTGTATTTAGTATATTTCTATATTGTGCCTATGCCTATTGCTTCTTTCTGTATACATTATGGTAGTATATGTCTATCGTGTGAGATATTTTATTTCTAACACAGGAATACAAAAGAGTAGAGACATGAAGTTTGAAACGGGGGAAAACATAAACCACTACAGGTCTCTACAGATCACTAATAACTGCAATAGGAAAACTGGCGCTATGGACATTACAGAGTAAATTGCAGGTAACCTCTCCCGCCTCGGTCGATTCAAGCGAGCTCTCCTTTGTTAACATATAATAGTGATATAATTAATAGCACCAACTGTCGCCAGCACAACTAATTCACAATACACATTATTTCTTTTACTATACACCTGCGGACAATATTGATATTTTTATCACAGCTGTTGTAAACCAACCTTAACAAAGATACGAAACACGTGACACCAATGTTACTTTAACAGATTCGCCACATAGCGGGATTCGCTTCTCTGGCTCCTATGTTGGGTATAGTTATCAACCAGCCGCGTTATTCGAGCCGTCAATGACGCCATCTAGCTCCGTTACATACTCGACCACTGCCACACTACGCCACCACATTGTAGGTTTCGAACCTGTCAAGCGCTATGGCAGCAACTAGACACCGTTGAGATACATTTACGGCTTAGTATACACATAAAAAGAGCCGCCTAGGGTGGACATCCTTATCGAACCGCGGCGTGAATCGACTCTCAAACGATACCTACGGCACCACCTAGCCCCGTTACACACTCGACCACTGCCACACTACCCCCCACACAGTAGGATCGACCCTGCCGCATGGTAGGGGACCCACTAGACACCCCAGTTACACATTGGTGATATCCCACTATGACCAACTACACACCCCCTATGACAACTAGGTACACCCATACCTGGCTAAGTAGTAACCTTACCAACGAAAAAGCATTGAGATTCGAACTCGACGCCGCCAAATGAGGGGGTCTATGGTACCAACTTAACCCATTAGACACCCCACTTACACACTGGCGATACCCCGACACACTCTACCGAATTGGTTATCGCACCATCTGCAATGCGACTGTGGTACCAACTAGCCCCGTGTCTCAATTCATTTATCATTGTTTACATATACCGATGAGCTGATTAAAAACGCCACCTAACACCGACAGGTGTAATTCACAAACCACATTATTTCTGGTACGGACAATATCGACTTTTTGCTGACAGTTGTTCGCCGATCTTACCAAAGATACGAATACATCAACCCGTAACAGCCTGCCCACACCTATCGATTATGTATAAATTATGTTCCCCCACTCCCCTTCTTTGAGCTTACTAAACAATGCGGGTCCTCATGGCACCTCATGGCTCCTCATGGCTCCTCTCTATATATTCTTTGTATATGAGGTATTTTATGTCTCAATAAGATGGATTTCCAACATACATTACTACTCTCGTTTTTTTTTTAATTTTATTATTTGTGATTTATTCATTGAGCCAAAGGTGGACGCCGTAACACATGATCCACTCCGTCGACGAGTAGTATTGTGATATATTGATTACTCTTACTTTGTGGTTAAATCAGGTTTTCTATCTATAGCATGCTAAATGTGACATAGAAACAGAAGGGGAAATTCTTAACCAAGTGGATAATTTTAGATACCTAGGGGCACTTATAACATCAGATGGAAGATGTACAACAGAGATTAGGAGCAGAATAGGGCAGGCAAAAGCCGCATTTCAGAAAATGAAGAGTATCTTATGCAATAAGTCGATATCAATTAATGTAATAAAGAGAGTGCTGAAATGCTATATAGAACCAGTTATGCTGTATGGCAGCAAATCTTGGAATGTAAATGGACAAATTAGGAGAACATAGAAGCAAAAGACAAGTGATTTTTGAGACGAATGTTGCGAATTCCTTGGACTGCCAGAGTAACTAACGACGATTGCCTGAAAGAGGCTAATGAAACTAGAACACTATATACAACAATAAAAAAAAAAGAGACAAACAGCTTTCTTCGGTCATGTGATGAGAAGAGAGGCATTGGAGAACATCGTGACAACTGGAAATATGGAGGGAAAGAGAGGCAGAGGCAGACCAAGAGAAATTATGCTGGACGGATTGAGACGGTGGCATGGAGGAATATCATCAGCAGAGTTGATCCAGAACACCAAAGACCGAGATCTGTGGAGAGACATGAACGCCTACGCCAGCTGGCAAGGCACTTGATGATGATGAGCATGCTAGGGGGAATCTGCGTGGAGAAGTGGTCACGCCGCCGGCCATCGCGCTCCGAAGGTCGTGAGTTCGAGTTCGGCGTCACTTCGTACACGAGTGCATATTTCTTGGAGACTCATGGGGGTCGTCGCTGGGGCTATGGCGTTGATGTTTTGTGTGACGGCTTCGGCAAGACGCCCTGTGAAAAGAAACCAAGCCATATGGGAAAAAATTTAAACATTGTTTTTTGTTTATTTTTTGTTTTTTGTTTTTTTTTTGTTTTTTGTTTTTTGTTTTACAGAAAACAAGCCACGGGTGATTAGCCACTTTGTGAAGATTGAGTTTTAATAAAAGCCTATCGCTAATTAAATACTAAGTTCTGATGGTTTATTTACGAGTTAATGTGTTCGGTGGCGGTTGTAGCACTCAGGGAGATAGAGGATATTAGAGGCAGAGGTCGAAAGGTGGAGAAAATGATGGATAGTTTGACATTGTGGCACGGAAGATGACCACCAGTATCAACAAAGCAGAGGACATGTGCTTTTGGAGGCTCATGATCGCCTACCTGATTCGACGTGGCACAAAATTATGATGAAGAAGAGGGGGGGGGGGGGAGTTGAATTGGTGAATGATGAGGAGGATCATGATGAGAAGGAGGGACTTTACTAGCACAATCATTGTTAGTTAGTTAATTAGTTAGTTACGGTTCCAACTTTACGGCTAAGGTTTGCACCATTATGCTCCGTTCCTGTGCCGGTGATTATCACACAAAATGCTCCTTATTGCCTCATGTGACAAGTGGAACAGACAGGAGTTTCGACAAACCAACAACATACGATTCTTAGCATTGCATGTGTTGTAATGTCTTGAGCATTGACATCATTTAGCGAGTTAGTGTAATCGCTAGGAAACTGCGCTGATTATGTCATGAGCGCAAACAGACATGGGTTTGTCTCCTGCGTTCGTCATCCGCTAAGAGAGCGAGAGACATTCTCCCCTTCCTCCGTGTATTCAGGTCAACAAAATGTTAGGGGTCCTAGCACATCACAACCCCCCTAGCAGGTTCATATTACGGGAACTGCTGTGTTTGTGTACATCACTCGCCAGAAATCCCGCTACCGGATACAGTATCAATAGAATGCTGTTGTCAGTACCAGCGAGGCAACGGTATTCCAACGTGTCTTATTGATTACCCAATCCCATTTCGCGCTCTGGAATAAAGATAGAAATGAAAGCAGAATTATTTACACTTGTTGGTTTTTAATAGACAATCTATACCATACTATACAGTAAGGGAATAAACCTCGTTTGCGATAATCCGCGAACGAATGTACTGGAACAATAACAACAACAACAAAATAACAAAGGAACGCAGTGGCTGGTGCCGTATTGATCGCCAAGTATCGGTGCGTTTGAGTTAGTGCGAGCGATACTATCACATTTGCACCAAGCCAGTAGAGTTTAGGAAAGGCGGCCCAGGAACCAGTTCGCATAAGCGCCCCCCCCCCCCCCCCCCATCTGTTGAAAGCTTAATGTCCTCTGTCACGAACTTGCCCTAGAAACAAATCCAAAGCGAGCAAATAAGACCAGAACGATACAAATCAACACATTAAACATGAGTGTGGATTTCTGGATGGCCGGGTCATTCCAGGTGTATCGATTTATAGAAAATTATTATCTGCCTGTCCTACCGATTCTGGCACTCGTCAAGGCTGTAAACATTCCCCAATACTGAATATGGCTGGTATCTGTTCGTGCAGAACATGGCGTGTCTTTTTATGGTCAACAGCAAGAGGTGCCGTGCTGAGTGGCGCAGATGATGTCATTCTACAAAACTTTTTTTTTACATAAAACAAGTAATATCTTGGGACGGAGAGGTGTTTCCAAGGCACCAGGGCTGGGTTCTGTACTGGCCAAGACCTATTGACGCGTCCTCGTCGAGCGTCCTGGGCAACAGGTCCCTTCGGGGTCCTGGCTAAAGTCAGTAGGATCGCCGATTCCTCCGAAGTCGGAGAGTGTCTGCCTGTACGGCGAGGAACCACCAGTCTGCACACCAATAAGCCAGACATGGGACAACGGATACTCACGCAAAACTCAGGTCCTGTATGACATCACACTGATGTTGGACAACAGGATGTCTTCATCCGACATACAGGACTTCGCGCTGGAGTTCACAGCCAGCGAACACAAGCAAGCAGGCAAGTAATATCTTGATTAGAATCGAGATGGCGTCCAGATTAGTGTGCTTGCCTGCCAAGACAGTTATTCGGGTTCAGTCCTTAGAAATGGCAAAGCTTGTCCTATATACTTTAGATACGAGTACTCCCAGCCGTCCATGGCATTCTCTGTACACAACATTCAACCACATCTTAGTCGTCATGGGATCCTCTGTACACAGCACTCAATCACATCTTAGTCATCATGGGATCCTCTGTACACAGCACTCAATCACATCTTAGTCGTCATGGGATTCTCTATACACAACACTCAACCACATCTGAGCCGTCCATGGGATACACTGCACACAGCGCTCAATCATATCTTAGCCGTCATGGGATCCTCTGTACACAGCGCTCAATCATATCTTAGCCGTCATGGGATCCTCTGTACACAGCGCTCAATCATATCTTAGCCGTCATGGGATCCTCTGTACACAGCGCTCAATCACATCTTAGACGTCATGGGATTCTCTGTACACAACACTCAACCACATATTAGGCGTCCATGGGATCCTCCGTACACTACATTCAATAACATTTTTGTCGTCTATGAGATACACTGCTCAATATACTCAATCACATCTTTGCCGACCATGGGATTCTCTATACACAACACTCAACCACATCTGAGCCGTCCATGGGATACACTGCACAATACACTCAACCAAAACAAAGCAGTCCATGAGAAAGAGCACAGAGAAACGGCATAATCCGAACAAGGACTTAAACCTGATCCAAGATAGGTGATGGTGTGAGATGACGAAGCGTGACCATCAAGCTTGTCGGCATGGTACTTAACGGTAATGATTACATCTATATAGTTTTGAATGCGGAAACAGTAATCGTGGAAATAGCCACCTTTGTACATCACATGTATATAACAATTTATAACTACTTATATGAATTAAATGAGATGCTCCCCACCAGGGTCTGGGCGAAGCCGGGCAGGGTCAGCTAGTTTATAAATAAAATTGCTTGTCCTGTGCGGGACGTTACAATCAACCTCCAGCTCTCATTGGCTGTTTGTGATTTACTAGGAAATTTTTACGTTATGTAGTTTGCCATTGCTTTCTGAGCGAGAAGTATCAAACGTTTACGTCTAACTGACCGGTGTAAGGGACCACAAAATCAAGAACCAAACAAGTGGACACTCCATGTCACTTAAGGGTTAAATATTCCGTTAATTATAAAGTCTAAGTCTCCATAATAAAAAACAACAATGTCTCCAATAATTGGACGGGAGTCTTTTCTTTGACGGCTAGACGTACTATCCACTATCCTTAATGGGAAAGGGGTGTGTGTTATACTACATTTTTCTTATATTTTGTTAATAAATCCATACCGCCGAGGCGTGAAATTAACCAGGCCCGCTACAAATATAAGTTGTTCATAAATAAACATTCATGTATTGTTTGGTGCTGATAGAAGCAGAAGAAAGAAGTAAGGTTTTGAGGACGCACTAGATAAACATTGGAAGCTGTAGATACCGACCGGGATTCGAACCTGTCACCTCCAAATTACGACATGGTCTGGCTGCAGGAACAAGTGTACTTCGACGCATGATCAACAAGACAGCCATAGGCGAATGTTGTATCTCTACTCGACTATGTCTCTCACTAGTATTTCGCATAAAACTACTGTCGCTCGAATATCGGTGACGAGGTTGCTAGCACACGTGTCTGCCTCCCCGGGGATCATGTGTTCGAATCTCCATTGGCAGTAAGGGGGTGGGGGGGGGGGGTAAATTAACCAGAGCTCTATTGGTAGCTCAGCCTGAAAAGGGTGCCAGAGCATGCCATGTAACAGGTTCCTTACACCTTTTTGTTTAACTACTATTAATGGCTGTGATAAACAATGCAAATAACACGAAGTAATGCAGCTTTCGTCGGCTCCGTGGCGAAGAAGTTACAGACGCAGTTAGGAATCCCGGATACTGCGTTTGAAACACAGCAGCAGCGGGCGATTTGGCAACAGACGGCATTGAGTTTTTTTTTTTTTTTTTTTTTTTTACGAAATGGTTGATCAGAAAGCAATGGCAAACTACTGAACATAAACTTGCCAAGGAGATCACAAACAGCAAAATCATGTTGGGGTTGACTGCGACGTCCTGTAAAGGATGTGCAACTAATTTTTTTTTTTAATGCAGCTTTACAGAGCCGGTCTCTTTGGTTAAGGTGTTACACGACTTTCTCCGTAATCCCGTATACTCTCGTGAGTAACATGACGTGCGCGAGAATCGGTAGCGATTCTTTCCGAGTCGGCAACTTACTCGGTATGTGAGCCGGTCGCTCAGAAATCAATGGCAAACTACTGAGCGTAATCTTCCCAAGAAATCAACAATCAGCTGATAGATGCTGATGTTGACAGCGATGTCCTGTAAAGGATATGTAACACACACAAAAAACGCTTTACAGAACACAATTACGGAAAAGAAAGGACAAAACACAACATATTTTGTAGTATATACTGTATATGGAACTAGAGGGTAAGATGCAATCGATGAAGTTGAAACACATTATCTTTACAATTCAACATGAGGCTTTGTGTTGTGGAGAGGTATAACTTCATCCCTGGTTCCCGCCATAGGCTGTGGTTATTATGCCTGGTTTGTAGTGTAATGTTACAAATTATCGTCTGCCAAGGCGGTGAGGTGCCCGTGAGTCAGTTTCAGTTGCACACTGTAAAAATTATAGACAACAGTGAGTCAGTTTCAGTTTGTTTGTTTTTTTCCGCGTTTCCATCCTGTTTCAGGATATTGGGGTCAACATCAGCATTTTTCAGCTGTATGTTGATTCCTAGGCTAAATTACTCTCATCGGCACGCCACGACTTTCTGAGCGACCGACTCCATACTCTCATAAGTCACTGGCGCGACTCGAACCGCTTCCAATTCTCGTGTGCTCGCGTCAACCAAGAGAGTATTCGGGGTTACGGGGAAAGCTGTTGACACCTCGGCCAGGGAGACCGGCCAGTTTCAGTTGCACACTGTAAATATTACACTCACATGTTCACCGTCGTCAAGTAAAGGGTATTAAGCAATTTTTTGTTTCCTTCCGTACTACATTACAGAGTTGTGTACCATACTTGTTAGTTTTGAACTGAACCAATCTATTTGTGAGAGTATGGAAACGGTAGTGCAAGTGAACGGGTCACAAGCACTTCATAAAAGTTTAGTCTGGAATAATGTTTCAATTTTCTATTCATGTATCAACATCGTTTACCTTAATCTTGTGTGCAGCTTGGTGAATATGAATTGTTTTAATACAATTGCGAGAACATGTCAGGTCATTGTCAGATATGACTGAGCTACCGTTTGACGGTAGACTGTACTACCTGTTTTCTGTTATCACCAAATGTTGAGCGGCGCTCACTAAACTTGACACCCGACATTGTGCCAACGGCTTCGGTCGGAGGAACGAACTTGAGAGAGCAAAGCCTTATCCTACCGCGAGGAAATACAACCTAAAGGTTAAATGTCATTGCAGGGCAGACCAAGCCCTAAGTCTTGGTCGACAACTTATCTAGAATAGTAGCTCCATCAGGCAGGCAGTTAGAGCATTTCTTGCTTGATCCGACAGCTTCTGCAGCTTGTCTTGTTCCAAATGTATTGATGTTGCCTTTCCTCTGGAGTAAACTAGGCAGGCCGAGAGACTGTTCGTGCTGCTATGACAACACATGAACTCTAAATTCAACCCAGGCTGTGTGCTATGGAAGAGAATAACTCCATTTCACAAACTATCGTCTGTCAAAACGGCAAGGTGCCAGTCAATTACGAGAAGATCCGAAAGGAAGTAACATGAGCAGATCACATAAATTCATAAAGGTATAAAAGATTCTTTTACACATCTCGAGCCGTATTAGGTGTTTGGTAATTGTATAAATCAACGGCATTCGATATGTGATATGGTCGATGTCACGCTCTGTGCCTTTACTTTCCAGAACATTTTCTGGTACTCATTTTAGGCTAAATAGCACATCTTTATCATCATCATGTGCCCTGGTGTAGGCGTTCATGTCTCTTCACAGATCTCGGTCTTGATGTTCTGGATGAACTCTGTTGATGATATTCCTCCATGCCACCATCTCAGTCCATTCAGCATTATTTCTCTGGGTCTACGTCTGCCTCTTTTCCCATTGATCTTTCCACGATGTTCTCCAATTCCTCTCTTATCATCACATGACAAAGGAAACTGTGTCTTTCCTATTATTGTATATAATGTTCTAGTTTCACTAGCCTCTTCTATTCTATCGTTGTTAGTTACTTTGGCAGTCCACAAAATTAGCAACATTCGTCTCGGGAACCACATATCTGTTTATTCAAAGTTATTCCTAATTTGTTCATTTACAATTCAAGATGCCCTGCCATTCAGCAAAACAGGTTCTACACAACATTTCAGCACTCTCTTTCTTACATTCAGTGATAGTGACTTATTGCATAAGATAGTTTTTATTTTCTGAAATGCAGCGTTTGCTTGCCCAATTCTGCTCTTAATCGCTGTTGTGTATCTTCAATCTGTTATAATTGCCACTTGGTATTTAAATTTAACCACACGGTTAAGCACGTTACCTTCTATTGTTATTTCACATTTTAACGTCAATTTTTTGTTCTATGACACATGTGTGTGTGTGCGTGCGTGTGTGTGTGTGTGTGTGTGTGTCCGAAGGGAGAATTAATTAAGTAATAGAAATTTTACAAATAACATTTTTTTAAGTAGTGCGAACCAGAAATTGTGTGTGTGTTATTTCTTAACATAGTCCCCCTGGCTGGCAACACATTTGGTCCACATGTCCTCCAGCTTGTTGATGCCTTCTAGGAAAAAGTGTTTAGACGTGACCTTAAACAAAGTTTACACCGTCACCATTGCCTCGTTGTCATCTGCAAACCTCTGACTTCGCAAATGTTCATTCAAAGGTTCAAACAAGTTAAAGTCCATGTCGCTTAGTTTGGACTGTATCTTGAATGTTTCAAGACCTCAAATTTCTGAGCACATAGTGTGTCCACTGTATGCGCAGCCGTATCAGAGCGGGCGTTGTCGTGCAGCAACAGTACTCTTTTTGAGAGAAGTCCCAGCATTAATAACAGATGCACCTCTTTCCTGGAAATAAACTTAGTGGCAACTGGAAAAATTGGTGGGAAAATAGCTAGAAGAAGGCAAAGAGGTAAATAATTAGATTAATTGGTCATATGGCATAATCTGAACGCGAACACAAACGTGATGTAAGATTCAGGTGGTACTGTGAGTTGGCCAATAATGGCCTCTATGTTTATCGGAATGGATGATGATGATGATGATGATGATGATGATGATGATGATGATGATGATGATGATGATGATGATGATGATGATGATGATGGTGGTGGTGGTGATGATGATGATGATGATGATGATGATGATGATGATGATGATGATGATGATGATGATGATGATGATGATGATGATGATGTGGATGATGATTGTGAGATGGGATAGCAAGTAATGGCCTCCACGTTTATCGGAATGGATGATGATGATGATGATGATGATGACGACGACGACGACGACGACGACGAACAAAGAAGACTGTACTATGACAAGCTGTACTTTGACAGTTATCGGTGTTTTCTTACTGAGCTGAATCAACAAGTACTCGGGTGCTGATGAGATCACAAGATCCCTTAGTTAGTTAGTTAGTTAGTCGACAGATCATCCTCGTTGCACATCGAACCATTCAGTCCATAAGTGCTCGGATCCCCTCCTCAGCAAATCCCGCAACGTGTAGCGGCTAACGACGCCAGTTCTGTGTTGGTTTATCAATCTTCTTTGGCTTCCTGCGTAGTGTTCTTGTTTGGCCACCCCTCTTTTAATTTGCTGCTCTAGATCACAAGATCCCTTGAGCTAATGAATACAGTCATCATTGGGGATCCTATTTGAGACTAGGTTTATCTGCATCCTAGACAAAACAACAACAAGCAGTAACTGCTTACTAGAATGTCTAGAACAGAGTCAAGATAAAGTACAGCAACATAAGTACACAACGTTTATGTCTCTTTCACTATGTCTCCTTTGAATACTGTCTCCACAAATATAAGAAGTGATCACTTGAACTGTGAAGCGTGCTAACTTCCCGTTGCGTAATTACATTCTTACTTTTAGCTAGTCCATCTGTGGCAACAGACGAAGTATATTTTCTTATGTACACACATGTTACCGTGCGTGGGCTTTCTGTACAAAGTTAATTGGTCGGGTGATCAATTAGGTCTAGCAATGTGTACAATGCAGCTGACAGTTAAAATGACAATGTCAGACAGAGGAAAGAACTGGAAGTCTGGGGGTGTTTTGTATAGAACCTGCAAGCACTTTAAAAGAACACATTTGAACTTGACTTGCTAATTAGAGAAGTGTATGGTTTGTATTTAAACTCTAGTTTCTTATAATCCTCCGCTCAGAAAGAATGTTAGTTGCGTCATGCATATTAACGGATAATCTGGGATAGTTGCGTCTTGAAGGGGACACATGAGAATTCGGTCAGACATTTTCTAGAGTCGGTTCACTTTATCACTTCACTAAATACTAAGTTTCTGTTTGTTAACCGCAGTTCTCATTTTATCATAATTATGCCAATTCAGAGACTTTTACGGCATACTCTTTCCGATTAAAAGAACATATCGAACAAGTTTAATTCTTCTTCTTCTTCTTCTTCTTCTTCTTCTTCTTCTTCTTCTTCTTCTTCTTCTTCTTCTTCTTCTTCTTCTTCTTCTTCTTCTTCTTCTTCTGCTGCTGCTGCTGCTACTGTTGCTGCTGCTGCTACTACTACTACTACTACTACTACTACTACTACTACTACTACTACTACTACTACTACTACTACTACTACTACTACTACTACTACTATAGAGTGTATTTTTAATGACTGTGCAATGTTTGAAAATAATGCCGGTCCAAGTTTTGTATTCACCCACTTTAACGTTCATGCAACATAATAGGTAAATATAAAACTTGGACCGGCAATATTTTCTAACACTGCACAGTCATTAAAAATACACCCTGTACTACTACTCATACTACTCATCCTCCTACTACGACCACCGCTGATGTTGATGCTGCTGCTGCTGCTGCTACTGCTGCTGCTGTTGCTGCTGCTACTACTACTACTACTACTACTACTACTACTACTACTACTACTACTACTATTTCTACTACTACTACTACTACTACTACTACTACTACTACTACTACTACTACTACTACTACTACTACTACTACTACTACTACTACTACTGTGATCAGTTTCCCACACTCAGCAGTCTAAATCAAGAAATACCACCTCTCCATGTATCCAGTCGTCAGAGGAAGCCATCTCGAGTACTCCACATCTGCTCTTCCAAGATTGTTTCCTGACAACTCCCAAATCACCAAAGAGAACACATTTTTTTCCGCTCGCTTTGAACTCAAGCGTAGTCCATACACGTGCTACAACTCCTAGTGATTGGCGCTCATAGAAGTGAGGAAAGAATTAGAGACTAGAGGACTCACTCGACAACATAAGAAATGAAAGCTATAGTTACCGACCATGATTCGAACCTGTCATTTCCTAATGACGACAGAGCCTGGCTGTAGGAACAAGCGTACTTCGACGCATAACCAACTAGACACACAATTGCTATGTGTCGAAGAACACTGATTCAGAGTCCAAGCAGGCATCACACTGTTTCTATGGTAGTGTTTCTAGTGCAGCCCGGCACTACTTATCATTATCATGTGCCAGTCCGATAAAAGTGGGCGGTCATGTTTCCAGTGGCGTGCAGAGGTTCTTTGATGCCAGGGGCCGACCCCTTGATTGGATGCCCCTAAATTGTTCTTTACCTAATTCATTCCTCCTCCCCTCCCACTGCACCGTGCTGCCCCCTCTCCCTAATTGGATGCCCCCCTCCCGGCTGGATACCGGGGCCGTCGCATCCCCCGCACCCCCCCCCCCTTTGCACGCCACTGCATGTTTCACCATCTCATATGATCACCATAGTCGAATATCGGCTCTATTTTCTTGACCATGCCATGTGGCCAAGCCATCCAGATATTAATTTTTGTTTCCTTCCTCTTGTTCTTTTCCTCTCAATCCTGCCAGCTGTCATTAAGTTCTCTAGTTTATTTCTTTTCATGGCGTGTCCCAAATAATTTTGACTGTCTAAGTCTAATTTCTTTAATCGATTTACAGTTTTCATTTGCTTTTTGTAGGACTTTCTGACTGGTTTTTCTGTCAGCCCATGAAATTATTTGCATCTTATTCAGAAATTAAATTTCCACATTTCCACTGATGTTTTCTGTCTGTCTGCTCAGTGCCCACGAGTCCACTCTTACAAAAGTACAGGTTCTATGTAGCACTTCAACATTCGTTTTATTGGTTAGCATGTTTTCCATCTTGCGCTAGGCTATCAATGCCATAGCAAGTCTTGATCTTATCTCTTCAAGGTACCTCCCATCAGATGTTATGACTGTTCCGAGATATTTGTACTCATTCACTTGTTTAAGAATATTCCCATTTACCTGTATATTACATTGTGGTATTTCTTTCTTCTTAGTGACGACCATACATTTCTGTCTTCTTTCAATTTAAGTCTAACCCTAGCTGTTCATAGTCTACAATAATTACATCTACTAAATGTTGCAGATCATATTCATTGACTGTAATCAATACTGTATCCTCCGCATTTCTAATGTTATTGATGATATGTCCCCGAATGCTGATTCCTCTCATGTCTTCTAAATTTAACAAAAATATGTTCACTGTATAGGGAAGGAAATATCTGGATGCATTACACATCCCCGTCGCACACCTCTCTTAATATGTTTATATTGAATTACTTCCTTATCAATCGTTATGGCAGCTTGTTGTTTCCAATATGTTTTTTACACTATTCACATACCTTCATTTTGGATCGCTCTTAAGATTTCCTCCCGTTCTGTCACTGATTTTCCAATGTAATGAATGAATCACACGCACACCTACACCCACGCCCACGCCCACACGCACACACACACACGCACGTACGCACGCACACACACACACACACACACACACACACAAACACACACACACACCCAAACGAAAAGCAGACGGTAAGTTTTACTAGAACATACAATGTTCCAATGTAGTGACCCATGAATAAGCCTTAACCTGAGTCAACGCAAATGTAGGTCTGGCTGAGAGTACCTCTAGTGCAGACCGCCACTATTTACAATCGTTCATTGTGAATACACTACAATCTTACACCCTCACACCCTGTGTGAATTGATCTGTACGGGCATAGAAGTACTCTTGTCCTATAATTTTGTCGAAGGAGACTTGCAATGACAAAATCCCTACGTCTTTCTATACCCATTGTTGTCTAGGGTGTTTTCTGATATATATCCCTAATCCTGTTCTTTCGAGGACGGAAATATCGGTTATCATCTTTCTATATATTGATTAAAATATGTTTCATTGTTTCAGTTTTTCGGTGATAATGGCAATGGCATGTTTTCATGCACATGTAGTTCGATGACGCCTGCGGGAGATTTGGAAGCAGACAGCCTTGCGCTGGTATTCATAAAATGGTATGAGTGCCGGACATTCAGAAAGCAATAGCAAACGACTGAACGTTAACTCGCCAAGAAATCACAGACAAAATTGCTGCGGTTGATTTCAACATCTAAAGGATATGCAAATAGTTTTTATTCTTCAATGTGACCTGTTTACTGCTGCTACAACCAACTATTTCTCCTGCTGCTGTTGTGCTACTGTTGCTGCTGCTACTACTTGTACTTTTTTTATTTTATTTTATTTGCATATCCTTTACAGGACATCGCTGTCAACACCAGCATCTTTCAGATGTATGTTGATGTCTTGGCAAGATTACGCTCAGTAGTTTGCCATTGCTTTCTGAGTGGCCGGCTCACATGCCCCGTAAGTTACCGATGCGATTCGAACCACTGCTGATTCTAACCGTCATCACGTTACCGACGAGAGTATACGAGATTACGGAGAAAAGTCATAACCTCTAAGCCACGAAGCCGGCATTATTTTTTTTTTTATAATTGCAGTAGCATAGTTCGTTTTGAATCCATCTTTTTCACATCCCGTTTTCCATTTATATTATTCCTGTTGTATGTCTCCTCTTTAAATAATTCCAAACTCCACAAGTCGACTTGCCTCTTGCCAGGTAATTTAAATGCTAGAAGCCAAACAGTAAAGAAACTCTTATGTATTATTAAAAAATTAATTTGGTAGCGAGGCATGCTGGCAACATAACCTATACAGTAGTTTCAGCAACAGCGGATGCTGTTGCTATTGTATTGTCAGCTAATTAGGCTCTTGAAAGCTGAGAAATGACATTCGTGGTGGTTCAGGCATGCTGGTCAGGGTTGTATGTGTGTGTGTGTGTGTGTGTGTGTGTGTGTGTGTGTGTGTACTTTGCATGGGTGTTTTGTTTATGAGTCATATCGTATTACACAGGCCTCTCTGCTCGTGGACAGACAATCGATGAACTGATGCCAAGTCATTATGATAGTCGTTGCATAACTGTATATCGTTACGAGTGTAGAAGCAACAGTAACAATTTTAATGTGTGACCATTTGTGGTAAATATTGTAATTTACGGAATGTATCGCCTTATTTATGACCGAATATAAACAGGGATAAATGGACAACTGTGCAGCTTAACAGAGCAGGGCACTCACTTGTCCTGAGAATTGAAAATGGCTGCCAAAGGCAGAAGTAAGAGACATCCATGTGAATGTGAAAATCAAGGGGAAAACACCACATTATCTTCCCTAAATTTCATGAGTATCCACAGTTTAGTCGGTGAAAGGACCGCGAACTGTGGATAGACAAGAAGGCCTACGCCAACTGGCAGGGCACTTGATGATGATGATGATGATTATGATGGTAACGATGATGGTGATGATGATGATGATGATGATGATGATGATGATGATGATGATGATGATGATGATGATGACCTGATTTATTCGATAGTTGATGTGATTTTGTCCCTGATCAGGTACTCCAGATCCAACATCAATGTGTATTCAACGTCATCAAGTAGCAGTCTTTCGCAGAACGTGGCTCTCATCACGGAGGGTGGAACATTGTCTAGATCTCTGGCCATGTCTCCCACTGCATGCATCCCCATGGCCAAGCTGTCTGTATTGCTCTGCTCACACTCCCATGGCCAAGTTGTCTGTATTGCTCTGCTCCCACTGCATGCACCCCCATGGCCACGCTGTCTGTACTGCTCTGGGCCTATCTTCGTGCTGATCTGACCGTGCCTCTTCTTCGAGGGAAAAATTACTTGCAAATCCTTTTTTTACAGAACGTGGCAGTTAACCCTAGCCTTTTTTTTTTTTTTTTTTGGCTGTTTGTGATTCTTGGCGAGTTTACTTTCAGTAGTTAGCGCCGTTGCTTTCTGAACGACCGGCACCCATACTATTTCATAAAAAACCAACGCAAGCCAGTCTGCTGCCAAATCGCGCGCAGCTGTGTTTCGAAAGAGTATGTATAAGAACTGCATCCGTAACACCTTCGGCACGCAAGTAGGCCTACATCGGATAACCATGCCTTAAATCACTGTTCTTTGCACGCCGCCGTGACGTTTAGAATGACCAACTGATGTCAGTTTCCGAGACACTACTCTTTATGAGCCAGGTATCGTCGTGGTTCACATCCAGTCATCATCATCATCATCATCATCATCATCATCATCATCATCATCATCATCAGCAAGTGCCCTGCAACAGACGTACGCGTTCATGGCTCTCCAAAGATCTCGGACTTTGGTGTTCTGGATCAACTCTGCTGATGATATTCCTCCATGCCACCGTCTCAATCCATCCAGCATCATTTCTCTTGGACTGCCTTTGCCTTTCTTCTCCTCGATATTTCCAGTGGTTACGATATTCTCCAATGCCTCTCTTCTCATCACATGACCGAAGGAAGCTGTTTGTCTCTTTCTTATTGTTGTATATAGTGTTCTAGTTTCATTAGCCTCTTTCAGGCAATCGTTGTTAGCTACTCTGGCAGTCCATCTTGTAGAATTGAAATATTTCCCTTTTTCTTGACCCACATTATTCTCAGAATGTGTTCTGTAACATTTCTGCTCAAAGACCGCAAAGTTCTTCTTTAGTGCTTGCAACATGGGACATGATAGCCTTGCGTCTGTCTGTCTGTCTGTCCGTCCGTCCGTCCGTCCGTAAGTAGGTAAGTGGATGGGTGGGTGGGTCGGTCAGAGGTATGTATGTATGTATGTATGTATGTATGTATGCATGCATGCATGCATGCATGCATGCATGCATGCATGCATGCATGCATGCATGCATGCATGCATGCATGCATGCATGCATGTATGTATGTATGTATGTATGTATGTATGTATGTATGTATGTATGTATGTATGTATGTATGTATGTATGTATGTATGTATGTATGTATGTATGTATGTATGTATGTATGTATGTATGTATGTATGTATGTATGTATGTATGTATGTATGTATGTATGTATGTATGTATGTATGTATGTATGTATGTATGTATGTATGTATGTATGTATGTATGTATGTATGTATGTATGTATGTATGTATGTATGTATGTATGTATGTATGTATGTATGTATGTATGTATGTATGTATGTATGCATGCATGCATGCATGCATGTATGTATGTATGTATGTATATATGTATGTATGTATGTGTCATATATTTTTGAAGCGAGTGGGAGATCACTGTAGTGCATGCCCCATCTCTAATAAAAGATGTAGAGCCCCATCCTCTTCTATCTTCAATAACCCCAGAATATGAACCTTGAGTTATCTGCAGGCCTCGTTCTATTAAGTATTGTCTAGGAGATATAGATTATGGCCCTGGTAAGAATGGTAATTACTAACTGGGAATCTGCCCCTTCTCCAATGATTCTGATAGCTCTGGAGCCCCCTTATTGTTTATCAAATCTGAGGAAAGTCTGGAGAATTTTCTCAGCCTGATTTAGATGAAGAAAACATGCATGTTGAGCAGTTGATAGATTTAGAGTCTTTTTATTTCCCCATTCAGTAAGTCATTATGAGTTAATTTATCTTTAAACCATCAAACACATAATCAAACACATTAGATTTTGACAACATGATGTACAAAGAAGTTGTTGGCACAGATAGGTTTGAACTTGACAAATTAACAGAAGGTCAATTCATGTTAATCATTTATTGACTGGCCTGAGCCTTCTGGTCAGTACATACATCTCTATTGTGATTTACACAAAGTAATAGAACAGTTGCACATTGGACCATTGTCCCAGACAATCAATAATAAGCATCAATATATGAGATGTCAACAAGTGTGAAAACATAGTAAACATTTTGATGTTGTACATATTAAGTATGATAGTGTTGTCTCAACCATAAACATATCAGTGTTCCTGTAATTGGGTGTGTTTTCAACCTATGAGAAAAGTAACCTGGTGACTGGAGGATTAGGTAAGCCAGGGTCCATTGACTGATGGATCCACTTCAGGTCTGCCCGTATAGCTCCTCTGAAGGCCTCCCCATGCTCTGCTCATAGCGAAGTCATCCTCCCTCTCACTTGTGGTTTATCTCTTTCTCTCGGCTTCCCTCCCTCAGGTCTGATTTAGGTGGTTAATTGGCTGATGTGTTGGGTGGTTGTTGGTATGTAGCCACCAAGATCACTGATGAATATTCGCATAAATATATACATTCCTACCAATACAATAATAAGAAGTAGGTCGGAAGAAATCTAAATTCCTGAAGTAGGAACTAGTTCCCCTCCCCTCCTTTTCTCTCTGAGCTAGTGTTGGGTTAAGTTGGGGTGGTCAGAGATTATCACACGGTGTACGCCTTGTATCAACTTGTTCCTGCTGTATGTAAATTCTCATTTGACCGGGGTCAGTGAACGTGTACAGTAAGACATTGACAAGAGTGAGAATATGTCAAGATGCATGTAAATAAATGACATACATTTAGAACATTTCTTCCACTAAATGGTGTTTACAATGTGTATAAATAATTCTCTGTGTTTTCCCAATTAACTACTTCTTCTTCTTGTGTCTAATAACTCTCTTCCATTACCTGTTGTTGTTGTGATGTTGAGTGTTGGGTTGTGTGGTGATGAGTGGTGTGGAGTGGTGTTGTGTTTTTAAGTTATGTTGAGTAATGAGTTAAGCTCACTTCGCGTGATGGTTTTTCCGCGAAGCACAACTTTCTCATGTATTGCAGTTCATGTGTGCCCTTATCTAATTAAATTTGACATAAATATAAATATTTATTTCGCCAAACCCTATTAATTCTATAGATAAAGGAGAAAGGAAAGATTGATTTCACTTTCAGCTTTCTAGATTGTAAATAGGCATAGATAAGTCTGTTTTAGAACAAGGCACTTATTCTAGTACACGAACTGTCTTTTCAGCTGTAGATAGTGGTGCATCTTTAGCAATGTTTTTGGTGAAATGCACAAGATTGCTTTCGAATCATCACTTCTCACAGTTGTTTAGAATAGAATATAGTAGTAGAATGCACTTCTTAAAGTTAATAATTATCTCTAAGAATATCAGAGATTGTAGTTTCATCGAAGAGAATATTCTGCCCGGGAATGGCTTTGCGTCGTTAGAATCTACAGTCGAGCATTTTTACATTTCAGAGGTTTTAATTAATAATCATACATTTCAATTGACATCACAAACATGGGTTTACATTACTTGATACATCGGGTTCTTAGTCTAATCAAGGGCCAACAAACGTACCTCGGATCCAGACTTTTGCCTTGCCCATTGAATTTTTGGTCACACACTCTTCTCACATCCGTCCATGGAGCGAGTTCAGACAAAAGTGCGGGCTTATTAACATTTCTGATGAAATAGTAATATATGTTAATTATGCACTGGCGCGAAGGCGGTCATGTGGTTTTCCTATCCAATGGTTTTCTGAGCTTGGTCTGATGAAATCTTTCCAAGAATCCACGTCATTTGTCACTTGTTCAGTTCCAGTTTTGATGTTAAGTTTTAAGTCCCAATCTCCAATTGCGTTTGTGAAGTCAATTTCTTTTAATGTTGTTTCCTCTTTTTGCGGCATGAGTTGGTAATGAATAATGTTGGCTGCGTTATGCCACATGGCCCCACTCCAGATTGTTCTATGGTATGGAACTATGTTTCCAACATTTTCAGTTATCAAGATGTTCCCATTTTTCCTCCTTTGTATTCCCTTCTGCATCTGATTGACCTGGTTCATCAGGCACTGGGTGTCGACTCAGGAAGTCCGCTCCTACATTCATTTTCCCAGGAACATACTCAACCTGGAACGAGTAAGGTTGAAGAAGCAGCGACCACCTCATAAGTCGGGCATTCAGAGTCTTAGATGCTGCGAGAAACATGAGTGGTTGATGGTCACATTGCACTGTGAAGTGTCTGCCATATAGGTATGCTTGAAATTTCTGTACACTCCATACGAGCGCAAGACATTCTCTCTCGATAGTACTGTAATTTCTCTCTGCTGCATTCAATTTCCTGCTAGCATAAGCTACAGGGAATAGCTCTGATGGTACATCTCCCTTTCTCTGCAACAGCGTTGCCCCAATTCCTATGTTACTGGCATCGGTGCGCAGCACGAATGGTTGGTCGATGTCTGGTAGATGTAAGACTGGATGAGCAGTTAATGCCTGCTTTAGTGCTGTGAATTCTCTCTCAGTCAGCTGACCAAGTGACTTTCTCTGGTTTCCCCTTTTTGGTAAGATCCGTTAAAGGTGCTGACAGAGTATTGAAGTCCTTGATGTATTTTTGATAGAATCCACATAAGGATACAAATGATCTTACATCCTTCTTTGTTTTTGGACGAGGTGCTCTCTGGAGTTTGTCCACATTTCCCTCTTGTGGAGTTATCAGTCCATGAGATATCTTATGACCTAGAAAGTCCAATTCTTGGAATCCTATCTGACACTTCTTTGGTCTAGCCGTCAATCCAGTTTCTCTGAGGCGCCTGAACAAAAGATGCAGGGTTTCTACATGCTCTTCAAATGTTTCAGTTGCGATCAGGATGTCATCCATGAAGTGACTGATGTCTGGATGCTGTAGTGGGTCAAGTAATTTTCTCATCATACGTGTAAAGACGCTGGGAGCATTACTTAATCCGAATGGAAGAACGTTGAACTCATAGTGTCCTCCAGGCGTGCTGAAAGCTAACCATGGTCTAACTTCCGGTTTTACAGGAATCTGGTAATATCCCTTACTGAGATCAATCCTAGTAAAGTACTTAGCTCGGTTGAGTGCTGTGAAGAGTTTATTCTGATCAGGCAGAGGTTCTGCCTGGAATTCAGTTATAGCATTGAGCTGTCGATAATCGATGCACAATCTATGTTCTCCACTTGGCTTTCTCAATAAGACGACGCTAGCACTGTAAGGTGATTCAGATGGTGAGATTATTCCTGCGGTGAGCAGCTGTTGTATTTCTTCCTCTAAAGTCTTTTGCTTTGCATAAGGAACTGGGTAAGTCTTGACTCGCACAGGCACTGTGTCATTCAACTTCATGTCAAATTCCTCCAAATCAGTTCTTCCTGGCTTATCAGTAAGTACTTCTGCATATTTTGCCATAAGTTCCCTAATCTGCTTTTGCTGATCCTTTGTTAAGTTGGGATTGATTTCCACATCCTTAAAGGTCTCTTTGGCTTGCAGTTGGCACTCGACTCCCATTGTTGATCCTTCTTCGACTTCAGTAGCCACACTCATGGCCATCAGATGTGCAGGTTCGGTGGTTGGGGGTCTTTCATGATATTTCTTCAAGAGGTTTATGTGAAATACTTTCATCTTGCCTTTGACTGAAATTCTGTAGTTGGTACGTGAGATCTTCTCCGTCACTACATAAGGTCCTCTCCATCCTATTTGCAGCTTATTCTGACTGGTTGGAAGCAGCAACATCACCTTCTCTCCTACCTCTAACTCTCTATCCTTTGCCTTGCGGTTGAAGTTACGAGCAATTCTTCGTCTGGCTTGACGTAGATTGACATTCGCTTGTTTCCAACTGTGTTGTAAACGATTTTTCAACTCGGC
>OY992886.1:90168821-90513821 GCA_963921405.1 Cepaea hortensis | reverse complement strand
AAGCACTTAACGCGTTTGATATGGATGAAATTAACCGGATGTGTGGTTCAAACGGGTCGATAGACTAAAGGTCAAAAACGTCATAAGTTCAGGGATTGGGTTAGCTACTCGATAGGAGGGATGGGGCAAACGCCCATGTGAAAAAAAGGTAAAATGGGGATTAGCAGTGGACTATAGCCGGCTCTGTGGCGAAGGTGTCACGGACGACGTCCGCAATTCCGCATACCGCGTTCAAAAAACAGCTGCGGGCGATTTGAATGCAGACCGCCCTGCGTTGGTTTGCATAAAATACTATGTGTGCCGGTCGCTCAGAAAGCTATGACAAGCCACTGAACGCACATTTGCCAAGAAATCACAAACAGCAAAAGTAAAGCTGGGATTGCGACGTCCTGTATAAGAAATGCTACCATCCTTTTCTAATGGACCATACAGCTGCTTCCTGGCCTAGAGGTTAGCAACTTTTCTCCGTAATCTCGTATTCTCTCGTAAGTAACGTGACGACGGTGAGAATCAGCAGTGGTTCGAATCGCGTCGGTAACTTACGGGGTATGTTCGACCCCCGCTGGTGACTTGCGGGATAACTGAGTCGGCCGCTCAGAAAACAATGGCAAACTACTGAGCGTAATCTTGCCAAGAAATCAACAGACAGCTGAAATATGCTGCTGTTGACAGCGATGTCCTGTAAAGGATATGCGGGGGAAAAAAAAAGAATACAGGAGGCTACAAAGAAGCGTGCTAGGAAAATCAAAAGTCAAGTTATCCGAGTCTGATCGGTAATCAACATCCCTCTGCCCTCATTATAACAGATCAGAAAGAGGTCAGACTGGTCTCATCCGCCACTTCTAATTTCACTTTAGGACTGACATATGGCAGAATGGTGCTCTTCGGTAAAGATGCACGACAAACAACAACAATAGCATCATCGCCATGCTGTGCAATGATAGCTGGCGTAGGCGTCCATGTCTCTCCCCATATCTCGGTCCTTGATGTTCTGGATATATTTTGTTGATGATATTCCTCCATGCCACCAATACATTCCATCCACCACCGTTTCTCTCTGTCTGCCTCTGCATCTTCAACCAGAGATCTTTCCATTCTCACGATACTGTCCAGTGTCTCTATCTCATTATATGACCAAAACAACGATGATTATCTCTTTATTATAATTATATATAATGTTCTACTTTCATTAGTCTCATCCAGGCAATCGCTCTTAGTTACTCAGGCAATTCAAGGTATTCGCAACTTTCGTCTCAGGAACCACGTCTAGAAAACCTGGAAATGAAAAGAGAGTTGATGAAATTTTTAAAAAAAAATGAGACAAGTGAAATATTTCGGCCACGTTAAAAGACATAACACCCTAATTAAAAACCATACTGGAGGGTAAGGTTTAAGACAAACGAGCAAAAGGTAGACAACGATACAAGTGTGAAGTTAACATCAAGAGATGGACGAACAGCAGTCTGACGGAATGTACAATCAAGGCGAGAGACAGATAGTGTTGTAGGCAGGGCCGGATTAAGCCATCTTGGTGCCCTAGGCACAAACCCACATGGGTGCCCCCTACTGCCCCGGGCCCCCGATTCTCCACTGACTGCTGGTATGTTCAATATTATGCACAAAAAAACTAACAAAGAAAAACAGTTGTGAAATGTAAACACATATGTTTGTACTACTATCACTCATATAAAACCTACAATAAGGTATTTCTGTATTAAAATTAATAGTTAATTAATTTTGTAATAATAGTAGACAAAAATACTGTAACTTTTTTGATAGATAAGAAAGTCAGAGAGAGCACACATTTACATTTTAAAGTTCTTTTTTCTAGATTTACGTCTGGCAAAGTTTTTGAGTACATCATCAAAGTTAATTTTGCACAACAAGTCTGCCTCAATCATCAGCAAAGATAAGGAATCAAGCCTTTCTTGTTTCATTGTCGATCTACTTGGATTTTTTGTACGTTTCAACTGAGAAAAAGAGCGCTCAGTTGAACAGTTCGTAACCATTAATGTTAAAAATATGCGCAAGGCGATTTCTACATTTGGAAAAGCACACTCGATGTTGTCTCTAACTATTACTTTGTAGAGTTCTGCATGACTGAACGTGTTGTTGTCAGATTTTGATGCACGAAACTTGTGGCGAATATATGAGTGGAACTGTTGTAGTTCAGTATATAAATTATTGTTCAGATCTTCAGGATAAGCATTTATTAGTCCTTCACAACACTAAGATGTTTGTGGTACATCGACCAAACAAGAAAATCGAACTGCTAGATCATTATATACCTGTCCTCGTCTACTCATCTCTCAAGTTTGTCAACAATGGTGTAGAAAGCAGATATACGACATTTGTCTCTCTGTGGTGCCCCCCAAATGCTTGGTGCCCTAGGCACGTGCCTTGTTTGCCTAATGGTTAATCCGTCCCTGTCAGTCTCCCTGTGAAACCCGCCACAACACCGCGTGTTGCAGGCCTTCTTATGTTTTAATTGTCACCTCCTTGAAATTTTGTGTTTTAAATAAGTCGCTGGGTTTCTAAGAACCGTAGCCCACCGGACAAACCCGCAAGTGATCAGTCTCACCCACACAAAGCAGACAAGGCAGATAGCGAAGCTTTTGTGCATTCAGGAAAATTGTTGAACCGATGCTAATATAAAGGTGGTCAATAGTGGCCACTTCAACTGATACCCTCCGGACAAACCCACAAGTGATCAGTCTCACTCACACAAAGCAGACAAGGCAGATAGTGAACTCTTGTGCATTTAGGAAAATTGTTGAACTGATGCTAATATAAAGGTGGTAAATAGTGGCCACTTCAACTGATACCCTCCGGACAAACCCACAAGTGATCAGTCTCACTCACACAAAGCAGACAAGGCAGATAGTGAACTCTTGTGCATTTAGGAAAATTGTTGAACTGATGCTAATATAAAGGTGGTAAATAGTGTCGACACCTCAACTGACTCCTGCTGAGAGAGAAGGTGAACCCATGAAGAAGGACTCCCAGCCCATGGAGGACTCCCAGTTCATGGAGGAAGAGTCCATACTCCAACACGCCCTCATTCCTGACAAACACCTAGCTACCGTCGACCCCTGGCCCGATATACTGGATGCCTCTTGTATTCAAGATAGATCTTGACAGATAGAATCAGGAGGAGATTCGTCCTGGTAGTATAGACTCTGGCCCATGAAGGAGGGATTCTTCTCGGTCAGCGTTGGGGCCACTTGAGATGGACACAGCTCACCCACTGAATCCATGGCATGCCCACCAGGCTGATGAAGTGATGACGCGGACCTGAGAGAGAGAGAGCTGTCCCAGTGGGAGATCATGTCCAGTAGCCCGCTCTTCACGCGGACCTCACAGAGAACTGTCCCAGTAGATGACCATGTCCAGTAGCCCGCTCTTCACGCGGACCTGAGAGAGATGTATACTGGCAATAAGCGCTGTCCTCGTGCTCTCTGTAATGATGATGTCTGATGATGACTCTCCGTCTATTGTCAGTTCTGTCTGTAATGTCATGTACCCATTAGGGTTAGGGTTTAGGGTTAGGGTTTAGGGTTTAGGGGTTAATGATTAAGGGTTAATGCTTAGGAGTTAAGGGTTAGTGTTTGGGCTAACTGTACCCCTAACCCTAACCCTACACCCAGGACATACCCAGGGCAATGGTATTTGTCTGTATTTAACTCCTGGAGCATGGAGGTCAACGTTGGCTTTGTTTGTGGTCGACATTATTTATTTCTTGCGTCAAAACTTCCAACAGATCAGATGTTACACGACTTCATATTTCTTGTGCAGCACAATGCTGCCGTTTCAAGTATGTGCGGAACGGTGCGTGAAAATGGCTATCGGTGTGCAGTTAATCGTTCCGATATGATAATATTGATGTACACTTTGTGGCTGGTGGCGTAGGCAGTTGTTAATTTCCTAGCAAGCTCGAGACGTAAGCACCCATATGTGCCATGTCGTAAGTCCTTGTTCGCTGTGTTGTGCCATGTGAATATGTTTCGACTTAAGAAAGGAACTGGCTCATTACAAACGTCGTAACGACAACAGTTTATGAATTCACTGAATAACCTTGAAATATGAAGTAAACATCGGATCTCAGGAAAATCTAACACCGCTTTATCACGGAGTTAACAGCGTTAAGACTCTCCCATTAGCCATTGCAATAAAGCCCCATCCACTACATCTATTTCTCACCACTGACCCATCGGTGTAGATGACTATGTCACCTTGATGTGTGTTGCTCTGGATCAGCTGTTGCACTTCAAACTCAGTGCGGCCCGCTGCCCATTCTTTGCACTCACGACCCAGTGTTATTATTACATTGTGCCAGTCCGTCATGTCTTCCGGAACTTCCATCCACTCGCTTTCACGCTTGATGGTCTCTAGATCACAAACCTGACTTATAGAAAGTTCCGCCTGTGCCATCCAGGACCTGCCTCGTCTTAGTCTGTGACTCTTGACCATATCCATTGCTACATGAAGCGGGTGATCCCTGTCTGTGGCAACTCTCAGGTACCATTTGGTCTGAAGGACCCTATGCCTATTCGTCATTGTTGGTAACGCCAGGATATGCCTCATGCATATAATTGGTGTGTCCTTTGTGCACCCCAGGATTAACCGCATGGCAGCATTCTGTATGCGCTCCAACCTTTCAAGCTGGTACATTGATACTGTCAGTAGCCCCAAACCATACTCAATGACAGAAATTAGTAACTGCTGAAAGAGCCTGTACAGCATCCTCTGATCTACCCCGATTGCTGTCATAGCCCTCAATGCATTAAGTCCCCTACCAGCCTTCACCACCAAAGCCTCCACATGATCCTTAAAAGACAAACACCTGTCAAAGGTGATACCCTAGTACTTCAATTTACTCTCTCGACTAAGAGGACATCCATTCAACATAATACCTGGGACGTCTGCCTTGACGATCCGGTTATCCAAGGAGTACCACACAACCGATACCTTGTCTGGCTTTATAATGGCCCCTGCGTCCCTGCACCACTCCGCCACAATGTTTACCGCCACCTGTAAGTCTTTGGCAAAACTGGCCCTGTCTCTGCCCTGTCTGTACACCAGCACATCATCTGCAAATGTCAAAATTCTACCCACACCTGGTGTCACAATAGCTGCGATTTTGCTGGTGTAGACATTAAAGAGCACTGGGGAAAAGGCAGATCCCTGCGACAACCCAGGTGTAATAGTACAGGGGTCAGAAGTCCAGGAGCCCACGCGCAGTGCAACCTTACGCTCATAAAGGACTGCCGCAACCCATCTAACAAGGCAAGGGCAGACTTCCATGTCCAACAGTGTGTATATCAACCGATTATACCTAACCCTGTTATACGCATCCTCCAGGTCAAGAGCCACTGCCACTGTCTCCTTTTAATCATGGAAGCCCTCATAGACATCGAACGCAAAAGTTGCAGCATTGGCCCAGGTGTCCTTTCCCGGCCGGTAGCTCCCGAGTCCTTGGGGAAGCAGATTCCGACTTTCCAAATGCTGCTGGAGCCTGCGTGCTACTATTTTGTTGAGGACTTTGCTATACGTGTTTTGCAGGTTTTTACGTTCGGTAGTTTACCATGGCTTTCTGAACCACCGACGCGCATACCATCGAAATCAACGCAATGCGGT
Source organism: Cepaea hortensis (assembly GCA_963921405.1). Lineage (NCBI taxonomy): Eukaryota > Metazoa > Mollusca > Gastropoda > Stylommatophora > Helicidae > Cepaea > Cepaea hortensis. The sequence continues at coordinate 90,508,184 of OY992886.1, read as the reverse complement.
CTGCTTATAAATGGTCTGCATCTGATTTCAAACCCTGGCCTTGGTGTGTCGTGAAATTGTGTAGCGTCCACTGGCGCGAGGTGTAACAGAGCACCTTCTCTGTTAGGGAGTGGGTGAGTTAATGAGTGGTGTGCAAGGGGGAAAAGTACAGGGCACGGCTGAGCATCCCATTGGGGGGGGGGGTAGCTAGGGACGCTCAAGCCGTGACGCTGGGGGTTGAGATGTTTAGTTACTATCGGAACCTTGAATCGGCAACATCTATTGTAATAACAGAAAACCTGTTGTATGCTGCTTTATATTATACGATGTATTCAGTCAAATTAAACATATGGAAAATACAGCCAGGACTTTTTTTTTACACCTGCTATTTAATGTACCATCACTGTTACATACACAGTAGATTTGGTGCCGCTATCCCAGGATTTCGGACTTGGATTGTTACGGACAAAACGTGAAGAAGATAGTAGCATACGGCACGGCAGAGAACTTTTAATAAACACGTTTTCAAAATAGTTGTGGTTGCTACAACAAAGAGCCACAACAGCTGTTTCATCAGATGAATCGCCGTTATACGACCTTTTCAGGTTTTGTCTGATAAATCGCCGTTATACGACCTTCTCAGGTTTTGACAGATGAATCGCCGTTATACGACCTTCTCAGGATTTGATAGATGAATCGCTGTTATACGGTTTTCTCAAGTTTGGATGGCTGTTTTTCTTAATATAACTTTAAAAGTAAGACTTGCAACCACCAAAAGCCCGTCCAGGGGTGGATGGTTGTGAGTTTGTTTGTGATCTTGCCCTGTTCGACTGAGTCAAGAGGCTGCTTGAGGTCATTGTGTCGTTGAATTAACCTTGGCTGCCTGAGGTGAGGTCACTTACTGGAGCTGTCCCTGACTGAAGAAATTTTGCTTTTAAAAACAAAACAGCCGCAACTAACCTGAACTTTAGCAGAAACAATACCTCATCAAGATGTTCGTTATAGAATGCGAATTACTTGCTTTGGTCTCCTCGGACGCGGGTGGGCATAATGGGTTGCCGTCCTGCTGAAGAAGAGAACCTATTGTAATCGCTCCGCTTTTTAGCTTGAGCCGTTTCAAATCCAGACGTGCCCTTTTTCGGGTGAAGTCCAGACGAGCCCACCAAGGGGTGAAAAGAAGCCACAAATCCGAGGAGCCCGCCAATGGGTGAAATGAAGAGTCCAGAAGTTTTTCTTTTCCCTGTGATGGGACCGAGGAAGACAACACGCTCGTTTTTCTATGAAGCACGTATGAAGTCTGTCTGTCAAGAATAATCACCAGTTCGCACATTTATGGACTTGTGGACGATATATTATATCCAAGGAACGGTATTTAAGAAATTGATTTAAAATAATTGATTAAGCTAATATAGCTTTATAATAAGTGAAATTGATTTAACTAATATAACATAACATTGTGTGTTAAGAAAAAATTAATTAATTAGAACACTCGATTTAAAAAAAAAAAAGACAGAAAAACAGATGCTTACTGTCGTATATTTTGAAGGGACTGGCAATCACTAAAGTGCATGACCCATCTCTGTTAAAGGTAGCTGGGCCCCATCCTCTTCTTATATGTAAATAGATCAAGAATACGACCCTTGAAAGATTTACAGACTCGGATTTGGTTATTTGTCTAAGGGTGTGTGGTCCTCTTTTAATAGAAAAGTCATCACTAGGTTTGTCCCCTGTCTTTCCACCTGGTATTTAATGGTATAGCTCACGAACCCCCTTCTTCCATCTTAAGAAATTGTCTGAAAAGACTTTCTCAATAAGAATCAGGTGCAATATAACATGGATTTGGAACAGTTAAAGATGAAGAGTCTCCTGTTCTCTCTCTCCAACTAAGAATTTATCTTATGTGAATGTGTATCTGTTAATTAAACATTCAACAAACACAAGGGAGCATTGAGACATGTTCCACACACAAGATAGAGATTTTCCCACAGATAGTTTGGACTGACAAATTAAGTGGAAGAGATCTTCACATTTAAACAAATTTATTGACTGTGCCAGTTTCTTTTGGCCTATTTGACATTTTCTTTGTTCTTTCATCAGCTGTTAACATTTACAGAATGAAATAGAAAAAAACAACTTTCATAGGACCAAGTATAGTCAGTCAATAAATAATAACATTCATTGTGTAGTGAGATATTTTAACTACCAAAATGTGTTATAGTTAACAATTTCTACATCCAACAATAATTCAAGAAAATCATTTTCTGAGAGGGTGAAGTTTGTGGGAGTGATAAGAAAACCTGGTGTGATGAGATGTGGATAAGCCTGGGTCCATGGTCTGATGGATCCACTTCAGGTTGGGCCAGTTTAGCTTCACTGAAGACTTCTCATTCTCTGCTTAAGGCTGGAGTCATCTGCCATCACAGGTGTTGATCATCTCATTCACTCCTCTTCCCTCCTTGTTGGTTAGGTGTGGCACCAAGACATCACTGTTTAAAATTCATACAGGTATGTATAATCCTTTACAGCATGTTCATAGTGTGAACACAACATAACAAAACAAAAATGATAAGATCAGAAGAAGTATTGTTGTGTTACTTTGGGGTGGGTCAGAGATTATTACACTGGATGCAGCTTCTGTTGTCTGGTACCTGCTGTATGCATTTCCTCAGTGGACCTGTAGTTCAGTGAGTAGTGTACAGTCAGACACAGATAAGAGTGATAATGTGATGTTCCCTGAATCATGGTAATCAAGCTGACAGGCAAGATCAACACAAGTATGAGATGCATTTGTATAAATGGCATACATTTAAACATCCACATTACTCTATTTGTTCTACATTGTGTATATAATTGTTTATCTGTACTTTCCAAGGCAACTACTTCCTATTCTAAATCATTTCCTTGTTCCTGCTGTTGTGGTGTGGAGGTGTGTGGTGTGAAGTGTATTGTGTTGAGTTAACTTCTGTTGTGTGGGGTTCCATAGCTTGTACTAATTGTCCTCACATCTACATCAGTTAATATGAGTTTAACTCATCTAGTGTGCTTTTATTGTGGTTCATGTCCAACATACAGAATTTCTGATGTGTATTTGTTACAAAATGTAATCTATACAAGGTCATGACACAATATATTAGAAAAAAATTATTACTTAAAGTATTTTTCCCTAATACTCTCCTCCTCTCTGTCTACTTATACTTCTCCTACATCTTTTACCAGTGCATATCATGTCCATTCTGTTGGCGACACAGTTGGCTATAGACCAAGGTAATTATCACCCGTTAGTCTGAGCAGATTAAGTAGGTCGGCTATCACAAATGACGTTTGTGAACATAAACCTATTTTAAGCAATGCAGTTGATGTAGTGCGTTGTCTAAATAAAATCTGACACATGAATAAACTAATTTCTATCAAATACTATTTGTTTTCAATCCGTAAAGAGAAAAGGAAGAGTATAATTCCTGTTTCATTTCTTTAGATTGCAAAATAGACAGAATTAAGTACATTTTTAAGCAAGGTAGTGTTTCGTTTGCACCAGCTGACTATCTCTGCAGAAACGTTTTCCTAGAAGTTTTTGATGAAAAGCATTTGAGTGCATTGGAAATTTCATCTTGTACATTATTCTGTGATAGATTATAGTCATATGCACATAGTGAAGTTGTTAGATGTAGTGTAGAAAGTCAGAGTTTTGCAGTTTTGAGAAATTATAAGATGTCGGTTTCGCCGGGGAAGTGGCGCCAGTATTGAAGTTGCGATCGGCAGTTTTTCACATTTTCAGAGATTTATTTTATCAAAAATACAATTCATTGGACGCACAACACTGGATACCTTTACGTTATACATCTTGGTACCACTTAGATCTGAGAATCACGCGCTTACCTCAGACTAGATCAAACTGCCCGTTGTAAAAGTTTGAAAGTTGGACAACACATAGCTTTGGCGACTGCTCGCTCGCTCTGAAGTCATAGAAGTGCGCGGTTTTATTAAAGCGGCGCCCAAGCTGGGGGACGCTATATCCACGTGATGTGTCTCTACCAGTCACATTCTATTCTGTTGACGCTAACCCTTCTATTCTTATCCTGGCATCTGTCTGTCATTAGTATCGCTTAGTGCGTTCGATGTTCTACGGTGCTGTAATTGTTTCGATAATCTCTGGGTTGCTGTGTAACGTTGACGCGCTGAAAATGATGGATAGGTGAATATGTCACATAGCCCCACTCCAGATTGTTCTAGGGTATGGAACTAAGTTTCCAGCATTTACAGTGGTCAAGCTTTTTCTATATGATTTACTCCAATGTATTCTCTCCTGTATCTGATTGACCTGGTTCATCAGACACTGGGTGTCGACTTAGAAAGTCTGCTCCCACATTCATCTTTCCAGGGACATATTCTATCTGGAACGAGTATGGTTGTAGAAGTAGTGACCACCTCATAAGTCTTGCATTCAAATTTTTGGATGCTGCGAGAAACATAAGTGGTTGATGATCACATTGTACAGTGAAGTGTTTTCCATATAGGTATGCCTGAAACTTCTGTACACTCCATACGAGAGCTAAACATTCTCTCTCGATAACACTATAATTCTTCTCCGCTGCATTCAATTTCCTGCTGGCATAAGCTACAGGGAATAGCTCTGATGTTTCATCTCCTTTTCTCTGCAACAGCGTTGCCCCAATTCCTATGTCACTGGCGTCTGTACGCAGTACGAATGGTTGGTTGAGATCTGGCAGATGTAAAACTGGGTGATTGGTTAAGGCTTGTTTGAGTGCTGTGAAAGCTCTCTCACATTCAGCAGACCAATTGACTTTCTCTGGGTTCCCTTTTTTGGTAAGATCCGTTAAAGGTGCTGACAGAGTATTGAAGTCTTTAATGTATCGTTGATAGAATCCACCCAAAGATACGAATGATCTCACATCCTTCTTTGTCTTTGGACGAGGTGCTCTCTGGAGTTTGTCCACGTTTCCTTCCTGTGGAGTTATTAGTCCATGAGATATCTTATGACCTAAAAAGTCCAATTCTTGGAATCCTACTTGACATTTCTTTGGCCTAGCCGTTAATCCAGTTTCTCTGAGTCGTCTGAACAAAAGATGTAGTGTTTCTACATGCTTGTCAAATGTTTCAGTTGCGATCAGTATATCATCCATAAAGTGACTAATGTCTGGATGTTGTAGTGGGTCAAGTAATTTTCTCATCATACGTGTAAAAACGCTAGGAGCATTACTTAATCCGAATGGAAGTACGTTGAACTCATAGTGTCCTCCAGGCGTACTGAAAGCTAACCATGGTCTAACCTCCTCCTTTACAGGAATCTGATAATATCCCTTACTGAGATCAATCCTAGTAAAGTACTTCGCTCGGTTGAGTGCTGTGAAGAGTTTGTTCTGATCAGGCAGAGGTTCTGCTTGAAATTCAGTAATAGCATTGAGCTGTCGATAGTCGATGCACAATCTATGTTCTCCACTTGGCTTTCTCAATAATACGACGCTGGCACTGTAAGGTGATTCAGATGGTGAAATTATTCCTGCGGTGAGTAGCTGTTGTATTTCTTCCTCTAAAGTCTTTTGCTTTGCATAAGGAACTGGGTAAGTCTTGACTCGCACAGGCACTGTGTCATTTAACTTCATGTCAAATTCCTCCAAATCAGTTCTTCCTGGCTTATCTGTAAGTACGTCTGCATACATAACCATAAGTTCCCGAATCTGCTCCTGCTGATCCTTTGTTAAGTTGGGATTAATTTCCACATCCTTAAAGGTTTCTTTGGCTTGCAGTGGGTACTCGACTCCCATTGTTGATCCTTCTTCGACTTCAGTAGCCACACTCATGGCCATCAGATGTGCAGGTTCGGTGGTTGAGGGTCTTTCATTATATTTCTTCAGAAGGTTTATGTGAAATACTTTCATCTTGCCTTTGACAGAAATCTTGTAGTTGGTACGTGAGATTTTCTCCGTCACTACATAAGGTCCTCTCCATCCTATTTGCAGCTTATTCTGACTGGTTGGAAGCAGCAACATCACCTTCTCTCCCACCTCTAACTCTCTATCTTTTGCCTTGCGATTGAAGTAGCTAGCAATTCTTCGTCTGGCTTTACGTAGATTGACATTCGCTTGTTTCCAACTGTGTTGTAAACGATTCTTCAACTCGGCAACATACGTAGATGCAGTCACGACTGTATCGTCTGTATGATCATCAGTCCATGTTCGTAGCAATGCCTCCAATGGCCCCTTGATTGGTCGTCCAAACAACAATGTTGCTGGAGCAAAACCTGTTGAGTGATGGGGTACCTCCCTATAAGCGAATAGTGCTGCGGGTAAATACAAGTCCCAATCCTCCGTATTCTCCTGGGCAATTTTGCGCAGAATACTAATCAAGGTCCCGTTCCACCGCTCCACAAGTCCGTTGGATTGCGGGTAATATGGTGAACTAAAGATATGGCGTGAATGAAAAAGTCTAAATGTCTCCTCCATAAGTTTACTACGAAACTGTGAACCGTTGTCCGTCAAGATTCTTTGGGGGAATCCTAGACGTGTGAATATTCCTAATAATGCTTCAGCAACGTGTTTGGAGTCACAGCTTGGCATAGGAACCGCTTCGGCCCACATGGTCGTTGTGTCCACAAGCGTTAATATGAATCGATTTCGCCTCTTCGTTGCGGAGAGGGGTCCGATTATGTCTACAGCTACCTTCTCGAACGGTATTCCTGTTATGGGCAGATCACCCAACATTGCCGGTGGTGTCCGGTGTTTTGGTGATACTTTCTGACACTGTGGGCATGATTTTACAAACCGTTGTATGTCTGCGTTCATCCCTGGCCAAAAGTAGTGAGTTGCAATGCGCTGTGTAGTGGCGTTGATACCCATATGCCCACTAAAGGGTAGACTGTGGCCCATTTCAAGAATCTGAGCCCTGTGTGGAGTTGGTACAACAAGTTGGTTGAACTCTTGTCCAGCTCTCCCTGCTTTCCTGTATAGAAGTGCTGACTTCATAAACAGCTCACCTTTACGTGGAGGTAAATGTGATTTAGGCAGTTTCCTGAAGCAGGGTTCCAAGGTGCTATCGGCTTCTTGTGCCCTCTTCAGTTCCTCCTTTCGAGGGATTGGCGTAGTTGTTTCCGGAGTCTTTTTCGTCTGGGATCGAGTTGTCATCGTCGACATCGCCACAGGTTGAACAGGTTCTCCTAGAATTATAAATCTACAGCCAAGAATTACGGGATATATAGGATCTTCTAAGACTGCAGCCTTGATTGTCCCAGTGACATATCGAGATGCTATGCTCACCTTTGCCACCGGAAGAGACATAGTCGCAGAGCTCTTCAGGGGTCCCTGTAATTCGACGATCTCCTCTGTCACCTGTTCCGGGTGAACTAAGGATGATGATACAACACAGTCGTACGATAACCCGGTATCATAGAGACAGGTCGTCTTGAATCCATTCAGCAATATGGACTCGACAACCGGAAGATGAGATGCGGTGTCTTTATGAGGTGTCTGGTTGGACGTTTCATCAGTGTTCACTCCTTTCTCTCTTCGGCTGGCCAAACAAGCAGCTGTGTGTGGAGGTGGCTTCTTCCTACAATTCTTCAATGTGTGTCCTTTAATTTTACAATTAGTGCAGAATAATTTTTCCTCCTTCGCTGTTGTTTGGGCTGTGTTCTGAGGGATGTTTTTGGTTTTCCCATTTTTCTTGGTGCCTAAGTTGCCATCACCTTCCTTTGCTTTTGAAGTTTTATCCTGAGGGGGAATGTTGGCCGAACGTCCCTTACCTCCGATTTCCTTCTGAGATTTCTCAAATCTCTCGGCTAGGATGATGATGCTTTCTAGTCGGTCAGCTCCGTTCTGGGTTAAGAATGCTTTCATTTCATTCGACATCTTTCCTTTTAGCTGATCTATGATGATCATCTCTCGGAGCCCTTCGAAACTCTCATCAAACCTACCCAGACTTGCCCATCGTTGAACATAAGATTTCAGCCTTTCAACTAATTGCGCATAACTTTCGCCCGGTTCTTTCCTTGCGGTTTTGAATCGAACTTTGTAAGAGTCCCCGTCCACTTCGAATCGGCTCAAGAGTGCCTTTTTGAGTGTTTCGTAATCCTGTTGTTCTTCTCGAGTGAGTCTAGAGAACACGTCATACGAGGTAGACCTTAAAGCCTGCGATAGTTTCGTCGCCCATTTTTCCTGTTCTAGACCACAACTGACGCACATAAGTTCGAAACGTGATAAAAAAGCCTCGACATTGTCCGTCTGTTCATTAAATGGTTCTAGTGGAAATGACATCGCTCCGGAATTTTGGTACGAGACGTTGGAATGTTGTTCTGTCACTGGAAAACCTAGTGAGTTTGAGGGGGTGGGGGGAATCCCTCCCTCTAGTCTTCGGATCTCCATATCAGTCTCCATTCTTTTCAACTCCAGTTGATGTTGACGTTCTCGTTCCCTATCCCTTATTTCATCTTCATGTTTCCTTTGTTCTAACTCATAAGCTTGTAGGCGTTGTTTCTCCTTTTCAGCGATTTCAGCTTGAAGTTTCTGTTGTTCTAATTCATATGATTGTAGGCGTTGCTTCTCCTTTTCAGCGATTTCAGCCTGCAACTTACTCTCCTTCTCAGCTATTTCAGCTTGAAGTTTCTGTTGTTCTAATTCATATGATTGTAGGCGTTGCTTCTCCTTTTCAGCAATTTCAGCCTGCAACTTACTCTCCTTCTCAGCTATTTCAGCCTGCAGTTTCTCCCTCCTGTCAAATTCATCTGATACAAATTTAGCCAGCTCAGGGCCGTCTAAATTGCATAGCTTGCCTATTTCAACTGTCTGGGCACGGAACTTAGCAGCCTCGGCCATGCTCTATTTTTGTCTACCCTATCTTTTTGTAAAAAAAAAATAATACTGTGCAGTTTGCTCAGGTCTGGGTAAGCCTGTCACTTCCCGGATCTGAAATTATACAGCATAACATGCACAATATTAACAAGCAAAAACTAACTAATGTCCGCTGACCCAAGTAAAATAGTTCTTATACACCACGAGAATCTGACCTAAGAAATAATTGCAACTTAAATTCTTGTCTTTCTGTCAATGCTCCTCAAGCTAAAGACAGAAGCAAAGAAGTACCCAGAATGATTGCACTCTTCCCAAAAGAACCTGAAATTTTGATAGAGATTTCCCTATGGAGAAAAATTTTCCCCAGTCGGTGATGAAATTCTCTAAGTCCAAATCCCTCTATAGAAAGACATCTTCTCGAAAGAGAAATGTTGTAGATGGTAAATTCTCACTCTATTTCCTCTGGAACACCTTTTTCTGAAATATAGACCTATTTGAAAGAGGCCCTCCTTTTTTCAGAAGAAATGATCAGTCACTTGCCATATTCTATCTATAATTGTCATTCATATCATATGGAGGTCAATCAGTACCCCACATGATGTTCATTTATCATATGTGAAGTGACAAAGTTAAAAATCTTAATTTGTTTAACAACCTCTATAATTGTCAATCATATCATATGGAAGTCAATCAGTACCACACATGATGTCTATTCAACATATGTAAACATGACAAAGTTGGAAATCTAAATCTGTGTAACAATTTCTATAATTGTTCAAAACAAGTACAATGTCACCAATTCACACATGAATACTGTTCACATCTAGTGTCACTGATCTACTATAGTTTAGAATCCCTCGTCAGATATCTATCTATTCCCAGGGTTTATCATCTAGGATAATAGTTATCTAAACTGTCTGCTGGGTTTCAAAGTCCGGGACGGGCATCCAATATATGTCGTATATTTTGAAGGGACTGGCAATCACTAAAGTGCATGACCCATCTCTGTTAAAGGTAGCTGGGCCCCATCCTCTTCTTATATGTAAATAGATCAAGAATACGACCCTTGAAAGATTTACAGACTCGGATTTGGTTATTTGTCTAAGGGTGTGTGGTCCTCTTTTAATAGAAAAGTCATCACTAGGTTTGTCCCCTGTCTTTCCACCTGGTATTTAATGGTATAGCTCACGAACCCCCTTCTTCCATCTTAAGAAATTGTCTGAAAAGACTTTCTCAATAAGAATCAGGTGCAATATAACATGGATTTGGAACAGTTAAAGATGAAGAGTCTCCTGTTCTCTCTCTCCAACTAAGAATTTATCTTATGTGAATGTGTATCTGTTAATTAAACATTCAACAAACACAAGGGAGCATTGAGACATGTTCCACACACAAGATAGAGATTTTCCCACAGATAGTTTGGACTGACAAATTAAGTGGAAGAGATCTTCACATTTAAACAAATTTATTGACTGTGCCAGTTTCTTTTGGCCTATTTGACATTTTCTTTGTTCTTTCATCAGCTGTTAACATTTACAGAATGAAATAGAAAAAAAAAACTTTCATAGGACCAAGTATAGTCAGTCAATAAATAATAACATTCATTGTGTAGTGAGATATTTTAACTACCAAAATGTGTTATAGTTAACAATTTCTACATCCAACAATAATTCAAGAAAATCATTTTCTGAGAGGGTGAAGTTTGTGGGAGTGATAAGAAAACCTGGTGTGATGAGATGTGGATAAGCCTGGGTCCATGGTCTGATGGATCCACTTCAGGTTGGGCCAGTTTAGCTTCACTGAAGACTTCTCATTCTCTGCTTAAGGCTGGAGTCATCTGCCATCACAGGTGTTGATCATCTCATTCACTCCTCTTCCCTCCTTGTTGGTTAGGTGTGGCACCAAGACATCACTGTTTAAAATTCATACAGGTATGTATAATCCTTTACAGCATGTTCATAGTGTGAACACAACATAACAAAACAAAAATGATAAGATCAGAAGAAGTATTGTTGTGTTACTTTGGGGTGGGTCAGAGATTATTACACTGGATGCAGCTTCTGTTGTCTGGTACCTGCTGTATGCATTTCCTCAGTGGACCTGTAGTTCAGTGAGTAGTGTACAGTCAGACACAGATAAGAGTGATAATGTGATGTTCCCTGAATCATGGTAATCAAGCTGACAGGCAAGATCAACACAAGTATGAGATGCATTTGTATAAATGGCATACATTTAAACATCCACATTACTCTATTTGTTCTACATTGTGTATATAATTGTTTATCTGTACTTTCCAAGGCAACTACTTCCTATTCTAAATCATTTCCTTGTTCCTGCTGTTGTGGTGTGGAGTTGTGTGGTGTGAAGTGTATTGTGTTGAGTTAACTTCTGTTGTGTGGGGTTCCATAGCTTGTACTAATTGTCCTCACATCTACATCAGTTAATATGAGTTTAACTCATCTAGTGTGCTTTTATTGTGGTTCATGTCCAACATACAGAATTTCTGATGTGTATTTGTTACAAAATGTAATCTATACAAGGTCATGACACAATATATTAGAAAAAAATTATTACTTAAAGTATTTTTCCCTAATACTCTCCTCCTCTCTGTCTACTTATACTTCTCCTACATCTTTTACCAGTGCATATCATGTCCATTCTGTTGGCGACACAGTTGGCTATAGACCAAGGTAATTATCACCCGTTAGTCTGAGCAGATTAAGTAGGTCGGCTATCACAAATGACGTTTGTGAACATAAACCTATTTTAAGCAATGCAGTTGATGTAGTGCGTTGTCTAAATAAAATCTGACACATGAATAAACTAATTTCTATCAAATACTATTTGTTTTCAATCCGTAAAGAGAAAAGGAAGAGTATAATTCCTGTTTCATTTCTTTAGATTGCAAAATAGACAGAATTAAGTACATTTTTAAGCAAGGTAGTGTTTCGTTTGCACCAGCTGACTATCTCTGCAGAAACGTTTTCCTAGAAGTTTTTGATGAAAAGCATTTGAGTGCATTGGAAATTTCATCTTGTACATTATTCTGTGATAGATTATAGTCATATGCACATAGTGAAGTTGTTAGATGTAGTGTAGAAAGTCAGAGTTTTGCAGTTTTGAGAAATTATAAGATGTCGGTTTCGCCGGGGAAGTGGCGCCAGTATTGAAGTTGCGATCGGCAGTTTTTCACATTTTCAGAGATTTATTTTATCAAAAATACAATTCATTGGACGCACAACACTGGATACCTTTACGTTATACATCTTGGTACCACTTAGATCTGAGAATCACGCGCTTACCTCAGACTAGATCAAACTGCCCGTTGTAAAAGTTTGAAAGTTGGACAACACATAGCTTTGGCGACTGCTCGCTCGCTCTGAAGTCATAGAAGTGCGCGGTTTTATTAAAGCGGCGCCCAAGCTGGGGGACGCTATATCCACGTGATGTGTCTCTACCAGTCACATTCTATTCTGTTGACGCTAACCCTTCTATTCTTATCCTGGCATCTGTCTGTCATTAGTATCGCTTAGTGCGTTCGATGTTCTACGGTGCTGTAATTGTTTCGATAATCTCTGGGTTGCTGTGTAACGTTGACGCGCTGAAAATGATGGATAGGTGAATATGTCACACTTACGTCCATTGTCTAGTACAAATACGCCTGCAGTTGTGGTATACTTATTGATAATTATTAACTATATTATTATTGTGAATTTGTTTATATAAGTTGTATAGCAAAACTATTTCAGCATGGCAGAGGAACAAGTTTCGTTAACACAGGTTTTAACTGGAGTAGGCACGGCAATAGGCAGACTCAACACAGCAATAAAACAACAAGGAATAGGGACAGAGATTGAAAAATTTAGTGGGCAGGCGAAAGATTTCAAGAAATGGATGACTTCAGTGGAGAAACATGCATTCTTGGTAGCGGCGACGGATGAGGAGAAGATGAAAATTGCTTACCAGGCCACTGTAGCACCGGTTTCAGATCACATTAGAAGAAAATTAGAAGCTAGAGTAGATGAGACATGGGAGCAGTTTAAGGACGACTTGGCCCACAAGTATGCTGAAATCACAGATCCTCAGCATGCGTTTTCAGTGTTAAGACAATCCAAGCAAAACACTGGAGAAACTGTGCAATTATTTAGTGATAGGTTAATTAACCTAGCTGAGGAGGCATTCCTGGGACAGAACGTACGAGGGGAGGAAGTGGAAAGAATGTTGGTCGGAATTTTTGTAGACGGTATAAAGTCAGATGGATTGAAGTTTAAATTAATGAGAGAAAATCCTGAGAGATTATCACAAGCTGTGGATATAGCTGTACAGGAAGAGAATTTGAGACGAAGATTTAGGCTGAGAGTAGGACAAGAAATAGGAACTAGTCGGGAGGATAGGATTGAAGAGCCCATGGAAGTCGGACAAGCAAGGTACGGATGGAATAGAAGAGGAGGAATACAGACGTTACAGGGAGGTAATGAAAATGTTTACGATAGAAGAAGACAAATGAGAAATCCTTTAAGAGAAACGGTTTGTAACACAAATATAGTCTGTTGGGGTTGTGGACAACACGGACACATTTTTAAATTCTGTGGTAACATACGTATTCAGGCGAATACACAAAATAGAAATGTTAATAACAGATCAAATATGAATTTTGAAGACAGACAGAGGAATTTTACAAGGCCAAGAACGCAGGAAAACCGGAATCCCACTTACTGAATAGGACCTGCGGTAGGAGGGAAGATAACAAGGTCCCAAGAATTAAGGAATATTTTAATGACAAGTATAGGAGGACGAGTAGAAAGTGCTCTCAACTGGGTGAAATCAAACAATTTTCAATAAATAAAACGGACCCCAGTTCATGCATAATAGAAATAGGGAAATATAGAATTCGAACATTAATTGATTCGGGAGCTGAAGTTAGTGTAATCAAGGAAAATTTGTTATACACAATAATGAAAAATTGCAAAATATTCAGGAGTCACGACACTCTTCACTCTGTTACAGGACAAAATTTGGACGTGGTTGGCCAAACAATGATAAATCTCAAATTAGGATGAATCAACGTAAGACACCTTTTTCACGTAGTTAAAGAGTTAAATAGGAACATGCTTATAGGTAGGGATTTCTTATTGAAAAATGGTGTAAGACTTTTTTTTTGATCTGCACAAGTTAAGATTCAAGGGCGTGTATGTAGATTTGGAAGAGGACATGCACATATCAGCACTGGTAAGGGTTAAAACGTCCACGACTTTAAAACCACAGACGGTTAATCTGATACAGGCGAAAGTGAAAAGAAATCCGTATTATTTAATAGGACATACAGTTAGAATAACAGAGTTAGAAAGGGAGGTAATAGATGAACCTGTTCTAGAAGTTCCAGATGGAATAATGACATTAGATAAACACTTGACTTTTCCAGTAATGATTATTGACAACACAGGCAAGGAAATTAAATTGTACAGAGGATGTGTAATAGCCAAAGTAGAACATGATACTAACAGCATATTAACAACAGACAGAGTAGAAATGCCGAGAATTAATTATTCAGAAACCCCTATAGAAAGAATCAATACCAGAAATAGACGTGGAAGAAGATGGAACGTGCGGAATGATGAATTGATCCATCCATTCAGAAAACATACATCTCAAATATATTCAGTAGACAAAACAACAAGAGAACAAGAATTATTAGCACAGTTAAAAGCTCCACCGGAAAATAAGGAAATATTATAAAAACTTGTAAAAGAGAATCCAGATGTTTTCGCAATTAACGACTTAGAATTGGGAAAGACCAAAACAGTCACTATGGAAATAGATACTGGAAATCACCCACCAATTAGTTTGAAACCGTATAGAACTCCTTTAAGGAATAGGGAAATTGTCGAAAAGGCAATAGAAGATATGCTAAAAGCAGGAATAATAACAAGATCGAAGTCAGAATAGTCATCTCCGATTGTCATAGTGACCAATGCCGATGGTTCACACCGATTCTGCTGTGACTACAGGGCGTTGAACAAAATCACTAAGAATGTAGCTTATCCATTGCCGGTGATCGACGATATTTTAGGGTTACTTAATGGGTCTACCTTCTTCACTACATTGGATGCAAGGTCGGGATTTTGGTGTATCCCTATGTCGCCAGATGCTCAAAAGAAAAGTGCTTTTTGTACACACGCAGGTTCTTACGAATTTTTACGAATGCCTTTTGGGGTCAAAACTGCCCCTTCTCACTATATGTTATTAATAAATCAAGTATTAGAAGGCATGCAAAAGTTCGCATTAGCATATATAGATGACATTTTGATCTACACAGCAGGAGACGTACAGGACCACCTGAAATATGTAAAATTAGTATTTGACAGATTAAGAATACATTATGTTAAACTGAAGCTCAGTAAATGTGGATTTCTAAAAACAGAAACAAAGTATTTGGGGTACATCATTGATAGAGAAGGAATTAAACCAGATCAGGACAAAGTAAAGGCTATTAGGGAATTACCTGCTCCAACCAACGTAAAAGAAGTTCGTGCTTTTATAGGTACATATGGGTACTATCGTCGTTTCATTCCAGGTTTCTCAAAAATAGCAGAGCCTTTCACTAACCTGACTGGCAAATACGCAAGATTTAAGTGGGATGAAGATTGTCAGAAAGCATTTGATTTTTTGAAAAATAGCTTAACAGTAGTGCCACTATTGACACATCCAGATTTGGATAAACAGCTAATTTTATATACAGATGCTTCGGATAACGCCATGGGAGCATGTTTAGTACAACCATATGAAGGAGAATCAGGAATACCAGGAGTTAGGAATGAAAGACCAATTTATTTTCTGTCACACAAACTTAGTAAATCTCAGAGAAAATGGCCGACTATAGAAAAAGAGGCATATGCTATTCACTATGCTCTTCAGAAACTTAATTATTATTTACATAACGCCAATTTCATTATTAGAACTGACCACATGCCCTTAAAATCTTTACTAGAAGCTCCAGTGCAGAACAGAAAACTACAGACATGGGCGTTGAATTTACAAGGATACAACGCGAAGATAGAGTATATAGCCGGTAGAGACAACACCTGTGCAGATTTATTATCCAGAATCCCGTATCCAGAGACATCAGGAAACACTGAGGAGGAGGGTGAACCCGAAATAGACGACCGAAACTGGCAAGTAAATATATTAGATTCTGCCATATTAAGTAGAGAAGATTTTAGGAGTTTACCGTCGGATCAAGAATCTGAACCTATAGAGGAAGACCCACATTTAATGCAATTTAATATGAAGGAAGAACAAGAATTAGATCCGAAAGTTGTAGAAATAAAACAGAAATTAAATGAAATGGATGAAAACAGTTGTAAGAAAAATTTTCTAGTCTTGCAGGATGACGATCAGTTATATTATGTGAATTAAAGAAGCGAACAGTTGTGAAAATACATTCCAAAACATTTAGAAATTGAGATTCTAAAGGCATATCATGATGAGAATGGTCATATTGGACGTGATAAGTTAGTAAAAGCCCTCACTAATAAATATTATTGGCCGAATTTATTTAAAACTGCTTGTAAATATGTCGATGCGTGTGAGAAGTGTAGGTTAAGAAATATGAAAACGATCAAATGTCCCTTACAAGATACTGACATTCCTCAGTTTCCAATGCAGAAAGTGAGCTTAGATGTATCAGGTCCTCACCCTAGAACACTATCGGGGAATGTATATCTACTTCATATCGTGGATTGCTATAGTCTTTGGCCGGAAGTCTATGCGATTCCGGATAAGAGCGCAGATACCATCATTAATATTTTTCTACAGGAGTACATACCAAGATTTAGTTGCCCACAGATAGTACTCACAGATAATGGTAAGGAGTTCGTGAACAAGAAGTTCGAGAAGTTATTACAGGATTTGAATATAGGCCATATAAAAACTTCATATTATAGACCTTCTTCAAATGCGAAGAATGAGAGACAACATCGGACATTGTATAACATAATAGCAAAAATTGTGGAAGAAAATGAAAAAGATTGGGACCTTTACTTAGGATCTGCATTAAGCGCGATACGCACAAATCAAAATGAGGGGACAGGTTTTTCACCATTTTACTTATTACACGGAAGAGAGCCTATACTCCCAATTGACAATCTGTTAAAACCAAGACGTAAATATATGGGGGAGGATTTTCAGGAAGTTATTATACAAGAAATGCACAAAGCGCATGTAAGGTTAAGAAACAATATAATTAAAGCCAGAGAAAGACAGAAAAAGTACGCAAACAAAAATACACAATTACAGGAATTTAAAGTAGGTGATAGAGTTTATTATAAGAAGCATAGAAGAAACTCCAAATTTGATGCTCATTGGATTCCAGGTTATTATATTTTAGAAAAGTTAGGTACTGTATCATACAGTATAAAGAACCAAATCTCAGGACATGTGGCACGGACACACGTGGAACATTTAAGATGAGATAATGAAGATAAGAGAGACAATAATAATTATTATTATTCAGACGGGTTATACTCAGATGGACAACTCGCCAGAAGAGTTTAATATACATTACCCCCAGATTTTGGAAAAGATCCGGTACAAAATCAATTAATAACAACACCAGTTTACGATGATACTTATGAACAAGCGGAAACAATACCAAAAACTTTGATGAAGGAAGAAAAGGATACGTATGGTGGTTATAATAGTGTTGAATCTATGGAGGAGGAGGTAACCGCTCCATTTAAAAATACCAGACAAGCAGTGAAAAGGAGAATAGAGAGACAGAGAAATAGAGAAGTTAAAAGACAGAGGAGAATTAGAGAAAATTCATCAAGCGACGAAGATATGCCACTACTCGGAAGATCGTTAAGAAACTATGATCGACAGATTAGATTAGATATAGAAAGAAAAAAATTAGCGGCTGCTAGCAACAGACATACAGATGAAGAAGAAGGAATGGATGAAAATTCGGAATCTAATAGAGATAGTAGCATGAAGGAAAATGTTTCTCTACGGGAAGATGAAGACATTGATGTGGAGATGGCACTTATACAGAAAAATCTAGAATTACTGAAGAAATTGAGATATAGTAAATAAATTGATAGAAAATGCTGCAGATAGCAGGATGAAAATTTTGTGGTTTAAAGAGGAAATTGGTAATTGATGAAATACGGTAGCTGTGAATTACAGAGGAATTATAGAAACAGATTGGCAAATAACTTGATTAATAGTTGTGGTGAGTTGTCTTGAGGAGTAGACATGATGTTGTATATTTTGGTAATAAGTTAGGTATTATGGATGTAAATTCTCGGATGGTCTTGAAGATGTATTTTTATTGCCATTTGATTTTGAGATTTGACTTGTTGAGTTTTCTTAATAGATAAATAATTTATTATTAGTCCATAAAAGTGACTAATAATGGATAGGATATATTTAAAAAAATGGATTCTTTTGTTTCATCATGTATGTCATATTATTTTGAATAATGTCTTTCTTTGAATTGGTTGATTACCTTTATTTAATATGAGGGGAATGAAAATTGTTTTCAATACGTTGGGGGATATGATATCCTGTTTTGACTTCGTTTTGGTTGGCTCATGAATTATGATTTTAGTTGAATTGTCTTGCATATTGAATAGTATTTACCCTTGTTTACAAATAAGTTGAAAATTTTTAAAAATTTTGTTCACAAGCACTTATTGTTTTGTTTAGAATAAAGAGTAATAAGACGGGGCCTTATTTAAAACCTTTCGTTTAGAAAATAGTTAACAAACGACTCTAGACTACCAAAAGAGACACATTCTCCTTGTTGTAGAAAACATGAGTACCAAAAACTTTGGTCTTGTGCTAGTATGAAGTCAGCGTTAATAGGAGCTATGAAGTTTGGAAACATTTGCCATGCTTGGATGACGGGGTTTTATAATGGATCCTACACAAATAAAAGTTAGTAGAAATATATGGTTCTGGGGTGTTGAAATATGAGCTGCATTAAGTCAGCATTAATTGAAA
The DNA here is from genome assembly GCA_963921405.1 of Cepaea hortensis. Lineage (NCBI taxonomy): Eukaryota > Metazoa > Mollusca > Gastropoda > Stylommatophora > Helicidae > Cepaea > Cepaea hortensis. The sequence continues at coordinate 90,489,402 of OY992886.1, read as the reverse complement.
ATATATGGATTAGATGCCATGTTATATTAAGGAAGAAGAAATTAACGTGACTAACGTCTATAGGTGGTATAAAAAGAGGCTGTGCTAGTCAGCATCAAGGGGAATGTAGGGAGCTGGTTAATTTAGAGTGGACATTAATGGGGCTGTAGATAGCAGTATGTATGGTTTAGTGCAAAGTTAGATACGCCCATAAACAAGGATGCTTATAATGGGATGTGAGGGGGTAAATATAGGAGCTGTGATAAACAGCGTTAATTGGTTTAAAGTATGTTCATAAGAAATGAACATTGTCAATATTATTTTTATGGTTTCATGATTGAACATAAGCCATGTGAAATATAGTTATTAATGGGTGTGGATGGCAGCACAAATATTGATATTGAGTATATAAGGAAGAAATTTTGGATCGACTTAATTTATAACAAACAGAAACATATGTTCATGGATTATAAGATGCGTTTTTAAAACTTTATTTATAAAGTTTTTGTGTTTGCAAGGGAGGTAAATGTGATTGCTTTTTGACTACTTCTTTATATCTTTATAACTGGGTGCGCACCCCATCTTTTCTGTCTATCCTGTGTTGTTTTGTTGATGTTGAGAGAAAATGAGAAGTTGCATAACGCATGATGAGTTTCTAATTATATACCAACAATTTTGATGAACATATGTATATATGAAATGAAATATCTAGGTAATTTTTTTGAGTGAAACCTTGTAGGCTCATATACAGAAACGAAGAAGAAGTATCACTTCACGAAGATCTATAACAGAATATAGCGGTTAGTTGTAAGAGATAAGGAGTAGAAAGGGTAAGAAATAAAGTTCACTGGTTAAGAGGGGCTGGTTTAAGATGGGTCGGAGAAATAATATTGGGGCTAAGATTTTAGTGAGGGAAAGAATAAGTAGAATAAGTAGATTAGGGACTAAGACTTTTCGGGAAAAGTCTTCTTAAAGATAGGGAGGAATGTAACAGAGCACCTTCTCTGTTAGGGAGTGGGTGAGTTAATGAGTGGTGTGCAAGGGGGAAAAGACTAGTACAGGGCACGGCTGAGCATCCCATTGGGGGGTAGCTAGGGACGCCCAAGCCGTGACGCGGGGGGTAGAGATGTTTAGTTACTATCGGAACCTTGAATCGGCAACATCTTTTGTAATAACAGAAAACCTGTTGTATGCTGCTTTATATTATACGATGTATTCAGTCAAATTAAACATATGGAAAATACAGCCAGGACTTTGTTTACATCTGCTATTTAATGTACCATCACTGTTACAGAGGTCACAGCGCCTGTAAGACCAACCGATTTAGTTTCAAGGAAATATGTCATAACAAATGTACCATGGCAAGTGACAGGACTACAACCCACGTGTGAGGAGAAAATAACAAATGCAAATAAGTAGTGTTCTTAATGTATCTTCAAGCGAGAAACAAATAAATTTAGCGATACATTATATTTAGTTCTGTTTCCAGGAAAAATGTAATTGCATTCCATTGGTTGACGAAGCACGTGTACTGGTGGCCCTGGACAGCCCCGGGACTCTGCCAGTGGCACAATACATATGTCACACGATTTTATTGTTAAAACAGGCTGGTTACATAACACATTACCTCGTTGTGGTCAACAGTGTGTGGTGGGGTGTTGGGTTCGTTTCTGTGAATCCCAGCTATTGCGAAAAATGTTCTCTTCCTTTCTAACTAGCCTAAGGAAAATTGGATTCCCCGGTGATTATTTCCGCCTTGAAAGAAATATAATCATGAGTTTTCATTATGTTCATTTGCTGCGCAGTTTCTTGGTTAAAAAAAAAATCATCATCATCATCATCATCATCATCATCATCATCATCATCATCATCATCATCATCAAGTGCCATGCCAGTTGGCGTAGGCGTTCATGCCTCTCAATATATTTTGTTATTGTCGTTTGGTGTCTGCTGCGCCCGCCCGTTCCCTAGCAATGCAGCAAAACGGACAAATCTACAGGTGCTCAGTCTCCAGGGCCGGATTAAGCCATCTTGGTGCCCTAGGCACAAACCCACATGGGTGCCCCCTACTGCCCCGGGCCTCCGATCCTCCACTGACTGCTGATATGTTCAATATTATGCAAAAAACTAACAAAGAAAAACAGTTGTGAAATGTAAACACATATGTTTGTACTACTATCACTCATATAAAACCTACAATAAGGTATTTCTGTATTAAAATTAATAGTTAATTAATTTTGTAATAATAGTAGACAAAAATACTGTAACTTTTTTGATAGATAAGAAAGTCAGAGAGAGAGAGCACACATTTACATTTTAAAGTTCTTTTTTCTAGATTTACGTCTGGCAAAGTTTTTGAGTACATCATCAAAGTTAATTTTGCGCAACAAGTCTGCCTCAATCATCAGCAAAGATAAGGAATCAAGCCTTTCTTGTTTCATTGTCGATCTACTTGGATTTTTTGTACGTTTCAACTGAGAAAAAGAGCGCTCAGTTGAACAGTTCGTAACCATTAATGTTAAAAATATGCGCAAGGCGATTTCTACATTTGGAAAAGCACACTCTATGTTGTCTCTAACTATTACTTTGTAGAGTTCTGCATGACTGAACGTGTTGTTGTCAGATTTTGATGCACGCAACTTGTGGCGAATATATGAGTGGAACTGTTATAGTTCAGTATATAAATTATTGTTTAGATCTTCAGGATAAGCATTTATTAGTCCTTCACAACACTGAGATGTTTGTGGTACATCGACCAAACAAGAATCGAACTGCTAGATCATTATATACCTGTCCTCGTCTACTCATCTCTGTCTCAAGTTTGTCAACAATGGTGTAGAAAGCAGATATACGAAATTTGTCTCTCTGTGGTGCCCCCCAAATGCTTGGTGCCCTAGGCACGTGCCTTGTTTGCCTAATGGTTAATCCACCCCTGGTTGTAGGCCAATTGCAGCCAACCTTCATTGTGGAGACGGCACCTTATTGATTGACACTTCTGGGCGTCAACATCGCACTATCTCTTTCTGTTATAATAAAACCCCTATATTAACCCCCGAAGAGTTGAACACGCATATCGCTGGTGTGCTTGCTTCACGGCTGACTGCAAGCTTCAGCTGTTGGTGCGGTTCCCTCTTTCAAAACGTCCGGCACTTATATCATTGTATGAAAATCAACGTAAGGCGGTCTGCTGCCAAATCTCCCGCAGCTGTTTCGAACGCGGTGGGTTACGAATTGCGCTGTAACACCTTCACCACAGCGTCGGCTAAGCCTTGAAAAGGGCTTTCGTCTGTCGGAGTGAAGCCTTGAAAAGGGCTTTCGTCTATCGGAGTGAAGCCTTGAAAAGGGCTTTCGTCTGTAGGAGTTAAGCATTGAAAAGTGCTTTCATCTATCGGAGTGAAGGTGGTATAAACTTTTCTCCCGACCTGGTTCATAGTACGGTCTCCAGGGGGACTGTGTTACGGAGCTCTCCTTTCTATCTCTAAGGCTAGAAACCAGTGGGGTGTGTAAGACTTGTACTAGGACTCCCCATCTAGGGAGAGACGTGTCAGGGTGTAACCAGGCTACGGTTCAGCACGGCATACAAGGGCTGGTTAGTGTCAGGTCTAGATTGGTCAGTTTCCTCCAATGCTTTAGATATGTAGTTGTCATTCACATTTTTTTTTTTTTTTTTTTTTTTTTTTGCTTTTAGATATGTCGTTGTCAATCATTTTTATCGCTTTTTGATAATTCGTCATTCATATTTTATGATTTTGGATATTTCGTTGCAATTCATATTTCATGCTTTCGTTGTCATACTTATGTATGTCATCCTTTTAGATATTTTGTTGTCATTCACATTTCATGCTTTTGGATATTTCTCTGTCATTCACATTTAACGCTTTTAGATATTTTGTTGTCATTCATATTTTAAGCTTTTAGATCATTAATTTGTGTTCATATATCATGCTCTCAGATATTTCGTTATCATTCATATTTCATGCTTTTAGACAAAATTATGAAAACTGCCACCTATTTTTTGAGTGCTGGCCGGGAAAATAGTCCATGAAATGCTCTGAATAATATCTGGACCACGGTCTTGGCAGACAAGCACACTAACCATCACAAGACCTATCCTATATACTGAACGTGTTGCATGGAGGGCAACTATCAGAAATGGAATAAAGACAAAGGAGAAAATGATTGCAGATAAAGCACACACAGAGCGTGATTAATTGATTGATTGATTGATTTAGGAACCGACATCACAGCATTCTGGGCATTCCCATAAGCGCTCCGTCCCCATCCTCAGCAGCCAGCTAAGAGTTCCAACACTAATAGTACCAGTAGCAGTCTGATTATAAGTCCGTCTCGCCTTTCCTCTGAGCGTCGATCGTCGGCCAGATCCCCTCGTCATCCCTCGCATTCTTGTCAGACCATGGTGATCCATTTGCTCCTCGGAGGTGTACACGTGCTCCCACAAGGTCGTAACCACGTCTTCTTTATCATGCATCCTTATCACAGAGCGTGAGAGACGTAAGATGGTGTATGATGGTGGAAATGACTATGTTTTCACGTGCATCCACTGTGGACGAACATTTACAGCACGAATTGGCCTTATCGGCCACCGCCATGGGTTGTAGTTATTAAGCCTTTTTGAAGCACTGTGTACCAAACTATCGTCTGTCAAGACGGAAAGGTGCCAATGTATATTAATATAAATGTATCTTTGTTTATGTTCACCGTTGTTTATGTCCGCCGATGAAGACTCTGAAGCCGGAACGCCCACTCTCAGTTATTTGCAGTGAAGTTCGTGTAAAGCCAAACATTTCCTATTCTTGTTTTCATTGCAATTCCAGGATTTCGCTGAGTTACCGAGTTACTGCAGTAAATCCCACTTCACTTAACAAACATTCCGAAGTTAATAGTTTATCACACGGGGATTTCCAATAATGACAGACATTGCACAAATGTTCGCCATAGGATAAGTACCCAAAGTGCCGGGAGAATTGAATTCAGTAAGACCCACGTCTGTTTATTTTATATAGTTTATGATGGTCCCTTTCTTATGATATATAAATTCACACGCAATCTTTTCTTCAAACAATGCCTTGAATGCTGTCGGTTATTTCACTATAAGTACTAGTCAGACAGGACGTAACTGACAAATAAGTTATTTATTCAACCATCTTTGACTTCTAGTCTACTAATGTTCGTGTCCGGCGGGGGCTTTAAATTCGTTTTGCCAACAAAACATGGTTCATATTTTGCCGCTGTTTCGGGCAGCAGCCGTTGTTCCTCCACGTCTGGTTGTTAAGACAAAAACGGTCCCGAAGTTTAACGTCGCTAAACTTGGCAGGCGTCTAGAAGATAAAAGGGCGAACTTCTTGCTCCAGCAGCAGTCAGTTAGTAAGACGATGGAGGCTGTCATGGCTGGAACTACCAGGGTGATCAACTTTGCAGACAATGATGTCCTGGGTTTTGATATGGATTATACGCTGTCGCGCTATAAGTTTGTGCCGTTTTTCAATGTAAGTTTTGTTTTGTATTAATGTTCGATCGCTAATCATCAGTTTCAGTTATTAATTCGTACACAAGGACTTCATTCCGTGGCGATGGCACTGTTTTGTTGCAGTTTGAAGGATTAATTAAAGCCGTCGTTACGTTATTGTGCAAAGTACTCATCTGCATCATCATCATGCGTTCATGTCTGACCACAGATCTTGGTTCTTTATGTTCTAGATCAATATTCTGATTTCTATATTGGTGGTGCAGACGCAATGCCACCGTTCTTCGCCATCCAGCATCATTCTCTCGGTCTGCCTCTGCTTTTTCAACAGATGATCTTCATTCTTCATTCACAATCACAATTCACATCGTCACGATATTTTCCAGTGCCAATAGGCTAATTTAAAAATTATATAATAGAATTCCGCTTGTCTCTTTCTTAAAGTTGCTTACTTGTAGTGTAGCAGTGTAGCGTTTCTACCTTCATTACCCACTTCCACTTCCCAGTCGTTAATTTACTCTAACACTAACAGTCCCAGGCATTGGCAACATAGCATTCATTCACAAAAACCACATCTCTGTTGCTGCCAAGCTCTTGTTAATCAAGTTAATGATTAATTAAAATTTAATGTGTTGTTTGTTCATGCTCCAAGATTCACAGACATACAGCAGAAAGGTTTAACATTTACCATACATACCATTTATGAAATGAAAAGTTTTCATAACTCTCTGACATTCCATGAAAATGAAAGTGACTTTTTATATGAGACACTTTTCATCTTCTGAACTGCAGCTTTTGCTTGATCCATTCTGCTATTAATGAATACTCTAATCTCTGATTGTCAACCATCTGATGATGAGTTCCACCAAATATTTTATTTTTAACTTGATTAACCACTTTTCCTTCAATTGTAATATCACATTTTGGTGTTACCTTTTTATTTGATGTAACAATTGTTTCTGTTTTTTTTATTTTATTTATTAAGCTAGTAATTTTTTTTTTGGCTCTTTGTTACTTTACCACCCAACAGTTGTTGCAGAGCTTATGCATTTTAAGCTATCAACATTGTGTTATCTGCAGTAAAGTACTGAATGTACTATATTTAAAACACTGTTGTACTTTTATTATTAATAACTTTAACAATAAATACACGCAATTCTTAGTATGCAAAACAAAAGTATGCAAAGCAATAAAATACAGTTGTGCTAATAACTTTAACAATAGAATAAATGTAATGTAATATGCTGTACCCAGAATGAGAATGTGCAATGTAGTAAAACATGGTTGTTGTTATTAATAACTTTAACAATAGTGTAAATGTAGTACTTAGTTCACAGAATGAGCGTGTGTGAAGTATTAAAGTACTCGTGCAGTCTGTACACTGTCAAGTTCTGTTAAGTGCTGCTTAATCTTGCACTAAGGGCATACCACTAGATGCTGCAATTTTTTCCGTAATAAATCCGTCTTTAGTCTGAACAACTTCTGTATGAAAAGACTTGTGCATCTGTTGCCCTATATTTCTCTTTATAAATGTTTTTTTCCTTGTTTTTCCTTTACAGGACATCGTTGTCAACACCACCATTTTACTGCTGTTGTTGATTTCTTGGCAAGATTACGCTCGGTAGTTTGCCATTTGCTTTTTAAGCGGCTGGCTCACTTTTCTTGTAAGTCACCAATGCAGCGAGAACTGCTATCAATTCTCGCGCACTGCGTTACTCTACGTGGATAAACGGGATTACAGAGAAAGTTTTTAACCCTAGGCCAGGGAGACCGGCCTTTATAAAGTACAGTATTAAAAACAGCTGTAGAAATGTGTACATACTTCAACACTAATAATTATTATAATTAGTTATAAACATGTCATTGAATCAAGGGGTAAAGAAAATCTGCTGGTGCTGTATAGGGAACACATACACAGAGAAGATATGTTAATTGTATAACTAAAAAGTCCTTTCTCTGGATCTCCCAGGGCAGATGGAATAGAGGAAGACCTTAAAATACTACTGGTACTATTGGGGTTGGAACTCTTTGCTGGCTTCTGAGGATGGGGACGGAGCGCTTATGGGAATGCCCTGAATGCTGTGATGTCGGTTCCTAAATCAATCAATCAAGCAATCAATCTTAAAATACATGAAAAAGAGAAAATAGTTAGATTTGAATAATATGAGGAGGACAAAGAGGAAGCTGCAGGAAGTAGGATGGCTGGGTGTGAGTTAATTGAGTGTCTGTGTTTCAACGGGGGATGAAGGTCAGTAGCAGAAGAAGAAAAAGAAAAGAATTAGAGTTTATTAATTACAAGCAGAACTGCTGTATTGAAGTTAAGGTTAATATAATACTTTTATATTCTTCTGATTCTTCTTGTTCATGTCATCACTGTCTTTGATGATTACACTGTCAGGTGTGATCTCATGAATTTAACATCTTTTTTGGGAGAAGTTCCTCTTTAGTTACATTCAGCTTGGTATTTATTGTTGATGCAGTGGGACAGTATATCTTTGTGAGCTTTCTGTGAAGAGGACAATCCTGCAGAGCATGCTCAGATTTTTTTTTTTTAAATTCTTTTTATTTACTCTTTCTTCCCTAAATTGTTTATTACAATAATTCATTTTTAGGTTACAAAATGTTACAATAATATCTGTCTGTGACATTAAAGGATGCTTTAAAATTGTTTGGAACAGATTGAAGTTTCCATAAAAATTGATGGGATAGATTGAAGTTTCCATAAAGACCGTCTGGGTTAGTTTGACATTTCCTTTAAAATTGTCTGGGACAGATTGAAGTTTCCTTAAAATTGTCTGGGCAATATTGAAGCTACTTTAAAACTGTTTTGGACAGATGTAGCATACTTTAAAACTATCTGGGGAAAAAGGTGTTACTTTAAAACTGTCTGAGACTAAATATAATTTGAGAGTAACATGTAAATAATAAATCATTGAAAGTTATATAATTGTGTGGAATGACAGAACAAAATAGAAGATGCTGTAATATATGCTGATTCTGAGTAGTCAGCAAGGAAATTGTAATGGTTTCATATAATAAATTTTAACATACGGTTGCGAATTCAGAGCAGTCATAAAAAAAGAAGAAAAAATCTTGAAGACACAGAATTTCAATTTACATGAATTTCAATTTACATAAGAATAGAATGTTAACAATAGCATAGATCGCCAACATAAATAACAAAGATGGTTTGTTGAAAGAGGACCAGACACAAAAGAAAATAGTCACAACCATAAGAGTGATACAGACAACATGCTTTGGCCATGTCATGAGAAGGGAAAAACTGAAAAACATTTCAACATTTGATCAGAATAATGGAAACAGAAGTAAAGGTTGGTAGAAGGAACAGCAACTGGTCAGTTTTACATCATTGCATAGAAAGATCCGTCACATGTTCCCAGGACCCTGCACATTGTCTTATTTTCAGTAAGAGAAATTTCCAAAGGATTCCACAGGTCAAAAGAAAATAGATGGAGACCTAAAAATTCATGGAGAAGAGAAGAGACAGAAGTGAATAATAAGGAGAGCACATGAACAAAGCTTCATGGGATAACCAAAGAGAGGATGCCTTGAAATTATTTGGTTGAGGGCTTATACCCCAGTTTAGAAATAGAAATATATCAGTCTGTGAATTGATGTAGAACCCATGAGTGTCAGCAAATTAATTGTTTTTAGTTTGTCCTGACAGTGTCTGCAGGTTGTTGTGAGAGACAGTAATTGAGCTTGTCAGAGATTCCTAAGTATGCACAACCTGCAGACCTTTATAACACAAACTGTTACACATTCTGAATACTCCGCTGTTACATGTTTACAAATAATGCTGATGAAATGTCATTCCATGAAAGTCCACTCCCTGAAATTGTCAAACTATACACAATATTATTATTTATCATACAATCTCATCTGTGTTCATTTATACCTTGCTTATGCTTTCCAGGATCCAACATTTATATCCTGCACCTAATTATTAGACCTACACATCATTATTAGAACTACACATCATTATCAGACCTACACATCATTATCAGACCTACACATCATTATTAGATCTACACATCATTATTAGACCTACACATCATTATTAGACCTACACATCATTATTATACTTACACATCATTATTAGACCTACACATCATTATTAGACCTACACATTATTATACTTACACATCATTATTATACTTACACATCATTATTAGACCTACACATCATTATTAGACCTACACATCATTATTAGACCTACACATCATTATTAGACCTACACATCATTATTAGACCTACACATCATTATTAGATCTACACATCATTATTAGACCTACACATCATTATTAGACCTACACATCATACAAAATTCAAGATTGGTGACTCAGCCATGTGCACATGTGGTTTGTCATCGCAGACAGCAGAGCACATACTCCAGGACTGCCCAAACTACAACATAGCCAGGCGAACCTTCTGGCCTAGAGAGACAACAGTGGAAGATAAACTCTATGGACTGCTAAGTGAACTAAAAAAGACTGTTAGATTCATACAAGAGACAACATTGCAGTTATAGACATATTTCAAGTGAACGAAAGAAGAAGAAGAAGATTATTAGCCCTACACATCATTATTAGACCTACACATCATTATTAGACCTACACATTATAAGGGACAAAGTTCTCCAAGGAACAAGCCACTGGATAATGATAATATGAATTTAAAATGTATATAATTTATATAGGTTACAATAGATTTCTGTATACAAAGGTGTGGGAGACCCTAAAATGACAAGGAGAAGAGAATTACAGAGATGAACAATATTGGGAAGACATGGAGAGAGCTGCAGGAGATAGCAAAAGTGAGGACAGCTTGTCATGGTTTAGTTGAGGTGCCTAGGCCCATTGTGGGACAAAGGGCAGAAGAAGAAGAAGTTAGTTGCATGTCCTTCACAAGGTATTACAATCTACCCCAGTTTGTATTGATTTTATTGACTATTTGTGATTTACTAGGGAATGTTAGTTCAGTAGTTTGTTATTGCTTTCTGAAGACTGATGCCGCATACCATCAAATTCAACACAAAGCGGTCTGCTTCTAAATTGTTCATGGCTGATTTCAGACTGTCAACTTAGGCATGATGAAACTGTGTGTCTCATTTCCTCTAAGACACAGCCGCCGGTTAATAAACTACAAACTTTAATTAATTGAAATATTGAGCACAACCCACTACTGGCAACGCCGATCACATTCTGGTATGAACCTAAGGCCTATCCACGTCAATATGGAAGCACTATACTCGAGTTTCGCCCTCATTTGAGCTCGTCAGTAGTGCATATCCCTGACCGGATCCGGAAACAGTCCCGGATCACGCGTGTGAAGCGGGTGTGTAACCACGCGGCACACACTGGACACACCAAATTATCACAACAGAACATCACAACGCTACCCATCGTAGGCTATGCTCAAGATCTTGAGCATAGCCTACGATGGGTAGCGTTGTGATGTTCTGTTGTGATAATTTGGTGTGTCCAGTGTGTGCCGCGTGGTTACACACCCGCTTCACACGCGTGATCCGGGACTGTTTCCGGATCCGGTCAGGGATATGCACTACTGACGAGCTCAAATGAGGGCGAAACTCGAGTATAGTGCTTCCATATTGACGTGGATAGGCCTTAGGTTCATACCAGAATGTGATCGGCGTTGCCAGTAGTGGGTTGTGCTCAATATTTAAATTTCAAATCCCGAAACAACCACATAATCAATTTAATTAATTGCCTGCCTGCCTGGGCAGAATTATGGGACTAACAGGTTATGGCAGAATTACCCGTGTACAGCTCATGGAGATAACTAAAACAATTCTAGTGAGTCAAGAGGTGGGGGAGAAAATGCTAATGCTGGATATGACACATATTGAGAAAGACTGGGGATAGTATGACTGGACACTCTCTTGTCTAGAACCCAGAGAGGGAACGAAATAGTGAGACACCTAATACACAAGGAGAAGAGAATTAAAAACAGAAATGAGGGGTATGGGGAGATAATGGATTGAGCTGCAGGAGATAGTAAAAGACAGCCTGGAGTGAGTTGGTTGAGGGCTTATGTAGAACTATGCGAATGCATAAAGATAGAGTGCAATCCTGCACAAAACATAAATAAACTCATGTTCTGTAAGAATTACAATTTGCCTCCTTGTTTCTTTTTTTTCCAGATGGTGTATGAAGGAGTGTGCACGTTTCTTGTGGAACACAAAAATTACAGTAGCTCCATCTTCCATGGCCTGAATGAGGACAAAGACTTAATGTAAATTGTGATGTTAACTCCTGGTGCAGCTGTATTTTCACTTATTATGGTAGTTAGTGAAGTTAAATCTGTATGTGTGGCTATGTGAAGTATTAGGGTCATCACATGTTGTAGGTCTGAGTGCACAGAGATGTAGGTGGTCAGTCTTTCCCTCCTGTGATGAACGATAAAAGGAGGCATCGGAACCTAGTCCAGCAATGCTTATGCCATTCTCAGAATAACATCTTAGCCATAACACCAGTGTGGTCTCTACTTAAATCTATATGCTCATCCTATTTGCTGTGCTACTATTCAACATTTCCCTCATATTTACTTGTATGTATCATCTGAAAAAAGACATTGTCTTAAGTTTGGTGAAGAGAGTTGATAAGAGGGAAAAGAGGAATGATTAATTGATTGGTAGTGACAACTCGCAAGCTAGATTATGACATTCAATTTTTGCATGCCTAGAAATCCCTCTGTATGCTGGGTTGGGATCTCTTAACAATGAAATACTGAAAACTGGTGAAGAAAATATTAAAAATCTAGGCCTGTGTCAATTGGCAGGGCACATGTTGATGATGATGATGCTCAGAAAAAAGTGGGGTATGCAAGACCAGTTCTGAAATTTCACATCTGCAGAGAGACATATCAGGACACAATCGGGTCATGTTCTGTGTTAAATCAGTGGCATGATCATTGCTGGACCATGTTCTGTGCTAAAGCAATGGTATGAGTATTGCTGGACCATGTTCTGTGCTAAATCATGACCTGATTGTGTCCTAAAATGTCTCTCTGTAGATGTGAAGTTTCAATACTGGTCTTGCACACCCTGCTGTTTTCTGAGCGTCATCGTTATCATCAACATGTGCCCTGCCAACTGGTGTAGGTGTTCATGTCTCTCCACAGATCTCAGTCCTTGGGTTTATGAGCTTGGAGACCCCCCCCCCCCCCCTCCCCCACACAAAAAAAAGACTTCAGGGAATATTTAACTTTATCTGTGGATAAGAATCTGCCCAATTACATTAATTGGTTCAGAAATATGAATAAACATATGGAAGCAGAATAGAGGCATTTAAGATGTGGTGTTTTCAAACAATTACAAGAGTCAGCCGCATGGACAAATTGGCAAATGAACAAGTTCTGATAAATGTAACGGAACAAAGAAACCTTAAAGTAATAAAAATAACACTCACATGGCTTGGTCACACCTGTAGGTGTGAAGACACAGATGGGAATACTAGAGGGCACAAAACTGGTTAAAAGAGAAAGAAGGAGGGTGCTGCAGGAAGTAACCAGAGGATCTGGCCACTCAGGACTGCTGTTGCAGATAAGGACGAAGCTAATATGGGAATGTCTCAAGTGCTGTGATGTCGGTTCTTGACTGGACTCAACTCAACAGAGGAAGAGTTAGACCAATACAATACTTATAAAACAGGTATGCACAGATCTATCAAAGCAGACATCATCACCATCAAGAACCCTGCCAGTTGGCGTATGCATTCACGTCTCTCCACAGATCGCAGCCCTTGGTGTTCTGGATCAACTCTGCTTCTGATATTCCTCCATGCCACCGTCTCAATCCATCCAGCATCATTTCTCTTAGTCTGCCTCTGCCTCTCTTCCCCTCGACCTTTTCAGCCGTCACAATGTTCTCCAATACCTCTCTTCTCATCACATAACCAAAGAAAGCTGTTTGTCTCTTTCTTATTGTTGTATGTAATGTTCTAGTTTCATTAGCTTCTTTCATACAATCGTTGTTAGCTACTCTGGCAGTCCAAGGTATTCACAACAAACATGGAATTAATGAGAACGGCACAAGACAGACAATTCTACAATAGAATTTTTTTGTTCTCTGCTCGCTCGCTTTGAACTCAAGTCTAGCCCATACTCTAGTGAAGTTGTAGAGAACTTCTAGTAGTGCTGGACTGAATTTTGTGTTGATTAGCTTTCCCTATTAACAGTGTCCCTCACCATCTGACTTCAGAGGTGCTTGTAATTTACATCCCCAAGTCAAGAACGAGAGGTTACCATTTTTTTAAGGCCAACTATCTAGTGTAGGGGTTGAACCCCTTACCTCAGCATCAGCACACCGGATGTTTAAGAACACGCATTCTTATTCATTCAGCCATGCTGACCACATACAATGGAATGATCAGGAAGCTTCATGACTAGCCCAAGGACTGAAAAACTTGATGATCAATATTATGGTTAAGTTTTCATTAACAACATTGACATGTACAACATTCAGTTTATGAAACAAGATTTGTGAAACTGTCTGATTTTCTAACATCAATTTATTTCTATATTCTTTCCTTTTCTACACTAGAATGCAGAAGATCCTATGGTATTGTTGTTAAATTTGCGTGCACATTTTCCTGATATCCTAAAGCATAGCCACTGGGTGGAAGTGCTACTGCTTTTCTATGGGTTCCCTTGAAACAATAACTATAATAGGTTATAGTTTGAGAATTTATCAGATGTATTAGCATCCCAAGACATGTCGTGTCAGATGTAAATTCAAGTTGTAATATGGGAATATTTATTCTGATTTCAGCTATAAAGGCCTGATTGTAGATTTTCAGAAGGGCAATGTGCTAAAACTGGGACATGACGGAATCATACTGAGGTAAGTCTCTAACAGTGTGGTAACAGTTATGTGTTACAAAACTGACAAAAGGTCAATAGTCCTTGCAGTCATATTAGCTTCTAACATACATCCTTCTACTAACAATTCTCTCACTTAAATGAAACTGCTAATAGCCTGTTTTTTTGTTTTGTTTTTTAAATGTTCTACACTTTTAAATGTTAGAGGAAAATGTAGTCATTTCTGACAGGCATCAGCAGACACTGAGATTCTGGTCTAGACCCCAGACCTGCCCTTTCCTAAGAACGCTATTAGATTTCTGAGAACAAACAGCTCAGCAGCATTAGAACATCCTAAGCCTCCTTGGCTGAACATTCTTCTATCTTTTCTAATAAGCAGTGATGCATCATTAACGTATGAAGCCTATCGCTGCACAGCCAAGCATTCCTTTCAACAGTTTTATTTTTTCAATTCTGCCTGTGGTAGTCCCTGTTCACTAATTTCAAGATGATGCCTTACGGTGCATCTCCACTTAATATGGTCAGATGCATTTATCCCTCAGGTTTTTATGTCTAAAACCAACACTTTCATGTCTCACTTGCACACATCTTTGAATTGGAGCTGTTAACATGCAGTTTTATCTGTGCCAATACATTGATGTACCATGTAGTATATACATGGCAAAGTAAGTACATTCTGTGCTGTTTAAACAGTATTTTACAGGCTCATTTGACTAGTAATTGAGATAATCTCAGCATTTTTCACCCGGCGCTGCTTCCGAAGGATGGTAAGGATAGAACAGAGGCATCGCAAGAGGAAGGTCTTAAGTCTATTCTCTTGCTGTGCATGGGTGGTAAAGGTCTCACTACTGTACAAGAGAGGGTTAAAGGTTTAAAAAAGGTTATAGGTGAGAGGATTAACTTCATTGCCCTGGGTGTTACCCCCGCCTGGCTCAGTCTCTTACCGCAAGTTTAGTAAGACATTTGAAAATTGATTTTTTTAGGGAAAACAGCTCAACTGAAACATGGTTTTGTGTATATTTTAGGTCCATTCATTTCCAGATTTTCACAAAAGTGATGGCAGACATTGTTTTATGAAAAATAGCTGCAGTTTTGTTTTGTGTTTTTCACATCTTTGTTGTAGAGATTAATAATTGTTATATGTGACATTTGGGCTCATTGCTTGCCAAAGTGAGGGAAAGACTGACCACCTATTCCTCCTTGCTCTCGGGCCTAGAAAATGTGATGGGGATATCACATCACAAACCCATAGCAGGAAACTGCTTGAGGACAATAAGAACACACAGAAATATGAGTTGTTGTTGGGGGACTTGAGGACAATGAGAACACACAGAAATATGAGTTGTTGTTGGGGAACTTGAGGTCAATGAGAACACACAGAAATATGAGTTGTTGTTGGGGGACTTGAGGTCAATGAGAACACACAGAAATATGAGTTGTTGTTGGGGAACTTGAGGTCAATGAGAACACACAGAAATATGAGTTGTTGTTGGGGAACTTGAGGTCAATGAGAACACACAGAAATATGAGTTGTTGTTGGGGAACTTGAGGTCAATGAGAAAACACAGAAATATGAGTTGTTGTTGGGGGACTTGAGGTCAATGAGAACACACAGAAATATGAGTTGTTGTTGGGGAACTTGAGGTCAATGAGAACACACAGAAATATGAGTTGTTGTTGGGGAACTTGAGGTCAATGAGAACACACAGAAATATGAGTTGTTGTTGGGGAACTTGAGGTCAATGAGAACACACAGAAATATGAGTTGTTGTTGGGGGACTTGAGGTCAATGAGAACACACAGAAATATGAGTTGTTGTTGGGGAACTTGAGGTCAATGAGAACACACAGAAATATGAGTTGTTGTTGGGGAACTTGAGGTCAATGAGAACACACAGAAATATGAGTTGTTGTTGGGGAACTTGAGGTCAATGAGAACACACAGAAATATGAGTTGTTGTTGGGGAACTTGAGGTCAATGAGAACACACAGAAATATGAGTTGTTGTTGGGGAACTTGAGGTCAATGAGAACACACAGAAATATGAGTTGTTGTTGGGGAACTTGAGGTCAATGAGAACACACAGAAATATGAGTTGTTGTTGGGGAACTTGAGGTCAATGAGAACACACAGAAATATGAGTTGTTGTTGGGGAACTTGAGGTCAATGAGAAAACACAGAAATATGAGTTGTTGTTGGGGGACTTGAGGTCAATGAGAACACACAGAAATATGAGTTGTTGTTGGGGAACTTGAGGTCAATGAGAACACACAGAAATATGAGTTGTTGTTGGGGAACTTGAGGTCAATGAGAACACACAGAAATATGAGTTGTTGTTGGGGAACTTGAGGTCAATGAGAACACACAGAAATATGAGTTGTTGTTGGGGGACTTGAGGTCAATGAGAACACACAGAAATATGAGTTGTTGTTGGGGAACTTGAGGTCAATGAGAACACACAGAAATATGAGTTGTTGTTGGGGAACTTGAGGTCAATGAGAACACACAGAAATATGAGTTGTTGTTGGGGAACTTGAGGTCAATGAGAACACACAGAAATATGAGTTGTTGTTGGGGAACTTGAGGTCAATGAGAACACACAGAAATATGAGTTGTTGTTGGGGAACTTGAGGTCAATGAGAACACACAGAAATATGAGTTGTTGTTGGGGAACTTGAGGTCAATGAGAACACACAGAAATATGAGTTGTTGTTGGGGAACTTGAGGTCAATGAGAACACACAGAAATATGAGTTGTTGTTGGGGAACTTGAGGTCAATGAGAGACAGCACATAAACAAAGTCGCAGATATTGATCTTCTATAGATTTCAATGCTTATTGTTGTCTAGTGTGTCCTCTTTTCGCTATTGCTTTCTTCTATTCCCATGAGTGCCAATCAAAACCTGTGATTTAGAGATTAATAACTCTAATAAAAAGTTCAAAATTAGTCTTTATGTAATATGCTGAACATTTCTGTTATATTTAAATACAGAAGCCGCAAACAATTTGTTGTATGATTTATTGCCTGGCATATTTTGCTGCATCTCGTTAGGTACATGCTGCAGAGTTATATATCATATAAAGTGTATAAATGAATAATGCTTTGGCTGAAACAATTAAAACACATAGTCACAAGTATTGTTTGAATGTGGAGCATCTGTTATATTATATTTCTGTTATATTTGTTGACTGTTAACAGGGCCACACATGGCACTAAAACACTGTCACAGAAGGAGATTGAGAAAGTGTACAAGGGCAGAAAATTTGCTGACTATGAGTCCTTCAAACAAGGAATGAAAAGTTCTGATGGCAGTGAGTGATATAAATATATTGTAGCAAATGTTCTTAGTCATTGTTTCATTTGATTCTCAGAGTTTTAATTAAGTTTTGCACTGTGGTATTAATATTTGTAGTTGAAATGAGACAGCATATATTATGTGTTTTGTTGAATTGGTACCTTTACAAATCAAAGTATCTCAGTTGAAATATGAAGTAGTAAAGTCTACATTAGAAATACATAGGGATAAGAATACTGAATTTAATCAGCTTATAACCATTGTGATATGAGTGTGGAATATGGAAGACTGCATTATGATCAACAGTTATGGGAATATGATGTAAAGAAGTTCACCTTTTTACATTTTTGATGAGAGTATGCAGTATGGAAGTCCTGTTGTTGATAGTAATGGTAGAATAGAGATGTGTACTTTACTGACAGCCTGTGCGGAGAAAACAGAACAGGTGAAGTATAGCAGCAGACAGCTGTACACACCTTCATGCATATTGGCGATATGGCGATAGTCTCATATTTTTACGGACCAGTCTGCACTCAGTGAATGATAGTATACATCGACCACCTTTACTTTACCGGAGGCCATTTCCTGGTACACTTTTTAGGCTGGCTCTACCTGAAAGTCCAGGTTAATCATTTTTTTTTTTTTATTGTTAGGTCCACTTTTCTGATAGTAGAAAATATAATACATGGTAGAGGACAACACTTTATTGACTGCAGTGTTAAATAAATTGTATAAGACACTTTTCAGACTGGTTTCTTTTCTTTCTTTTTTCCTCCACACATGCACACTTGCATTCAGACACATAACGCACATATGCACTGATGGGGGTTTGTCAGAAAAATGTTACATAATTTCATCTTCCTTAATTCGCCATATGAACTGATGGGGGTTTGTCAGAAAAATGTTACATAATTTCATCTTCCTTAATTCGCCATATGCACTGATGGGGGTTTGTCAGAAAAATGTTACATAATTTCATCTTCCTTAATTCGCTTGGTATTTATATTGTCTCTTGTATAAACTTGTATGTGTTTTAGCTCACTCAGTGGTGAGTCATAAAGTGTATTTTTCACGGGTGTTTCTCTTGGCCAGCAGGTTTGTCTAGATATGGCATATTTCCAGTGTTGCATAATTAACTTTTTTTTTTTTCAGAATGGAGATTTTTTGAAAACTATTTTGACATCCCAGGACTTGTGGCCTTCGCTAAAATAATTGACCATTTTAGAGAGCAGGTACTATTTCTGTCTAACATAGCATGCATTCATTTCAACAGAATCCAGTTTGTAGTGTTTGTTTTGTTACAAACTCTTGTAGTGTTTCTTATGTTATAGAATGTTGTAGTATTTTGTTTTATCACAGGCTGTTGTAGTGTTTGTTTTATTGCAGGCTGTTGTAGTGTTTTGTTTTATCACAGGCTGTTGTAGTGTTTGTTTTGTTGCAGGCTGTTGTAGTGTTTTGTTTTATCACAGACTGTTGTAGTGTTTTCTTTTATCACAGGCTGTTGTAGTGTATTATTTTATCACAGGCTGTTGCAGTGTTTGTCTTGTTGCAGGCTGTTGTAGTGTTTTGTTTTATCACATGCTGTTGTAGTGTTTGTTTTATCACAGGCCAAATAGTGCGGCTATTTCATGATGGTATGCAGGCAAGAGTTTATACAGGAAAATGGTGAACTGTCTGAACCCTTTCCTGTCACCAATGGAGTGAAGCAAGGATGTGTCCTGGCACCAACACTGTTCAGCCTCATGTTTTCAGCCATGTTGATGAATGCCTTCGAGAACGACGACATTGGAATAGACATCAACTAAAAGTTATTCAATCTCAGAAGGCTGAAAGCTAAAACCAAAATTAACAGTGACACCGTCAAAGAGCTCCTGTTTGATGATGATTGCGCTTTATACGCCAACTCAAAGGCGGACATGCAACATAATGTTACAGCTTTCTCACATTCCTGTGCCAACTTTGGGCTCAATATCAACTTGGAGAAGACTATAGTTATGTACCAGCCAGCTTTAGGGAATAATCACACTGTGCCGAATATCAAAGTGAATGGTCATAGACTAAGTGTTGTGGACAAATTCACCTATCTTGGCAGCACTGTGTCACAAGCTGCCACAAGTGATGACGAAGTGAATGCAAGAATCTCCAAGGCCAGTGTGGCCTTTGGCAGACTACAAGAATGTATGGGACAGAACTGGAATAAGCCTGCAAACAAAGCTAGAAAGAGCGTCCATGCCCAGTATCCACACTCTACTGATGAAGAATCAGATTCGTTGGGCTGGTCACTTGACTCGTATGCCAGATCACAAGCTCCCTAAACGCATTTTTTACAGCGAACTGCATTGTGGTAAACGCTCCCAAGGTGGCCAGAGGAAACGCTTTAAAGACACTCTGAAAATCTCTCTGAATGCTTTTGGAATTCATCATGACACCTGGGAGACTGCAGCCAGAGACCAACATTCGTGACATGCATCATTACACAAGGGTGCAATCATGTGTGAGGCAACCAGGACTGCAAGAGCTGTAAAGAAAAGGCAGGACAGAAAAACCACTGCAGGAAATCCTCCTCCAGAGACGTCAAGCATTCTTTGTCCACATTGTTAAAGAACATTTCAAGCCAAAATAGGCCTTATCAGCCATCTTAGAACCCACGGCTCCATACTTTCAACCCCACTGGATGAAATGAATGGTCATCATCATTCTTGATGGACAAACAACATTTATCACAGGCTGTTGTAGTGTTTGTTTTATTGCAGGCTGTTGTAGTGTTTTGTTTTATCACAGGTGTTTTAGCGTTTGTTTTTTTTCACTGACTGTTGTACTGTTTGTCTTGTTGCAGGCTGTTGTAGCTTTTATTTTTTTCAAAAACTGCTGTAATGTTTGTCTTGTTGCAGATTGTTGTAGTGTTTGTCTTGTTGCAGGCTGTTGTAGTGTTTGTCTCGTTGCAGGCTGTTGTGGTATTTCTCTTGTTGCTGGCTGTTGTGATATTTGTCTTGTTGCAAACTATTGTGGTGTTTGTTCTGGGCTGTGGGTCACTAATTGCACATGGTACCCTAAGTGTGGCACATTCCCATTCTCAGGCCACAAACAGGTCTTTAGCACATGTATCCAGGCCAAGGGTAGTCCAAAGCCAGATGTGATGCCTCACTTCACGAGACAGAGTCATACACCTTTCTAGGTAGCAGTGTAGACAAAGATGGGGAAACAGGTAAAGATATCAAGATAAAATACGAAAGGCAAGAAGAACATTTATTGCACTAATAAATTTGTGGGAGTCAAAATAAATTACACTTAGAACCAAACTTAAAATGTGTTAACTCAAATGTTAAATCAGTACTACTACATGGATCAGAAACATGGACAATGACTCAAATGATTACAAATAAACTAGAGACATTCATTAATTGGTGCCTGCACAAAATAAAAGAGCTACAATGCAATGTCTGAATCACAGACAAGGAGCTCTTGTACAGAACTAGACAGACAGCAGTGAATCAAGAGGTGAAAAAAAAGACACCGGCGCTAGATTGGACATACATGGAGAAAACCTGACAATAGTACAAATAGACAAGTCTTAGTTTGAAATCCACAGGGCAAAACAAATAGAGGAGTACCTTAAAAGACATGGAGAAGAGAAGCAGAGACATGAAAAATATGGTGAAGACATGGATGGAGTTGCATGAGATAGCTAAGGATAGGGCAGCTTGGAGTGGGTTGGTTGAGTGCCAATGTCCCAGCGGGGAATCAAGGGCGAAAGGAGAAACACTTGGGCTCCACCATGATAGCGTAGTGGCTAACATGCTTGCCTATCAGCCCAGAGCCATGGGTTTGAATTCTCATTAAGATGGAATGTCCTTGGGCTGCCACGTCTAATCAGTCTGAAATGGGCACTATGAAATGTCCTGGGAAGTAAAGGCAACCAGTGTGGTATTGACCACATGATCAGCTGATCGCCAGGTGGTCTTTAAAAATGTGAGGCTAGTACCATATACTCAATATGCTTCAAGGTGTTGAAAAGAGTCCTTTACTTGTAACACTTGGAATTCAACATCACTCATTTGTTGCAGCAGTAGGGTTCTCATGGGAACAGCATTGAAGGTATCTGCACCACTGAAATAAGCAGCATTATTACACCATGACGCCTTCTGAGGAAGACTGAGCTAATTTGGCTCTGCCCTTAGTGCTATTGCATTCTAGATAATCATTCAATCAATAATTAAATATTTCAAAACAAAGATATTGACATGGTGTTTCACTTAATTCCTTTATTAACAACCTGATAAAAATACACCATTTAACAATGTCCTCTCTGTTGTGCCTCCACATTGAAGTGGCAGAGAGATCAGCATGTTCTGGTGATCCCAAGAGCCATTCTGACAGTAGCAAACATACTGGTAGGTTCTCACAGGTCAAGGGATAGGGGCCAAATGAAGTGACACAAACCTGCTGCCTTGTAGGTAAGTTGGGAACAGTCGGAGGCTAGGGAAAACAAAACTGCTTGTCAAAATCGGATGACTATGCCACTGACTTGACAAAACAAAGCAGTATGCTGACGATGTACAATTTGTTCCCTGCAGAAAATCCATGAGAGCTCCAGCACCTACGAACACGTGTGGGCAGATGTCCTATCAGCATTAGAGGACATGTATTCACCTTCACATTTTGCAGGTAGTCATGTGTGTTTGTTCTGATTTCTATTTAGTAGTTAAAATAGTGGGGTTAGGGGTCATAACTCGTCCAGCCCTGGATTAATTAAATTATCTCTTAAAGAATAACCAAATTGGTGTCAGTAATAAAAAGCTGAGAGGTCTATGTAGTCACAGGGTTTAATATGGTTACACTAAAACTTCCTTCTGCACTGACGTAGACGTAAGGCATTTAATCCCTACACTAGTCGGTTGGATTTCGATGTTGGTTTCTCGTTCAGAAAGCCTGTGGCATTTTACTGAATATCAGCCTGAGGTTGATCGCAGTGTCCTGCAAAGGACTCGTAACTAAACAAGTCCATGTCGGGACGTTGTGCCTAAAAAAAATAGGTTTGTAAGTATGGCTAGTGATGTTCATAATTGTTTTGTTTCCTCCTGGTTATATTTTTTTTTTACATTTTTGCTGTACAGTTATATATTAGGTAAGTAAGGTCCCTTTTATATGCTTAATACGATTTGGACATACTGTACTAGACCCATCTTTGTACAGACCAAATGGCCCTCAGTGGTCGGTATCATGCCAGCCACCTATACTTTTCCTGGCACTCATTTTTGCTGGGTCGACCTGAGAGTCCAGATCAGTTGTTAGACAATTCAAAACCACCCTGTTGCGAATCACACCCGCCACCACCTGGGCCTGATCTCAGCCAGTCCGTGTGTGCTGTACTGAATCATGGCTTGGTTAGGTTCTGATATGCCTGTACAGATTTGGTCTTGCGCACACTGCAGGCTTATGGGCTTGGAGAGGGGAAAGAGAGCTCCCCCAACACAGTCCCTGTGGAGATGGTACTGGGTCATGAGGTAAGTCTCCACACCAACCTTACCCCGATACATGCTTTTACTGGATCCGATTTTTTATGTTTGGTTGCATTCGCTCGTTTTGAACTCAAGTGTAGTCCATACACGTGCTACTACTTATAATGCACTAGACTTATTTTTGCGTGTGGATTAGCTTTCCATATTACCAATGTCCCTAGCTATCAGGCGAACCCACTCCGACTTCTGAGCTACTTGTAATTTACATCCCCAAGTCAAAAATGAGAAGCCAGCATTTTAGTCCAACTGACCTGGTGCAGGGGTTGAACACGCTAGCTGGTTATCAGCACACAAGAAGTTTAACTGATTGCCTGCCGGAGACCGAATGGTCGGTTCTAGAGCCCAAATTTGGTACCCAAAAACCGACTCATCGGTTCCGTATATATAGTGCTCTAATTGATCCGTTTCTCCGTTTTAGTCCACAATTTTTAGTGTCCCATTGAATTAAACTTTACAAGGAAAGATTTCCTTTCCGTTCGTGTGCACAATCACGCATGGCCAACAAGATTAACACTCTTGGCATGAGATTCCAAATGATTGTTGTGATTCGAAATTCGAAGTGCAGTACCTTCTGGTTCTGGACCTCATATATTTTAATAAAATTACCATTTTAAACAATTTTATATTATAGTTATTGTGATGTAAAGGACTTTGTGAAAGATTCTAAAACCAACCATGTGCAGTAGTCAGTTAATTATTTAGAAGACGGTCAGATAATATAAAAAGAAATTTTACAGTGACAGTCCCTCAGAATATATGGCAATAGAAGAGGATTGTGATAATTATGTGCTTCATAATTTTATGATTTCATTGTGTTTTATTCGTGTTATGGAGCAGTTCTTGTGATATTCTTGAACACAAGTGGTGTGTATACCATTATTCACGAATTTTAACTGGATTAGCTGCGACGGATAGAAAATAACACCTTGGTAAGTGAATTTTTTTCATATTTTTTAACACTTTAATTTCAATTGTTATTACTAAACCCCTCATTATTGTCATAATATTTGTAACCTATGAATTAATTATTAACATTGTCATGTTCCCTGTGCAATCCTCTTTAATTTGATATGTAATACAATAAATCTGCTACCATTTTAACCATTTTAAAAGCATTATTGTGACACACCCCTACTTCAAATTTTCTGCCTTGAATTTCTGTTTGGTCAGGACCACTTTTTTGTTTGGCAGGCAATCAGTTAAGAAGGGGTGCTCTTATCCATTCAGCCATGCTGACCTCCACTGGCTCAGATGACAGGAATGTCAATCATTGGACTTGAAAGTGTGAAAACTCAGTCTTCAGAGGGTTCATAGCCAGCCAGCGAAACATGACAGAAAATCTGTATATCTCCTAGTTGTGTAACATATAATTAGTTTATGTCGCTGTCAGTGGCTTGGGGAATGTTTGGCAGCTTCTCGATATACCGAGTCGAGGGTTTGAAAACAGTGGCGCGCGATTAGGAACCAGGCCGCTTTGCGTTGATTTTATTGAAGTGTTGGCCTTTCAGAAAGCAATGACTAACTACTGAATGTTAAAAAGCTGAGTAAATCACAAACAGCCAATAAATGCTGGGGTTGATTGCAATATCCTGTAAAGATGTAAAGGACATGCAGCTAATGTTTAATCTGTTTATATTTGACTTCTTCCATTTGCAGAGTGTAAAGGGCATTTCTTCAAGCACATGACACAAGAGATGAGTAGATATGCAACACCTGCCAGCCAGCAAGTGAAAGACTGGCTGAGGGCTTTACGGCAGAGTAAGAGGAAGTTGTTCCTGCTGACTTCTTCATATCCAGATTTTGCTGCTCATGTCATGAACTATATTTTGGGGTAATGACAGTAATGTTTTGTTCATTTTTTCATTAAGGTAATAAAATTAATAAGGGGTTACAGACGCAGTTAATAATCCTGCATACTGTGTTAGAAACACAGCTGTGGGCGATTTGGCTGCAGACCGCCTTGCATTGGTTTTTTGTGAAATTGGTATGAGTGCTGGTCGTTCAGAAAACAATGGGAAACTACTGAACATAAACTTGCCAAGAGATCACAAACAGCCACATAATTCTGGAGCTGACTGCTACATCCTGTAAAGGATAAGCAACTAACTTTTTAACTAAAGACAATTAATATTATAGTTTATTGCCACAATCATTGTAGTTTGTCATTATTATGGATGGGTTTCATATTTGTTATCAATCATTATTTTCTATATAGTAATTTTGTTACCACCAGTTGGCCACAAGTTGTAGAATCAACTGAAAGGATAATGATGAGCAATCTGTGAAATATTCATTTTGTTTTACATAGGGAGTTTTATATACACCTTGTGTGAATTAGCTTTCCCTATAACCAGTGTCACTCGCCATCAGGCAAACCCACTGTGATCTCTGAGGTACTTGTGATTTACATTGCCTAGTAAGGATGAGCATTATCCCCTCTTGATGGCAACAAGTCAGAAGGATGCCTTGGTCGGCAACTGGTCTAGGATGAAAGCTCCGATAGGCGGACAGTCAGAGCATTGTTTTGCTGATCCGGCAGCTTCTGCAGCTTGTCATTTTCCAGACATAATTGTGTTACCTTTCCTCTGGAGTAAACTATGCAGGCTGAGAGAGGGATCATGCTCCATGGGCAACACATGGTCTCTAAACTTAGCCCAGGCTTTGTGTTATGGAGAGGTATAACTCCATTTTACAAACTACCGTCTGTCAAGAAGGCAAGGTGCCAGTCGATCTCCTTTATAGGAATTTGACATGAGTGATCTCCTGGCATCTATTTTGGGATTTTTAAAATTGTTTTTATTTCTTTCTTTTGTTTTTTTTTACTTAGATCTATATGTATTTTGTTATTTACTCTGTCTTTCTTTGCGTCTTGTCTAGGTCTGATTGGAGGTCTTATTTTGACCTGATCCTAACTGGTGGAAGAAAACCCAGATTTTTTACAGAATCAAAACCATTTGTTGAAGTTAGTAAGTAAACACTTATCAATATCTGATCTAGCGAGATTGTTTATTACTTTTATAAAGTATTGACAAGTGTTAGATAGGGTTGTTTCCTATCAACTGATATTTTCAATTTGTACAGCATAATAATAGTAAGATCCATACGAGACATGCCAGGAATATCGGTTGGTGGACATTATGTAAACAGCCTGCTGTATGCTGATGACAGGGTTATCGCTGAAACTTAATTGCATTTGCAAGAACTGATATAATTACAACAGAAAGTCAAAATAAGTCTCAATAAAATTACAACAGAAGTTAAGGTAATTGCAAAGAAAACATTTCTTCCAAAATTTAGCATTAAAGTGAAGGAAACTAGCCTGAAATATGGCAATAAATTTAAGTGTTTGGACACTTTGATTAAAAGCAGAATGAAGATGTATTAAGAAGGTTAAATAGAGAATAGTCCAAGCAAATGCTGCATTTACAAGATGAAGAATATTCTCAGCAGTTAATCTTTATCAGTCAAGGTGAAGAAAAGAGTTCTTAGGAGCTATATTGAGCCAATCCTGATGTATGGAAATGAATCATGGACAATTAGCAAATTAGCAGACTAATGAGAAATGATGTGGTGCAGATATGTGGCTATATAGAAACATGACAACACCATGGATAGATAAAAAGCATAGAGAAAATATTTTGAAAGAAATTAACTCACAAAGAGAACTTGTTTCTGACATCAGAAGAAGACAGTCCACATGCTCTGGGTACATTATGAGAAGGGGAAAGCTGGAGTGGGAGTATATCATGGCCTCGGGAAAGTTATAGGAGAGGCAATAGAGTCCTGTGCTTTACTTTTTTTTTTAAACACGGTTAGTAATTCACTAGTCTTTCTTCTGTTGTGTGTACATTGTTTTATCTTTGTTGCTACTAAATTCTCTCATACGTCACTTTGCAGGACATGTAATGATGATGATGATGAAAAATTTCATGATACAATACAGTATCTCCCATGATACTACTTCTATAAGTTTTGATGTCTTGAAAGTTGTCATTGTATACAATCCATGCTGTATGATCATGGTCACGATGTTGACCAGCAGCCTTCAGTCACATATGCTTCCAGTCATCTCCACTACAGATGTTTTCTCCATGCCATGATGTCATTTGTTCAGCATATTCTTTCTGGGTCTTCCCTTGTCTCACTTCTTCTCCAGCCTTTCTATTGTCATGACATTTCCAGTTGACCCCTTCTCATGAGATGTCGAAAGTATGCAGACTGACTGTACCTGCCATGAGTAATCAGTTCTTTCTGTGAGTTAGTTTCTGTCAAAATGTCTCCTATACTCTCAGAATCTACCCAACGTGTTTTCTGCATTCTTCTATAGAATCACATCTCAGATTCCAACTGCCTTTGCTTCCCATGCCATGTCATGGTACCTATTTTGACTGGGTCGACCTGGGATTTAAAAATCTGCCTTGATGTAGATATAATGGTACCTTTTCGCATCATTGTTTTCCTTGCTATAGTTTCATAGGTACTTCCTTGATATATTAAACCAAAACCTTTCCTCCACTACCCAAGGGTACAGAGGTGCTTTTTGACATCCTTATTGTTGCTATAATTACACAGATGCTGTCTTGTTATGCCAACAACATGACTTATGAGAGGCCCCATGAGAATGATTGGAACTCCAGATCTTCAGAACAGTAGGTTGTTGTGCTAACACTCTTCAATAAAGTCATCCGTTGTGCTAAAATACTGTGTTAAAATAACAACAAAATGCATTGTACTGTTTATTATAAACTTGTTTCAGAGAATCAAAAACTGGGACAGGAAGTCAAGAAACTCAAGATAGGGGGAGAATACTGCCATGGAAACTACTCTGATCTCATGGTGTTTCTCAGGGAAGTCACTGGGAAGCAAGATCCCCAGGTAGCTGTCTTGTTTAAAACAGTGTGTTCCCTTAGTGAATTTAAACATTCATTTTCTTTTCATTGCTCTCATTTTTTTCATCTTTCCATTCTTCTCATCCCGTTCTTATATTTAATGTAATCACTATGTGTCTTCCCCTTGTTTATGTTTTATGTATTTGTTTGCTGAGAAAGGCTAATTATCACAGCATCCTATGTTTTTCATAATTGTGATCTGTAAAGCTGCATTACTTTGTGTTATTTTATATTGTTTACATTTCCTTAGCTGTACTGCAGTTCCTCTGATTTTCATAACTAAGTGCTTTGGGTTAGTTGTGTATTGTGATTATTGATATTGTTTGATGCCATAAATATGTTGTCTCAATCATAATTGTTATTTTGCTATTGCGATCCTCTGCAATAATTTCACTCATAAAGGGAAACTTCTGCATTTGTTCAGTTGTCTAGTTAATATTTACACCCAGGGTTTGTATTTTGTTTATTTCAATATGATTTTAATAAAACTTAAATGAACATATTCTCATGTGGAAATACCACTATTGATGACCACACAGAAAATACTTAAGCTAATCTGAATTGGTCATCTACAGGTGATCTACTTTGGTGACAATTTGTGGGCTGATGCCTGGCCATCCAAGACCCTCGGTGGCTGGAACTCTGTGCTGGTGCTGGAAGAGATGGATGCAGAAGGGTACGTGGTGTCTGATGGCACAGTTCCAGGGCACGAAATAATTGTAGACGACCCAAGCAAACCCTTGTCCAAACAGAAGATAAAATATGAGGTATGGCTTGTTCAGACAGAAACTGATCATTAAGTTCATTAATGTTTTTTTTTAAGCGACATGTTGTACGAACATCACTAGTGGTAACATCATTAGGGTAGCGGGGTAGGGGTATCCCCTATCAAAGGAGAAGTAAGGCGCCTCCTTCCCTCCGCTAGCCTACGGGACACCCTTGGGCAAGGTGGAGTACCCGTTTAGCCCCCCGATCAGGGTTACGTGAAGCCATGGGTGCAGGTGGTGGATGAAGATGGAGAGCAGCCAACAGATAGTTGTAGGTTATGGTCTCCACCTTCACGACGGTAGGCAGAGGATCTCTATTTTGAGGAGACAATGGCTACGGTCACTGACCAGTATGGTCACTGCTAGGAAGGAAAGCAATGGCAAACTACCTTCTTTACAGATGCCAAGAAAATCATGTTGTGTGAAATCTCTACAAATTGATGGAAAAGATCTTAGACTTGTAAAAAACATATATTGGAAACAACAAGCTGCCATAAGAGTTGATAATGAAGTAAGCCAATATCAGCCTATTAAAAGGGGTGTGAGACAGGTATGTGTAATGTCTCCAGATCTGTTTTCCCTGTACAGTGAAAGTATTTTCAGAAATATTGAAGATATGGAAGGAATCAACATTGGGGGACGATGCATCAATAACATTAGATATGCAGATGATACAGTCTTGATTGCATACAATGAACAGGACCTGCAAAATTTAGTAGATGCGATTGTTACACACAGTGAACAACTAGGGTTAGAATTAAATTGTAAAAAGACAGATTATGGTCGTCACTAGGAAGGACGAAATACCACAATGTAATATACAAGTAAATGGGAATATTCTTCAACAAGTGAGCAGGTACAATTATCTCGGAACAGTAATAACATCTGATGGGAGATGCCTTGAAGAAATTAGAACAAGAATCGCCATGACAAAAGTAGCCTTTAGCAAGATGAAAAACATATTGACCAATAAAAAGATGTCAATTGAAACGAGAAAAAGAGTGTTGAGATGCTACATTGAACCTGTACTTTTGTATGGATGTGAAGCGTGGACAATGAGCAGTCAGGCTGAAAAACATCTGATGGCTGTAGAGATGTGGTTTCTGAGGAAAATGCAAAGAATACCATGGACAGCCAGAAAGACTAATGAACAAGTCCTTCAAGAAACAAATGAAGATCGTAAATTGATTAGAGAAATTAGACGTAGACAGTCAAAATTTTTTGGGCATGTTATGAGAAGAAATGGATTGGAGAATTTGGTGACAACTGGTAAGATCGAGGGGAACAGACCAAGGGGAAGACCTAGAAGCAAGTACCTGGATGGCTTGGCCTTGTGGCATGGTCGAGACAGAAACACGGAGCTGATCCACGACTCTGGTGATCAAGTGAGATGGCAGAACATGACCGCCCACGCTTACTGGCATGGCACATGATGGATGGCTGGTTGTACGAACCAGACCATCTCATAAGTAAATGACCTATATTTGGATAGACCAATCAGCAGTTGTGGATAATCTGGTCAGGCTAAACCTATATTTCGATAGACCAATCAGCAGTTGTGGATAATCTGGTCGGGCTAAACCTATATTTGGATAGACCAATCAGCAGTTGTGGATAATCTGGTCAGGCTAAACCTATATTTGGATAGACCAATTAGCAGTTGTGGATAATCTGGTCAGGCTAAACCTATATTTGGATAGACCAATCAGCAGTTGTGGATAATCTGGTCAGGCTAAACCTATATTTGGATAGACCAATCAGCAGTTGTGGATAATCTGGTCAGGCTAAACCTATATTTGGATAGACCAATCAGCAGTTGTGGATAATCTGGTCAGGCTAAACCTATATTTGGATAGACCAATTAGCAGTTGTGGATAATCTGGTCAGGCTAAACCTATATTTGGATAGACCAATCAGCAGTTGTGGATAATCTGGTCAGGCTAAACCTATATTTGGATAGACCAATCAGCAGTTGTGGATAATCTGGTCAGGCTAAACCTATATTTGGATAGACCAATCAGCAGTTGTGGATAATCTGGTCAGGCTAAACCTATATTTGGATAGACCAATCAGCAGTTGTGGATAATCTGGTCAGGCTAAACCTATATTTGGATAGACCAATCAGCACTCTGTGGATACTCTGGTCAGTATCACACTGGCCACCTTCACTTCTCAAGACATTTACTAGGACCCATTTAAGACTGGGTCAGCTGGGGTGATTTCAATTTTCAAAAATCTGCCCCAATATGAACCCCTTCACCACCTGGTGAACTTGTTGCCACTACGCTACTGTGGCTCAGAGGTCATCAAGTGTAATCAGTAACTCCCTACACAGGTAATGATGACAATGGGAGTTGGCAGTAAGCTTTTGCTTAGTTTATAGTTTGGTTTTGGATAGTAAAGGATCACTTTCATTACACACAGATATCTCCATAGGGGCTCAGTCTCCTCCCATAGATCACACAAGGAGAATCTTAATATAGTGCACAAACTCTGTAGCACTGACAAGATTCCTTATATGTGCAAAGCAGAATCACACAGGCTATAATTTGTGCGTACGTAGCATTTTTAATTTAGAAATATTGCCTAGTCAGCAGCCTTTTTAGCATGCTCTTTTAAATTTCCAACTGTTGCATGATTTTAACGTGAGCACAGTCCCTCTAAATTTGTCACCCTTATCTGAAAGTTAGATGTCAGATCTACTACCACGGGGTCCGGGGGAGTATACCATTCTTTGTTTTATTTTTGGGAAAATCCAACCAGTCATCGCCATGACCAACTGCTGGATGAGAGCACTTACTCTTATACTTCTGGTGTGCTGATACTGAGGTAGCGGGTTCAATCCTTACACCTGTCAGTTGGACTACAATGTTGACTTCTCATCCTTGACTTGTGTAATAGTGTAGAGATGTTACACACACAGGTTATAATAGTGATCGTACAGCACACAAGTCTTCGCGTAGTTAGAAAGATACTTTATTAGCCGAACCGTTCTATCTCAGTTCACATGATGGAGACTCCATTCTTGGTGTTGACATCTCTTCTCGCTAGCCCCCAAGTGACGTGTGTGCTTCCCTAGATACACTTCTTCATTCGTGCACACACGTTCACTATGGTTTTCCCCCTAGTCAAGGAATGCGCAGCATTCCTTAACTCTTTAATCCTAACCTAATTCCCTCACTGTTACAATGCCTCCCCTTCTTCAAAGAGAATTTTTCCTTGAAAAAATCTCAACCCCAACTTTTAATTAGTTAACTTTACATCTCTATTCTACAATAACAACAATTCCATATATTTCCTAACTCAATTCTCCTATCTCCTCATAGCCAATTGCTAACTAGAGACAATAATATCGAAACTCTCTACAAAACTCGTTATAAAGTTCTCTAGAAAACTTTCTACAAAACTCTCCATAAAATTCCCCACAATACAAAAGTCTCTATAAGCGAACCGCTTTTAACTTTAAAATGTCCATCCAAATTATGATTGACAAAACTGAAGATATTCCCCTTATCCTTTATTTCCCCCTTATTCACATTCTCACACTCTCAGTATTCTAGGATAGACAGAAAAAAAATAGCTAGTTTAGATTTGGGTAGGTGCGCACCTGAAATTAATAAAAGTAAGGAAAAAGTAAGAAAGTAAGAAGTAATCACCTTTCTCTTCCCATACATTCTCAAAACTTTATCAAAAAATAAAGTTTCAAAATTTATCTTCAGTTTCCGTCAATAATAATTGTTATTATCAAAAAAATATGTTAATCCAAAACTGCTAGCCTTTGTATTATTCAGATCATCAATTTCCCGTTTACCATTCCTTCCACAACAAAAAACTTCCTAACTATTATTATACTGTTAAGTACAGTCTTCTTCTTCCAATATGCAGTTATTTAAATGCCAAAACTCAACTTGGCATTCCCCCCATATTCTCCCATTAAACGCTGTTCAACCCAGCTCCTATTATAAACCTTGTATATACATTGCATACCCCACATGTAATAACAACATACCCCTCCATTACTACATATAGAGTCACTTCACTAACCACTACTTTAATTCATCTTCTAACTGAACTTCAAAGTAATAATCATTTTAAACACACTTAAGGTAACTCAATCAACCCAAAACATCGTAAAAATAATCATCTAAGTTAACTTATTTTTCACATTTCATAAAACACAATTGAAGTCCCAACAATTGAGCAAACCAATTCAATCCCCTCATCATTATCCCCACACATTAATCAATGTACACATACATTATAAATTTCAAGACCATTTTCTGAGTACCCAATAATAATTTTCCGTTTTAGAAAAAACTCCACCAAGTACCTTCTTTGTAAACACAAAAATATCGTGTCTAACTTCTTCTTCTATCTGCCATCTGCAGAATATTCTACCAAGCTATTTATCTATCTCTTCTCCATTTCTTTAATAACCTCAAATTTTTTTCTATAATTGCAATATCTATATCAATGTCGCTATCCTCTCGAGGAGAGCTATCTTCTTTCATATCAGCTTCTTCATCAGTTTCTGACTTTTCATCCATCTCTTGTTCCCCATCTGTATATTCATTACTAGCAACCGCTAATCTCTTCCTTTCTAAATCCAATCTAATTTTCCTGTCTTGCCGTCTCAGCAAATTTTCAAATAGTGGCATCTCTTCCTCACTCGAAGAATTCGCTCTAAGTTTCCTTTGCCTCTTAATTTCTTTTTCTTTCTGTCTATCCAACTTTCTTTTTACTGCCTGTCTTGTATTCATAAATGGAGGTTCAATATTTTCCCTGACCGACTCTTCGCTAATATAATCGTCATACACGTTATTTTCCTCTGTCATGACTGTTTTTGGTACCGTTTCTTCTTGTTCAGCTGTAGTAGATGCTGTTGTTACTTGTTTTCCATTCTCTATAGGTATTGGATATACCGATTGTCTGACCATCTGTCCACCTGACAATATTTCTTCGGAACAATAATTATTATTATTATTCTCTGCATCCCTTTCCTCATTATCCCGCCTTAAGTGTTCTACATGTGAACGTGCAACATGCCCTGAAATTTGATTCTTAATAGTATACGACACTGGACCTTTTTTTTCTAAAATATAGTATCCCGGGACCCAATGAGCATCAAACTTAGAGTTTTTTCTATGTTTTTTATAATATACCCTATCCCCTACGTTAAACTCTTGTAAGTGTGCATTTTTATTTGCGTATTTCTTCTGTCTTTCTCTAGCTTTAATTATATTATTTCTTAAACGTATATGTGCTTTATGCATCTCTTGCAACCTTGTTTCTTGAAAATCTTCCCCCAGATATTTTCTCCTAGGCTTTAATAAATTATCAATTGGCAATATTGGTTCTCTTCCATATACTAAATAAAATGGTGAGAAACCTGTTCCTTCATTTTCGTGTGTACGTATCGCCGCTAATGCCATCCCCAAATAAAGATCCCAATCCATATCGTGTTCTTCTACATTTTTCGCTAGAATATTGTATAGTGTTCTGTGTTGTCTCTCATTTTTAGCATTAGAAGTTGGTCTGTAATATGAAGTCTTAATGTGTTTTATATTCCAATCTTTTACCAATTTTTCAAACTTTTTATTTACAAACTCTTTCCCATTGTCTGTAAGTATTATTTGTGGACACCCAAACCTTGGTATAAATTCTTGTAAAAGCATATTTATAACTGAATCAGCACTCTTGTCTGGAATTGGATACACTTCTGGCCAAAGACTATATGAATCAACTATATGTAGTAGGTATACATTTCCCGATAATGTTTTTGGATGAGGACCTGAAATATCCAAACTTACTTTCTGCATTGGAAATTGCGGAATATCGGTATCTTGTAAAGGACATTTAATTATCTTCATGTTTCTTAATCTACACTTTTCACATGCTTCAACATATTCATATACGCTTTTGAATAAATTCGGCCAATAATATTTACTGCTAATAACCTTCACTAACTTATCTCGTCCAAAATGACCATTATTATCGTGGTACGCCTTTAATACTTCTTGTTCTAAATGTTTCGGAATATATTTTCTTACTCCTTCACCTTTTTCACTGATATAATATAATTGATTGTCTTCTTGTAACTCTACAAACTTTCTTTTAAAACTATTTTCCCCTGTTTCTTTCAATTTCTTTTTTATCTGTACTACTTTTGGATCTAATTCTTGTTCTGTTTTCATATCAAACTGTTCTAAATGTGGGTCTTCTGTTCTAGATTCCGACTCTTGCCCCGATGGTAAACTCTCAAATTCTTCCCTATTTATTATGGCAGAATCTAATATATTTACTTGCCAGTTTCGATCGTCTACCTCTGGTTCAACTTCATCTTCCGTGTTTCCTGATGACTGTGGGTACGGGATTCTAGACAAAAGATCGGCGCACGTATTATGTTTCCCTGACACATACTCAACCCTAGCATTATACCCTTGTAAATTCAATGCCCACGTTTGTATTTTCCTATTTTGTATTGGTGCTTCTAATATTGACTTTAATGGCATGTGGTCAGTTCTAATAATGAAATTGGCGTTATGTAAATAGTAATTTAATTTTTGAAGAGCGTAGTGTATAGCATATGCTTCTTTCTCAATAATCGGCCATTTCTTTTGAGTCTTGCTGAGTTTATGAGACAAGAAATAGATTGGTCTTTCATTTTTAACCCCTGGTATTCCAGATTCTTCTCCTTCATATGGTTGAACCAAACATGCTCCTATTGCGTTGTCTGAAGCATCTGTGTATAATATTAGCTGTTTATTTAAGTCTGGATGTGTCAATAATGGTACCACTGTTAAGCTATCTTTTAAAAGTTCAAACGCTTTTTGACACTCATCATCCCACTTAAATCTAGCGTATTTTCCCGTTAAATTCGTAATAGGTATTGCTATCCTTGAAAAAGCTGGTACAAACCGCCTATAATACGCACACGTTCCTATAAAAGCACGCACTTCCTTAACGTTAGTGGGAGGAGGTAACTCTTTAATAACCTTTATCTTTTCCTGGTCTGGTTTAATACCTTCCCTATTTATTATATAGCCTAAATATTTTGTTTCTGTCTTTAAAAACTGGCACTTACTAAGCTTTAATTTAACGTCATGCCTTCTTAATCTGTCAAATACTAGTCTAACATGTTTCAAATGATTCTCTACATCTCCTTTCGTAAAAATCAATACGTCATCAATATATGCCAGGGCAAAACTTTGCATACCGTCTAGTACTTCATTTATTAAGAACATATAGTGAGATGGTGCATTTTTGAGACCGAATGGCATACGTAAGAATTCGTAAGAACCCATATGAGTACAAAAGGCACTTTTCCTTTGCGCGTCCTTCGACATCGGAATGCACCAAAATCCTGCTCTTGCATCCAGCGTTGTGAAATATGTAGAGCCATTAAGTAACCCCAAAATATCATCAATTACTGGCAGTGGGTACGCTACATTCTTAGTAATTTTATTTAACGCCCTGTAGTCACAGCAGAACCTGTTCGAACCATCAGACTTGGCCACAATTACCACCGGAGATGACCATTCCGATTTTGATCTTGTTATTATGCCTGCTTTCAACATATCTTCTATTG
Organism: Cepaea hortensis; assembly: GCA_963921405.1. Classification (NCBI taxonomy): domain Eukaryota; kingdom Metazoa; phylum Mollusca; class Gastropoda; order Stylommatophora; family Helicidae; genus Cepaea; species Cepaea hortensis. The sequence continues at coordinate 90,453,019 of OY992886.1, read as the reverse complement.
CCTTTTCTACTACTTCTCTATTTCTTAATGGAGTTCTGTATGGTTTTAAACTAATTGGTGGATGATCTCCCGTGTCTATTTCCATCGTAACTGTTTGTGTCTTACCCAATTCTAAATCATTTATCGCAAACACATCTTGATTTTGCTTTATAAGTTGTTCTAACACTTCTTTATTTTCTGGCGAAGTTTTTAATTGTGCTAACAATTCTTTTTCTCTTGTTACTTTGTCTATTGAATGTATTTGTGCTGTATTTCTTCTAGATGGATGGATCAATTCATCCATTCTTACGTTCCCTTTTCTTCTGTATCCGCGTCTATTATTACTTCTTTCATAAGAGGTTTCTGAATAACTTATGCCTGCCATATTTACTCTATCCGTTGCCATTATGTCACTAACGTTATGTTCTAGCTTGGCTATTACACATCCTCTGTATAATTTAATTTCTCTACCTGTGTTATTAATAACCATTACTGGAAATGTTAAACTTTTATCTAATTCTATTATTCCATCCGGAACTTCTAAACCTGGCTCATCAATTATTTCATTTTGCAATTCTGTGATTCTAACTATGTTTCCTGCTACATAATACGGGTTTCTCTTCAGTCTTGCTTGTATCAAATTAACTGACTGTGGTTTTAAATTCATGGTCGTTTTGACTCTAACTAATGTCGACACATGCATATCTTCTTCTAGATCTACGTAAACATCTTGGAATTTTAATTTATGCAAATCAAATAAAAGTCTCACCCCATTTTTCAATAAAAAATCTCGTCCCAATATCATATTTCTATTTAAATCTTTAACTACATGGAACATATGCCTAACATTTATCCCTCCTAATTTCAAATTTATCATCGTTTGTCCTAACACTTCTAATTTTTGTCCCGTTACCGAATGAAGATTCTCCTGAATTCTAAATATTTTACAATTTTTTAACATTCGATATAAAAATGCTTCTTTAATCACGCTAACTTGTGCCCCCGAATCCACTAATGTTCTAACTTTATATTTTCCTATCTGTACTATACATGAGCTAGGATCTACCATATTTAATGACAATTGTTTTACCTCGGCTTGTTTTTTATTTCTAAATGTTCTATTATAGTCATCCTTTGGGTTTTTAATATATTGATGCCCTTTTTGGATCTTACTATCTTCCCTCCTACTGCCGATCCTATTCAGTAAGCGGGATGCCAATTTCCCTGATTTCCTGACCTTCTAAAATTTCTCTGTATTTCTCTAGAATTCCAATTTGCTGGTCTGCCATTTACAATTCTATTCTGTATACTCGTCTGAACACCTCTACTATTTTGCGTATTCGATGGGCCACTTCTGTTACCACAAAAGCGAAAAATATGCCCCCGTTGGAGACATCCCCAACAAACCACATTCGAGTTATTTGTGTTACCTTCCATGTCTCTTACAGTATTTCTCACTTGTCCTCTTCTATCTTGATTATATACATTCTCGTTTCTTTGCACCATCTGTATTTCTCCTCGTCTTCCTCTCCATCCATGTCTATACTGTCCTATTTCCATAGGTTCTTCAACTCTATCTTCCGAACTACTACCTAACTCTCGTCCTACCCTTAACCTAAACCTCCTCCTCAAGCTTTCCTCTTGTATAGCGATATCTACCGCTTGTGACAATCTTGCAGGATTCTCTCTTAATAATTTAAATTTCAATCCATCTGACTTAATCCCATCAACAAAAATCCCTACTAACATCCGTTCCACTTCTTCTGCTCGTACATTCTGTCCCAAAAACGACTCTTCAGCTAAATTGATTAACCTGTCACTGTATAACTGAACACTTTCTGTGCTGTTTTGTCTAGTCTGTCGCAATACTGAGAATGCGTGTTGTGGATCAGTAATTTCAGCATATTTTCTTGCGAGATCATCCTTAAATTCTTCCCAGGTTTCACCTCCTGCTGCTTCTAACTTCCTTCTAATATGGTCAGAAACTGGACTTGTACTTGTTCTGTATGCCAAATTCTTTTTCTCTCCATCTGTAGCGTTTACTAAATATGCATGCTTCTCAATAGAAATAATCCATTTCTTAAACTGATTTGCTTGACCACTAAATCTTTCAACATCAGTGCTTATATTTTGTTGTCTTAACACTGCATCTAGCCTTGATATTGCCCCGCCAACTCCAGTGAGTACCTGTGAAAAATCTTGGGATTCCATCCTAAAATTTACAATTATTAATCAATATACAAATAATTCAGACAATATTAATTTCAAACCCAGCAACAATACATAATCTGTTAATTACTCTAATATTATCTAATTATCTTAACTAAAGGCTCCAATCGAAGATCCTGATGAAGAAATATTCCTGTTTCAATCCTGAATTCTAACAAAAGAATTTAATTGACCTCCTGATTCGGAATTACCTACACCACATAAAAAAAAGGACTCTAACCAAGCTCGTTGAAATGAGCAGAACAACGAAGAGTCTCTGGATTTCTTTCCTTACTAATTTAATCGAAATCGAATTCAGATCTTTCCAACTATTTCCTGACGTTGATCACGCTCGATATCAGGCTCGCAACAAGACTGTTTGATTACTTGCTCGATTACTGTAGATTCCCTTCGATTAAGGTCACCTTCACGCAAGCGACAATCGATTTCAGCAAAAAAAACTCACTTTCCAGCAGCAATTTTCAAATATATATTTCAGCGCAAACGTAATCCAGTCAACAACAATTGGACTTAAAGTTGACGCTATTCAGTCTCTTATTTTTATGTGGGACTCTCGCCATGGTCAGTTTAAATTACTTTATCCAAACCCCGAGTTGAGACAAGTTTCATTTATGCCTTCCTTTAATTGAAGTTACTGTAGAGAGTATTGCAGATCTTGATTTCATAATTATGTAATTTGCACCATACCCTTGACTTCACCTTCAACAGTCCCACGGGTTAAAACTCATAATTTATACTGATTTTTGATGCAGAACAGCATTACTTGATCTCAATATAGCATTTTGCGTTGGTCAATTCTCCAGTTAATTTCATAATTATGCAATAACATCAGTCTTTCAAAAAAATAAGTATCAATCAAACCTTTTCTTTAGCGCTGACCTTGAAAATGGATCTCCTTCTTAATCAGGAATCTAGTGAAAACCCAGAACAGCTACCAACAGTCAGCTTTCATCTGTTGCGTTTTTTTTTAATATTTACTTCTCCAAACACGCCAGACATAACCATCTTGTATGGCGGTACTCTCTCTCACCGCGACCTCCCATGTTTCATAAATTCACGGCACCAAATCAACCTGTGTAATAGTGTAGAGATGTTACACACACAGGTTATAATAGTGATCGTACAGCACACAAGTCTTCGCGTTGTTAGAAAGATACTTTATTAGCCGAACCGTTCTATCTCAGTTCACATGATGGAGACTCCATTCTTGGTGTTGACATCTCTTCTCGCTAGCCCCCAAGTGACGTGTGTGCTTCCCTAGATACACTTCTTCATTCGTGCACACACGTTCACTATGGTTTTCCCCCTAGTCAAGGAATGCGCAGCATTCCTTAACTCTTTAATCCTAACCTAATTCCCTCACTGTTACACTTGGGGATGTAAATTATAAATAACTCTGAAGTCGACGTGGGTGCGCCTGACGTCGAGAGACACTGGTAATAGAGAAAGCTGATCAAAACACACAAAGATCAGTCCAGGGCACAAGAAGTAGTAGCACATGTGTGGATTACACTTGAGTTCAAAGCGAGTGAACGCAAAATAAAAAGAAAGAGAAATCACCATGACTGGTCTGCTTGAGCTTGAGATGGATGCCTTGACCTCTAATTTATTATGCCCTTTTGGTGATTACTTTAGTATTGAGGAAAGCCAGACGGACATAATCAGACTGCTGTTGGTACAATTAATATTTGGACTCTTTGCTGGCTGTTGCAGATGAGGACAGAGCGTGTTTGGATTTGTCCCGAGTGCTGTGATCTCGGTTCTTAACTCAACTAAATTCAACTCAACTCTTAGTATTGAATGAGTTTAATTGTTGCCTGTGGTTTTTACTCATATGTGCATGTACACACATGCATGAAAGAGAGGGAAATAAGTGTCCGTTGTTAGTTTTACATTTCAATAGACATGCAATAGCTTATATATATGTTTTATATTTTACATGGACATAATTAACCCTCATTCTTTAACATGAAATTTACGCTATGAGTAAAGAAATCCTGTATTAGCTCCTCACATCCTTTAAGAGTTAGTCATCTACATATTAAAGACATTTTGGCTTCTAATTAACACAGCATAGCTCCCTAGTCACGGCAGAAGAAATGGAGCTAATGGTCAGTGACTTCTGGGGATCCATTTTTCTGGATGAGAACTCAACATCCGATGGTATTGTGTCACAGTCTAGATTTTCCTTGGAGGCCAGACAGATGAACACAGCTTTCGGGGATCTTATATCACAGTATTCAGATATATGTGTACCCAGCATTGAATATTTATCAGGTACAGCTTATTGATTCTGAATTGTTAAATCACTTGGTTTAATCTCTAGCTAATATTGATATATTTCTTCTCCTTCATTTTACTTTCCTTCCTGACCACTCCAGTGTCGAAAATTAGCTGACCTGCAAGGCAAACTCCTTCCGCCACACCCTAATATCAGCAGCACATTTTATTGCCACAAATGAGGGTGACCTGCACACTTTGTCAGAGAGGCTATAGGCTGTCACGGCTACATGCTCACAGCTACGGGGATGATTACATTTGGGAGCTGTGGTATCGCACTGGCTAGCATGCTTGTCTGCCAGCCTAGTGGTCATGCTCACATCAGTAGCAGATTTTTAAGCAATGACCTGGGCTTCCAGGTCGGCCCAGCCTCAAATAATACCAGTAGATATCATGGGAAATAGAGGTGGTCATCATGATATTGACCAAATCACTTGTTGAGTGGTCTTTACAAATATTGTTCTAGCACCATATACCCAATACACCTCAAGGTGTAAACGAGTCCGTTATCATCACATTCATTCCCATACCTTTATGCCGGTTTCTTCTGCGTTCATCCAGAATATTTTTTGGACATACTTGCGTTGTTCCTGTTTTCAGCAGAGCTGTGATATTTGCACCTCTTGGTCGACACATCCAGCTTCTGCAGGCATTTGTTGACCTGGTTAACCTTCCCAGATTATGCCGTTTTAAATACACGCTTTACTTTATCATCACATTCATTCGCATACCTTTTATGCCGTTTTTAAGTAAACACGTTACTGTATCATCACATTCATGCCTTGACCTTTATGCCAGTTTTAAATACAAACTTGACTGTTATTTGGAGGACATTGACAGTTTCACACAGCTTGCCTATGACTGGGGTTGTTGAGTCTCTCTCTCTCTCTCTCTCTTTCTCTCTCTCTCTCTCTCTCTCTCTCTCTCTCTCTCTCTCTCTCTCTCACACACACGCACGTGTGTTATTTGGAGGACATTGACAGTTTCAGACAGCTTGCCTATGGCTGGGGTTATTCAGTCTCTCTCTCTCTCTCTCTCTCTCTCTCTCTCTCTCTCTCTCTCTCTCTCTCTCTCTCTCTCTCTCACACGCACACACACACACAAAGAGCACTAAGGCAGAGGCGTGCGATAAATCATATACATCAATATCGGAATAAAATAGATCGATATAGAAACGCGTCGCATAAAGATTTTTGAATTATTGAATGGTTCAAATTCTATTTTGATTTCGCTGCTTATGCCACTCCCTTACGGTGCTGCCTGATGCGGCCACCTCTCTGTATCGTAACACGGCACAGCCCTTTCTGTTAGACACTTGCAGCAAATGTTACTTTACCAAGTTCACAGTGACATGCATCAGTATCTCCTATCTGTGGTTTAGATGTCTTGGTTTTAAATAAAACATCAGTTCCTGTGATACAATATATGTGAGCATGAGTCAAAAGATTAAATGTCCCCGTGAATACTGTTCTCATTGTGACTGCTTACTCCAGCATCATACTAGTATGTGTGTATGTGCGTGCTCATGTACATGTGGAAATAATAGAACTGTCACTGAGTTTTCATCAACAAACTAAACAGCTGTTATCGTTTTCATCTGCAGCCCTTTACCCTGACTTTTTTTTTTTTCGTTCTCGTTCACTCTCTTTTGAACTTAAGCGTAGTGTACACACAAATGTTGCTGCTACTAGTAGTTGTTATTACAAGGGAGTGTACTGAGATGATTTTGTATGTAGGCTAGCTTTTCCTATAACCATTGTCACTCACCATCAGGTGAACCTACTCTGACTTTTGAGGTACTTATAATTAACGTCAAGTCAAGGACAAGAAGTCAATATTTAAGTCCACCTGACCAGCATGTGCAATGATCCCACTTATTACAGTCACCAGAGAAAGTTTAATTGTGCGCACATTAAACCCTTCAGCCGGGTCGACTTTAGATAAACTATAGGCCTTTAACCAACTATTATCATTTGCTACTTGCTACTACTGCGGATTCCCTCTATGTCCTCCCCATGTTAAATCAATCAGGTGCTATCTCCACAATGAAGGTTGGCTGCAATTGATCTCCAACACTCTCTGTCTCTCGCCTTGACTGTAATTCTGTCTTGTTGCTGTTCGCCCATCTCTTGAATTATCTTCCCACTTGTATTGTTGTCTACTCTTGCTCGCTTGCCTTCAACCTTACCCTCCAGTATGGTTTTTATAAGAGTGTTATGTTTTTTAATGTGGCCAAAATAATTCACTTGCCTCTTTTTTTATTTCTTTCATCAACTCTCTTTTCATTCCCAGTTTTTCTAGAACCTCTGTATTTTATTGTTTTTGTTTCCATGAAATATGGCATATTCTTCTGTATATCCATATCTCTAGGGCCTCTATTCAACTTTCTAATTGCTTGTTCAATGTCCAGACTTCCATGTCATGTTGTATTGTTGAATATATATACAGTGGTACTTCGGGTTACGAACGCCTCGGGTTACGAACAACAACTTCGAATATTTTATGTCTCAGGTAACGAACAGTGCCTCGGGTTACAAACGAAGGCGAGAGAGAGAGAGAGAGAGCAAGGTGTAACATTGGAGACAAACGATCGCGTACAGCACAAGCAGTAGTACAGATGAGCTTGTGGATCTTCAGAATGAATAGCTAAAGACATTAAAAAAGGAGCAGTCATCTGATGATGAGGAGTCGGTGACCGTTTCAGCTGCCAGGATTAAAGAAATTTGCAGCAAGTAGGCAGACGTCGAAGACTTCATTGTGAACCATCATCCAAACAAACTTGTTGCTAACAGGGAAGTAAACCTGATGAATGATAACATGATGACCCACTTCAGAAAGATTCTCCAGCAAAGGAAGCGACAAATTTCCCTTGATAGTTTCTTGGTGCAGAAAGATTCACAGTCGGCTGCCAAGAAACAGCGACAAGATACTTCTGAAACTAATGATTCAGAATAACAAAGAAAGTGACAAATTTCCCATGATCGTTTTCTTGGTAATAAAGATAGACTAAATCTCTTTTTATTTTACATTTAATTCATTTGATTGTTTTCTTTTTCTTTATTTAATACGTGAAGTACACATATTCTTTGCATTATGTCAGGTAAATGACCGTATGTTAATAAAAAAAAAGAACAATACTTTCATCTTGAAACAGATTGTCTTTATTTAATTGATTTCAATGTTTCAAGTTACGAACCGAGTTCTGGAACGAATTAAGTTCGTAACCCGAGGTACCACTGTATAACATTTAACAATTCTCATTTTTAATGCATTGTTAATCTCTCTAGATGTTAATACTGATTTCATGCTGTTGAAAGCATTTTTGGCCATTCCTATTCTCTTTTTGATTTCTATTTCACGTCTGCCATCATCTGTTCTTACATGTCCAAGATAGGAGAAACTTGTTACTTGTTCTAGTATCTCCCCGTTTATGATTCTCCCATTGATGTTAAATCCAAGTATTTCGACTTTTTAAAGAATTCTTTCTGTGTATATGTTGAACAGTCTTGGGGACAACATGCATCCCTGCCGTACTCCTCTTTTTATCACTATGGGCGAAAAATAATTATTTCCGTATCTAATTGACGCCACTTGTTCCTAGTAGAAGTTACTAATAAGTCTGATGTCCTTTCCATCTACTCCTATATCTTGAAGGCATGTAATTAATTGTTAATGTTGTACTCTATCAAAAGCTTTCTTATGGTCATTAAAACATACATATATATTTTTTCTGACCTTCTATATATTTTTCAACTAAAATCTTCAAACAGATTATTGCTTCTCTCATGCCGCTGTTTTTGCAGAAGCCAAATTGTTCTTCAGCTATTTCCTCATCTATTTTATTTTTAATTCTTTCTTGTATGACCTTGAGAAATTATCTTAGTTATATGGCTCATAAAGCTAATAGTTCTGTAATCCTCACAATCAACAGCTCTTGGATAGTGTGATGAAAATTGATGTTTTCAAATCCTTGGATATATCATTACATAATTCTGTGATAATCTCAATGCCATAGCTGGATAAGGATTTTATCATTTCCGTTGTTATCTTGTCAGGATCTGCAGCCTTTCCTTGTTTCTTCTTTTTAATAGCCTTCTCTAATTCAGCTTTTAATATGTTTGGTCCATCTTGAGTATACAATGTTGGTTTATTGACCCTGCTGTCCCAAAATAAATCTTCTGTGTATTCTGTCCATCGTTTTATTATATCAGTATTATCAACTATAATTTTTCCATTGTCTCCTCTCATACAACCATTTCCTGTTATATGTTATTCATCTTTTATCTCTAATTCTCTTCTCCGTGCGTTTTTAAGTCTAACTATATGACATTTTTGTCTGTGGGTTCTAGAGAAAGTAGTTTCTAATTATACTATTAACTGTTTTCTCATTGTGTCTATTTTTTTTTTCTTCATTAATTCATACTTGTTTTTGGCCTCTTACAAATATAAATTGTTTACTGATTATGGTCTGTTGAAAATATAAATCATCTACCACCAATGGTCTGTTAAATGTAAACTATTTTCAAGTTTTTACCTGGCACAAATGTACATTGTTTTACAACATTTACCTGGCACACATATAAATTATTTACAACTATTATCTGACACAAATATAATTCTTGTTTCAACTATTACCCTTAACGGTGTATATTTATAACCATACTATGTTTTCCTGTAGGTGTTCCAGTGGACCACAACTTCACCGCATTTTCTGAAGAGTTTGGCAATAGCAATGGATTCCATCCTGGCTGTCCACGGTCCCTGCTGCCTTAGTTCATGTTCTCACCCATCATTCATCCCGAGCATTCAAACAGAGAACCTTCCTTACTACGTGTGTGACAAACTGCTGGTCCTTGAATCATCTAACTAGACATATATAAAAGCCTTTTGTTTACATATAACTAATAGCACAAATATGTCACTTGTGTGTATGTGAGTTTTACGTTTTTGTTTACGCACACAGGATAAAAGTACTGGATTTGCGAGTTTTCATTTACGTGGATGAGACAAGACATTTGGACTGGATGTGTTTGAAGCATTGTCCATATAGTCCTGTGGCAATTTGAAACTGTCATCACTTTAACTCATGAACTACTAGATTTAAAAAACATGCCGATTTATTTATTATTTTGGTTTGTGAGGGGTCATTTTCATTGCACACGTAAATTTTCATATGTGCTCCAGTGCACTCCCATAGATCATACAAGGAGAATCTCACTACAGTGCACAAACTCTGTAGCACCAACAAGGATCCACATATGTGTAACTGCTATTTCTGACATGACTTACTCAGATTTACTTTCATCTAACTGCTGTCTCCGACTTGGTTTACAGCTTACTTTCATATAACTGCGAATTCCTTGGACTGCAAGAGTAACTAACAATGACTGCCTGAGACAGGCTAATGAAACTAGAACATTATATACAACAATAAGAAAGAGACAAACAGCTTTCTTCGATCATGTGATGAGAAGAGAGGCATTGGAGAACATCGTGACAACTGGAAAGATTGAGAGAAAGAGAGGCAGACCAAGAGAAATAATGCTGGATGGATTGAGACAGTGGCATGGAGGAATATCAGCAGCAGAGTTGATCCAGAACACCAAAGACCAAGATCTGTGGAGAGCCATGAATGCCTACGCCAGCTGGCAGGGCACTTGATGATGATGATGAACTGCCATTTCTGACTTGATTTTAGCTAAGTAAATCGCACATTTAACCTCTTCTGTGGTTCTCATTGTCAGTTATTGGGCGGGAAGGATGTTTCCAAAATCAAGCACATCAATTGTGCTATCTATATGGTGGCACCCGTGTAGTTTTGGCATTTGTTATATTGTTATTATCTTTCAATTCCTGCTTGCAATAATTTGATGCATTCTGTTAGTGATGCCCCATTGGGTGTGGTTCTTATTTTCCATACTGCTTTTGTTTTCTTGTGTTGTTTCACGCTGTGATTGATATTTGCACATTGCCAGCAACCGATGTACAGTCCTTTTGTCATTTTCATAAAATTATATTTGATGATTCAATTGTAATCAAAATATCATGATATCTTTACCGTTATTAGTGTCTACCGGGGGTGTTTTGATATAAGCCTCTTGCTCGGGCAGTCACCATTTGTACAAGCTTAGATTTTTGTTTTGACCTCAGATAGATACAAATCCCTTGCCTTACCAGGGATTGGAACCCACATCCCTGTGATGTGTGAGACCTGTATTCTTCCCCATTGACCACCTAGTCCTCACATTTTTGTATTATTCATATTAAATATTACATACTGCTACAAAATTCAGGCGTATTGTTTTTTGTAAGTTCTATTCCCTTTACATTTGTTAATCACAAGAGCCAGGATTTTGTGTTTACCTGTTACATACAGACAGAATGCTGCAGTGGTGTAGTAGCTAGTCTGCTTGCCCGGCGGCCTGGTGGTCATATGTTCAAATCCCCATCAAGACGGGTTTAGTCCAAGTCACCTGGACTCCCAGGTCGACCCAGTCTAAACTGGGCACCATTAAATGTCCTGGGAAGTAAAGGCAAGCGTTGTGATATTGACCACATTAGCCGTCCAGTGCCCATTCATCTGTAAACATATGAGGCTAGCGCCATGTACCCTGTAGGCTTTGAGGCATGTCAAAGTCTTTCACTTTTTATCTATAAGGAGAGTTGTTTTTTTTTTTTTTTCAGTAATTGGAAAAATGTAAATGCCTCCTTTTCATGCAATGGAGAACACTGAGTATATATGGTTCTAGCCTCATAATTTTAAACTAATTGGTATGTGATGTGGTAAATATCTCGCCAACCACCTGCACCTCCCAGGAGATGTCCTGGCAACCATGGTAAGCTGATGGCTCAGGTTAGTGAAGAAGAAAAAGATCCACACCTCACAGAGGATTCGAACACATGACCACATGATTAGCAAGCTAGTGGGCTGGCCACAGCACTTCATGACTGCCAGTTGTTCCGGTGCATCAATTAAAATAGTGCTTGCACAATGTTGTCTGTGATGTTAATTGCAGCTGTCAAATTCTAGTTATCCTCACACAGATTACATTGTTATTGTGGCTTTTGCTTTGTTTGTTTGTGTTTATTGAATAATTTTATGAATTGAATGTGGTGAATAATACGGTTATAAACTGGGCATTATGGAAAGGCCTGGTTGATAATGTCAGTAGAAAGTGTGTTCTTAAAAGTAAGAAATAGATGTGAAATACATGAAGGCAGATACACAGATGAAGTGGAATAAAGAAATTAGCTTTATAATTGGCATGAGAAGCAAAGGAAGCCAGAGAAAGATGTATGTGGACAGTTAACACAACTGGACAGCAAATAATAATATATGCAGAACCAGCTTAAGTATCGGAAAGTTGCCGTTTGAGGACGTCATCTTTACTAGCACCCACTAGTCTTGTCACTGCTCTCAGGACACTGAGTTTTGTGCCTCCCACCAGATCTAACGGGTTGTAGCATGAAGTATCTCAGTGCAAACCTTAATGAAGAGGTCAAAACATATCTCAAGAGACCGGCATATCCCAGCAATATTCTCCATATTGGTCAGCGATTTGGAAGAAGAAATTTGTGATAACAAATTGGGAATGTTACTATTTGCAGACAATACATATTAAAATATGTATAGCAATCTAATAAGATGGAACCTGGTCAGGACAAAGACAAGAAAACGCCAACCAAAGGAGAACAGAATATGAACAAACCAAATTTAGCAGACCCTTTTCAGAACTATTCCTTATGAGGACTAACTGAAGAGACCCTGTAACAAAACAGAAGCAAAGCATACAGAGCATCTCAACAGAAACAACAACTTCGTCAAGTCCTTGTTGGGATGACCAGACCTAGATGGTCATGACTAGCCATGAAGAAACCCAAACCAAGATGGAAATAACCAACCAACATTGAGGAAAAGTTAAAGGGCGGGGGAGGGGGGAATAAGGTTTAACAAGCACGAAGATCACATTATTACATCAGATTTTTATCCCAAGTGGCTCCGTCTCTTTCTACAAGGCGCCTGCCAAAAGTGACACACAAAGCTCGAATTTCGAATCCCCAGCAACAACTCCCATGAGTCTCAGAGAAAATTTCATTGATGAACCGAGCCCGGAATCAAACCCGCAACCTATAGAACGCAAGGCAGGCAGCATTACCACCTCACCACAGACTCCCAAGGAAAGGAAGGCAGCAGCAACATAGGGAAGGTGCCAGCCATCGCAAGCAAGGCACTGGAATCATTAACAATAATAGTAGCCACATGAATACATAATTAACACTAGAGGTAATAGTCATCATTATAATCACAGAAAAGCGCAAAACAAATCTAAAGAACAACTTAATAAAAAGCAACCATAATAATCCAAAGCAATTATAATAAAGTGATACCAATGATAATAGTAATAGTGATAATAATTAAAAATAGTAATCAATCTGTAACAATTAGAAAAGGGAGTATAATAAAGCAATAATAATCTTAATCTTAATAATAATAGTGGTAGAAAGAGGAATGAGGAAGGAGATAGCAACGCATTGCCAGTCCTGCAATAAAGGAAATAATGAAACAAACAACAAAGGGCCAGGAACAGGTAGAAATTGCAATGTAAAACACCTCAATTATATGGTTGTTTCGGGATTTGAAATTTAAATATTGAGCACAACCCACTACTGGCAACGCCGATCGCATTCTGATATGAACCTAAGGCCTATCCATGTCAATATGGAAGCACTATACTCGAGTTTCGCCCTCATTTGAGCTCGTCAGTAGTGCATATCCCTGACCGGATCCGGAAACAGTCCCGGATCACGCGTGTGAAGCAGGTGTGTAACCACGAGGCACACACTGGACACACCAAATTATCACAACAGAATATCACAACGCTACCCATCGTAGGCTATGCTCAAGATTGCCCAATCGCCGCGACCGACGTCCGTCAATCGATGGGACCCGAACGATCAGGACTTCTCACTGGCAAGGAACACCAGGCCTCCTAAATCCAGTGGGCAATAATCGATTAAGTGGTTGTTTCGGGATTTGAAATTTAAATATTGAGCACAACCCACTACTGGCAACGCCGATCGCATTCTGATATGAACCTAAGGCCTATCCATGTCAATATGGAAGCACTATACTCGAGTTTCGCCCTCATTTGAGCTCGTCAGTAGTGCATATCCCTGACCGGATCCGGAAACAGTCCCGGATCACGCGTGTGATCCGGATTCCGGATCCGGTCAGGGATATGCACTACTGACGAGCTCAAATGAGGGCGAAACTCGAGTATAGTGCTTCCATATTGACATGGATAGGCCTTAGGTTCATATCAGAATGCGATCGGCGTTGCCAGTAGTGGGTTGTGCTCAATATTTAAATTTCAAATCCCGAAACAACCACTTAATCGATTATTGCTCACTGGATTTAGGAGGCCTGGTGTTCCTTGCCAGTGAGAAGTCCTGATCGTTCGGGTCCCATCGATTGACGGACGTCGGTCGCGGCGATTGGGCAATCTTGAGCATAGCCTACGATGGGTAGCGTTGTGATATTCTGTTGTGATAATTTGGTGTGTCCAGTGTGTGCCTCGTGGTTACACACCTGCTTCACACGCGTGATCCGGGACTGTTTCCGGATCCGGTCAGGGATATGCACTACTGACGAGCTCAAATGAGGGCGAAACTCGAGTATAGTGCTTCCATATTGACATGGATAGGCCTTAGGTTCATATCAGAATGCGATCGGCGTTGCCAGTAGTGGGTTGTGCTCAATATTTAAATTTCAAATCCCGAAACAACCACTTAATCGATTATTGCTCACTGGATTTAGGAGGCCTGGTGTTCCTTGCCAGTGAGAAGTCCTGATCGTTCGGGTCCCATCGATTGACGGACGTCGGTCGCGGCGATTGGGCAATCTTGAGCATAGCCTACGATGGGTAGCGTTGTGATATTCTGTTGTGATAATTTGGTGTGTCCAGTGTGTGCCTCGTGGTTACACACCTGCTTCACACGCGTGATCCGGGACTGTTTCCGGATCCGGTCAGGGATATGCACTACTGACGAGCTCAAATGAGGGCGAAACTCGAGTATAGTGCTTCCATATTGACATGGATAGGCCTTAGGTTCATATCAGAATGCGATCGGCGTTGCCAGTAGTGGGTTGTGCTCAATATTTAAACCTCAATTATAATTAAGACTAAGTAATTGAGGTTAAATGAGGTGGAAACTTCCTTTTTGTTTTTGGAAATTGGATGGGCATACATACATTATGGAGAGCCATAAAGACTAATGTTCCCTCCACTCCGGACACCTGAAAGAGAAGGAAAGACATAGAAATTGGTAAATGTATGAAGGGTCATTAGTCTTGGCTAAATGATATCAAATAACCAGCATAATGTATTTGAACTGGTGGGACAGTATGGTGGTATTTAATCAGGAATGTGTTTTGTTTAGATTTGACAACATGATGGTATTTAACCAGGATGGTGTTTTGTTTAGATTTGACAACATGGTGGTTTTAACCAGGATGGTGTTTTGTTTAGGTTTGACAGCTCGTGTGATTTTAACCAGGATTGTGTGTGTTGTTTTTGTTTTGTTTTTGACAGTGGTGATGTTTATGATGCTATTTTTGTACCAGTTTTACAGTGTAATGATATTTAACCAGTATGTTGTGTTTATATGGGTTTGACAGCGTTGTGATGTTAAACCAGGATGCTGTTTTTGTGCCACTTTGACAGTATAGGTAAAATTTAACCAAGATGTTTTTATGCCAGTTTGATAGTTTCGGTAATAATTAACCAGGCTGCTGCTTTTGTATTTAATTTGAAAGCTGGGTAATATATAACCAGGGTGCTGTTTTTGTACCAGTTTGACAGTATAGTAAAATGTAACAGGTGCTGCTTTTGTACCAGTTTGACAGTGTGGGTGATATATAACCAGAGTGCTGCTTTTCTACCAGTTTGACAATGTGGATGAACGAACGAACGAATGAACAGACTTTATTTTCAAAGGGTAACAAATTGGGCACGCAGGCCCGTCTTACATTCGGCCCTTCGATTCACTCATCTTTCTTTCATCAACAGTGCATAGGAAAAAACATTGTCACATGAATTTTGTAAACATAAACAATGCATATTACTATGTTATGAGACACATCCACCACCCACCCACACATCCCCCATTCACTCCAACTCCCCCACCCATCCACGCACATAACCCACACACACATACATTCCCCCACCCATCCACCACATCCCTACACCTAAACATCTCCCCACCCACACACACCTCTCACCCACCAAACATCCCATCCACCCACACCCCAAGCACACATACATTCAATAACCCACACATCCCCCACCTACACACATCTCCCCACCCACTCACATATCCTCTACCCGTCCCATTACCCACCAACAATCACTCACCCACATATCCTCCTCCACCCACACACCTCCACCCACTCAGCCAAACACACATTCCTCAACCACACACACATCTCCCCGTCAACTCACATATACCGCACCTACCCACACACAAATTCCGCACCCACCCACATAATCTCCCATCTCCCCCAGCCCACTTACAGATCCCGAGCCCACACCTACAAACACCCCCCACCATCTCCTAACCTGCACACACTCACCCACCCACATATCCTCTACCCACCCACACATCCTCTACCCACCCATCCCCCAACCAAACATCCCTTAACCACATACCCTTACTCATATACAATCACCCACCCACACATCCTCTACGCAACCACACATCCTCCATCCACCCATCCCCCAGCCACACATCCCTTAACCACACAACCCTACCCATATACACAAACATCCCCACCCACGCACAATCTCCCCACCCATACACACATCCCTCACACACATCCCCACCCACCAACACATCCTCCATTCACAAACACACCTCCCATCCACGCACACACACAATCCACACACACATCCCCAACTCATACACTCATCCCCTCACACATCCCTAGACACACGTACTTATCCCTCAACCACTAACACCCACACATCCCTTACCCACTCATCAACACATACATCTCCTATCTACCCACCCACACCCACACACCCCAACCACCCATCTAAGCACACATTCCCACCCTCACACACATCCTTCCCAACCCGCAAACCCAACCACACCTTCACCCACCCACACACACATCATTTATCCACACCCAGCTCCCCTCCCACACAACACCACACCCACACACATCCCAAAGACACAGCCCTCACCCACACACACACATCTCCCCACACATCTTCTACCCATACACACATCCCCCAACTACAATCACCCTCACTACCCACACATACATCCTCCATCCAGCCACACACCCCCACCCAGCCAGACATATCCCCCACCCACACACACATCTCCAAATCCATCACCCACACCCAACATGCACCCCTCCCCAACCCACATACATCCCCCACATATATCTCACCCACACACACTCCCCACCCAAACATCCCACACCCAGACACATCCCTCACCCACAACCCCAAACCCACAACCACCCCCACCTGCACATATCTCCCACCCACCACATATCCCCACACCCACATCTCCCCACCCATACATATACCCCCACCCATTGACCGGATGATATGTAACCAGGGTGCTGTTTGACAGTATAGTAAAATTTAACCAGAGTGCTGTTTTTGTACCAGTTTGACAGTGTGGGTGATATATAACCAGGGTGCTGCTTTTGTACTAGCTTGACAGTATAGTAAAATATAACCTTGATGCTACTTTTGTGCCAGCTTGAACCAGTTTGACAGCGTGGGTGATGTTTGACAAGGTTGCTTTTGCACCAGTATGGCAGTATAGTGATATTTAACCATGATGGCGGTATTGTCATTTTAGAATGTTAATTAATTTTTGTGTAATAAGTCACCTTCATTGAATATCAGAGAGAGAGAGAGTGCTGAAATGTTCTATCAAACCTCTTTTGCTGTTTACAATGAATCTTCTTCTTCTGCGTTCATCCGGAGTTTTTTTTCGGGTGTGATTGCGTTGTGCCTGTTTACAGCAGAGCTGCGTTCTTGCGCCGTTAGGCCGACACATCTGACTTCTGTGGGCATTTGTTGACCGGGTTAACCTTCCCGGGCAGTGAATCTTAGAATGTGAATGCACAAACTGCCTGGAGGCAGCAAAGATGTGGTTTCTGAGACAAATGTTGCAAATACCTCGGATGACTAGAGTAACTAATAACGAATTTCTGAAAGAGGCTAAGGAAAGTAAATCATTATACACTTTCTTAAACTCTAACAATGAGACAGTGTTATTTGATCATGTAATGAGAAAAGAGGCATTGGAGAACAATGTGACGTTGGAATAATCAGCGAAGGCAGACCAAGAGAATATATGCCTGATGGTCTAAGATGAGGGCATGAAGGAATGTCATCAATCGAATTGTTACAAAACAACAAGACAGAGATTTGTGGAGCGACATGAACATACCAGTATTCAAAATGCATGATGGTGAAAATGAATTAGTTCTTCCTTGTTTGTCCAGAAAAGAATGTTCTTTGGGATCGCCCCTTTCAGACATCTTTGTCATTTTGTTTGGGTTTGCCCTTTGGCATTTGGGAGCCATGGTAACGTAGTAGCTAAGTGCTCACATGCCGGCTCAGTGCTCATTAGTTTAAATTTGTTTAAATTGACCTTTGCTCCCAGGTGGACCCAGCCAATGAGGGGCTATGGAATGTCTGCTACGGTGGTGGTTCGGATGAATTGTCAGGGGAAGTCAAGGGGCCTGGCTTGATACTGGCCACATCATTGACCAAGAGCTGCCTGGTCTGTGCACATATGGGTCTAGCACCATCATCCCTTAATGTATGTAAAAGGCATTACTGCT
Source organism: Cepaea hortensis (assembly GCA_963921405.1). Taxonomy (NCBI): domain Eukaryota; kingdom Metazoa; phylum Mollusca; class Gastropoda; order Stylommatophora; family Helicidae; genus Cepaea; species Cepaea hortensis. The sequence goes on along the minus strand of OY992886.1, from coordinate 90,434,658 downwards.
TTTCTTTGCCACATACAAGAACGATAAATTTTCATATAGTACAGAGTTTTCCTCTACCACGGATCCCATTGTTCTACCACAGATCTCACTGTTCTACCATGGGTCTCACTGTTCTACCACAGTTCCCACTGTTCTTCCACAGGTACCACTGTTCTATCACGGGTGTCACTGCTCTACCACGGGTCTCACTGTTCTACTGCCGGTCCCACTTCAGTATATACCTTTCATTATTTCGTTTTCTGCAATACTTCACTCAACTCATTCCTAAAAGATCATCACAAAGAATAAAATCTTTCAGTCGCAACCGAGGCCTGTATAGCTTAACTTTATAGTTTTTAGCTGATTTTGCTAGATTTTGCAAGATGAAAAACATTCTGACCAATAAAAAGATGTCAATTGAAACAAGAAAAAGAGTGTTGAGGGGATACATAGAACCTGTACTTTTGTATGGATGTGAAACTTGGACAATAAGCAGTCAAGCTGGAAAACATCTGATGGCTGCAGAAATGTGGTTTCTGAGGAAAATGCAAAGAATACCATGGGCAGACAGAAAAACCAATGACTGAGTACTACAGGAGACAAATGAAAATCGTAAATTGATTAGAGAAATTAGATGTAGACAGTCAAAATTTTTTGGAAATGTTATGAGAAGAAATAGATTGGAGAACTTAGTGACAACTGGCAAGATCGAAGGGAACAAACCAAGAGGAAGACCGAGAGGAAAATACCTGGATGGCTTGGTCACATGGCATGGACGAGACAGGAACACTGAGCTGATCCACGACACTGGTGATCGAGTGAAATGGCGAGTCATGACCGCCCACGCTTTCCGGCATGACACATGATTGATTGATTGATTGTCACTGCATCTCGTTATGTGCATATGCCATGTGAAGTGAATAAATGAATAATACTGTGGCAGAAATACTAAGTGCCTTGTCACTGATATTGTTTGAACGTGGTGTATGTTATCCCTACAGAAGTCTAAGATTTAACAGGAAGTCCTTCTGTTTGCATAGCAATGGCTAGAATCAGTTAACTGATAAAGTTACATTCGCTGCTATGCAGAGTTACTCCCTCCACATTTTACTTGACTTTGATCATGGTGAAGGTTAACATATTTATAACTTATTTTACGCTTTCTGTTGTGATTAAAAAATAACATATTATTATATAATGACAAATAAATGTGAAAGGAAAAGTGGTAAGGTTGTTTCATTAGATTTGGAAATGAAAGGGATGAAACTTTTAAAAGACATGAAGTTTTGTCTCTCTTTGAGCTTTATTGCACTGTTGCTGTTAGTTAAGTCTGAGTAATTCCCCAGAGCCATGCTGGTGTCATAAGTCAAGGGCCCTTTTGATGTCATTGGGCATATGCTGCTTGACTCATGTTTTTATAGACCAATCAGCATTGCAAGAATGGTGTGGTCAATATCAATCCAGCCACTTCACTGCCCAGGATGTTTTCTGGTTCTAATTTTAGAGTGGGTCGACCTGGGAGCCCAGATCAATGTTGAACATTTGCCTTGATGCATATTCAAACCCATGGCCACTGGGCCTGTCATCAAGTGACTATTTTTGACACCTTACAGGCAACCAATTTGTCAGACATGACTTAGATTCCAGACGTGCCATCCAATATATCAGTTGTCACTGTTTCTCACACTGGGGTTTAATCCTGGGTGCCGAATCGGATCCCTAACCCTCCAGATACCTGAGAGAAACTTAAGACAATTGTCTTTTATAGGCTGCTCAAAGACTAAGTCCCTGGATACTCACGAGTACAGTTGAGAATGGCTCATGAATAGTTATAGGTAGCTGGTCTTGGTATGTATCTGCAAGGAGTGGGAAGGAGAAGGTTAGAGGCCCCGATTTATGTCTGCTACTGGACTACTAGGCAGTGCAAGTTTTCCCCCTGACAATACCCCTCTCCTGGTTACAATAAAGTCCCCACCAAGGTACACACACACACACATATGCACGCTTGGAAAATGAATAAACATTGACTACAAGTTAAAACAACTACTACCACATTTATTTTCTATCCGTATAAAACAAAATTGGATGGTTTCAAGATGATGATGATAATGAATAATCTTAATATACTTCACCAATGTAATGAAATACTTAACTGATGTTGATGGTGGTTGTATGAAATCAGGAATACAGGTTTTCCGTACATGTGAGATTCATCTAGAATCCAATGGAATAGGATCAGCTGAGTGGGTATTCTGGGCCACTGCCAGCCTTGACTCCGCCTGGTCTCTCCTTGTTGTCACTGAATGGGATCTATAGAGAATCTGGCACTCTAGTTGAGAGCTGATTCTTTGAATAAAGAATTTTCAGTTGTGCAGTTTCAATCCAAGCTTTTATACATGTGCTCTTATCTGTAGGGTTCGCTAAATCTTTCTGATCTGGTGGTGGTTTTAGGCCACAATTTTGAACATTTGCCTTGATGCAGATTCAAACCCATAGCCATTGGGTCTGGAGGCAAGTGTCTAGCCACTACACTCCTGCAACTCCCATACAAGTGTCATATGTGGTTAAAGCAGGATACATACAAGTTATAACCAGAACAAAATGACACAAAACGTTTGGTGGCATACTTATTGGTCATGAATACTGGCTTCTATTATGCATGCTTGACAGCAGTGGCTCTAAATATGGCCCATTCTAAACAGTTCTTGGCAACATCAGCCCAAAATACTGGCCCCTTCTAAACAATTCTTGGCAATATCAGCCCTAAATACTGGCCCCTTTTAAACATCTTTGGCAATGTTAGTCTTAAATCATAAATACTGAACTAAATCTATCATTTAGATATACTGATGATGGTTTTTCAGATAAATAACATAACAAGCATCTGCCAGCCGATTGTATGTCCTTCTCATGTAGTGCCATTCCTCTTAATAGTGACAACCTGCCATAACTAAAAATAACCATAGAAGAAGTTCACAAGAAAGGGAAGCTCTGCAGTGGATACCATCTCACTGTTGCATACCCGGAAGTTACAGATTGAGAAGCATACCACCAACTGACAGTGCAGTTGATGGCTCGCACTAAAACCGACACGAAAAGAGATTTATACGGCCGGGAAGAAGAAAGCCACATTGAAGAGGACCAGTAGGACTGCTGATCCTGTGGCGACACACAGCAGTCCAACAACATCTGTAAGCAGTTCCTGACTGCTACAAACTACCGATACCAGAGACCATAACTGAAGCCAGCAGTAATGAAGGAGCCATTCACAGCTAGACCAGTGAGAAGCGCTACTAACAGACAAGATACTCAGTCTCCTGGAGAACGAGCTGGGGAGATAAAGCTTCGCAAGACCCGGATGGAATTGTGGTTTCCATCAATAAAACGGGGAAAACCACAGCACTATTCCGAAAGTTAGTTAGTCGCAGTTCCAACTTCACAGCAACGGGTCGTCCTCATTATGCTCCGTTCCTGTGCCAGTGAATATCACACAAAATGCTCCCCACTGCCCAATGTGAAAAGTGGAAAAGACAGGAGTCTCGACAAATAACAGCCTGCACAGATACACTGTGCATAATGCCGCCACCAGAATGTCAACACAATAGTCCCCCACAAAACACCCAGTTCATTTCTGTTGGAATCGGCTGTCATTTTCCCATCTGGATGTTTCCTAGATGTTCACCCACACAGTCCACGAAATACAGTTTATCGTCGATGGTAGTGGCAGTCAACCAGAAGCCCAGCAGCCACGCATTTCTGCATAAGGCAAAAACCGGTCAACTCTGGGACATAGCCATCTGCCATCGCTCCGAACATGCAGTCACGTTCCAAAATACCTCGGGCAGATTCAAAAGCATTTCACACAAAACTCACAGCTCACTGTGTCGCGCCACGCACTCAGTAGCAGGGCGACGGAACCATCAAGCCTCCTTAGTCGCCTCTTACGACATGCGTGGTAGGCTGCAGTGTTGCTATTCTTTGCTTCCTTTATGGGCCCCGGCAACACACGGGAGACCCCTCACTGTATTACAGTGTAAGCCACCCGGCACCGCGCCATTAAACGGTTGGTCATAAAAAGAGCCAAGACCCATTTCACCAATGAGCAAATCAGGAAGATGCTATCGAGCGAAAACTCGATCATAAAGATCATCGGTGCTGAATGAATCATCGGGAAACAGCACACCCTCCAATGTTGTCATCATCACGTCTGAAGACAGAACCATGCCATAGATCATCAGATGGAGAAAGAAAGAACAATCTCCGGAGCATTATATTCCAAGAGTGCTGCAGTGTTCCAGGTGCCAGAAGTTTTGGCACACCCGCGCCAACTATAAAAGTGAGGTGGGGGTTTGCATATACTATTCTGGCCCATACCAGTACACCAGTGCCATCACGCCAAGATCGACACGGACTTTCGGAAGCCCAACGCCAACAGAAAGGGCACCAATTATCAGGGCAACGGCCCTAGATGCCTCCGCTTCCCCTGCCACCAAGACAGCAAAGAAGCGATAAAGTTAACCGTCAAGTCAAACATACGAGGCCAGGAGGCAGTACGAGGCGACTAACCGTCTAACGAAAACAGACAAAGCACAATTGGAGGACCAACTGAAGGACCTGAAGTCGAATGTAATTAACATTGAGGAGGGAAGCGACCAGGCACAAGAAACACGGATAACAGCCGTTCAGCGCATTCTGGGGAATGGAAACTCGTTCAGCGGAAGATCAAGCAGGGTGTGGCTCGAATGGCTGCAATCAAGGCGGAGACAGAGGAGACACTGACAAAAATCCAAGAAGAAAGAGCACAGATAGAATGGCTCAAGAGACAGGCAAATAATGAAACATCACAGCCGACACCAAGAGCAAGCACCAGACACAAGAGGAAGTAACAGAAGAAGAGAAAGACACACAAAGTGAAAACAAAAATGACCAAGAACGCACGATGACCAAGATCAAGAGTCAAAGACACAAGATATGAATGTAGAGATAAACGACTACCAATGAACCAAACCCTGAGAAAAAAGAACATGAGACGGGGCGGGAATCGAACACCACACCTTATAAGTGCGCAAACCTAAGCAGACATGAGAAATGGCAACAGAGAATAAATGCACACTATTGTATGTCCACATTTGTTTACCTCAATATAAACATCCGTATCTCAGTAACCAACTGAGGAAAAATTATGAGATTTAGTATATAACCTTATCATTATGTCCACCCAACAAAAAAAATTTTGTTCTGGAGATTGTACAGCAGATTTCAATGTTTGTTTATATGCGGTATATAATTTACGGCTCCGGGATTAATACCATCATTTTAAGAGTATTACAGCTTCAGCAAGACCCATCCCCGCTATTTTTGAAATTGTCTCCACGGTTTTTGTTTTGGCACAAACAGCGCGGAGTTAAATGGTATTGTTCAGAGGTGTCTCAAATGGGGGTTCTTTCATCAAACGTGATTATATAAATAAACTAGCTGACTCGGCCCGGGTTCGCCCAGCTCCTGGCGGGGATGGATCTGTCTGTCTGTCTGTCTGTCTGTCTGTCTGTCTGTCTGTCTGTCTGTCTATCTATCTAATCTATAATCTATCTATCTATCTATCTATCTATCTATCTATCTATCTATCTATCTATCTATCTATCTATCTATCGATCTATCTATCTATCTATCTATCTATCTATCAATCTATCCATCCACCCATCCATCCACCTACCTTTCTACCTACCTACTTACCTACCTACCTACCTACCTTTCTATCTGTCTGTCTGTCTGTCTGTCTATCTATCAACCAGTCTGCGCTATTAAATATTGATAAAAGTTACTGGAAAAAATGTGAGGACCATGTGTTGAAAGAGGAAGAGGACTATTGGAGAAAGGATGGATTGAATTTTATGCAACCGAGAGCAATCATCAACCTACTGGAATCGTCCGACACAGCTTAAGGTCTGAGCAGATCGCAGACCTTAATCTACATACACACTTACTGGGATATTTTGCTCCAACTATTCAGACGAATTGCAGGCCCTAAACATTACAGCATCAGCATAATGTCAATGGCAACAGTTTGTATTCCACATTTTCAATTCCGCAAGCCCTCAGCGGTGACAAACAACTGTATTTAAAAAAAAAAAAACACACACACCAAAAGCATTGAATACCAACAGAAGAGTAATATTGTGGTGGAAACTGACATATTGTGGCATAACAAGAAACGTGAGAGCAAACATGTCAAATTAGGGGACAACACACGTGCATACGAATCAATCTATAAACTTCAATGAAAAGAGGACCAACATCTTGGTCGTTAAGAAGAAAGCCCACTACAAAGACACTGACAACTATTTTCATAGTGCAAAACAGGTAATCATGTTCCGTCTCTGAACGGTAAACAGCAGAGTAGACAGTCTTTCACGAAGACTCAAAGCGTGTCTGTCACCCATGTGTACGTGTGAACAAACTACACAGACAGCTAAACAGATCCTTAAAAATGGAAACATGATGACTAAATTGCGGTATCATTTCTGGTCACTCCAAATGCACATTAACGCACAGCTATTTGGAAGCTTTCACGAACTCAATATAAAAAGCTAACATGAATACTTGTGTACACTTTATTAACCAGCAGCTGAAGAAACAAGAAGGAAATGAAAAATAAGGTAAGAAATATATTCCTTCTACTTTCCTGTTAATTTACAAATTATTTACCCCGTACCTCTGTAAATTCTCTGTCTTTACTAATATTACACATTGCACCCCTCTCGGGATTCTCCGTGGTGAAGTGGTCAAGCCATCTGACTCGGGATCCGAAGGTTGTATGTTCGATTCCGGGCCGCGTCCTTCATTTCACGAGTGCATTTTTTCGGAGACTCCCGAGGGTCGTCGCTGGAGCTACGGAGTTCGTGCTTTGTGCGACGCTTTCCGCGCTGCGGAAAGAAACTGAGCCATATGGGATAAAAACCCGGTGCAATGCAGCCGACCCTGTCGACTTTTAAGCTAGTTCTTTCATTGAACCCACTCCCATACGAATCCGGATACGCCTTGTGTGTCATCTGAATTGGCGGGGCTTCCATTACTGTAAACATAAATTTGTTAGTGAGAAATCACTAGTTGTTCAGCAAAACATCAAAGAAATGTCGCCGCTTTCGATGATTTATGTTGTTTTTGGACCTATCAAAGACATATTCCTTGGGTGGGGGTAAATATAAGACGGCTGGGAAAATGTAATAACGATGCAACAGACAGTTTTCAAAATAATTGATCGTGAATGAAGGCATTCTTTGTGGGACATACTGTCTTTTTTTATAAGACAGAACACATCCCGATTCCAGGAAGCGGCCCTATTTCCGCTTACAGAAAAAGAAACACCAAAAGATCCCAGGCACGAGTATAATTAATCGAAAGTTCGACGGTTAAACGGGGCCGGATTGTTTTCTAACAATCGGAATCGCTAAAGAGGGAGCACAATGAGACCGACTCTGCCACCAAGAAAACTGTTATTTCTTGATAGAGCAAAACAGGTGAGTCTGTTTCATATCAGAACACGACACCAGAGATTTAATAGTCACTCACACATATTGTAATTGGACCCTGTGCTGGTGTGTTCCGGGACCCTTAAGGAAAGCAATAAATAGTAACACTGTAACCTACCATGCATGTCTTAAGAGCTGACGAAGGAGGGTTGGCGTGGGCTGGCTACCCCAACCCGAAGAAAACTTTAGTAGCAAAATTGAAGCCGCCATAAACATGTCTGAAGTTGAGCGAGGAATAACTCGGCCAACCAAGATTAGGAGAGACTCTTCTAGAAGAGAGATACAGGGCAGAAGAATAATAAGACGAATTTACCCCGTCGCCCGTGTGCACATGTGGACAGATAGAATAGACAGCCAAACGTGTCATGTAAGACTACCATATGTTTGACAGTTTCATTGAACATTGGTCCACAGAGACCAACGTCTAAACGAGCACATTTATGAGTCTCCGCGAACTAAATACTACAACATGACTCCAAAACACTAGTAGAGATTACTGGAACGGCAGTAAACAAAATGAAAGAACAAGATTATGCATTGATATAGACCAAGAAGAAAATGGATTGACGACATCAGAGACATTGTACAACCTCACGGAATGACACTATCCAGTGCCGTCCACCGGGCGCTGGAACGCAAATTATTCCTCCCCACGACGCTTGACGGCAGAAGTGGAAGATGATGATGATGATGATGATGATAGACCAAAGGTCAAGGGTCAGTCAAGACCTCCAACACAACTGCTACCATATGAATGGAAATACTGCCAATCAAAACATCCCATCCGAGCACGACATAACAACGGTAATAAGAAAATGTAATAGAGAAAAGGATATTAAGGTAAATACAGAGCGTGCTGGAAGTAAAAAAAAAAAACAGTGTTTAAATAAGAGGGCGGGGAGGGGGGAGGGGTTTGAGAAAAAGAGTGATTATGGTGTGAATCATCATTATTAATATTAGCGTCTAACAAACAAGTCTTTTTTGTTTAGTTACAAGACTTTTCGTGGAAATAGATGTGTGGTTGCGTTTTTCTAATTTTATGTAGTAGTTGCTTGCGTTACGTATATTATTAGACCTGCTACATATTACGGAGGTTTAGATGTGGGATTGCTTGTCACTTGTCACCGTGACAGGGGGGAACAGTGGTGTCAGACATGACCAACGCCACTCAATATGGATAATAAGAAGATGAAGAAGGTAAGACAAAATATGTTCATCGAAATTTGCAGCTAAAATAATAATAGAATATGTGTGTTCGTTTAAACATGTTCTTAGTAAATAATTACGGTTTCACTGATAAACTAGAAAGTTTAGCGGAAATTCCCGCACGCCTTTTTTTCGGAGCCGCTTGCCTGTGTAATCATGTTTCCATATTGGTCTGTATTTTGATGGCATTTAATTTCCTATGTGGATTTCCTCTGTCTATTTATGTATTTATATCCTGCCATTCCACGTTCCCATCCTTAATTTTGTCTTTAGCCCTATGCAGAGCTTTCTATAGTAGTACTACCGTCATCTCTACATCTACAACACTTCCTGTCATCATCGCTATATTTATTAGTATTAGTATTACACTTACTGTCGTCACTCTACTACATTTACTGTTATCATCACTACTACACTTACTGCTGTCGTCTCTCCACTCTGGTATACTTACTACCATCATCTCTACACTCTACTACACTTACTATCATCTCTGCACTCTACTACACTTACTACCATATACTCTACACTACTACACTTACTACCGTCACCTCTACACTGTAGTACATTTACTACCATCATCTTTACACTCTACTACACATACTACCGTCATCTCTACACTCTAATACACATACTACCGTCATCTCTACACTCTACTACACTTACTACTGTCATCTCTACACTCTACTACACTTACTACCGTCATCTCTACACTCTACTACACTTACTACCGTCATATCTACACTCTACTACACATACTACCGTCATCTCTACACTCTACTACACATACTACCATCATCTCTACACTCTAGTACACTTACTACCGTCATCTCTACACTCTACTACACTTACTATCGTCACATCTACACTCTACTACACTTTAATACCATCATCTTTACAACCTACTACACTTACTACCGTCATCTATACACTCTACTGCACTTACTACCGTCATCTCTACACTCTACTACGCTTACTACCGTCATCTCTACACTCTACTACGCTTACTACCGTCATCTCTACACTCTACTACGCTAACTACCGTCATCTCTACACAATACTACACTTACTACCGTCATCTCTACACTATACTACGCTTACTACCATCATCTCTACACTCTACTACGCTTACTACCGTCATCTCTACACTCTACTACACTTACTACCGTCACATCTACACTGTACGACATTTTAATACCATCATCTCTACACTCTATTACACTTACTACCGTCATCTCTACACTCTACTACACTTACTACCATAATCTCTACACTCTACTACACTTACTACCATCATCTCTACACTCTATTACACTTATTACCGTCATCTCTAAACTCTACTACACTTACTACCATCATCTCTATGCTCTATTACACTTATTACCGTCATCTCTACACTCTATTACACTTACTACCATCATCTCTACACTCTATTACACTTATTACCATCATCTCTACACTCTACTACGCTTACTACCGTCATCTCTACACTCTATTACACTTACTACCATCAACTCTACACTCTACTACACATACTACCATCATCTCTACTACACTTACTACCGTCTTATATACACTCTACTACACTTAATACCGTCATCTCTACAATCTACTACACTTATTACCATCATCTCTACACTCTACTACACTTATTACCATCATCTCTACACTCTACTACACTTATTACCGTCATCTCTACACTCTAATACACTTATTACCGTCATCTCTACACTCTAATACACTCATTTCCGTCATCTCTACACTCTACTACACTTATTACCGTCATCTCTACACTCTACTACACTCATTACCGTCATCTCTACACTCTGCTACACATATTACCATCATCTCTACACTCTACTACATTTATTACCGTCATCTATACTCTCTACTACACTTACTACCATCATCTCTACACTCTACAACACTTATTACCATCATCTCTACACACTACTACACTTATTACCGTCATCTATACACTCTACTACACTTATTACCTTCATCTATACACTCTACTACACTTACTACCGTCATCTCTACTACACTTACTACCGTCTTATATACACTCTACTACACTTAATACCGTCATCTCTACAATCTACTACACTTATTACGATCATCTCTACACTCTACTACACTTATTACCATCATCTCTACACTCTACTACACTTATTACCGTCATCTCTACACTCTACTACACTTATTACCGTCATCTCTACACTCTAATACACTTATTACCGTCATCTCTACACTCTAATACACTCATTTCCGTCATCTCTACACTCTACTGCACTTATTACCGTCATCTATACACTCTACTACACTTACTACCATCATCTCTACACTCTACAACACTTATTACCATCATCTCTACACACTACTACACTTATTACCGTCATCTATACACTCTACTACACTTATTACCGTCATCTATACACTCTACTACACTTATTACCGTCATCTCTACACTCTACTACACTTATTACCATCATCTCTACACTCTACTACACTTATTACCATCATCTCTACACTCTATTACACTTACTACCATCATCTCTACACTCTACTACACTTATTACCATCATCTCTACACTCTACTACACTTATTACCATCATCTCTACACTCTACTACTTTAGCCCTATGCAGAGCTTTCTATAGTAGTACTACCGTCATCTCTACATCTACAACACTTCCTGTCATCATCGCTATATTTATTAGTATTAGTATTACATTTACTGTCGTCACTCTACTACATTTACTGTTATCATCCCTACTACACTTACTCGCTGTCGTCTCTCCACTCTGGTATACTTACTACCATCATCTCTACACTCTACTACACTTACTATCATCTCTGCACTCTACTACACTTACTACCATATACTCTACACTACTACACTTACTACCGTCACCTCTACACTGTAGTACATTTACTACGATCATCTTTACACTCTACTACACATACTACCGTCATCTCTACACTCTAATACACATACTACCGTCATCACTACACGCTACTACACTTACTACTGTCATCTCTACACTCTACTACACTTACTACCGTCATCTCTACACTCTACTACACTTACTACCGTCATTTCTACACTCTACTACACTTACTACCATATACTCTACACTAATACACTTACTACCGTCACCTCTACACTGTAGTACACTTACTATCATCATCTTTACACTCTACTACACATACTACCGTCATCTCTACACTCTACTACACATACTACCGGCTTCTCTACACTCTACTACACTTACTACCGTCATCTCTACACTCTACTACACTCACTACCGTCATCTCTACACTCTAGTACACTTACTACCATCATCTCTACACTCTACTACACATACTACCGTCATATCTACACTCTACTACACATACTACCGTCATCTCTACACTCTACTACACATACTAAGATCATCTCTACACTCTATTACACTTACTACCGTCATCTCTACACTCTACTACACTTACTACCGATATCTTTACACTCTAGTACACTTACTACCGTCATCTCTACACTCTACTACACTTACTATCGTCACATCTACACTCTACTACACTTTAATACCATCATCTTTACAACCTACTACACTTACTACCGTCATCTATACACTCTACTGCACTTACTACCGTCATCTCTACACTCTACTACGCTTACTACCGTCATCTCTACACTCTACTACGCTTACTACCGTCATCTCTACACTCTACTACGCTTACTACCGTCATCTCTACACAATACTACACTTACTACCTTCATCTCTACACTCTACTACACTTACTATCGTCACATCTACACTCTACTACACTTTAATACCATCATCTTTACAACCTACTACACTTACTACCGTCATCTATACACTCTACTGCACTTACTACCGTCATCTCTACACTCTACTACGCTTACTACCGTCATCTCTACACTCTACCTACGCTAACTACCGTCATCTCTACACTCTACTACGCTTACTACCGTCATCTCTACACTATACTACGCTTACTACCTTCATCTCTACACTCTACTACGCTTACTACCGTCATCTCTACACTCTACTACACTTACTACCGTCACATCTACACTGTACGACATTTTAATACCATCATCTATACACTCTACTACACTTACTACCGTCTTATATACACTCTACTACACTTAATACCGTCATCTCTACAATCTACTACACTTATTACCATCATCTCTACACTCTACTACACTTATTACCATCATCTCTACACTCTACTACACTTATTACCATCATCTCTACACTCTACTACACTTATTACCGTCATCTCTACACTCTACTACACTTATTACCGTCATCTCTACACTCTAATACACTTATTACCGTCATCTCTACACTCTAATACACTCATTTCCGTCATCTCTACACTCTACTACACTTATTACCGTCATCTCTACACTCTACTACACTCATTACCGTCATCTCTACACTCTACTACACTTATTACCATCATCTCTACACTCTACTACACTTATTACCGTCATCTCTACACTCTACTACACTTATTGCCATCATCTCTACACTCTGCTACACATATTACCATCATCTCTACACTCTACTACACTTATTACCGTCATCTATACACTCTACTACACTTACTACCATCATCTCTACACTCTACTACACTTATTACCATCATCTCTACACTCTACTACATTTATTACCGTCATCTATACTCTCTACTACACTTACTACCATCATCTCTACACTCTACTACACTTATTACCATCATCTCTACACACTACTACACTTATTACCGTCATCTATACACTCTACTACACTTATTACCGTCATCTATACACTCTACTACACTTATTACCGTCATCTCTACACTCTACTACACTTATTACCATCATCTCTACACTCTGTTACACTTACTACCGTCATCTATACACTCTACTACACTTACTACCATCATCTCTACACTCTACTACACTTATTACCATCATCTCTACACTCTATTACACTTACTACCATCATCTCTACACTCTACTACACTTATTACCATCATCTCTACACTCTACTACATTTATTACCGTCATCTCTACACTCTACTACACTTACTGCGATCATCTCTACACTCTACTACACTTATTACCATCATCTCTACACTCTACTACACTTATTACCGTCATCTATACACTCTACTACACTTACTACTGTCGAGTGTTTAAAGAATGAATGTCGTAGTAGTTATTTGCTCTTCTTTACCACTTTAGTGTCGTCCCTGGAGTGAGGGGAATCAACACCCACATTTGTTTTAATTCAATATCTCTATCCTGGAGATATCCAGTAGACTCCGTCCACAACACTCCCTCAATCTGAAGACACCTTCTTCTCACTCTTACTCACTCCTGGATCATGCCCCCTCTCATTCTTCCCCAACATAACATACTTGACAACTCTTGCTTCAACAAATAAAAAAACAAGAAATTTATTAAAGCAAAGAGTATATGTAGGAGAAGTGTGTGTGTGTGTGTGTGTAAAGTGTAGAATGTGTGACGTGTACTCTAAAGTGTCTGTAGACTCAGATCAGTGTTCAGGAGTATAGTCATTCACATCACTGTGCTGAGAACACACTAGCACCATTCAGTCCAGACAAGCAACCTCACCAAGGTGATGCTCCTCCGGTCACGTGAAGACTTCCTCCGTGTCTCTTGAACCACTAGGATGCTTGGACACCCATGACAAACACTGTCTAATGAGAGTTTTCAATCTGTTTTACACTATGAATTTCCTCTGTTATTTAACCGAATGTTAATTAGAAAATTCTAACACTATTGTCACTGTTACTGGGGAAATCTTACTTGATCTAGTGTCACTGGTTTTAAAGATTCCCCATATTAACAACACAATCTGAATGTTCCAGGTATCAGTATAATATTTATATGACTGTTTCTGGTAGCAGTGTTGTATATTTAGAATATATAATGGTCTGACTATTCAGTGATACACCTATCACTTGCTAAAACATAACTATCATCAGCATATCCTGCTCAGCAGAAGTCAGGTTCCCGCAAACCAACTTGGGTATAAGCCCAATGTAGCGGCCTCTCGGCAACTTCTGTCTTCAAATTCTGAGCCATCATCTTCTAAAATGTGTTAGCTTCACTGGTCAAAATCATAGCACACATACGTGGACCTGTAAATGGAACCTGTAGAATAGAGAATACCATGGTGAGGGCAACTCAGTCCTGGCCGGAATTAGGTGAGTGTAGGCCAATAGCAGCACTCAGATCTATAACAGAGATCCGATCTCTGTCATATGGCCAAATAACTCATCATATGATCTGAGACATGGCAACACCAGGAAAGAATAAAGGAACGGGTAGAAACCCAGCAGACGCCCTACTGGAAGATCCTACCATTTCACATTCCTCTCCTCTCTCCCAACCATTCTTAATCTCTCTAATTATTATTCCACTACATTGTCCTCAACTCCCTGAGTAAAATGATATATCACACAAGCTAGTTGACGCCACACAATAGAATACTAGTGCCGACGCTCCTATGATACTTTCTAGCACCGCACTTATAGAACATTCTATCACTAATCATAAACATTATATCATCACACTTATAATACATTATATCACCGCACTATGATACATTATATTACCGCACAGTACTGTACTCTATTCCTAATCATACTCTAAGTTAGATATGATTAATATCCCACCATATGCCTATTCCAGTTGCTAATCGAAACTAGGCGATCACAGACTGGATCTATGTCCACCAATAACTATCAACACTTTGACACCCCTAGTTTCTTTTATGTAACACAACTCGGAATACCGCATCGCTCTTTCCAACTTCTGAAATCTGGTCAACTCACTCCTCTTGTTTACTGCAACGCTTTTTATATTGGGCTGTGAGTGACGTCACCAAAAAGTCCAGACGCTTACCAGTCGAGAGTCTGGTTCCTCCTCCTGTTCTAGACTAACTGGAGTAAACCCGCGGTCAAGTTTGCTTTCATTTGGGGAAATTCCAGTCCATCCGGGAACCAGAGAATTCCCCACATCAGAGGATCCATCCCGCCTGTTTTCCAGACTCTCCGTCTATCACTTCAAAGCCCACTACCGCCGTGGCAGACAAATGACGCCGTTGTTCGTCTCGAGCAACCCACATCATAACAAAATCGCCGACCAGGTGTAGACATTCTGACGCGACGTGTTTGGCTTCCCCGTTAGAAATGCCGATTCTGTGTAAACAGTTTTATAGACGTATTTTTCTCAGTCTGTACATCAAAGGATTACTTGTTTTTATAGATTTATGTCGGGTCTTGTTGTCATTGATCGAATCTCAAGTTTATTTATGTGACATAGGCCCCCTCATAAGAGAGTAGTCCGCAACAACTCTTTCTTCTTGGAGGTTCGATCCAGATGATCTATTCCACTTCTTCCGGAACTGGATGTCTCGACAGGAAATCAGCTCCAACATTTTCCTTCCCAGGTATATACTCCACTGTAAAGTGGTATGGCTGAAGTAGCAACGACCACCGCATCAAACGGGCGTTGAGCTTCTGAGAAGTGGCCAGGAACATCAAGGGTTGATGATACGACTGAACTAGAAACTGAACTCCATACAAATATGGCTGGAATGTTTGCACGGCCCATACGAGAGATAAACACTCTCTCTCGACGGTCGAATAATTCCTCTCAGCCGGGAGACGTTTCTTGCTTGCATATGCCACTGGTTTCAAAACCGAAGCATCATCTTTTCCTTCCTGTAACAAAGCTGCCCCAATCCCAATCCCACTTGCATCCGTTCTCAACACAAATGGTTTGGAAAGGTCCGGGAGCTGTAACACTGGTTTGCTGACCAAGGCCTCCTTCAACTGACTGTAGGCAGTCTCACATTCTGGTGTCCAAACGATTTGGTCCGGGAATCCCTTTTTCAAGGCTTCCGTTAATGGAGCTCCCAGTTCAGTAAAATGTGGGATAAATTTGTGGTAGAATCCACACAACGAGAGAAAAGATCGCACATCCTTCTTCGTTTTTGGCCTTGGAGAACATCTGATTTTCTCTAGGTTCTTTTCTTCTGGAACAATCTATCCTGGAGTGATGGTGTGACCTAGAAATTCCAGAGTTTGGTAACCAATCATACACTTGGTTGAGCGAGCAGTAAGCCCTGCTTCCTTGAGCCTATTGAAAACCCGTTTCAAGGATTGTAAATGGTCATCCAAACTCTCACTGGAAATCAGAATATCATCCATGAATGAGATGATGGACGGATCCTGTAAAGGATCAAGTAAAGTTCTCATCATGCGAGTAAACACACTAGGTGCATTACTGAGTCCATGACCTTGAATTCGTAATGTCCGCTGGGGGTACTGAAAGCCAGCAGTGGTCGAATCTCTGGTTTGACTGGAATCTGATAATACCCGCGACTCAGATCCACCTTTGAGAAATACCTTGCCTTATGGAGCCTCGCGAATAACTGAGTTGGATTCGGCAAAGGTTCCACCTGAAATTATGTATGACTGTTCAGCAGTCGGTAGTCTATACACAACCGGTGTTCTCCACTTGGTTTTCGTAACAGAACCACCCCCGCATTGTATGGGGATGTGGATGGTGCAATCACGTCATCCTCCAATAGTTTCTGTATTTCCTCCTCCAGAGCCTTTTCTTTAGAGAATGGCACTGGGTAAACCTTTTGGCGAACAGGCTCTTGGGTGGTCAAAGTCATCTCGAACTCCACCAACCTCGTTCGTCCTGGTTTATCAGTCAGTATCTCCTTATGAGACTCGAGAACCTGGGTTATCTTTTCCCTCTCCTGGGAAGTCAGATCAGGGTTCACCTGCACATCCTTGTAGGTTTCCTGGTGTACCAGGGGATATTACCTGCCCTCGTTGGTTCCCACTTCTGTCTCCACTGCAACTGCCATTGCAATGAGGTGAGCTGCTTTTTCTCCGGGTCTCTCTTCGTACTTCCGCAAGAGATTGATATGGAAAATCTTCGACTTTCCCCGGATCCTGATTTGATAGTTTGTTCTAGATATCACCCTTTCCACGGGAAATGGTCCTTGCCAACCTATCTCCAGTTTGTTGTTTCCCGTTGGGAGTAGCAACAATACTTTGTCTCCCACCTCTAGAGATCTGTCTTTAGACCTACGGTTGTAGTAAGCCGCATGTCTTTTTCTGGCCTTTTTCAAGTTTTCATTTGCCAGAGTCCATCCCTTGTGAAGTTTTTCTTTCAGTTCCTCCACATATTTGTAAGAAGAGATCACTTCTTCTGGCGTCCCCTCTTCAGTCCAACTCCTCAACATGGCTTCCAACGGTCCCTTGATAGGACGACCAAACAGCAACGTAGCGGGTGGTAGTCCTGTTGAGCCATGAGGAGCTTCCCGATAGGCAAAAAGTGCTGCTGGGATATATTCATCCCACCTATCAGGTTTTTCCTGCGCCAGTTTCCTGAGCATTGTCATCAACGTGCCGTTGAAACGCTCTACTTGTCCATTGGCTTGAGGGTGGTAAGGGCTGGTATGGATATGGTTAGAGTGGAACACCCTAAATACCGCCTCCATAAGTTTTCCACAAAACTGGGACCCATTGTCCGTCAGTATTTGATCAGGAAAGTCTAATCTTGTAAAGGCCTCCATTAGTGCGTCCGCCACTCGTTTCGAGTCAATCGTGGTCAACGGTATGGCTTCACCACACATTGTACAGCAATCCACCATGGTGAGTATGTACATGTTCCTCTTCCTAGTCCTAGGAAGTGGACCCACAATATCGATGGCTACCCTCTCGAAAGGAGAGTTCATGATGGGCATTTCACCCAAGACCACCGGCGCTGTCCAGTGTTTCGGTGCCACCCTCTGGCACTCAGGGCATGACTTCACATACCGACGCACATCACCTGTCATTCCCGTCCAATAGTAATGGCAGGAAATTCGCTGCATCGTGGCGGCAATACCCATATGCCCACTGAATGAGATGGTATGCCCCATATGAAGAATCTGGGAGCGGTGGACCTTTGGGACCACCAACTGACCATGTAGGTTGTCTCCCCTTCCGGCTCTCCTGTAGAGTATCCTATTCTTCATATAGTACTGCCCCCGTTTGGGTGGATCAGCACTTTTCTGCAGCTTTTTGTAGCAAGGACGTAGAGTAGCATCCTCACTCTGGGCAGTTCGCAACTCCCCTGGCAGTGGGTTAGTCACATTTGCTTCTGCCTCATCCGTTTCGTCTGAGAGCGAGTCTGTATTGCTCCCATATGGATTGGCTCCCTGGGCATTCCCAGAAAGACATACCGGCAACCGAGGATTACGGGAAAAATGAGATCGGTCAACACAGCGGTCTTCATGGTGCCGGTGACATATCTTGACCGAATCTCCACTCTGGCAATGGGCAATTTCATGGCTACAGCACTCTTCTGTGCAGGCTGTATCTCCATGGTTTCACCTGTGAATTGTTCTGGATGTACCAGATCCGCAGAAATCACGGCCTCACCGTCCAATCCTGTGTCGTATAAACACTCCACTTGACGACCGTTAACCTCTACCAATTCCACTACAGGTGGTTTTTCCTGGTCTGGAGTCTCTCTCTCGGCCTCGACCTGTTCAGTGGGCTCCACCTTAGGTTTCCCGTGGCACACGATGAATTGAGGGTCTCCTGACTTTCCCCTGCAGTCAATAGCATTGTGCGTATTCGACCTGCAGTGTTTGCACCATTTCCCTGTCCTAGATTTTCTTGTGCCGGACTTTAGTGAGCTCTCTTGCTGGTGAGCTTCCTTGTCGACCTTGGCCTTGTCAGTGTCCACCTCCCTTGAAGTCACTTGACATGCCGCGAAGTGAGGGTTCTTAGCCTTTGATTTGCAATCCTTCGTATTGTGAGAAGGTGACTTACAAATCGCACACCACTTTTCCGACCATGGTCGTTTTTGTGTAGAGCTCGAAGTGCTCTTGCTTTCCCCCTTCGTCTTCTCCAAATTCTCCTCTGAAGTTTTGACATATGGTTCCACCTTCTTAGTTCCTGTGCTCTTGACTTTCTTCAGGTTATGTTTTTCCTGACTTTTGGTGTTGGTAGAAAGGTTTTCAGCTGCCTCCCCATGGACCTCGACGAACCGTTCTGCCAATTTCGTCACCATGTCGATTCGTTCCGCCCCTTGTTCTCCCAAGAATGTCCTGAGAGGTTTCGACATTTGCTTCTGCATCTGGTCGACTACCATGAGCTCTTCCAGACTCTCATAGGCATGCGCGAACCCATCCAAATCCATCCACTTATGGATATAGTCTTTCAGACGCAGACTATAGATGGCGAACAACTCCCCCGGTTCTCGTTTCGTTCCTCGAAATTTTTTCCGGTATGTATGTGACGTAACTTGGAATCGTTTCAGCAGAGCCGTCTTCAACTCGTCATAATTGTTCTCATGTCCTGGTGGCAGGCGAGAATAAACCTCGTAACCGGTCTCGCGTAAACCATGGGATAGCTTGAGATTCCATTTGTCACGCTCCAGACCCATTGCAACCGACATAGCCTCGAAGCGTTGAAGGTACTGGTCAATCTTCTCTTTGTCCTCCTCGTAGATCGCTAGAGGGAACTTCATAGCATGGTAGCTATGTCCACTTACTGGTGTTGAGCCAGGGAGAGATGAACCTCCCACTGCTCCCTCAGTTTCCCAACTAGATTGCCTCTTGAGCTCAAGTTCCCGCATCCGGTACTCGTGCTCCCTTTTCTGAGCTTCTTGGTCAGCTTCCCGTTGCTTAGCAGCTTGCTCAACCTCAAGTTTCTTAGCAGCTTGCTCTGCTTCCAGTTTTTTAGCTGCCTGCTCAGCTTCCAGTTTTTTAGCTGCCTGCTCAGCTTCAATTTCCAGCTTTCTCATGGCCTGCTCTGCTTCCCATTTCTTAGCAGCTTGTTCTGCTTCCAATTTCTTAGCAGTTTGCTCAGCTTCAAATTGCCTAGCAGCTTGTTCTGCTTCCAATTTCTTAGCTGCTTGCTCTGCTTCAAATTGCCTAGCAGCTTGTTCTGCTTCCAATTTCTTAGCTGCTTGCTCAGCTTCAAATTGCCTAGCAGCTTGTTCTGCTTCCAATTTCTTAGCTTCTTGCTCTAACTCCATCTTTCTCAATTCCAACTCAGCCTTTCGATCTTCCCTTTTTGCTTGACGATACTCCCTCTCCACCTCCTGTACGTAATCTGTTAGTACAGAACCCGACAATCCCATTTCGTCCCCTTTTGCCCTTAGTTCTGCCGTAGTTAGTTTAGGAGTGACCATTTTTCAGAGAGGTAACTCAGCAGATAGAGTATAGATTATCTCTAAACAAATATATAGATAATGACGAAATACCATTAATCTATATATTTTATAATACACCACACAACACAATCACTCAGTGACAAGAGTAGAACCAGGACCACAGACCTATGCAGACGTGTGAAGTGTGAACAGGTAAGATAATTCCTAACCCCTATCCACATTCACTCTAGCTGGATTCTCACTAATAGGATAACTCCATCCTCTAACTAAAGATCCCGTGTCAAAAGATCCCGTGTTAAAAGACCACTCTTATGAAAGATCCGGTTTTCTAAAGATCCCGTTTACAAAAGATCCCGCTGTCCAAAGATCACGTTTACGAGCCCCCAATAAATGTCGTGTGTGTAAAGAATGAATGTCCTAGTAGTTATTTGCTCTTCTTTACCACTTTAGTGTCGTCCCTGGAGTGAGGGGAATCAACACTCACATTTGTTTTAATTCAATATCTCTATCCTGGAGATATCCAGTAGACTCCGTCCACAACACTCCCTCAATCTGAAGACACCTTCTTCTCACTCTTACTCACTCCTGGATCATGCCCCCTCTCTTTCTTCCCCAACATAACATACTTGACAACTCTTGCTTCAACAAATAAAAAAAAACAAGAAATTTATTAAAGCAAAGAGTATATGTAGGAGATGTGTGTGTGTGTGTGTATAAAGTGTAGAATGTGTGACGTGTACTCTAAAGTGTTTGTAGACTCAGATCAGTGTTCAGGAGTATAGTCATTCACATCACTGTGCTGAGAACACACTAGCACAATTCAGTCCAGACAAGCAACCTCACCAAGGTGATGCTCCTCCGGTCACGTGAAGACTTCCTCCGTGTCTCTTGAACCACTAGGATGCTTGGACACCCATGACAAACACTGTCTAATGAGAGTCTTCAATCTGTTTTACACTATGAATTTCCTCTGTTATTTAACCGAATGTTAATTAGAAAATTCTAACACTATTATCACTGTTACTGGGGAAATCTTACTTGATCTAGTGTCACTGGTTTTAAAGATTCCCCATATTAACAACACAATCTGAAGTTCCAGGTATCAGTATAATATTTATATGACTGTTTCTGGTAGCAGTGTTGTATATTTAGAATATATAATGTTCTGACTGTTCAGTGATACACCTATCACTTGCTAAAACATAAGTATCATCAGCATATCCTGCTCAGCAGAAGTCATGTTCCCGCAAACCAACTTGGGTATAAGCCCAATGTAGCGGCCTCTCAGCAACTTCTGTCTTCAAATTCTGAGCCATCATCTTCTAAAATGTGTTAGCTTCACTGGTCAAAATCATAGCACACATACGTGGACCTGTAAATGGAACCTGTAGAATAGAGAATACCATGGTGAGGGCAACTCAGTCCTGGCCGGAATTAGGAGGGAGAGATCCGATCTCTGTCATATGGCCAAATAACTCATCATATGATCTGAGACATGGCAACACCAGGAAAGAATAAATGAACGGGTAGAAACCCAGCAGATGCCCTACTGGAAGATCCTACCATTTCACATTCCTCTCCTCCCTCTCAACCATTCTTAATCTCTCTAATTATTATTCCACTACATTGTCCTCAACTCCCTGAGTAAAATGATATATCACACGAGCTAGTTGAAGCCACACAATAGAATACTAGTGCCGACTCTCCTATGATACTTTCTAGCACCGCACTTATAGAACATTCTATCACTAATCATAAACATTATATCATCACACTTATAATACATTATATCACCGCACTATGATACATTATATTACGGCACAGTACTGTACTATATTCCTAATCATACTCTAAGTTAGATATGATTAATATCCCACCATATGCCTATTCTAGTTGCTAATCGAAACTAGGCGATCACAGACTGGATCTATGTCCGCCAATAACTATCAACACGTTGACACCCCTAGTTTCTTTTATGTAACACAACTCGGAATACCGCATCGCTCTTGCCAACTTCAGAAATCTGGTCAACTCACTCCTCTTGTTTACTGCAACGCTTTTTATATTGGGCTGTGAGTGACGTCACCAAAATGTCCAGACGCTTACCAGTCCAGAGTCTGGTTCCTCCTCCTGTTCTAGACTAACTGGAGTCAACCCGCAGTCAAGTTTGCTTTCATTTGGGGAAATTCCAGTCCGTCCGGGAACCAGAGAATTCCCCACATCAGAGGATCCATCCCGCCTGTTTTCCAGACTCTCCGTCTATCACTTCAAAGCCCACTACCGCCGTGGCAGACAAATGACGCCGTTGTTCGTCTCGAGCAACCCACATCATAACAAAATCGCCGACCAGGTGTAGACATTCTGACGCGACGTGTTTGGCTTCCCCGTTAGAAATGCCGATTCTGAGTAAACAGTTTTAAAGACGTATTTTTCTCAGTCTGTACATCAAAGGATTACTTGTTTTTACAGATTTATGTCGGGTCTTATTGTCATTGATCGAATCTCAAGTTTATTTATGTGACAACTACCATCATCTCTACACTCTACTACACTTATTACCATCATCTCTATACTCTACTACACTTACTACCATCATCTCTACAATCTACTACACTTATTACCGTCATATATACACTCTACTACACTTACTACCTTCATCTATACACTCTACTACACTTACTACCGTCATCTCTACACTCTACTACACTTACTACCGTCATCTATACACTCTACTACACTTACTCATCATCTCTACACTCTACTACACTTACTACCATCATCTCTACACTCTACTACACTTATTACCATCATCTCTACACTCTACTACACTTACTACCAGCATCTCTACACTCTACTACACTTATTACCGTCATCTCTACACTCTACTACACTTATTACCATCATCTCTACACTCTGCTACACATATTACCATCATCTCTACACTCGACTACACATATTACCATCATCTCTACACTCTACTACACTTATTACCGTCATCTATACACGCTACTACACTTACTACCGTCATCTATACACTCTACTACACTTACTACCGTCATCTCTACACTCTACTACACTTACTACCGTCATCTATACACCCTACTACACTTTAATACCATCATCTCTACACTCTACTACACTTACTGCCATCATCTCTACTCTCTACTACACTTATTACCATCATCTCTACACTCTACTACACTTACTACCGTCATCTATACACTCTACTACACTTATTAAGATAATCTCTACACTCTACAACACTTAATCATCATCTCTACACTCTACTACTATTACTACCATCATCTCTACACTCTACTACACTTTAATACCATCATATCTACACTCTACTACACTTACTGCCATCATCTCTACTCTCTACTACACTTTTTACCATCATCTCTACACTCTACTACACTTAATACCGTCATCTATACACGCTACTACACTTATTACCATCATCTCTACACTCTACTACACTTAATCATCATCTCTACACTCTACTACACTTACTACCGTCATCTATACACCCTACTACACTTTAATACCATCATCTCTACACTCTACTACACTTACTGCCATCATCTCTACTCTCTACTACACTTTCTACCATCATCTCTACACCCTACTACATTTACTACCATCATCTCTACACTCTACTACACTTACTACCATCATCTCTACACTCTACTACATTTACTACCATCATCTATACACTCTACTACACTTACTACCGTCATCTATACACCCTACTACACTTTAATACCATCATCTCTACACTCTACTACACTTACTGCCATCATCTCTACTCTCTACTACACTTTTTACCATCATCTCTACACTCTACTACACTTACTACCGTCATCTATACACGCTACTACACTTATTACCATCATCTCTACACTCTACTACACTTAATCATCATCTCTACACTCTACTACACTTATTACCATCATCTCTACACTCTATTACATTTACTACCATCATCTCTACACTCTACTACACTTACTACCATCATCTATACACTCTACTACATTTACTACCATCATCTATACACTCTACTACACTTACTACCATCATCTCTACACTCTACTACACTTATTACCATCATCTCTACACTCTACTACACTTTACTACCCTCATCCATACACTCTACTACACTTACTACCATCATCTCTACACTCTACTACACTTATTACCATCATCTCTACACTCTACTACACTTATTACCATCATCTCTACACTCTACTACACTTTACTACCGTCATCTATACACTCTACTACACTTACTACCATCATCTCTACACTCTACTACACTTATTACCATCATCTCTACACTCTACTACACTTATTACCATCATCTCTACATTCTACTACACTTTACTACCGTCATTTATACACTCTACTACACTTACTACCATCATCTCTACACTCTACTACACTTATTACCATCATCTCTACACTCTACTACACTTATTACCATCATCTCTACACTCTACTACACTTTACTACCGTCATCTATACACTCTACTACACTTATTACCATCATCTCTACACTCTACTACACTTTACTACCGTCATCTTTACACTCTACTACACTTTACTACCGTCAGCTTTACACTCTACTACACTTTACTATCGTCATCTATACACTCTACTACACTTATTACCATCATCTCTACACTCTACTACACTTTACTACCGTCATCTATACACTCTATTACACTTATTACCATCATCTATACACTCTACTACACTTATTACCATCATCTCTACACTCTACTACACTTTACTACCGTCATCTATACACTCTACTACACTTATTACCATCATCTATACACTCTACTACACTTACTACCATCATCTCTACACTCTACTACACTTATTACCATCATCTCTACACTCTACTACACTTTACTACCCTCATCCATACACTCTACTACACTTACTACCATCATCTCTACACTCTACTACACTTATTACCATCATCTCTACACTCTACTACACTTATTACCATCATCTCTACACTCTACTACACTTTACTACCGTCATCTATACACTCTACTACACTTACTACCATCATCTATACACTCTACTACACTTACTACCATCATCTGTACACTCTACTACACTTACTACCATCATTTCTACACTCTACTACACTTTACTACCGTCATCTATACACTCTACTACACTTTACTACCATCATTTCTACACTCTACTACACTTTACTACCGTCATCTCTACACTCTACTACACTTTACTACCGTCATCTCTACACTCTACTATACTTACTACCATCATCCCTACACTCTACTACACTTTACTACCGTCATCTCTACACTCTACTACACTTAACTACCGTCATCTCTACACTCTACTACACTTTACTACCATCATCTCTACACTCTACTACACTTACTACCATCGTTCTCTTCTCTAGATGGCGTCATTGACCTATGACCTCGGCATCATATGCTTGTGACTTTGAGTTATTATGTGCCGCATTTGTTACTATATGGCGGGCACAGTAGGATAGTTGATTGGGATATTTTCCAAATATTGTAACCATGGGTTCATCATTACAGATCTGATTACAGAAACTATAATCATAAATACTAATCTAACCACACAAACTGTAATAACACGATGGGCACATATCACAATGGAATTATTCTTACCTGCAGCATGTCATCACAGAAATATTGATTTATATAATGACTTCGCTGATAAAGTCATGAGCGGGGTTGGACAAGGATTCGACGCCTGCCTTCGTTGTCTCGCTAAGAGCATCCGTGCAGCTAGGCTTACAAAATGTGAAAGTCCTATCACATCACAAACCCATCTTAGCCATCCATGAGATTCTGAGCATTCTACGGAGAAATTGTGCCTGCGTGTCGTCCAGTGTTTGTCTACTCTCCGTATTCAGGGTCAAAAATGTAGTCATGCAATAGTATAATATTAACTCATTCAGTGTCGAACAATAATATATCGTTAAATGCGACCTCCCATTTGTACAAAAAGACAATATATCGCCGTACTAGGGTCGTCGTGTTATTTGTTTTGTTTCGTAGTATCTTCCGCTGTTTCAATGATCAGTGTATATAGACATTTACATTATAATACTTGTTCATTTGATTGAGTACCTCATTTGGTCCAATCTTACTTTTTGTTTGGCCCTGAATTAGTTAAATAATACATTTGTTCCGATGAAGTTCAATACTACAGTGGAAGGCTGAGCCGTGGACCAGGCTGACATTCTGAATGTTTTACGAGAAGTCGTTGGCAAGAACCAAGTGATGACTGTGAATCTACAACCATGGTCAGGATGTGAGAACAGCAAATTAAAAGAGGTGTGGCCAAACAAGAACACTACGCGGGAAGCCAAAGAAGATTGATAAACCAACAGAGAACTGGTGTCGTTAGCCACTACCCGCTGCGGGATTTGATGAGGAGGGGATCCAAGCACTTGTGGACTGAATGGTTCGATGTGCAATGAGGATGATCTGTTGACTAACTACCTAGTCTCCCTCCTATCTTTACCTATCCCACGCAGCTCTGTTCAAGTCCTTCCCTTATTAGTTATTTCTGTTTCTCTTCTCCATGTAGCTGTAGGTCTTCCTTTATTTCTTCTGCCCTACGGGTGCCAGACTAAAATATGCAAGAGGTCAACTCACAAAGAGGTTTTGATAAGGGGGGGGGGGGGGGCTGAGTGGTCTCGAGGTATGGTGTCCGCCTCGAGTGCTGGAGGTCCCGGGTTCAAGCCCCGGTGAGTCTCGGGATTTTGTCACGTGGACCTCTAGTAACAAAATTTCCCCTGGTCTCTGGGTAGTGAGATCGGACGCTCGTGTGTATTGTTGCGCACGTAAAAAATCCCTTGGCAGTTGGAAATCGAAAAGAGTAGCCTAACGGCACTTCCCGGGCAAAATTTCGAGTTAAAAATCTACCCAAAGTATTTCAGGATCCTCGCCGGTGCTACGGAGTTCGTGCACTAAGTTGAGATTCTCCGGACTCAGGCTTGAGTTAGGAGTATAACGGAGCACTTATGGGTTGCACCCGTGTGCTGTGACTAACTAAACTTTGATAAGCAATGCCCACAGAAGGCCATCATATATAAGTCATAGCAGTGTTAACAGGTCTAATAATAAACGTTACGCAAGGGACATATAAATAGAATAACGCAACATTCTATATTCCCCGTAAAAACTAAAGTATAAAACTTCCTTCTTAGGTGCTGATCTTTTCTCTCACCCTTATTGATATTATGCCTGCCCACAAATCTCTTCTTCCTCCCCCCCCCCCTTTTTTTTCACCCTTCGACAACACACTCTGTATTTACCTTACTTTCGATGTCTCTATTACCTTTACTTATTACCGTTGTTATGTTGTGCTCGGGTGTGATGTTTTGATTGGCAGACACGTTATTTCATGCCCTGATAGTTTTGAGTGAGGGTGTCACGTGACATTTATCCCGTACACACATCTCCAGGGAATAGTTGAATGTAAACGTAGACGATGAGGGCGAAGGAAATCCTGGAGCTAGAATATCAACAAGATTACTGGCCTCTGTGTTCCTGCACAAATACTCATCAGTCTTGACTTCTTCTTCTTCTTCTGCGTTCATCCGGATTTTTTTTTCGGATGTGACTGCGTTGTGCCTGTTTACAGCAGAGCTGCGTTCTTGCGCCGTTAGGCCGACACATCCGACTTCTGCGGGCATTTGTTGACCGGGTTAACCTTCCCGGATCAGTCTTGACTGAATTCAGTCATGTGTAGCTATAGTTAAACAAGTTGAAATGCCTGCACTTAACATCAATGGAAGAATCATAAACAATCTTAGATATGCTGACGATACCGTGTTACTAGCAGAAAGTGAGCAAGAGTTGCAAGACCTAGTGGAACAAGTAAACAGGCACAGTGCAGAATGTGGCTTAGATATTAACATCCAAAAAACTAAAACTATGATAATTAGCAGTGTCAGCGTCTCACACGCACACATGTATTCTAACTCCTTCATACGCACTCAAGGAAAAACGTCAGTCGTGCATAGGGTTCGTTCCACACTGGATATTTATTCAGGCGAACCTGATCACAGTTGCAATTCGCACACAGGCGATAACTTCAATATATATATATATATATATATATATATATATATATATATATATATATATATATATATATATATATATATATGCCGCCTTAAATACGCTCATAGCACACAGTCATTTACATAAGTCCTCCACTCGCTATCTTCAACCTAGCACTCTCGCAAAAGCTATTTCACTATTTCACTCGCTCAGAAAACACAATGTCCTCCCCTGAAACAGTCTGAGTCCCGTCTCACGTTCTCAAGCTGGTCGGCTGGACTCGTGGTCCTTGGACCCCGTGCTGTTTGTGACCCCCGTGCTGTCCTAGCAGTCACGTAGTACTGTAGTCCGTCCGTGTTAGGTTAGGTTATTCAGTGTACTGACGTCTAGTCCGTTCAGGGCAGTGTCCCGTGAACTTATGTCCCCTCCTATCAGTCTGTCCTGTTGCCTCGGTGTCCTGTTTATGACACTCTGTGTCCCCACCTAAGTCATGTCTCCACTCTATCTACAGTCCTGTAGATGTCCTGTCTTATGACCGCTCTGTGTCCTGACTTATGTCCTGTCTCTAATCTATGGACTATACTATAGATGTCCTTACCTATGTCCTGTATGTCGTTATCTATGTAGTCCTGACTCTATTCTGTCCCTTGTCCTCTCTATGTCCTGTACTTACACTCCTAACACCCTGACATCCTCCCACTCTCCCGGGGTATTGTGTCACGAAATTCATTCCAAATGGTGTGACGCAATGTCGTCTATGCATATAAAAAATTAGTCGGAACTAATTTGTCAGTGTGTTGTGGGGTTTCGTCAAACACTCTATTCAGGTAACACTCTGATTCATAAGGGTATGAAACACTGTTGAAGTCTCTACCCACTGGTCTATGATCAGTTTAACATTCTTGATATGTTGCCAAGAGTCACTACTCTCCTACATTCCACTACTGGAAGCCGTTACGAACCAAGGTTATCTTGTCTTATAATTATGGTTACCCATAAAATGCAACTCCTCTCAGACACCCAAAATTGATGCCCCGTAACAATAAGTCCCTTTTGACGGAGACTAATCATGGATATATCATCCATGGCTTCCGTAAAATGTTACCTCAACATCTTTCTTCAAGATCTGTGTCTGCTGATCTATCCCTAT
Organism: Cepaea hortensis; assembly: GCA_963921405.1. Classification (NCBI taxonomy): domain Eukaryota; kingdom Metazoa; phylum Mollusca; class Gastropoda; order Stylommatophora; family Helicidae; genus Cepaea; species Cepaea hortensis. The sequence continues at coordinate 90,404,467 of OY992886.1, read as the reverse complement.
CCAGCTTCTGCTTGTTGATAGATCTTTCATCTGTGTACTTATAATCCCTATTAATCTCTTGTGTCCCTTGTATAAGTGTGATCTCCCTTGCTTCAAAATTGATGTTTGCACGATATATGTTCGTATTATGTTTGTTTGCGTGTTCTATTATTTTTAATGTATGTTTAAATTAGAAACATAGGTGTATGTTCATAATCTGTGTATTTTAGATCTTCAAGTGTCATCAGGTAGGTTTCTACATCTCATAAATTAAGACTTATGCTCAATTTCTAAGATGAGTCCCGAACTGTGATTCTTGAAAATATAACCATAGTTGTAATGTAATTCTAACGTTAACACTTACAAAATCATTACACGCTCACATGTGTTACATAGAAGACAAAGACAAATCACAACAAGAAACCATGTGTGCAAAAAAGCGCACTAATATTCAACCTCCTCATTTTAATGCATTCATTCTTTCATACAATTTTTGCTCACTCAGTTACACAATGCATTATTTAAAATGATTATTATCATGAAATAAAAATACGCTCGTTGATAGAGCTGATCTATGTTGCAATCGCAATAAGTTTTATAGTACAATTAATGTATTTACACGATTGTTTGATTGCTCTGGGCAATACTGAGGGGGGAAATTTTATAATTTGGTTTAACAAATGTTATAACAAAAGAAATGTAATTTAACTAAACTAAATGGTTATAGTAGAACTGTATTAGTTCCCTTAAATCAAAAATGTTGTTACTGTTTCCTTCTGTGCTAATTATTTAACTAAAGAATTTACCACAAAATATAAGTACTTTCTGGTAGCAGAAAATAATCTTAATAGAATTTAGCATAGTAGTCTCGTTAGAGACCTGTAATTTCTAATCTAATAGTTTGTTACTGTTAATTGCCTAAATGTTACTTTAAATTCTATTGTAACTCAATAGCTTGCATATTTTTATGTGTATATAATTTACATAAATTTATGTGCATGTGCCAATTAATATTATAATTTACATGAAGAGGACAATTTATCTGACTGTGCAACTTGAATAAAAATAAGTTGAGCCGATACATGTTATGTGAACAATTATATACTAATTACACTATAATTATCTACACTAATTAACTATGTAGTCGTTCCAGATGACGGAGACGATGCCGCATCGTTGATCTGTTCGACTGCCAAGTCTGAGGGTCTGGTAAGCAAATCGGCTAAAGTGTTCTTGGAACATCGAATATGTTTGATGGAGAATGAGTAATTTTGTAGAATAAGGGCCCAACGATAGATGCGGTTGTTCTTCGTTAGTCCCTTCTCGATCACCATCAACGGGGAATTGTCAGTTTCAATGACGAAAAATGTTCCGGCAAGGTACTTATTTAATTTACTAACACAATAGACAATTGCGAGGGCCTCCAGTTGAGACACTCCTTACTTTGATTCTGCTGGAGTCAGCTTCCTACTGACGTAGACTATTGGATGGTAGATATTATCGTAGGACTGGAGGAGCACACCCGAGATGGTTGTAGTACTCGCGTCTATTCTGAGGGTATACGAAAGATCTTTATTTGGTAACCGTAAAATAGGAATGTTACTGAAATAATATTTCAGTTGTGACATTGCGTTCTTTAAAGAAGCACACTGTACATTGATGTTTGCATTAGTTCTCAATAAATCTGAAAATACGCCGGTGATGTGTGCCAAATTTGGTATGAACTTGTTGTAATAGTTCACCAGGCCTAACACGCTTCTGACTTGTTTCTTAGTCGTAGGCATCGTGAGGTTTAGAATCTTGGTCACGATTTTATCGTCAGTACTCAAGTGGCCTTTAGATATTTTATGGCCAAGAAATTCAATTTCTTCACATGCCAATTCCACCTTTGTTGGTTTCACCGTGAGTCCGAACAATTGTATCCTGTCGAAGTTATATTTCTCATTTTTCATACAAGTGAGGTCTATAGGTGTTACATTACAGTGCAATATGATGACACTCTTTCTTTCATAAAGATACTCATGCAAAAATGGTGGAAAAATACGTATCATTTTAAAAGTCACAAGCAACATTAATATGGTAATCAACATAAATGTGGTTGGTGTGGATTGTAATTGGTACGTGCACACTGCTGTTACTATAATCTTCATCAACATTAATAATACCACTGGCATGAAACTGATCGTGCGCCATATTAGCAGGTTTCTGTTCCGATTTTCATCACTTTTGTAATGTCCCTTGAAACACATGTAATTGTGCAATGTGTTACTGTTCGTGTGTTGCAGATTGTGTTGTCTGCTAGAACAAGACTGTTGAGTATCTGTTATTTGTTCTGAGTAAGGTGTCTGGGTTGTCTGTTGTGTATCCTGTCTGTTTATGTCAGTGTTTGTCTTGTGGCGTCGTTTTACTGATAGTGCACCTGTTTGTGGATTTACTAATCTGATCTTTAACAATTTTGTTTAAACTGTCACAATCATATCTATGAAGAGGAACTATGTTATGTCGTCTTTGACACTGATCTGTCATTTTCTGAATAGTTGTTTCCCTTATGCTTTCTGACTTTGGTTGCTTTTTTTGCTGACTAAATTTCTTCTTTGTCGTAGTTAATTTCTTTACTCGACCTTTTATGTGATGCCGTCTTTCCCAGCCCTTAATTTCTTTGGGTGTACAGTATCTTACATCTGGTAAGCAACGAATGATTAAGTCTGTACAAGGATCATCCAAGATCGCACACATAAATATGCCTGAATGGATATTGTTCTATCCTGCCCGCAATGTTCGGCAACATCAAACTTTCCTGTAAAATCGGCTGCCTTGGCGAGCTTCTTTCTTAGTCCAAGTACAGTACTACCGGAATCGATCAGGATTTGACATGGTGTGTTATTAACTATACCATAGTGAAACTGTAAGTTTTCTTTGGAGGAACTTACTGCGTTCGCATTTTCTACTGAACCTGAAACTGTGTGGCCGCACTTTAATACCCCATCCTCATGAAACTTATGACTTGTTTGACATCTATCATAATTTAGAATATCAATTGCTGCTAGAGCATTATCTTCAATTTCTTTCATTCCTTCATCCTCACATTCGCTTTCAGAAGAAGAGTCAATGAGTACTGCATTCACACTTCTCATGGCGAACTTGACACCTAGAACTATAGTGCCCGTAAGATTTGCAAAAAAAGAACATTTTACGGCACGCCGGTAAGTTTCTCTTTTACCTTGCTGTTTTTAACCATAATATCTAGGTGAGTTGGATAATTTGGATTTGCATCACACATTTCAAATTGAAAATGAGAGAATTTGCAGTATGGACATTGTTGTGCATTGGATTATTGTTTCTCTTTGTATCTAAATGGTTTCTGTGGTTTTGTGCTTGCTGCCACCACTATATTATTTTCGTTGTCGTTTGAACTAAAGATTTCCCTATTGGAAAAAAAATACGCGGAACCTTTTTTTCTCTAATTGTTCCAAAGATTCAACATCAGACTGTTGTAAAAAAAATTTGGCAAAAGGCGTTGGAAATTATGAAATAATTGTGTCCATTATCATAAGGTCTCTTAGCTTTTCATAGCTTTTATTTACCTTTGCAGCGTTCAGCCACTTATTATACACATCTTGCACGTGAGAAACGTAATCAATGAACGTCTGATTCGTTTTAGGTTTTAATTTAGAGAACTGTACCTGATACCCTGGTGCATATAACAAAAAATGTTGCATGATACGTTGGTGTACATAATCATAATCTTTCATGAGGTCTTGCGAAATCGATTCTATGACTTTCATAGGCTCCCCTGACAGATCTTTCATATAGATCATGGCCCAATGTTCTTTTGGAATTTCTTGGTACTTCATTTGATATTCAAAATTTTCAGACCATGCTGAAATTGAGTCGCTTTGGCACAATGGTTTATCCACGCCTTTATGTTTATTGTACTTGTTTTCTTCTTCTTTACTTTTCAACTTTGTTGTTGCAATATGCACCTGTGATTGGACTTCCAGTTCTTTCATTTTAACTGGGTCTGTGCTTCAATCTCTAATTGCTTTTCTTTCAACTTAGTTTCTTCAGATCTTTGTGCCAATTCTAATTCTTTAATTTTGGTAGCTTCGACTAACTCTAGTTCTTTAAGTTTGGTAGCTTCAGCTAACTCTAGCTCTTTAAGTTTGGTAACTTTAGCTAACTCTACATCTGCTAGTTCTTTTTTATGTAAGAGTTCTTGTGCTCTTTCTTCCCTCTCTGCAGCAGCTTTTCTATCCATACGCTCTTTATATTCTTTCTTTGCCCACTCTTCTAATTTATCTCCACTGTATCCTAGATCTTTTCCAGTTTCAATGCACTCTTTCAAAGTTGACATTCTTACAGGTTATATCCACCACTTGCAATATACAATAATAGTAGAATATACAAATACAATGCAATGATTATTGGTGTTAATTTACAGCAATATTACCACAAAAATTAGCGCGCTCCTTTAAATGCAATATCAGAAAAAATGGGTTACTTATCTGAATTCAATCAATTTCAGCTGTTTCTCCCTGTGTTACTCGGATGACTTTCTGCTCGAGTTTGTATATACTCTAGGTTGTTGACATCTACTCTATTTTCTAGTCATACTTCTGTTTTGCAGAAGAGCAACAATTAGTAACAGAAACCAGAAAAAAATTGTGTCTGTCAAGTCAATAATTCAGAGGAGGTGAATTAAATGTGTTATATATGTTTGTGAATTTTATCGGTCGTCTTGTCTTCTGTCGTGTTTAGTTATGTATTGTAGTCTTCACCACCCGTGGAACATCAACTGAAACGTCAATCTGAAAACATGATGCATGTTAATTTCATATCAGTTCATTAAATGTACATATGTTTTCACTTTCAGTCGGTATCTTCACTCACTTTCACAATCAGGTTGTTAACTACTTTAAGTTGTAATTTTCACAACTCACTCATCACTTTACGTTCTGGATTTTGGCAACTCCTTTCAGTTGTACTTATACATACATTCTGGCTTTTGGATTCATTCAATCATTCGATTGTACACTTCTGACACCACTTTAAGTTGTACCTGTCAGCGTCTCACACGCACACAAGTATTCTAACACCTTCATACGCACTCAAGGAAAAACGTCAGTCGTGCATAGGGTTCGTTCCACACTGGATATTTTTTCAGGCGAACCTGATCACAGTTGCAATTCGCACACAGGCGATAACTTCAATATATATATACATACAAATGTCGCCTTACATACGCTCATTGCACACAGTCATTTACATAAGTCCTCCACTCGCTATCTTCAACCTAGCACTCTCTCAAAAGCTATTTCACTATTTCACTCGCTCAGAAAAACACAACGTCCTCCCCTGAAATTGTCTGAGTCCCGTATGACGTTCTCAAGCTGGTCGGCTGGACTCGTGGTCCTTGGACCCCGTGCCGTTCGTGACCCTGTGCTGTCCTAGCAGTCACGTAGTACTGTAGTCCGTCCGTGATAGGTTAGGTTATTCAGTGTACTGACGTCTAGTCCGTTCAGGGCAGTGTCCCGTGAACTTATGTCCCCTCTATCACTCTGTCCTGTCGCATCGGTGTCCTATTTATGACACGTCTGTGTCCCCACCTAAGTCCTGTCTCCACTATATCTACAGTCCTGTAGATGTCCTGACTTATGTCCTGTCTCCAATCTATCTACTATAATATAGATGTCCTTACCTATGTCCTGTATGTCGTTATCTATGTAGTCCTGACTCTATTCTGTCCCTTGTCCTCTCTATGTCTTGTACCTACACTCCCAACACCCTGGCGAGCAGTGAGAAGGAAAGGTCATCAAAGAACATCACAGTAAACGAGTAGATACTAGAACAAGTAACAAGTTTCTCCTACCTTGGACATATAAAAACAGATGATGGCAGAAGTGAAATAGAAATCAAAAATAGAATAGGAATGGTCAAAAGTGCTTTCAACGGCATGAACTCAGTATTAACATCTAGAGATATTAATAACGCATTAAACATGAGAATTGTCAAATGCTACATATATTTAACACTACTGTATGGCGTGGAAGCCTGGACATTGGACAAGCAACTAGAAAGTCGCATAGAAGTCCTGGAGATGTAGATATACAGATGAATATGTAGTATTTCATGGAAACAAAATCAATCAAATGCAGAGGTTCTATGGGAATGAAGAGAGAGATTGATGAAAGAAAAAAAAAGAGTAGGCAAGTGAAATATTTCGGCCACGTTAAAAGACATGATACTCTTATAAAAACCATACTGGAAGGCAGGGTTGAGGGCAAGCGAGCAAGAGGTAGACATCGATACAAGTGGGAGGATAACATCAAGAGATGGACGAACATCAGCCTGACAGAATGTACAGTCAAGGCGAGAGACAGACAGTGTTGGAGATCCATTGCAGCCAATCGTCATTGTGGAGACGGCACCTGATTGATTGATTGATTAATTGAGCTATAGTGCAGGAATAATTTACTGAATTCAATCATGTATAGCTGTAGTGCAGGAAAGAAGATAAGTCAGTGACCTCATTATATGAGTTGCCTTGCACTGTTTCGTCAAGCCTGTGGCTCAGTACATTTGACATCAACGAACATTTGTTTTCCTGTTTCCTTTCTCCAGTCTTTGAGTCCCCCCAGTCTACATACAAGGCAGCAGGTGTGTTTGTATAATTTCGTCTGATTCCTACCTCTTGACCTGTCCGATATAGATGGTCCGGCCCTACCAGTACCTTTGACTATCTCCAGTCTATATATACCAAGGCTGCCTGTGTATGTATTTCTTCCTCTTGTCTCTATCCCTTGGCCTGTCCGACATGGATGGCCCTACCAGTAGCTTTGACCGTCTCCAGTCTACTTCAAGGCTGCAGGCGTATGCAATCTCTTCCTCTCGTCCCTATCCCTTGGCCTGATCAACATGGAAAATACTACCTGTAGCCGCACTACAGTCGTCACAGGTGTTGAGGTCACTGGAACACGCAGCCTCTCCACCATTTCAAGACGAATACACAACACAGGGGAGGTAAGTCAGAGACCAAGACAAGACTCCTTGCAGATTTCTCTTCGTCTAAAACAGGGGTGGCCAACCTTTTCAGCAGGCGGGCCAAATTTCAGAAATAATATTTCCTGCCGGGCCACCTAATTTTTCTTTTGTTAATTAAATAAACAAGCAAGCATGCGGCCCGCGGGCCTCGTATTGGCCACCCCTGGTCTGAAAGAACCCCCCCCCCCCCCTCATCTTGTTCAGACGAGTTATTCTTCGCTCATGTTCGTGGTTGCTTGGGCTTTCCAACTAAAGTTTTCTTTAGATAGGCCGTACACAAATGTATTATGGCTCATCATACATTTACCCATTTCTGTATCTTTCTTCCTCCTTCAAAGAGTATGCTTAGCAAGGTGGAGAATGGAATGTTTCGTGTGGAATGGCGCTCGTCGCTTCAGAGGTCACAGATTGTGAGAATTGTGTGGATATTTTGCCCTGGCCATGCGAGTGTACGGGGGAATGAACAGGCTGATAGGCTAGCAGGGAATGCACCTCTTGGTGGTATTTTGCCTATGGACAAGGGGGAGGTGGTCGTGCGCTTGTGGGACCAGGTGGAGAAGGCGGAGGAACAAATTGAGAACCCATATGTGGAAAGAATGAGATTGCGGGGGATCGGCAGGGGTTTTGGAAGAATCTCAAAACTGAGAGGGAAGACCAGGAGAACTTTTAATCAGATAGCGGTGGGAACGATTAATAGTGTGACTATTCGCTGACTGTTGTTGAACGAGGGGACTGCGCACGTATGGGAATGTCCTGAGTGCAGTGATGTCAGTTCTTAACTCAACTTAACTCAGCTCAACTCAACTCTTCCTCCTTCAGGTGTCTGGAGTGGAGTCAACATTGGGCATGGAAAACCGACTCTGTGGCGAAGGGGTTATCAATCAAATCAATCGTGTGCCATGCCGGAAAGCGTGGGCGGTCATGACTCGCCATTTTACTCGATCACCTGAGTCGTGGATCAGCTCAGTGTACCTATCGCGTCCATGCCATGTGGCCAAGCCATCCACATATTTTCCTCTCGGTCTTCCTCTTGGTCTGTTCCCTTCTATCTTGCCAGTTGTCACTAAGTTCTCCAATCCATTTCTTCTCATAACATGTCCAAAAAATGTTGACTGTCTACGTCTAATTTCTCTAATCATTTTACGATTGTCATTTGTCTCCTGTAGTACTTGGTCATTGGTTTTTCTGTCTGTCCGTGGTATTCTTTGCATTTTCCTCAGAAACCACATTTCTGCAGCCATCATATGTTTTTCAGCTTGGCTGCTCATTGTCCAAGTTACACATTCATACAAAAGAACAGGCTCTAAGTATTCCCTCAACACTCTTTTTCTCGTTTCAATTGACATCTTTTTATTGGTCAGAATGTTTTTCATCTTGCGAAAGGCTACTTTTGCCATGGCGATTCTTGTTCTAATCTCTTCAAGGCATCTCCCATCAGATGTTATGACTGTTCCGAGATAATTGTACCGATTCACTTGTTGAAGAATATTCCCATTTACTTGTATATTACATTGTGGTATTTCGTTCTTCCTAGTAACTACCATAACCTGTGTCTTTTTACAATTTAATTCTAACCCCAGTTTCTCACTGTGTACAACAACCGCATCTACTAATTGTTGCAGATCTTGCGCATTGTCTGCAATCAATACTGTATCATCTGCATAACTAATGTTATGATGTCTCGTCCTCCAATGCTGATTCTATTTATATCTTCTACATTTCTGAAAATATTTTCACTGTATAGGGGAAAAAAAAAGTTATGGAGACATTACACATCCCTGCCTAACACCTCTCTTAATAGGCTGATATTGTCCCACTTCATTATCAATGCTTATGGCAGCTTGTTGTTTCCAATATATATTTTTTATAAGTCTAATGTATTTCCCATCAATTTGTAGATCTGCAAGCATATCCACCATGTTGACATGTCTAACTCTATCAAAAGCCTTTGTATAGTCAATAAAGCAAAGATGTATATCCTTGTTTACTTCTATAGAACGTTCAATGACTGATTGCAGCATATACACAGCATTTACTGTACCCTTTCCTTCTACAAACCCACATTGTTCTTCCCCTCTTTCAGGTTGTATCTTCTTCCTCACTCTTTGCATGATAATTCGTAACAAGATCTTTGTGATTTGACTCATTATACTAATTGTTCTATGTTGATCACATTCCAAGGCTCCTGATTTCTTTGGAATTGCAATAAATACAGAATTACATAATTCAGAAGGTATATCTCCAGTATCATATAATGTGTTTAGCAGTCTGGACGGCTTCCGGTAAAATGGCGACGACGTGATGCGTTTATTCTTCGGGAGACGCTGTTTAGTGTTTTCCTGTGGATTATGTGTATTATTTCGTATTCGTTTACTGGAAGTGTTCAAAAGAAGTCACGGAAGGCCGGTGGTGGATGAAATTTTGAGGGCAGCCGACAGATATTTGTTGGTTATGGTCTCAAGTTTCGCGACGGCAGGTAGAGGATCTCTTTCGCGAGACAATGGCTGCAGTCACACGACCAGTATGGTTACTGTCATAGAGGAAAGCACCGGCAAACTACCTCTTTAAAAGTGCCTAGTACATTATGATTCGCATAAAGACTGAAGGTTAAGGGCGTTTTTTGTGTGTGTGTGTGTGTGGCATATCCTATTTACAGGACATTGCAGTCAACACCAGCATTTTTCAGCTGCTGTTGATGTCTTGGCAAGATTTACGTTCACTAGTTTGCCATTGCTTTCTGAACGACCGGTTCACGTGCCTTTCCGTGAGAAACCAACGCGACGCGCAGCTGTGTTTCGTACGTGGATATACGGAGTTACGAGCAGCATCCTTAACACCTTCGCCAGGGAGACCGGCAAGACGTAATTAGCAATCCCAAATACCGCGTTCGAAACACAGCTGCAGGTGATGTGGAAGCAGACCGCCTTGCGTTATTTTCATACAATGATATGAATGTCGGTCATCCAGAAAACAATGGCAAACTACTGAAAGTAAACTTGCCAAGAGTTTACCAACAGCCAAAACTGCTACGTCAAAACAAAAAATCTAAGCTTGCACATATGGTGACTGCCTGGGCAGGAGGCTTATATCAAAACACCCCTGGCAGACACAAATTACGGTAAAGATATCATGACATTTTGATTACAGTTTAATCATCAAATATAATCTTATGAAGATGAATCAATCACAGCGTGAAACAACACAAGAAAACAAAAGCGGTGTGGAAAACAAGAACCACGCCAATGGTGCATCACCAACAACAGAATGCATCAAATTATCGCAAGCAAGAATTGATAGATAATAACAATATAACAAATGTCAAAACAACATGAGTGCCACCACATAGATAGCACAATTGATGTGCTGTTCGTGTGTCACATAGAAAGCAGAATGTACGTACTTACTGCTTCCTCGACTGCACATTATGGCAAATATGTTTATAAGAGATGGCATTTTTTTACAACAAAACAATGAAATACAAATGTAAATACCATGTACACCATTCTTCTTCTTCTTCTTCTTCTTCTTCGTCTTCTTCTTCTTCTTCTTCTTCTTCTTCTTCTTCTTCTTCTTCTTCTTCTTCTTCTTCTTCTTCTTCTACTTCTTCTTCTTCTTCTTCTTCTTTATCCCCCGAGCTTATCTTCTTATATCTCCTGGAGATCCATTAACGCCCCCCAATATTATTAATTTCTGCCTTTAAACCGTTTCTTTTTGTATTTTAGATCTCCCGCTGTTTCGTTTGCCTTGTGGGCTCCAGACTAGAGAATGTTTAGTTATTTTGTCCTCATGTTTTCCCAGTGTGTGTTCTATCCCACGCCAGTGACTTTTCCTAACCACTTGGTTCACTGGAATTGACAATGTTTTGATGACCATTCCTCGTCAGAAATACACAAAACAAACGCATACAAAGCACCCCATTCAAGGCTCGCTGCAACAGAATGCTATGAGTGGTGCCATTTATATTTATATTTTGTATCCCGATGAAGATGGTAGATAGACATTTCATCAAAACATTGTATGTTATGTATTCACGTTTGATTTCATTACACTGCGACTCTATACGCCAGATCTCTCTCTCTCTCTCTCTCTCTCTCTCTCTCTCTCTCTCTCTCTCTCGCTCTGTGTGTGTATGTGTGCGCGCGCGCGCGTGCGTGTGTGTGTGTGTGTGTGTGTGTTGAAATAGTTGCACACATTTCAGAATTAGCCACATTATTAGATGTTCACAGAGTTTTTAGTGGTTTTCACCTTTCAAAACTAGACTTATGAATGTTACAGGTTTTAATAACCTAAAAACAGTTTCAAAGCTGAACGAACTCTCTCTCAAATCACAACACAATTACAAGAGTATTAGTTTCACGAGGGCCAAATATATACATATCTTATTCAAAGCAGGTAAGTTGCCAGATTTCTTGGCATGTTCTAACTAAATTTTAAGAAACATTATCACATATGACATGTTGTTTTGTACACACAGAGCATTGTCATCACGCATGGTGTGTTGCTTGGCACAAAAATAATTAATGTATGTTGACAAGATAATAATAATTTTATGAATTTGAAAACATAGTTGTTTTTTTTTTGTTTTTTTTGTGCAAACTAAACAAGTGAAAATGATAACCACAGAAGAAGTTCAATGTGTGATTTGCTTAGCTGAAATCTAGTCAGAAATTGCAATTAGATAAAAGTAAATTTGTGTCAGTCAATTCAAAAATAATAGTTAGATGAAAGTAAACCGTAAGGTAAGTCAGAAATAGCAGTTATAAGAAAGCAAATCTTAGTAAGTCAAGTCAAAGATATCAGATGACGTAAATTCTTTGTAAGTCAAGTCAAAAATTGTAGTTAGATTAAAATAACTCTTTGTAAGTCAATTAAGAAATAGCAGTTAATTGTAATTCACATACAAATATAGCAGTTACACATATATGGATCCTTGCTGGTGCTAGATAGTTTTTATACTGTACTGAGATTCTCCTCGTGTGATCTATGGGAGTACACCGGAGCACATATAGAGATTGCCATGTGCAGTGAATGAGGCTCTTTTCAAGCCAAAAACCAAGCCAAAATAATAAATCAGCCACAGCATACTTTTTAAAATTTTAGTTCATCAATTAAAGTGATCACAGGTGACAAGTTGTTTGGCGCGCGCGCACACACACACACACACACACACACACACACTATAGCCATCACACACGGGGTGTTGTTTGATACAAACTTAGCATAGCCATCACAAATGGTGTGTTGTTTGATACAAACATAGCATAGCCATCACACATGATGTGTTGTTTGATACAAACATAGCATAGCCATCACAAATGATGTGTTGTTTGATACAAACTTAGCATAGCCATCACAAATGGTGTGTTGTTTGATACAAACATAGCATAGCCATCACCCATGGTGTGTTGTTTGATACAAACATAGCATAGCCATCACACATGATGTGTTGTTTGATACAAACATAGCATAGCCATCACCCATGGTGTGTTGTTTGATACAAACATAGTATAGCCATCACACATGATGTGTTGTTTGATACAAACATAGCATAGCCATCACCCATGGTGTGTTGTTTGATACAAACATAGCATAGCCATCACACATGATGTGTTGTTTGATACAAACATAGCATAGCCATCACCCATGGTGTGTTGTTTGATACAAACATAGCATAGCCATCACACATGATGTGTTGTTTGATACAAACATAGCATAGCCATCACCCATGGTGTGTTGTTTGATACAAACATAGCATAGCCATCACACATGATGTGTTGTTTGATACTAACGTAGTATAGCCATCACCCATGGTGTGTTGTTTGATACAAACATAGTATAGCCATCACAAATGGTGTGTTGTTTGATACAAACATAGTATAGCCATCACCCATGATGTGTTGTTTGATACAAACATAGCATAGCCATCACACATGATATGTTGTTTGATACAAACATAGTATAGCCATCACCCATGGTGTGTTGCTTGATACTAACGTAGTATAGCCATCACACATGATGTGTTGTTTGATACAAATATAGCATAGCCATCACCCATGGTGTGTTGTTTGATACAAACATAGTATAGCCATCACACATGGTATGTTGTTTGGAACAAATATAATTAATGCACGTTGACAAGATAATAATAATTTTAGGAATTTGGAAACATTAGTTATTTTATTGTTTGCCCACTAAGCAATTGAAAATCGCAACCACTGGAGAATTTGAAAATGTGATTTGCTGAGATGAAATCAAGTAAGAAATAGCATTTAGATTAAAGTAACCTGCTAGTGATGTCAGAAATAGCAGTTAGATGAAATACAATATGTGTACGTCAAGTCAGAAATATCAGTCAGGTAAACATTGAACACCTGGACTCTGACACTGGTCCAAATGTTTCGTCTACGCAAATGAAAACCACAAATCCAGTTCTTTTATATTGTGTGCTTAAAGCAGAAAAAGTAAAAACCACACACATTCAAGCGACATATTTGTACTATTAGTTATATGTAAATAAACGGCTTTTATATATGTCTGATTAGGTGATTCAAGGAGCAGCAGTTTGTCACACATGCAGCAAGGAAGGTTCTCCGTTTGAATGTCCAGGGTGAACTAAAGCAGCAAGGACCGTGGACAGCCAGGAGACAACCCATTGCTACTGCCAAACTTTTCAGGAAACGTGGTGAAGGTGTGGCCCACTGTAACACCTACAGGGAAAACATATTGTAAGTGCATTATATATACACACACCGGTAAAGGTAATAGTAGAAACAAGAACTACATTTGTGTCAGATGATAGTTGTAAATGTGTGTGCCGGGTAAATGTTGAAAAATAAGTATATTTGTGTCAGGTAAAAACTTGAAAATAGTTTATATTGTAACAGACCATTGGTGGTAAACGATGTATATTGATAACAGACTATAATCGGTAAGCAATTTATATTTGCAACAGGTAATACATGGCAAACACTATATGTGTTACAGGCCACTGACGATAAACAGTTTATATTAGTATCACGTCGCTTAAAAAGTCACTTAAAAATCGACAGGGTCGACTTCATTGCACCGGATTTTGATCCCACATGGCTCAGTCTCTTTCCGCAGCGCGGAAAGCGTCGCACAAAGCACGAACTCAGTAGCTCCAGCGACGACCCCCAGGAGTCTCCGAAAAAAATTCACTCGTGAACCGAAGGACGCGGCCCGGAATCGAACCCACAACCATCGAAGCCCGAGCCAAACAGCTTGACCATTTCGCCACAGAGATTCCCAAATTAGTAATACGTGTTAGATAGTAGACATTTTATTTTGTAACAGGCCACAGATATGAAACAATTTTTGTAAAACACTTATGAATGAATCAAGAAAAAAAAATGACATAAAGTGTTTAGAAACCTGAATTTAAGGAACCTTATACGTCAGTTTACAGAGAGAGACACCTACAGGAAACTTAGGAAGAGAAATGGACATATTCCAGAGAATCTACAAGTGAGGAAAAGACACGAGCACTAGACGGGAACACAATGAGAAAACACATGTTAATAATTGTATTGAATCAAGAACCGACATCATTGCACTCGGGGCATTCCCATAAGTGCTCAAATCCTCACCTTCAAAAGCCAGCGAAGAGTTCCTATGCTAATGTTGCTCGTTGCAATCTAATTATATGTCCTTCTTGCTTTACCTCTGAGTGATGGCTGTCGACCAGACCCCTTGTTGCTACATTCTCTCTAGACCAGTGGTTCTCAACCGGTGGGAAATTCCCCCCCCCCCCCCCAGGGGGGAATTTTAAAGTTTGCATATTGGGGGGGGGGGGGGGGAGTTAAGATTATTTCAGGATAGCGTTAATACAAGAACCGATTACTTGATGTTGGTTTTCCCTCCATACTTTATGGCTCTCTACTTCTCGCCCTTCTGAAATTCGTTTTATAACGTTAAGTAAATCACGTTTTATGCAGGCGTCTAGACTTATTCTAGTATGTGTTATTAAATTTAGCTTCCATTTCTACGTACGGGGTGGGGGTGGGGGGTTTATTGGGAGGAAATACGAGGGGGGGGGGTGTGACGTTCTGAACATAAGGTGTATGGGCCAAAAAAGGTTGAGAACCACTGCTCTAGACTATGATAGTCCATCGGTTCTTCTGCTTTATTCACACCTTCACCATGTCTGCCTTATCATGCATCAAATCACCCCTGAATGATGCCGCACCATTTCCAGCCCCGCCAGAGTGTCCTGGAGAAAAGATCCAACGAATGCTCAAAGCCCATTCATCATTGGCACCTTGCCGTCTTGACAGACGATAGTTTGTGCTTTAAAAATGCATAATAACTTTTACCTATAGCGGTAGCGAATGTGACTGATAAGGCCAATTCGCACTGTAAATGTTCGTTCACAGTGGGTGCATGTAAACACGTGGTCATTTCCTCCATCATGCACCATCTTACGTGTCACACGCTCGGTGTGTGACTTATCTGCAATAATTTTCTCTACGAAGACTGAGCATGGAATAAACCGTCACACAACCTGATCTTTCCAATACTTCAGTATTTGTGATTTTGTCTTGCCACTTAATACCAAGAATTCTACGCAGACACCGCATATGAAAGCTGTTAAAACGTTTCTCTTTGTGTGAGTAAGTTGTCCAGGTTTCACTGCCATAAAGAAGAGTACTAAGGACACAGGCTTGATAGACAAGGACTTTTGTTTTGGCAGTAAGCTTCCTGTTCTCCCAGACTCTTTTTCTTAACCTGCTCATTGTTGTTGCTGCCTTACCAATCCGGATGTTGATTTCTTGATCTAGGGATAATTTGCTATTTACCACTGATCCTAGGTGTATAAATGGTCTACCATCTCTAGTTCGGCGTCGTCAATAAAGATTGATGGTACCCCATGTGCACCTTGTGACATAATCTGTGTCTTCATTTTGCTAATTGTTAAACCAAATTCAGAACAAGCATTGGAGAATGCAGATAGCAGACATTGCAATTCTTCCTCAGAGTGGGTCGTAACTGCAGCATCATTTACAAATACAACTCTCTGATCAGTACCCTCCTAATTTTGGTCTTGGCCTTCAATCTCTGAGCATTGTAGAGGCCGCCATCTGAGCATGAGTGAATGTATATACCACAATCCTGATCACGAAAGGCATATTTCAGTAGAAGTGAAAAGTATATTCCAAAGAGGGTGGGAGCTAGTACACAACCTTGCTTAACTCCACTCTTGATTTAAAACTCTTCAGAAGTTGCACCATCAAACTTGATTATACCCTTCATGCCTGTGTGGAACGATTCCACAATGGACAGAAGAGTTGGTGGGCAGCCAATCTTCTTTAGTGCCTTGAACAGACCCTCACGACTGACCAAATCATATGCCTTTGTGAGGTCGATGAAGGCAATAAACAGTGGCTGATTCTGTTCACGGCATTTTTCTTGCATTTGTCGCAATGAGAATATCATATCAATGGTAGACCGGTTCTGTCGAAAGCTATACTGTGATTGACTTGATCTCCTAGGACTTGAAGTCTGCGCAGAACAATTCTGGCAAATACTTTTCCAACAATACACAGAAGTGAGATATCACTATAGTTGTTGCAGTTGCTCCGATCGCCCGTGTTCTTGTACAGTGTTATGATGCTTGAATCTTTGAAATCCTGTGGGACTTTTCCTTCTCGCCAGCATAGCTCTATTAGCTGGTGGATCTGTAGAGTGAGTGTGCCTTGCCCACTCCTGATAACCTCTATTGGAATCCCATCCTTACCTGGAGCCTTGCCAGATGCAAGTTCATTTATAGCACACTTAACTTCTGTTATGGTGGGAAGTGTGTCCAGGTGGTCAAGATGTGGTAGAGCCTCTATGGCGTTGAAGGCATCATCCGCTAGTTTGATCTCACTTGAGTAAAGCTCCAAATAGTCCTCTACCCATCTGTCCATTTGCTGTTTCTTATCAGTTATGATTTCTCCAGTCAAGGTTTTCAATGGTGCACTTCTTTTGATCACTGGACCACAGGCTTTCTTTATTCCTTCATACATGCTTCTGATGTTCCCCTTATCACTTGCGATTTGAATGGACTCACCTAACTTGATCCAATAATCATTTGCACTCTGCCTGACAGCCTTTTGCACATCCTTCCTAGCTTGCCTTAGCTCACTCAGAGTGTTACGCGTTGGTCTTTCCTTGTTTCTTAAAAGAGCATCTTCTTCTTATCAATCAAGGGCTGCAGAGTCTGGCTGTTTGCCGCATACCAGTCCTGCCTCTTATGATCCACAGTGCCGTAAACCCCTACGGCAGTTTTATAAAGTTGACCCAACTTTTCATTTACTGTACAATTTTCTGATGTATCAGTGAAAGCGTCTTCAAGTTGCTGTTGAAACTGAAAGCACTTTTCAGGATCGTGAGTGTTAATAATATTAATCCTGGGGCTAAATTTGTGTTTAGCTGTGTAGATTCTCTTTGGTCTCAGTCTAATCCTTGCAACAACCAAAGAGTGATTCGTATCACAGTCAGCACTGTGGTAACTTCGAGTCCATGATATATGGTTCAGATGTTGTCTCCGTGTGATGATGAAGTCCAGCTGGTGCCAATGGCCGGATCTTGGATGTTTCCATGTGACCTTATGCAGCTCTTTTGTTTTAAAAAAGGAGTTTGTAATACATAGGTCATTTCTGGTGCAATGCTCCAGCATCCTTTGCCCATTTTCATTCATGCGACCAATGTTGTATTTTCCAAGGCACACTGGCCATGAACTCGAGTCCTTGCCCACACGAGCATTGAAATCACCGAGCATATAAATGTAGTCAGATTTTGTAACTGCCTTGATCACGGATCTAATTCCTCATAGAACGAATCCTTCACATCACCAGAGGAATCGAGTGTCGGTGCATATGCAGTAATAATGGTGGCAAAGTCACAAGAGGTTGCCAAGCGCAGGGATAATAGTCTTTCATTTCCTCCTGCTGGAATTTAAATCATTCCCAGTAGTGAATTCTTCACTGCAAAGCCCACACCGTGTTGCCTTTTTTCTGCCTGCCCTCAACCCTTCCAAAAAAGGTGTAATTGTTTTCCCTGAGTGACCCTTCCTCATGTCAGCAATATCAATGTCAAGACGATTGTGTTCGGCATCAATCACAGCCGTTTTTCTCACATCGTTAATATTGGTCAAGTCAGTGGAAAATCCTGGCCACATGGTTCTCACTTTCCAGGTTGCAAGCCGTAGCTTGAGGTTTCTATTTTTCTTTTTATTAGTACCTGGTACATTGGTTTTACAGCCTGCGATTCAGATTTTGTCCTAGCCCCAAGCACCCATTGAAGCAGGCAGGCTGTGGCAGATCAGCACCCAATTGGCCGGGGGCTGCCCAGCTTGAGGCGGGCGGTAGTTGATCAGTGACATCTGTAGGTGTCTCCCACCGTCAGAGGCAACGCGTGGAGGCAACCCATGTCTACCGCCAACTGACAGGGACTTATAACCCGTAACAGTTGCCTCTCGCTTTGATTCCGAGACCGGTTAAGACCAGAGATGGAGTTATTGCCTTTCCATAGCACAAAGCCTGGGCTAAAATATAGAGATCATGTGTTGCCCATGCAGCATGATCCCTCTCTCGGCCTGCCTAGTTCACTCCAGAGGAAAGGTAACACCTCTACATCTGGAACAAGACAAGCTGCAGAAGCTGCCGGATCAGAAAAGCAATGCTCTAACTGTCCGCCTGTCGGAGCTTCGATCCTAGACCAGCTGCCAACCAAGGCTTAGGGCCTGGTCTGCCCTGCCATGACATTTTGTCTTTAAGTTGCATTTCCTCGCACCATAGTAAGGCTTGTACCCACCCAATTGCGCTCTTTCGCCCGAAGCCGTTGGCACAATGTGGGGTGTCGGCGCTAACAGAAAGCAGGTAGTACCGTCTACTGTTATACGGTAGCTCAGTCATATCTGACTAAGACCTGACACCAAAAACCCACGTCCTCTGAATCGATGCATGTCATTCTACACGAAGCTTACCAGTCTTCACCTTTGCCAGCATGCTTTGTGAATCAGTTACAATCACAACATGCGTAGACAATCTGTTCTCCAGTCAGCGGACAGCTGCGTTAACCGCCTCTAACTCCATTCTCAGACTTGAGGTTGTAGTGTCATATGCCAAGCTCTCCTTTACTAAACATTGGCCATTTCATTTTGCTAAGAATCCCCGGGCACTTTTTTTGTTGTTGAGTCTTAACACAGAGCACATATAATGTGACTAGAAACTCCTTTCTCTGAAACTCCAGGAAAAATGAAATATAGGTAGACCTAAAAACACACGGAGACAAGAATTAGAGAAAAGAGATGAATAAAATGGGGCGGATACAGAGGGAAACTGCAGTAGTGGCAAGTAGCAAAAGATAAAACAGTTTGGCGTGAGATGGTTGAAGGCCTATGCTTCATTTGAAGTCGGCGTGGCCGAAAGGTTTAATGTGCATGCACTTAAACTTTCTCTTGTGACCGTGGTAGCCGGTTCGTTGCACATGCTGATCAATTGGACTAAAATGTTGACTTCGTGTCCTTGACTTGTCAGTCCAGTACACTCTCTAGTAGTAACAACTTTCGGTAAAATGGCGACGACGCAATGGTGTTTTCTTCAAATGACGTTATTTTTATGTTGTTTTTTTTTCCTGGGGAGGGTGTGCTGTTATTTCGTATTCGTTTTCAGAAGATGTTCACAAGAAACTACGGAAGGCAGGTGGGGGATGAAATTTTGAGAGTAGCCCACAGAGAGTTGTTGGTTATGGTCTCAAATTTCGCTACGGTAGGCAGAAGATCTCATTTACGAGACGATGGCTGCGGTCACCGGCCAATATGGTCACTGCCAGGAAGGAAAGCAACGGCAAATTACCTTCTTCAAAGTTGCCTAATTTATCATGATTCCCCTAATTGCAGATCATCACAAGAAAGGAAAAGGGACACTGAACGTATCAACATGAAATGTTCGGACGCTAAGTGACGACGGAAAATTAGATTACATCAAATAATAAATGGAAAGACCGAAGATTAATATATTAGGAATGTGCGAGACGAGATGGAAAGAGGCAGGGAGATGTTTGTAAGATTATTTATTCTGGGGGAGAAGAACGACAAAGAGGTGTAGCAATTTATCTTGGATCAGCAAACATCAAAATATGTGTCAGACAGGGTTCTATTAGTAAAATTAATCGGCAGACCTTTTAACATAAACGTCATTCAAATATATTTTCCAACACGTGAATGCAGTGAAGATAATATATAGTAATTGTATAATGACATGGAGACTGCTTCAAAGAATTGTAAAACTGCAGAAATAAATATCATAATGGGTGACTTCAATGCAAGCAGAAAATCAATGAGATGATGTACAGTAAACAACCGTGGTTTGGGAGAACGAAACGGAAGAGGATACAGACTTGTAGATTGGACAAAAGAGCAGGAAATGATTGCAGGAAACACCTGGTTTAAACAACACCCTAGAAGATTATGGACATGGAGGAGTCCTGACAGCAGGATTAGAAACCAGACTGATTACACCCTGATTAGCAGAAGGTTTCGAAAATCGTTAACAATCGCAAAAACAGTTCCCAATGCGGATTATTACAGTGATCGCATATTGATTACAGGAACATTGAGGGTAAAGTTAAAGAAAGTCAAGTATACAACAGGAAACACTAAATATGATCTGTGTACATTGAAAAATGACAAGGAAATACGGGACAATTTTAACATTGAAGCAAAGGACAAATTTGAAATATTGTCTGATCTAGAGATCTTATTTCAAGATGTGGATGATGATTGAGAAATGTTGAAGAATTCAATCAGTTTGGCTGCAGAAACAACTATTCTAAAATTAAAGAAAGTGAGTCGGAAGAAATGGATGACTGAAGCAATTTTACAACTAATGTGAACAAGAAGACACAACAAAAATAATCCTGCCAAATATGAAGAAATTCACAGAAAAGTCAGAACATTATGTAAGGAGGAAAAAGAAGCATGGCTTGGGAAAAAGTGCATAGACATTGAAAAACAACGCAACAGTAAAAACATTAAATTAATGCATACAAGAATTCAGGAGCTTATTAATAAAATAATACGTAAATCAATAGGCTGCCTAAAAACAAAAGATGGAAAAATCATAATAGAAAAAAATCACATTTTACATGAATGGTCAGAATATGTGAAAAACCTTTATGTTGATAACAGAGAAGAACAGTATGATATTCGAAATAATAATGAAGGACTATAAATTTTGAAGATGTAGGTTCAGAATGTTCTTAACCATATTAACACTGGCAAGACCCCCAACTCAGACAACATCACAAAAGAAATGATTCATGCTTTAGAAGAATATGGAATAGATCAAGTCACAAAACTGTTGAACACAATATATGATACTGGAGATATACCTCATGAATTATGTAATTCTGTATTTATTGCAATCCCAAAGAAATCAGGAGCCTTGGAACGTGATCAACATCGAAAAATGTGTATGAGTCACATTACAAAGTTTTCGCTAAGAATTATCATGCAAAGAGTTAGGAAGAAAATACAACTCGAAATAGGAGAAGAACAATGTGGATTTGTAGAAGGCAAGGGGACAGTAAAAGCTGTGTATATACTGAGAACAGTAATTGAACGTTCTATAGAAGTAAACAAAGATCTACATCTTTGCTTTATTGACTACACAAAGGCTTTCGATAGAGTAAGACATGTAAACTTTATAAATACGCTAGTAATAGGAAAATTACCCCACACGCAAAAATCAGTACAGTAATTGAACGTTCTATAGTTAGTTAGTTAGTTAGTTAGTTAGTTAGTTAGTTAGTTAGTTAGTTAGTTAGTTAGTTAGTTAGTCGCAGTTCCAACTTCACAGCAACGGGTCGTCCCCATTATGCTCCGTTCCTGTGCCAGTGAATATCACACAAAACGCTCCCCACTGCCCAATGTGAAAAGTGGAAAAGACAGGAGTCTCGACAAACAACAGCCCGCACAGATACACTGTGCATAATGACGCCGCCAGAATGTCAACACACCAATTCCCCACGTAACACCCAATTCATCTCTGATGGAATCGGCAGTCATTTTCCTATCTGGATGTTTCCTAGATGTTCACCCACACAGTCCACGAAAATACAGTTCATCACCGACGGCAGTGGCAGTCAACCAGAAGCCCAGCAGCCACGCATTTCTGCATAAGGCAAAAACCGGTCAACTCTGGGACATAGCCACCTGCCATCGCTCCGAACATGCAGTCACGTTCCAAAAAAAAAAAAACTTGGGCAGATTCAAAAGCACTTCACACGAAACTCACAGCTCACAGTGTCGCGCCACGCACTCACTCAGTAGCAGGGCGACGGAACCATCAAGCCTCCTTAGTCGCCTCTTACGACATGCGTGGTAGGCTACAGTGTTGCTATTCTTGCTTCCCTTTTGGGCCCCCGCAACACACGGGAGTGAACGTTCTATAGAAGTAAACAAAGATCTACATCTTTGCTTTATTGACTGTACAAAGACTTTCGACAGAGTAAGACATGTTAACATGATATAGATGCTTGCATATCTAAAAATTGATGGGAAAGACCTTAGACTTGTAAATAAAAACCATATATTGGAAACAACAAGCTGCCATAAGATTTGATAATGAAGTGGGACAATATCAGCCTATTAAGAGAGGTGTGAGACGGGGATGTGTAATGTCTCAGATCTTTTTTCCCAGTACAGTGAAAATATTTTCAGAAATATAGAAGATATGAAAGGAATTAATCATATTAGATGTGCAGATGATACAGTATTGATTGCAGACAATGAGCATGATCTGCAACATTTAGTAGATGCGGTTGTTGCACACAGTGAACAATTAGGGTTAGAATTGAATTGTAAGAAGACACAGATTATGGTCGTCACTAGGACGAAGGAAACACCACAATGTAATAAACAAGTAAATTGGAATATTCTTAAACAAGTGAATCGGCATACTTATCTCGGAACAGTCATAACATCTGATGGGAGATGCCTTGGGGAGATTAGAACAAGAATTGTCATGGCGAAGGTAGCATTTTACAAGATGAAAAATACATACTGACCAATAAAAAGATATCAATCGCAAGGAGAAAAAGAGTTTTGAGGTGCTAAATAGAACCTGTAATTTTGTATGGACGTGAAGCGTGGTCAATGAGCAGACAAACTGAAAACAACTGATGGCTGTGGAAATGTGGTTTCTGATGAAAATGCAAATACCATGGACAGACAGAAAAACCATGCTCTGTTCCTGTGCCAGTGAATATCACACAAAACGCTCCCCACTGCCCAATGTAAAAAGTGGAAAAGACAGGAGTCTCGACAAACAACAGCCTGGACAGATACACTGTACATAATGCCGCCGCCAGAATGTCAACACACCAGTCCCCCACGAAACACCCAGTTCATCTCTGATGGAATCGGCAGTCATTTTCCTATCTGGATGTTTCCTAGGTGTTCACCCACACAGTCCACGAAAATACAGTTCATCGCCGATGGCAGTGGCAGTCAACCAGAAGCCCAGCAGCCATGCATTTCTGCATAAGGCAAAAACCGGTCAACTCTGGGACATAGCCACCTGTCATCGTTCCGAACATGCAGTCACGTTCCAAAAATACCTCGGGCAGATTCAAAAGCATTTCCCACGAAACTCACAGCTCACAGTGTCGCGCCACGCACTCACTCAGTAGCAGGGCGACGGAACCATCAAGTCTCCTTAGTCGCCTCTTACGACATGCGTGGTAGGCTACAGTGTTGCTATTCTTTGCATCCCTTATGGGCCCCGGCAACACACGGGAGATGACAGAGAAATAAATACCTGGATGGCTTGACCACGTGATATGGTCGAGACAAGAACACTGAGCTGATCCACAACACTGGTGATCGAGTGAAATTGCGAATCATGACCGCCCACGCTTATCGGCATGGCACATGATGGATGGATGGAGTAATAACTACTAACAGGTTTAGCATTTCTGTGTACTACGCTCGAATTCAAAAAAGAGCGATCGAGAAAGAAAATATGTCAGCGTAAAGGGCTGCAGATGAAGATGATAACAACTGTTTAGTTTGGTGTTGATGAAAACTCAGCGACAGTTCTATGTTTAACATGTACATCACGCGCGCGCGCGCACACATACACACAGGGAGAGAGAGAGAGAGAGAGAGAGAGAGAGAGAGAGAGAGAGAGAGAGAGAGAGAGAGACATTAGTATGATGGTGACATAAGCAGTCCCAATGAGGACAGTCGTCATGCTGACATTTCCTGACATTTCAAGAATTCAATCTTCCTACTGAGGTCAGCGTGGCCAAATTGATCAGAGCGAACCCGCTTAAACTTCCGGTTTGCTGATGCCGAGGTAGCGGGTTAAACCCCTGCAGCACCCTTCAGTTTGATTAAAATGTTGACTTCTCGTCTCTGACTTGTGGGACGTAAATTAGAAGTACCTCAGAGGTTGAAGTGGGTTCGCCTGATGGCGAGGGACACAGGTAATAGGGAAAGTTGGTCCACACGCAAAAATCAGTTCTGTGCTATTAGAAGTGGTAGCACGTGTATGGACTAGGCTTGGGTTCAAAGCGAGAGAACAAAAACAACGTTCGGCTCATTCTCGCACATATTGTCTCACTGGAAATGTTTCATATAAAACCACGACATCTAAACTCAAGATAGAAGACACTGATGAATGTCACTGTTAAATGCGTATAATGACGCCTAACTACTTGTAGCAAGTGTCCAACAGATGTAGAACAGAGAACATTGCTGCAAACCACACTCATTCCATTTGAGGTCAAACCCTGTGGTGATGTTAACAGCCTCGAATTGACTGCTGCTTTCTTTACGTATATTAAGGTTGGTTTCTGAATTATTGACTACACAAAGGCTTTCGATAGAGTAAGACATGTCAACATGGTAGATATGCTTGCAGATCTATAAATTGATGGGAAAGACATTAGACTTATAAAAAGCATATATTGGAAATAACAAGCTGCCATAAGGATTCATAATGAAGCTGGACAATATCAGCCTATTAAGAGAGGTGTTAGGCAGGGATGTGTAATGTCTCCAGATCTTTGTCGCCTATACAGTGACAATATTTTCAGAAATTTAGAAGATATAAATGGAATCAGCATTGGAGGACGAAACATCAATAACATTAGATATGCAGATGATACAGTATTGATTGCAGACAATGAGCAGGATCTGAAACAATTAGTAGTCGCGGTTGTTGCACACAGTGAACAACTGGGATTAGAATTAAATTGTAAAAAGACACAGATTATGATAGTCACTAGGAAGAACGAAACACCACAATGTAATATACAAGTAAATGGGAATATTCTTCAACAAATGAATCGGTACAATTATCTCGGAACCGTCATAACATCTGATGGGAGATGTCTTGTAGAGATTAGAACAAGAATCGCCATGGCAAAAGCAGCTTTTAGCAAGATGAAAAACATACTGACCAATAAAAAGATGTCAATTGAACCGAGAAAAAGAGTGTTGAGGTGCTACATAGAGCCTGTTCTTTTGTATGGATGTGAAACTTGGACAATGAGCAGTCAAGCTGAAAAACATCTGATGGCTGCAGAAATGTGGTTTCTGAGGAAAATGCAAAGAATACCATGGACAGACAGAAAACCCAATGACCAAGTACTACAGGAAACAAATGAAAATCGTAAATTGATTAGAGAAATTAGACGTGGACATGTTATGAGAAGACAGAAGAAATGGATTGGAGAACTTAGTGACAACTGGCAAGTTCGAAAGGAACAGACCAAGGGGAAGACCGAGTAGTAAATACCTGGATGGCTTGGCCACAAGACATGGTCGAGACAGGAACACTGAGCTGATCCAGGACTCTGGTGATCGAGTGAAATGGCGAGTCATGACCGCCCACGCTTTCCGGCATGGCACATGATTGATTGATTGATTCTGAATGTGAACGAGGGAGAAGAATAAGAAAACAATACTACAATACAGATGGAAGCAAACTTTGGGCCTTTGGTGAGACATACTTTATACTAATGTATATATGCGTTAATTGCATACCATTTAAAGGACGTCGCAGTCAACCCCCATAATTTTTTTACTGTGTTGTGATTCCTTGACACGTTTACTTTCAGTAGTCTGCCAATACTTTCTGAACGACGGGTACTTGTACCATTGTATGAAAACCAACACAAAGCGGTCTTGTTTCCCAATCGTCGGTCTGTCTTCTACGCTGTCGAGTCGCGGTCTTACGATCTTCGTGGCCTGTCCAGCCACGAGCAGTTGACTCTTCGTGCATCAGCTAGTTTGCGTGCTCGGAGTTCCAGCACGCAGTTAGTAGCTGGTCAACTGTTTAAAGTTACTGGTGTTTCGTTGACACTTCTCGTGATGCGGGTTTCCCCACTCTATTGTGGGCAACTCCAGCTCACGTCTTACAGTGTCCCCTTTTTGGACACGAGTGTGTCCAGTCGGAGAACTATTTATAGTTCTCACTCGTGCTTCTGTCCCTTCTGTCCCTATTGCCTAGATAGCTATGCTCTCCTGATCCTGTCTAGGTCTATTTCCATAGTTCTACTTCTATCTTCTCTATTAGGTCACTTGCAGCTCTTTGACAGGCTCTCCCTCCCTCTGTGTTGTGTTACAAACTTTTAAGTTGTGGGTGTAACACAAGTAGTCATCTCAACAAAAATTAGGGCTGTCTAATTTTGTCAAAGACTGCATGAGTTTTCTACCTCTATTCTAGGCATAGGACAAGATCTCTCCTTTCCCTCGTCACACTGTTGTACTACTTCACTTGGCTAATTGATTAGCACACCACACTAGTACAGTTGGCTAGAGACTATGCTCATACTAACATTATACTTCTTGGGAGTTTGTGTGATCCGGAACCAATGTCTTTTGACCTGTCCTCAAATTGTCAATATACTGACAACCCATACAAAATTGCCCCTGTTACGAGTACAATACATGAATAATATTCATGATCCCATATAATATTAACTCCAACTAGTATACATGCTTTATGTGCTCACGTTCACCTTTTAGCTTCCGCTTGTGAATAAATATTTCAGTGTTAAACTAAGGTTTTCAAGATTTTGTTGTGTCCCCTGTTTAGAGTAGTTATTCCTCTTTGCAATTAATGGTGTATGGATCTTTATGTGTTAGTTTTCCTGGTTGGTTGCGTGTTTCTATAAAACTAATATGTATTTAACTTACCAATATGTGAATGTGTCTATAATCTATGTGTATGTACTCTTTCGAGCGCCGTAAAGCGGTTTATTATAGTCACAAACGAGTTGTAAGTCTGATTTATGACTACCCTCCCGGTTTATGATGCTCAAAATATGTTTCCTATCTCTATCATCCAAGTATGGCAACTACACAGATAAAAATAGAACAACACATTGTCTTAACACACATTGACACAGACGAATTACAACAACTTGCATTGTGCGGCAAAAAAATCCCGCAACATGTCTCACTGCCCTGTATTTAATTCATTCTCTCATCTCATTCATACATCTTTCATTACTCTTTCATTCTACACAGGTTTTAAAATACATGTTCTGTCATTAAAATATGGTTGTAGAAAAAAAAATGGATGAACAATATATATTTACATTAAATAGTTGGCTGAATTTAAACAGGTTTTCAAGCCAAATGACTGTGCTCTAGTTTTACAATTGTCATTTCTGTACAAAAATATACATATTTAAGAGGATTGTTCACTACCAATCCTGTGGGTACTGATTAATCTCGCTAAACTATTCTAAGTTGGTGTACTGAGCTAAGCTAACTAAGGGAACTAATTTAATTAAATGATCAAAATGGGGAAAAGTGTGTTAGTTACCTTATTGTGTGTTAATACATAGAATGGTATAAATTTCTAAATGATGGGATTAATTTGTAACTAATGTTCTAACTAACTAACTGTCTAAGAAAAATGTGTTTACATGATGGTAAACTAAAGTAATGTTTCCTAAGTTGAAAAGTATGAAGTAAAGGTTAAACTAAATGAGTTTCTAACGAAATGTAAATGACTTTTGGTAATCGGATCCTACCGATTTTGCCATTTGTGTAGGTGACCTTTTAACTATTCAATGTTACAAATAAGGTTATATGGGTGGCTCTACACTCTATTATAACTACAAAAATATGAGGTTACATGCAACTGTTATAAAAACATAATATTATACATATCACATACAATTTATCTATATCTAAATTACCTAATTACATCCAGGTGTGTTGTCGGAGTAGCGTCCTCTGTTGAATCTCGATGAAAAATAGAGTTCATTTAGACAAAGTCTGAAATATACGCTCTCATCCTGGGTAACGTTGAAATATCGTTCTACTCATGGGTTGCATATATGGTGGTGGCGTCGACAACTCATAATGTATCTGTTCACTTTCACTAGTACTGACACAGTTAATAGTAAGCAAGTTCAGGCGATTCACGATGGTAAGCGCACTACAGTGTCTGTATTCACCACATAAGGCACTAGTTAATTACAGTGTCACTGCCTTTGGTGATGTTGGATCGCTCTCTTCTCGTACCTCTGGTATATCGATCTGAGAAGGTCGGCTAAGTGTGTCTGCCAGAAAGTTCATGTTCCCCTTGATATGCTTTATGGTGAACGAATAATTTTGCAGGATCAAAGACCATTTGTAGAGCCTGTTATTGGGGTGGACTCCCGACTGCATCACTGCCAGTGGTGAATTGTCAGTTTCAATGACAAACTGGGTACCCGCTAAGAATCTATGAAGCTTCCGGACACAATAGATGACGCTTAAAGCCTCTAACTCAGAGACTGAGTACCTCGATTCAGCAGGGGTAATCTTGCGGCTTACATATATGATGGGGTGAAAGATTCCCTCATAGAACTGTCCTAAAACGCCAGCGATGGATATAGCACTTGCGTCTGTACGAAGAAAATACGTAAGATTGGGGTTAGGCAAGCGCAAGATAGGTACAACGCTGAACATATGTTTTAATTTTGATAATGCATCAATTAACTCTGCATCTTGTACATTTAATTGCACAGATGCTTTCAAAACATTAGAAAAGACGCTGGTGATTTCAGCTAAATTGGGCATGAACTTATTGTAATAATTCACTAGACTAAGTAAGCTTCTGACCTGCTTCTTGGTCTTTGGCATGGTTAAGTTCAAAATTTTGGTGACAGTTTTTCCATCTGTCTTAAGTTGGCCTCTGGTGATCGTATGGCCTAGGAAATCAATTTCTTCCATCCCCAACTCAACTTTGGTTGGCTTTACAGTAAGGCCGAATAATCTCAATCTATCGAAGACATGTCGCAGTTTCTGTAAGTGTGATGTCCAGTCTGCAGTATGGACACAAATGTCATCAATGTACGTCGCCGTATTTGTAACTCCATGAAGAAGGTCCCTGGTGAGACGGACAAAAGTGGCTGGAGCATTACGAAGGCCAAAAGGAAGGAATCGCCATTCATACAGACCTAGAGGTGTTGAGAATCCCGTTAGATGGATAGACAGTGGATGCATCGGGACTTGTCAGTATCCCTTAGTTAGGTCAAGTTTAGAAAAAATTCGAGAGGTGGACATATCAAGAATCAGATCCTCACATGATGGGATTGGCTCTGCATCGACCTTGGTGACATTATTTAACCGGCGAAAATCGACACAGAGGCGGATCGTCGAGTCCTTTTTCTTCACAAGGACGATAGGAAAAGAGCATTCTGACTGCGTCTTTTGGATTATTCCACTCGACTCAAGATTTAGAAGTTCCTTGTCGAGATTGTCCCTATAACTTAATGGGATAGAATAAGGTCGGCATTTGATGGGGGTGTTATCAGTCAGAATAATGGAGTGTTCGATTCTGTCCGTCCTACCTGGAATGTCGGAAAAAATGTCTCTGTATTCTGTCACTAGCTCTATTGTCTGTCGTCTTTGCTTGTCTGTGAGTCTCGGTTCTATCCGTATACTATCAATTGTCCCAGTCATGTCTACTGTCGGGACTGGTAGTTCTATGTCATCGTCGTCTATCTGATTGAGTACTGTGGTTGTACTACCTGTGTGTTCTGTTTCCTGACAAGGTGTATATGCGCTGTCGTCGTCTTCTGTCGCTCTAACTAGTGTAGTTGCGCTATGTACGTCTGTCGTCGGGTTGCTTGGTGTGGGTGCATTCTGTTCGTCTGTCGTCGGTTCTTGTCGTGAGAAGTAAGGCTTCAGCATGTTGATATGAAATATCTTTAATTTTTGGTTTATCGATATTTCATAATCGACATCTGATATCTTTCGTACCACTTTGAATGGCCCTTGCCATGAAGTTAATAATAGATTACGTTTATCTGGTAGTAAAAGTAGCACCTCTTGATTGGGTTCAAGGTGTAGGGTTTTGGTACCCAGCTGTTGAACCTCAGCTGTTACATGCTTTTCATTTTTCATTAAATGATGGCAAATGGTACATGACCGACAAAAAGATTTGATATTGTTACAACACTTAGGCCAATAGAAATGTGCTACAATTTTGGTTTTCGTTTTGTCGTAAGCCAGATGTCCAGCAAACGGTGAATCGTGTGCCATCTTTAACACGTTTTGTCGATGTTTCAAAGGTAACACTGTCTGCTGAATTTCATGGTTATTGGTGGTGTAATATCACATGAGAATTCCCTTGTGGAGCTTAAAATACCAGGAGGCACTTTTTGGTTAATTTGGCCTTTTCACCTAATAATTTAAAATAAGGTGCAATGGTTGGATCGGCGCGTTGTGCCTCGATAAACTCTTGTCGAGTGGTATCGTCAATAGTACCGCTAGGTGTTAATAAATGTAACATTTCATCTTGTAGGTCATTCTGATGTGTTTGGGTCTCTGACCTAGTTACTGCATTAGCCGTGTTGGTGTGTTTCCAGGCTAATATTTCGTCATCAGTGCAGAGTCTTACCCCTGGTAGGCACCCTAAAATGAGGTCAGTACAGGGGTTCTGTAAACTAGCGCACGTAAAAGTGCCGGAAAGGAACGGAGTGTTTATACGGACTTTTGCTAGCGGGTATTTCTCAATATTGCCAGAAAAAGTGCGGCATTTAACAAATCGCCCGTATAATCCTCTGGGTTAATTAGTTCTTTCCTTACCCCAATTAAAGTACTTCCACTATCAAGTAAACATTGGCATGGATATTCATTGACCAGTGCATCGTGGAACTTTAAATTGCCTCTGGAGGCTAAAGCTGAATTTGCATCTTCATTAGAAAATGGTACAATGTGACCACATTTGAGTTTACCGTCCGTATGGAACTGGTGACAAGTATCACATTTATCGAAGTCTAAAATATCAGTAACAACAGCAACACTTTCACACTCATTGAATGGTAATACATTTTCGTTCTCGCACTCAACTTCACTGTCATTATCAGAGGATGTATCAATCAGCACGGCGTTGCTGGCCTTCATTCTCTGCCTGCCCAAACATTTAGAAGAATAATGTCCATAAGACGAACAAAAAAAACATTTAACTGTACGTTTATACGAATTCCTTTTGTTTTCCTGCTTTTTTATTATCATTTCGAGATGTGCAGGGTATGACGGATTTTTATCACACATCGAGAATTGTTGGTGATATAAATTGCAGTATCCACACTGGGGTGGCTTTTGGTATGGTCTACCTTTCTTCTGATAAGATTTCTGGTTGAAAGATCTGTTTGGTTGGTTCTTTGCAAACGCTGTAATTTCAGAATCATGTATAGATGACTTAAATACATCTCGGTTGGAAGAGAAATACGCCAAACCACGTTTCTCCAACTGTTCTAGAGATTCAACGTCTGCTTCTTGAAGGAACTTAGCAAAAGGAGTTGGCACTGTGGATATCACTTTATCCATAACCATTAAGTCTTGTAACCTGTCAAAACTCTTTCCTACTTTCGCTGCCTTAAGCCATTTACTGAATACACTTTGAACGTTAGATACATAATCTAGGAACGTCTCGTTCGGTTTTGGTCTAATTTGTGAGTACTGGATCTGATATCCATGAGCATCGAGTAGAAAATGCTGCATGATTCTGTCATGAATATATTGGTAGTTGTTTCTTAATTCTGTTGGTATAGACTCAATAACTTTTAAGGGCTCCCAAGAGAGATTTCTCATATAAATCATGGCCCAATCTTCTAACGGTATTTTCTGAAATTTGAGCTGGAACTCGATATTCTCGGTCCAGGCTGAAATTGAATCTACTTGACTATAGGGCTTGATGATCCCTTTGTATTTATTCTGCTCTTCCTGACTCTTCTGTTTAGTGGTAGCTATTTGAATGTTTGAGTCAACTTCCATTTCCTTCATTTTTAACTTTGTTTGTGTGTCTACCTCTATTTGCTTTTGTTTGGTGGCCTGTTCTGATTCTATTTGTTTTTGCTTGGTGGCGTCATCTAATTCTAATTGCTTTTGCTTGGTGGCGGCATCTATTTCTAATTGCTTTTGCTTGGTGGCGTCATCTAATTCTATTTGCTTTTGCTTTATTTCTAATTCTTTCTGTTTAGTTGTTTCCTCTAATTGTATTTGCTTTTGTTTGGTTGATTCCTCTAACTCTCTCATCTCTTTCTGATGCTGTCTTTCAAGTGCTGGTTCATCTCTCTCTATTGCAGCGTTTCTTTCTGTTTCCTCTTTGTATTTCTGTTCTGCCCATTTTTCTAATTTTTCCCCGCTATGGCCTAGGTTTTTGCCAGCTTGGATGCACTCACCTAATGTTAACATTGTATGGCTTTATGGTCTTACACAAATGGTATACAAATAATTTTTCAATTAATAAGTTTCACACGTTCACAATCAATCACTGAAAAGTAAGATGCGTTGTTAATCGTGATTATCAAAATAGTGAAAAAATACTCATCTAATCAGATGAACATACGGCCCCTCGGGATGTTACACCGCTGTCTTGCACACACAGACTCGATAGGCTTGCTCGTACGCGTGATGTCTCTGTTTTGTCGAGCATCAACAATTAGTACATAATATATGTTACAAAATACATGGTGGTCATCAATTTAAATTTTACAGTTCTTACGATCGGCAAATTACAAATGTGATGTGAATAATATGGATGATATAAATGATATGAATGGTATGATCGTATGAATGAATCGTCAAATGAATTGTGAGATGAATCGTCGAATGAATAGTCAATTGTCGTCTTGTCTTCACTTTCTACTGTCTCTGACTGAGCTATGCTGTATGATCTTAGTCTGACTTCTAATTTACTTCCCTTGTACAAAATATGTTTGACTTTGTACAAGTTCGTGGGTATATTTGATGAACGTTGACATAATGAATGTAATACCACAAATATTCAAAAATAATGGTTAAACTTGTGATTTAGATACATATTTAAAGTTTACACAAAATCACAGTTTAAGTTTATGAATTTACACCGATGGAATAACACATTGTATTTTGGTCGAAATTTTTACACTTTATGTGGGAAAATGGTCTTGAAAAGTGCTTGAAGGTGGTTCAAGCCCCACCTTCTGACACCAAATCGGATCCTGCCTGTCAACAACTTAACTTTGACAGGCCTACAAGGATTCCTCTTTTGTACCACACGAAATGAGAACGTACAAAAGAATATAAATATAATACAATTTTATTAGCTAGTTGTACAGTAGCTCTGCGAGCGGATAACCACATAGGTAATACACATCATGGTATATCGTGATGATGTTATATGAAAGGTGATATCGATGGTAATATCTATCGAAGCTAAGTCTAAGTCACAACTATTGCTATTGTCCTTTGTAAGCAACAAAGTATTCACAGAGAACACTTCGGTCTGTCTTCTACGCTGTCGAGTCGCGGTCTGACGATCTTCGTGGCGTGTCCAACCACGAGCAGTTGACTCTTCGTGCATCAGCTAGTTTGCGTGCTCGGAGTTCCAGCACGCAGTTAGTAACTGGTCAACTGTTTAAAGTTACTGGTGTTTCGTTGACACTTCTCGTGATGCGGGTTTCCCCACTCTATTGTGGGCAACTCCAGCTCACGTCTTACAGTGTCCCCTTTTTGGACACGAGTGTGTCCAGTCGGAGAACTATTTATAGTTCTCACTCGTGCTTCTGTCCCTTCTGTCCCTATTGCCTAGATAGCTATGTTCTCCTGATCCTGTCTAGTCTATTTCCATAGTTCTACTTCTATCTTCTCTATTAGGTCACTTGCAGCTCTTTGACAATCATCGAAGAAAGAAGTTGCATTTAAGATGTTGCTGAAATGTTCTGCCTAGCGTTGAAGGATTTCTTTCTTATCGGTGACCAATGTCCCCCCATCTGCACTGAGGAGGGGAACTATGCCTGGTGATGGAGGACGGTAGACCGCTTTCAGTGAGTCGTAGATGTTTTTCATATCATGTCTGTCAGCAAAGCCATGAATTTCATCAGCTTTGTTGCTCAGCCAGGAGTCCCGCATGTGCTGAAGTTTCTGCTGCGCTACTCTCCGAATTTTATTGAAGGCATCTTTTTTTATGTTGACTTCGGATCATTCAAATGTGCCTTGAGGAGAAGATGTTTCTCGGCCAGCAATTGGTTGATGTCTTCAGAATTTTCATCAAACCAGCCTTTATGCTTTCGGGAAGTTGGGCCCAGGATTTCCATAGCTGTGTTGTAAATTATGTCCTTTAGGGCTCTCCACTCTGTTTCCACATCATGTTTAGCTGCAGCATTTGGCCTGATGCGGTCTTCCAGCATGTTTTCAAACTACAGCTGTATTTTATTGCTGTTTAGGAGGGTGACATTTAGTTTTCTTTGCATTTGTGCCCCTTGAGGACGCCGTAGTGGTTTGATGTGTATGTTTATTTTCGAGATAATGAGACTATGGTCTGTCCAACATTCGGCACCACACATGGATTTTGTCACCCGAACGTCTTGTCTCTCACACTCCTGGGGATGACATAGTCAATGAGGTGCCAGTGTTTCAAGCGAGGGTGCATCCATGATGTCCTATTTCTCGTGGGAAGACGGAACATTGTGTTGGTGATCAGGAGATCGTGTTCGGCACAGGTCTGAAGGAGGAGGAGCCCATTGCTGTTGCAATTTCCGACTCCGTACTTTCCAATGATGTCATTCCAAGAGGCGGTGTCCTTGCCTACTCTGGCATTGAAGTCCCCAAGAAGTATAAGTTTGTCTCCTTTGGGAACAGATGCTAATACATTGTGCAGGTCCTCATAGAACTTGTTCTTGACATCATCTTCATTGGTCATAGTTGGTACGTAGACACTCACGATGGTTGCATGCTTCTTTCTTTTCAGCAGGAGTAACTTAATAACGACCCGAACGATCAGGACTTCTCACTGGCAAGGTAACGGATCCTATCAGCGTTGCTAGTAGTGGGTTGTGCTCAATATTTAAATTTCAAATCCCGAAACAACCAAATAATCAATTTGATCATTGCTCACTTGATTTTAGGAGGTCTGGTGTTCCTTGCCAGTGAGAAGTCCTGATCGTTCGGGTCCACATCGATTGACTGACGTCAGTCGCGGCGATTGGGTAATCTTGAGCATAGCCTACGATGGGTAACGTTGTAATATTCTGTTATGATAATTTGGCGTGTCCAGCGTGTGCCGCGTGGTTACACACCCGCTTCACACGCCAGTGAGCCGGGGCTTGTTTCCGGATCCGGTCAGGGATATGCACTACTGACGAGCTCAAACGAGAGCGAAACTCGAGTATAGTGCTTCCATATTGACTTGGATAGGCCTTGGGTTCATGCCAGAATACGATCAGCGTTGCTAGTGGTGGGTTGTGCTCAATATTTAAATTTCAAATCCCGAAACAACCAAATAATCAATTTGATCATGGCTCACTTGATTTTAGGAGGCCTGGTGTTCCTTGCCAGTGAGAAGTCCTGATCGTTCGGGTCCACATCGATTGACGGACGTCAGTCGCGGCGATTGGGCAATCTTGAGCATAGCCTACGATGGGTAACGTTGTAATATTCTGTTATGATAATGTGGCGTGTGCCGCGTGGTTACACACCCGCTTCACACGCCAGTGATCCGGGGCTTGTTTCCGGATCCGGTCAGGGATATGCACTACTGACGAGTTCAAACGAGAACGAAACTCGAGTATAGTGCTTCAATATTGACGTGGGTAGGCCTTGGGTTCATGCCAGAATACGATCAGCGTTGCTAGTAGTGGGTTGTGCTCAATATTTAAATTTCAAATCCCGAAACAACCAAATAGTTAGTTAGTTAGTTAGTCGATAGATCATCCTCATTGCACATCGAACCTTTCAGTCCATAAGTGCTCGGATCCCCTCCTCAGCAAATCCCGCAGCGTGTAGCGGCTAACGACGCCAGTTCTGTGTTGGTTTATCAATCTTCTTTGGCTTCCTGCGTAGTGTTCTTGTTTGGCCACCCCTCTTTTAATTTGCCGTTTTCGCAGTCTGGCCATGGTTGTAAATTCAGAGTCGTCACTTGGTTCACTCAAGAGTCTTACTTCTCGTAGAGCATTCAGAATGTCAGCCTGGTCCATGGCGCGTCCGCCCTCCACAGTAGCCTCACCTGCGAGCTTGTCAGCCCGCTCATTTCCTTGGACTCCCGCATGCCCTGGCACGAAGATGAAACTAATCTTTGTCAGCCGAGACCGCTCCAGAGGCAGCAACCATTCTCTTAGGATCGACCCCTCCTCTATCCTCTTGATCATGTTCATTGAGTCGCTAAGGAAACATGCCCTAGTGAATGTCTGTGTCTCGAGCCATGTTATTGCTTTACTTACTGCCATGACTTCCATAGTCAGGCTACTTGTGGTTTCAGTGAAAGCACCAGAGTCCTCCTTCACAATTCTCCCTTCGGCCCGAGCTGTAAAGGCCCATGAGCTTCTCACATGTCGGACGACCGACCCATCTGTGTAGATGACCGCATCACCGTCTAGCGAATTCTCGAAAATCAACGCTTGTACTTCAGCCTCCATAGCAGCCGGATTTTCTTGTCTGCATTTTCTATCTTGTTGGATGCAAACTGAAAAGGATGTGCAGAAATCTGTTGGCACTTGCACCCACTCCTCGCCAGGTTCTAAGTCCTCAAGTGAACACACCTGTTGAAGAATGCTTCGGCTTGACCCATCCACGAGCGTCCTCTTTTTAACCTGCTGCCCTTCACCTTCATAATTTCACTATGCAGTGGATGTTGTGTGTTTGCGTTAACTCTGAGGTAGGCGCGTGCCCTGCAAACTTGTATTCTCTCTTCAATGGTTGGAAAATCAAGAAGGTAGCTCATCGCCCTGCATGCTGTATCTCTTGTACATCCAAGAACAATGCGCATAGCTTCATTCTGTATCTTTTCCATCCTTTCTATCTGCTTACGGCTGAGAGTCAGGATTGCCATTGCATACTCCAAAACAGACATGACCAGCCCCTCGTACAGAAGACATAGATGGTGCTGCTCACAGTTTGCTGCCGCAGCCAAACCCCGCTTGGCCTTTGATATCACCTGGTCTATGTGCTCATTATAAGCAAGGCTTCCATCAAACCGTATCCCCAGGTAATTCATTGCCTGCGTTCTTTCCACCGCCTCTGAACACAGCATTACAGTTGGTGTTGGAGTGTTGACAATATGATTATTCAACGAGAACCAAGTCACTATTGCCTTTGTTGGGTTGACCATTGCCCCAGCTTCATCACACCAAGTACTTATGCGTTTGAGTTCGGTTTGTAGTTCCACAGCAACCTGCTCTCTATCCTTACCTTGACGATACACTAAAACATCATCGGCATATGACAATGTCCTGCCAGGTCCAGTGACCTGCTCACTGATGATTCTCACTGTGTAGGCGTTGAACAGTACCGGAGATAATGGTGATCCCTGTGGTAGGCCAGGATATATTGTTGTTGGTTCCGAAGTCCAACTGCCACATCTAAAAACTACTTTCTGTTGGAAGAGGGCTGAAGCGATCCAACTAAGGAGGAATGGACTTACTTTTAGTTCAAGAAGCTGAAGCATTAAAAAATCCAATGGTACTCTGTTGTATGCGTTCTCAAGATCAATCGCTGCAGCAAAGGTTTCAATGCCTGAGTGGAAACCTTCATAGACATCATGGGCAAAGACTGCTGCATCGGTCCAGGTTTCTCTTTTTGGACGGTACCCACCCAGGGTAGGTTGGAAAACACCTTGCCTCTCTAGCTGGCTTGATATTTTCCTGGCAATTACCTTCTCCAGCAGCTTGCCTATTGTATTCTGCATGGTTATAATTCGATATCCCTGAATTTTTTTGTGGTCTTTGTCAGGCTTCGGCAAGGGAATCAGATAGTTGTGTAACCACTCCTCCTTGATGCTAGCACTCTCTATACTGTTGTTGTACATGTCTGCTAGTTTCTCTAGCTCATTGTCGGTACACCTATTGATGTCGTCGTATCTTATGCCATCAGGCCCTGGAGCGCTGTTTTTTTTTTTTATCGTCGAAGTACAGCCTTGATTTCTTTCACTGTCACTGTGTCTTCATCCGAAGTGTTCTGGGCCTTGCACCTGTCTGAGGTGAACTCCTTGACCAGATTTCGGCCTCCCATGTCTGTCTGGTTGCTCTGCTCTAGATAGCGTTCAAAGAGGGCTTTGCCCTTGTCTTCGTCAGTCCTCTGCCAGATGAGGTCAGCACCTTGGAAGTCAGAAATGCTATTATTCTTGACTACACCACTCATGCTTTTATGTAGTCGCCAGAACAATTTCAGTGACTTGTCTGTGCTTACTCTTTGACACACCCCTGCCCATTTTTCGGTTTTAACCACCTTGACCAGTTTTTTGAAATGGCTTACTTTTGTGTGCATCTCTCTTTCTAAGTGCATGCAGGGACTAGGATGACCAGCTCTGTTCTTCTTGGCATTTTGCCATCTCCTTACAGCACTACGCTTATCCACCCAAGCCTTCTCCACCTCGAAATTCCACCAAGTGGCTGCTCCCAGCTTTTTTTCCTGCCCTGAAGCTTTCTGCGCTTGTCACGTCTTATTTTACTCACATCTTGCCCTGTACTGTCATACTGGAAAGTCTTTACCTTTAGCTTCTGCTGCCTGGTTCTGCCTTTCTCCACCAATATGCTGCAAGGGTGGTGGTCGCTGCCGTGGTGTCCTAGGATACCCCATCTACACACCGTAGTGAGTGAAGGTGAAACTAGCGCCAGATCAATAGCACTGTCCTCATCGCCTGGACGGCTTGCTGTCCTGGTGACACAGCCACTGTTGATACAAACCAGGTCAATGGTTTCAAGTGCAGTCTCGAGCCCCTCTCCCTGTGTATTGGAGGAAATGTTTCCCCATGATCTGCCTTTAGCGTTGAAGTCGCCACAGAAAATAACATTTCTCTCGTGACCTAATATGCCACTTAAGCACTGCCACTTCTGGGCGTCCATACTCGCATTGCGGGCATAAACATTAACCAACACGAATGGTATAGTGGAATGAACTCTCAAGCCTGTATTTGTATATCGTCACTGTCCCAACTGGACATGTCTAGCTCTGACGCCACCATGCTGCGAACGAGAATCACCATTCCCAGATGTCGTCTGTTGTAGAAACATTTGAAGCCGGCAATTCGGAGTAGCTGATCGCTCAGTCTCGTCTCCTGGAGTGCTACAATATCGTTCCTGTAAACCAGGGTTTCTAAAATAGAGCCCCGTTGTTTTACGCTGGCGCAGTTCCAATACAGAATACGGATATTCCTGAGTCCTAGACGGTGACACTTGAGTCTAAAACGTCTCAAACCACCACGCTTACCTTGCTTCTTTATGCCTGCGCGGCATCCACGCCGCCTCGTTAGGTTGACTGCTGACCG
Organism: Cepaea hortensis; assembly: GCA_963921405.1. Lineage (NCBI taxonomy): Eukaryota > Metazoa > Mollusca > Gastropoda > Stylommatophora > Helicidae > Cepaea > Cepaea hortensis. Next base: position 90,364,685 of record OY992886.1, on the reverse strand, counting down.
CTCGGAGAACACACCTTGAAAAACCGAATACACAGAAATACACAGAAACCACACACGCTGCCAAAATCCACTCAAGGATTGCTTCGTTCGATGCACGAACTCCGTAGCATCCGCGCAGATCTTGGGTAGAAACTCCTGGTTTTACATCCTGGCACACAAATTACACGCAAGAGATGAATAAATCCATCTCCTACGCGAAAAAGTTAACGATCACAAAACAACCCGACCGTCCGTCGCCATCTTGAAACCGGAAAAAAGTAAAGTCTGAGAATGAATGTGATGATAAAGTTAATTATGTATTTAAAACCAACATAAATGTCTGAGAATGAATGTGATGATAAAGTAAAGTATGTATTTAAACCCAACATAAATGTCTGAGAATGAATGTGATGATAAAGTAAAGTGTGTATGTAAAATCAACATAAATGTCTGAGAATGAATGTGATAATAAAGTAAAGTATGTATTTAAAACCAACATAAATGTCTGAGAATTAATGTGATGATAAAGTTAATTATGTATTTAAAACCAACATAAATGTCTGAGAATGAATGTGATGATAAAGTAAAGTATGTATTTAAACCCAACATAAATGTCTGAGAATGAATGTGATGATAAAGTAAAGTATGTATGTAAAATCAACATAAATGTCTGAGAATGAATGTGATAATAAAGTAAAGTATGTATTTAAAACCAACATAAATGTCTGAGAATTAATGTGATGATAAAGTAAAGTATGTATTTAAAACCAACATAAATGTCTGAGAATGAATGTGATGATAAAGTAAAGTATGTATTTAAAATCAACATAACCTTTGAGAACAAAGTTTTAAGACGCATCTTTGGACCCATTAGGGATACACAAAGTGGAGAGTGAAAAAGAAGAAGTAACAAAGACATTTATGATCTGTTTAAGTCCCCGCTAATCACTGGTATCATGAATGCTAATAGACTACAATCGCTGGGGCATATAGAAAGAATGGAAGATAACAGGGAAACAAAACTCGCTTACACTCAGGAAATAAATGACCGTAGACCCCGAGGTAGACCAAGAAGACGGTGGAGAGATAATATACATACATTCCTACAAGCACTTGGAATCAACGACTGGCAAGAGAAGGTCAACCAGTGAGACGAATGGAGACGGATTGTATCTGCTGCAAAGAGCCTCAATGGCTCTGAACGCTGAAGAAGAAGAATAAAGGTATGGGAATGAATGTGATGATAAAGTAAAGTAAGGAACCCTTGTACCCACCTTGGAGTGTATATGGTATATGGGCTGACACCATGTGTTTATATACGACTTAACCATTGATAAGGTCAATATCCTGCCGACCACTTTTACTTCCCATAACATTTCCTGGTGCCCGTGTTAGGCTGGGTCAACGCAGATCAATTTTTTTTTTAAATCTGCCTCGATGGGGATTTGAACAAATGACCATAAGATTGGCTGGCAAGCATGATAGCTACTGCAGACCCAGCTCCAGAATGACATTCCTGTAGCTGTGAGCAGGTAGCCAGTGACAGTCTATAGCTTCTCTGACACATTTCGCAAGCAGTGTTGCCATCTCCCTTTGATGAAAAAGCACCAAAATCGACCCCAAAAAGCACTAAAAAGCACAACAATGTTTTAGGAAGCACCCAAAAAAAAAAGCACCAACTGTTTTTTTTTTTTTTTTACAAATGTAACAAGGTAGCACAGTATAATTTATTATTATCACTTCATATTACAATGAAGTTTATTCCAGATCCGCCAAATCCACATCAGAACTACTTTTGAGCCAAAAAAGCACCAAATTGCAATAATATTTTGTGAGAAATCACTAAAACAAGCACTGGTGGTATTCATTCACAATGTTATAAAGTAGCACATTATAATTTATTATTATCACTGAATATTAGAATGAAGTTTATTCCAGATCTGCCAAATCCCAGTCAAACAACGCCTCTTCAGTTTCTGTAGCTATTTCCTGCTTTGTTTGCTCCTGCGATGATGAGGATGAGGAGGATGATTGAAAGAAACATGTATATGCCTCCTGTGATCCAATTTTTCACAGAATATCCTTAGGTAGTTTCTCTGTGGCTGAAGGGCTTGCGAACGCGGTTTGTGAGCCCGTATACCCGGGTTCGAAACACGGCGGTGCTGGTTTTTTCGAAAAAGGTATAGAGGCCGGTCGTTCAGAAAGCAATGGCAAACTACTGAACGTAACACTTGCCTAGTACATCAACAGCAGCTGAAAATGCTGGTGTTGAATTTCAACGTCCCGTAAGGGATACGCAACACAAAAAAAGTTTATAATCATGACAGCATTTGCTTTTCATGCCATATCTAATAGTCAAAACAGCTGTCAAACTCTTGATGCTCAGTCTGTTCCGCAATTTTGATTTTATAACTCCCATCTGACTGAAAATACGCTCCACGTCCGCATTAGAATGAGGTCAAATTAGCACAGTTAAAGCTAAATCTGTAAGATCATGGAAAGGATTTTCACCGGTGGCATCCCTGTATGAGGCTATTTCTGCCCACAGTCCAAGTGTGTCAGAGATCTGTGTCCACTGCATATGATGAATTTTTCTCCACTGGAAATCGATGCGGGTGAGAGTAGATGCATCTTCTACAAACATTTTAGCAAGATCCAATATACAGATCTTCATTGGCTGTAGATCCACTAAGATATGACATGGACTGCAACACTCAAACGTTATCGGGTGTACGTAAACGCAGATGTGTCAATAGCTCTATTAAATACTGGATGCACCTTCCACGAATTTCTTTCTCATCGGGAAACTTGTAATCTGCTATTTCTTTCTCAAACTCATAACCTAGATTGGGATTAGGATCTAAATAATCTTGAATAGCATCACTTTCTGTTATTTTTTCCCCAGGAATAGCAATCTTTGAACTGATAGAATCAATGAGCTGGACAAGATCGCTGAGTAGTTTTGTTGGATCCTGTATATCTTCTTCGAATTTCTTATTCACACTTTGAACTTCTCCGAGAATATGCTTGAGAAATATGAGATATGAGATATAGTTTTTCATGTCGCTAATCATAGAATTTAGAAGTTCTGTTGTATAACAGCGCTCGTTGAGTCTTGCTACATCAAAATGAGCTCTGAGCTCGACCCACTGCTGCAATATTCTGACAATGGCAGATTGAATGGACATCCATCGTGTCTGGCTTAATTGGACAATCTTCAGCGGATGTTGTCCATCATTTATTGAAGCAAAAAGCTCCATGTACTTTGCTTGACGAAGACTTGAGTGAGAAAACCAGATATATGTTTCTCTAATCATGAACTCTATGTTCCTGGGCAGACAAGCAGCTGCAGCCTGTGATACTGCCAGCTGAAGGGAATGACATACACACCTAATTATTATCAGATTAGGAACTCCGGATTTTAATTTTGTATATGCTCCATTGTTTACACCTGTCATCACAAACGCATTGTCAGTGCCGAGTGCAACTAGTCGTTGCAATTCAAGTCCATTCTTGTTTAAACAATCTTTTAACGCATTGCATATTGCCTGTGCTTTGCAGTCACTCAGTTCAACTAAATCTAAGTAAGTAACCACAAACTGCTTTCTTGTCTCTGAATAGTACCTAATAGCTACTCCAAGTAGCTTAGTTTCAGAAATGTCATTGCTCTCATCAATCAATAAGTTGTATTTACTTTTGGCAATATAAGCTGTCAAGTCTGTTGTGAAATATGGTGCAAGTACATTTCAAATAACTGCTCTGCACTTAGTTCTCCTAAGCTTAAAGTTCTTGCAACCTTTGCTGTCACCAAAGTGTACCTTGCAGAGTTCACTTAAATGGCCAACAACGCGAAGCGAACAATGGCCAGCTATGAACAAAGACATGCATCCTTCTGTTTCTTTGACATCATCTTTCAGTTTGTCAAATGCAATTGATGTTTGCCTTTGTGTACTGAATGGTTGTTCGGCTTTCTGATGTTTCGTTGTATTCTTGTGCCTTTCAATATCATTTAACCTGGCTGCAATTGAACATTTGCAATATATGCAACAACACTTAGTATTATCCCCTTCTACTTTTAACAACCATTTTTGAAATCTCGTGTCACTGAGCCTCTGTTCTCTGAAATGTTGACAATATTTCTTGCTCATGGTGAAACACAAATAAGCTTAATTGAAAGGATAATGTAGACACCACAAAATTATGAACTCGATTACAAGCTAATGTATTGACGTTTGGACTTATCTGCAGGATGGCGTTCGCTTTCAGCTAAATCGTTTTAAAGAGAGTTAAATTTGTTGAATATTGCGCGGTAACGTACTAAGACTGTTTTACTCCCTCGCCTCAGTTCAAATTAGGCTTTTTAGTGTTCCCAAAATGATTTGTAAAGTAATTTTTACCCACCCAAAAAAAGTACCAAAAATTTTTTGTGAAGCACCAAATTCGCGCGGCCGCGCTAAAAGAAAAATTTTCGCACTAAATGACTTGGAAAAAGCACTAAATTTAGTGCGAAAAGACTAAAATGGCAACACTGTTCGCAGGTCCTCCTCAATTGTGGCCGTCAAGTCTATTGCTTAAATCATTGTGTGGCAGGAGGAGTTTGCAGGTCAGCTAATTGTGCGATCATGTTTCACCATATCTTGCGATCTTCAACGACCGGTATCACTTCGTGTGCTGACTCCCTACTGTGCCATTACACAAGACTATTATGTCATAACGAAGGCTCGAAAAGGTTTGGCAGCAATGAGAGTCATGGCGACTGCCAATATCGAGCAAAGACTGCTATTACTTCTGTTCCAAGGACTTGTGCTTTCACGCATCGAGTATGCCCTGGCCATCCTCACTGTCAGCCCTACACAGATTGGAAGACTTGAAAAGGTACAAAACGAAGCCATGCGCATCATTTTGGGCTGCACGAGAGACACCAGCTGTGTAGCAATGAGATACCTCCTTGACTTCCCGACAATGGAACACAGGATCAAGATCTGGAGAGCTCGTGCATACTTAAAAATAAGTGCAGATGAGCAGCACCCTCTGCATGACGCTGTATTCAGAGAAAAGGGTGACAGGCTAAAGAGGGGCAAATCATGGATGGGTCGGGCGGAAGATGTCGTCGGACAGGTCTGCAGTCTTACCAGTATCAACCCCGGCAAGGAATGGGTGCCGGTGCCTCCAGCTTTTAAGTGTACCTTCTCCTGCATTATCACACTCGACAGACGGTGCAGAGAGCAGAACCCTGCCGCTGTCAATGCAGAGGTTAACGCGCTCATCTATGATCACTCAGATAGCCCCGAAGTGCTCATCTATACAGATGGATCTGTTGTAAAGCAGCAGAGAAGTGCGTGGGCATTTACAGCCCGTTCAGCGGGCCGAACCGTTCAAGAATCCAGTGGTGCCCACTCTATGACCACGAGCAGCATGACGATGGAGGTGATGGCAGTTACACAGGCTTTCATATGGCTGGAATCACAGCATTATACCAACGTGTGTGTACTAAGTGATTCAATGAGCATGATTCAGAAGGTCGAAGCTGGATCTGTACGTAGACAGTGGACTGAGTCGCTGCGGAAGTCCGTTGTCCGCAAAGTCACCTTCATCTTCGTCCCGGGACATGCGGGAGTCGAGGGAAATGAACGAGCTGATAAATTGGCTGGCTCTGCACCCCCTGTAGATGGCCAGCCCATGGATCGTGCCGATGTTATTAACGCCCTTAAAGATATGGCGAGAACAGAGGATTTTGACGCCAGTGATTCCACATCGCTTTCCAGGATGAAAGACCTGGGAGTAAGAATCGGCACAGAAAGACGCGAGAGGTACATCGGGAAAACAAAGTGCCTCGTCAACCAACACAGAACTGGCACTATTAGCCACCGGACGCTGATGCATATGCTGGGGGGAGGATCTGAACACCTATGGACATGTCCGGAGTGCAACGAAGATACCCCAACTGATAACTAACTAACTAACTAACTAACTACACAAGACTGTTAAGAATTTTCTCACGCTGTATTCCTCTGCTTGAGCTATATTAAAGTAACATGAAGGAGAAGAAGATGAATATTTGTATCATATTAGCTAGAGATTAAACCAAGTTAGCAACAAATTCAGAATCAATATGCTGCACCTGATAGATATTCAATGCTGGGTACATAAGAATACTGTAATAGAAGATCCCGAAAAGCTATGTTCATCTGTCTGGCCTCCAAGGTAAATCTAGCGTGCATTCTTTTGGAGACTCCTGAGGGTCGTCGCAGGAGCTACGCACTTCGTACTTTGTGCTACGCTATCCGCGCTGCGGAAAGAGACTGAGTCATATGGGATACAAACACGGTACAATGAAGTCGACCCTGTCGACTTTTAAGCGATTTTTTTTTTAATGTCCACATCACTCATTTTGGCTGTCTGAGAAATTTTCAGCAATTTTCAATACAATCTTATCTCCAGGGATTTTTTTTTTTAATTTATTGTCCAGGATTCGCAGCCATATGTTAGACCTGAATCTATAAACATGCAAGAATTGTGTATCTAACATCCAATGGCAATCACATGTATGCGTATGCTAATTATATTACATTGACGGACTGGCTATGGTATCAGCTCACCCGATGGCTAGTGGGTCACTGATGAAGTTGGCTCCCTTAAACATAATGTATGAATTACCAAAAAACGATAAGTAGATTGTGAGCTTTACTAGAACCCGATTACAAGAAACAAAATGGACGTTGCGGCCAAAGCCTTCGTCAGCACAGAACAAAACAACACAAACAGACACAAAACTAATAAAATAATCACTACATAGAAAATACAGAGGTTACTTAGCTGAATCCTGTCTAGGTTGAATGTGTCTAAAGCGCAAGCCGTTTGATGAGTGTGGAAACGGCCGGATGTGAGGTTTGAAACGGGTCGATGGCTAACAGGGATTGGCTAAGACACCCGATGAGCGGGGGGGGGGGAGAGGAACACCCATGTGGGCGAAAGGTCAAGGGCGAATTAACAGTGAACTAAAGCCGGCTCTGTGGCGAGGGTTTTAGTTCGCAATTCCGCATACCCAGTTGGCGGGCGCTTGGAATGCAGTACGCCCTGTGTTGGTTAGCAAAGGATAGCAAAATTCCGGTCGCTCAGAAAGCAATGACAAACCACCGAACGCAAACTTACCAAAAAATCACTAACGGCAAAAGTAATGCTAGGGATGATGGCAACGCTCTGTAAAAGATACGCTATCACGTTATTCTAGTGGGCTATACAGCTGCGGGGAGGAAAGAGAGAGAGAGAGAGAGAGAGAGAGAGAGAGAGAGAGAGAGAGAGAGAGAATGTGGGGGGGGGGGGGGAGTTGGAAGTTAAATTAAACTATGTTGGACATTAAGGCCGTGAGGGAAGAATGTCCCCAACTGGAAGATGTGGCGTTTTCCAACGTCTTGAGATCACGTTCGTGAGATGCGCACGATTTGAGCGCCGTGACCTGTATGTCCGCCACGCCACAGTGGTCAGAACTGTTGAAGTGCATGGGCACCGGTTTCTGGTCACCACTGCTGATATCAGATAGGTGTTGCCTAAATCTGTCAGCAAGACGTAAGCCTATCCTGCCGATATAACTCATGTCACAACGAGTGCAGACGATCGCATAGATAACGATGCGACTCGTGCATGAGAAACCCTCACGAATGTGGAAAGTGGTCTTGGGGAATGCCAGACTCTGGGTTTGAAGTACATATGGGCAGGTCTTGCAGCGTGATCGAAGACAAGCCATCATACCAAGAAGAGACGTATGGGGGTGGGGTAGACTACTATGGACCAGCACATCCCTGAGGTTACGATCCCGCCTGTAAGCCACCAGAGGGGCCTCTGAAAAGACATCGCGGGTGATCGGGTCTGCCTGGATAATAGATAGATGCCTACGGAGGATATTCTTGGCAGCAATATTGTGGGAATGGTAGGTTAATGAAAGGATCTGCCTATTGTTTCGTGGCTTATGCCTGGAGGAGAGAGCCTCGGTACGACTGATAGACTGGCAGCGGTAAAGGGCTGTAGACAAAACTTTTTCTGGATAGCCACGAAGGCGGAAGAAATCCAACATTTTGTGGGCTTTTTGACGGAAGTCGTTATTATCCTGACAAAGCCGTCGGAGACGTAACAATTGGGAGAAAGGAATAGAATCCTTACAAGAGGGGGATGTAAGGAGGTATAGAGAAGGAATGCGTGGGAGTCAGAAGGTTTATAATAAACCGTCGTACGCAGACCAGCGGAACCTAAAGAGACTGTTAGATCTAGGAAATTGACAGCCGACGAAGAAATAGTGGAAGTGAGTTTGATGCTATGATGAAAGTTGGAGAAAAAGGAAATGAAGTCCTGGAGATCTGACAAGGGCATGTCTGAAACACCGAAGCAGAAACATAATGTATACGTTAAAAGTGTTAATGCTCTTTTAGTAGCTTTGTCTCCTGGCAATCACTGAGGCTTGAACTTCTGCCTCCACAATTACCGGGTTTTCTAGCTTTGTCTCCTGGCAACCACTAAGGCTTGAACTTCTGCCTCCACAATTACCCGGTTTTCTTGTCTGCATTCCCTAACCAGCTCTGTGGTGATGGTGTTACCAATGCAACACAGCTCGAAACACAGCTGCGGGCGATTTGGATACAGACCGCATTGAGTTGGTTTCCATACAAAGGTATGAGTGCCGTTCGTTCAGAAAGAAATGTCAAACTACTGAACGTAAAACTTTCCCAGAAATCACAAGCAGTCAAAAAAATGCTGGGGTTGACTGCGACTTCCTGTATAGGATATGCTACTAATTAACTAACCCCCTAACCAGTCTGATGATTGATGCATACTGAAAAGGACGTACTCCACCATATTGGCATTTCTATCCATCCTCCAATAAGGTTCTATGTCCTCAAGTGAGCAGACTTGTTGAATGATGTCCTCGACCTGGCACATCCAGTGTTTGTTTTTATCTGCTGCTCTTTTTCTTGAATCACTGTGTGTCAGCCAGACTCGAATATAAGAACTTGCTCTGCAAATCATTATTCTGTCTCACATAGTTGGAAAATCAAGATGGTACAGCATCGTTCTTTATGTTGTATCTTTTGAGTTGTGCAAACTAGTAACTTCCGGTCCCCAGCATGGCGGTTAGGCGTTGAGCCGTTAAGGCCTGTGGCATGTTTATGCTTGTGACTACGGTTTGCAATCGCATTTTCCTCATGTTGGACTGGTAGTACATGGTTCCGTTGTTCTGCTACAGAGTGAGTTCGTGGGCGACACCGTGAGCTGTGAAATTCGCGTGGAATGCTTTTACATCTGTCCTGTACAGTGAACTGAATGTTCGGAATAATGGCTACCGGCGGTTGCTGAATTGTCTGTTTTTGCCCTTTCGGTTCACGATTGCATTTTTCGGGAGACTCCTGGGAGTCGGCGCTGAAGCTGCGGAGTTCGTGCTTTGTGCGACACTTTCGGCGGGTCGCCCTGCGGTAAGAGACCCAGCCATGTGAGAAAACCCGGGTCAATGAGGTCTTTCTGGTGACTGCCGAGTCCATCGACAATGAACTGTGGTATTCGTGGATGAAGTTTTTGTTGACATTCTGACGGCGGCATTATGCACAGTGTACCTGTGCGGGCTGTTGGATTGCCGAGACTCCTGTCTGTTCCACTTTTCACATTGGACAGTGGGGAGCATTTTGTGTGATATTCGCTAGCACGGGAATGGAGCATAATGGGGACGGCCCGTTGCCGTGAAGTTGGAACCTCGACTAACTAACTAACTTAACTAGTATAATGCGCATAGCCTCGTTTTGTACTTTTCCCAATCTCTCAATCTGAGAATGCAAGGGCGTACTCAATCACCGAAAGGACAAGACCTTGATATAGGAGGCAGAAGTGGCGCTGCTCACAGTTTTTCGCCGCTATTACCCTCATTGCAGCCATGATCCTTATATCAAACTATATTTCATAACCTCGCGATCTGTGTGTTTGGAAAAGCCAGACTCCAATCAAACAACACTCCCAGGTACTTCATTGCATGAGTCCTTTCCACAACCCCCAATCATAAACGTACAGTTGGTTTTGGAGTGTTTAACTGATTCAGTGCCCCCGAAAAAGGTAGGTTGGACCAAATACAGTACACAATTACATGAGCACGTATTATAATGTAAATTTACATTAACTGAACATTGAAATTGCCGAAGATACCGCGAAACGAAACAAATAACACAATTACCCCATTATGCCGATAAACGCCGATATATCGCCCTTGTGCCCAAATGGGAAGTAATATTTGGCTATATATTATCCTTCACCACTGAGTGAGTTAAATTATAGCTATTCAGTGGCCAATATACTATGAGTTAAAGGCTAAAGGATATTGCCGTACCCAAAACTGAAAGTGAAAAGAAATTTTTCCTGGAAGGGAAATGCTCTAGAAATCACAAACAATACTTACACAATAGCACATTTCTGATTGCAGCCTGTTTATTCAAAGATATCCGCAAGTAACTATTGTCAGCTTACATTTTATTCTGCAGCTTTGAGCTGGCTGTAACAACATAAAGTCAAAAGGTTGATACCGGCTATGCAGGGAGCCAAAGAAGAATAGAAAACAAACATAGAACTCGTGTCTTCAGCCGCCACACTCCTAACGGAGATTGTGAGGAGGGAGTTCGAATACGTATGGTTCGATATGCGGTAAGGGTGATCTGTCAACTAATTTAGTAATTAAGTCATTGTAATTCTAAAAAAAAACAACATACTGTAATTGTGATCATTCATTTCTCTTTCAGACATAATTGATTGATTTAGGAACCGACATCACAGCATTCGGGGCATTCCCATAAGCGCTCCGTCCCTATCCTCAGCAGCCAGCGAAGAGTTCCAACACCAATAGTACCAGTAGCAATCTGATTATACGTCCGTCTCGCCTTTCCTCTGAGCGTCAAGCGTCGGCCAGATCCCCTCATCACTCCTCGCTGTCTCATTCTTGCCAGACTATGGTGATCCATTTGCTCCTCCGAGGTGTACACGTGCTCCCACAAGGCCGCAACCACGTCTGCCTAGCCATGTATCAATACTCCACCAAGTTTTGCAGAGCCAGCCAATCTGTCCGTCTGTTCATTTTACAGCACACCGGCATGCCCCGGAGAAAAGATCCAGGCGATGCTTGCCACCCGTGAACTTCGGAGGTCAGGCATAATTAACGAATTAATATATCGGTATAATATGGATTAATTCGTTAATGGTGCTAGCCCCATATATTTTTTTAAATTGTAAAGACCAATCAGCACTGGATGGCTAATGCGGTCAACATCACAACGTCTGCCTTTACTTCCCAGGTCAATTCATGGTGCCCAGTGTAGACTGGGTCGATCTGGGAGCCCTCGCCTTCGATGCAATCTGTCTAGACCAGTGGTTCTCAACCTTTTTATTTTTGGCCCATGCACCCTTTCACCATATCTCAGAATATCATTTCCCCTTTCCAGAAAGGAAAGAAGAAGAATTCCCCCCTTTCCAAAATTGCCAACCTCAAAAAGTGCATTCAACATAACATGCCTATAATACTGAAAATCGATATTTTCTTCCATATGTGTACATAACCTTTACATGGATAGATTAATTTTATAGTGTAGTAAAACGTCAAAGAATTGTCACTTAAAACACAACACCAGAATGCCAAAAAATTGTGTTTCATCAAACAAAACGTTCAATAGAAAACCAGGATATTGTGCCTGAAGCCATTTTGAGTCTACCAATATGTGATCTTAATTCCTCTTCCTCCTGAAAACCCTAAAATGCTCCCGCCCGGGGGGGGGGGGGGGGGGGGAGATTTCCCCCTGGTTAAGAACCACTGGTCTAGACTAGAGGAAGCATACTTGACTCAAATGCACGCCGACACACTGATCTTTGATGTGCACAGCTAAGTGTTATGTATTTCCCTCAAGAGAGGAACGAAGACGAAAATTATACCAGTGCAATGCTTGCGGCTATCTGTTGATAATTGAAAATGAAACCACTGGCGATTCTGATAACTAGCATCAAAAGAATCGTTATTCTTATGGGGGCGGGGGGATTTTCTAAATAGAACACACATACATATTAAAACAATGCTTTCTAGCAGTAAATTTCAACAATGACGACATAAACAATAGATAGCGCAACTTATTGCATGACATATTTCGCTGCACCTCGTCAGCTAAATACTGTAGAAATTACATAGCATAAACTGATATATAATCAATAAGATCAATTCTTCAAGCTTAAATATACAGTACACATATTCACACAGTAATTTGAATTGTCTATCACGGTAATTTTAAACTGATTATCATGCTTTTTGTTTGTACAAAGTTAGCTTTTGTACATGAATGGCAATTTCCTCTGCTCGTCCATTGTGTGTTAAGCAAAGCACGAAACGCATTGTTTCTAACAATCTCGCTACCGTTTGTCAAAATATGGCGCGCGATTTGCATAAATATTACTTTTAAAAATCATCATTAAGTGCTTTTAATTATGTGGTTGTTTCGGGATTTGAAATTTAAATATTGAGCACAACCCACTACTGACAACGCCGATCACATTCTGGTATGAACCTTAGGTTCATACCAGAATGTGATCGGCGTTGCCAGTAGTGGGTTGTGCTCAATATTTAAATTTCAAATCCCGAAACAACCACATAATTAATTGATTATTGCTCACTGGATTTAGGAGGCCTGGTGTTCCTTGCCAGTGAGAAGTCCTGATCGTTCGGGTCCCATCGATTGACGGACGTCGGTCGCGGCGATTGGGCAATCTTGAGCATAGCCTACGATGGGTAGCGTTGTGATGTTCTGTTATGATAATTTGGTGTGTCCAGTGTGTGCCGCGTGGTTACACACCCGCTTCACACGCGTGATCCGGGACTGTTTCCGGATCCGGTCAGGGATATGCACTACTGACGAGCTCAAATGAGGGCGAAACTCGAGTATAGTGCTTCCATATTGACGTGGATGGGCCTTAGGTTCATACCAGAATGTGATCGGCGTTGCCAGTAGTGGGTTGTGCTCAATATTTAAATTAAGTGCTTTACCGATTGGCGTGAACAATCATGCTTCTCTACATCTTGCGTGCCATGGTACGCAGCCCGTCAACAATTTTCTATCCCTGTCTAACCCTGTCTCTGTTTTCATAAACCTTTCTGCTTGTCATAGTATGTTATAGTTTTTGTTTAATTCTCACAATGTGGTCAAAAAATGATGACTGCCTCTTTCTGTTTGTGATAAGTTGTAATTTAATTGATTCAGTGCCAACCAAAAAGTATGTTTGGTCCAAACATGGTACACAATCAAATGAACAAGTATTATAATGTAAATTTCCGTTTGCTGGGCATTGGAGTCCTCTTGTAATACTGGTCAGTTTTGGCCACCATAGACCATAACTTTAGGAAGGGAATATCCCAACTGTGCTAGAATATGTCTTGAGATAAACTTAAATACAACTCGTTGTCACAGCCTCAGGGCTACAACTCCCGCCCAAAGGGAAAGAAGTAAGACCCTCGAAGGCCAGAGTATTCCAGAACCTTCTCGAAGGACTGGTCAGTGAGTCCACTGTCCCGTGGACACTGATGTGGCCCGCCTATTGCGGGGTCCACGAGGAACTCGAACAGAGTTACCACCCGTGTCGGATTGCGACACGTGTGGATGGGCAGAGAGAGACGGGACATCGAAGAGGCAACAGGGCCTGCCTTAGAGGGACTCAATAGTTTAGACTTTATAGTTTAGACCCATGTGGGGTTTATAGACTTATGCTAGCTAGTATGCTTAGAATGTTTGATGATGTTAAACTATGTGATGATGTTAAATCTCGGTGATATGCGATTCAGTGCGGCCTTGTTAAAATGTTGAAATGTTTAAAAGTGAAATGTTGAGAACTATACGACCAACTATCAAAGCTCTAAGACCAATCCGAGCAAGAAACATTAACTATGAAATTATTTCATCGAGTGAACTGACATTGATCACGAAAACATGAAGAACACTTATACTGGACATTGAGGACAATTTACAAACAGCAGCAGTGGTAAATACTAAATACTCTAAACCAGCTGAAAGCAAGTTTAAACCACGTTCAAATGTCAGGAAGCCAGTTAAGTGCCAATATTGTGGTTTGACGCACGAACAATACGCTATGTGCGATAAATCGCCGAACTATCCTCATCACCTCAAAATGATGGTGGAGAAGCAGAAAAACAAAAGAAATGCGTACCAGAGAGCGGTCAAATGCTATTTTTGCAGTGGTTTTGGGCATTTTAGTCGCTTTTGTGATGGCCGAAAATTACTAAAACAGGCCAACGCTGCACTGGTTGAAAGTTCCTCAGAGGAAGATATTGAGTTACTGAATGAGTGTGACAATCAAAGCGAAAGTTTGAGTGAGCTAGGAAATGCTGTGCACATTATTGACACCATTACAGACAGTAAGTGTAACACCTGTACGAAATTCCAACTTGACACAACATTACTATGTGGCCACACTATCCCTATTTCAAATGAAACAGCCAATGCTGCCTTATCTTCTACAGGCAAGCTTAATTTTTCAACAGGGTTTGTAAATAACAAAAAGAGCACATTAATTCGTGATTCCGGCGCAACGCTCTGTGGGATTAGGAAAACATTAATCAATGACAAAGACTACTTAAAACAACGCATTCTCCAACATTTCTCTTTAGATACTGCAGGTTACCACCTTTACAGTTCGCTAAATTATCCCCTCAACCAAATCAAACCTTCATAGATTACGTATCGACAGTTCAGGATGTGTGCACAAAGTGGATTAACTCGGCTAAGACTAACAATAGCCATGACAAACTAAAAGAACTCATTATTATTGATAAAATAATTAGTACAATCCCCACACCTTTTGCTAAGTTTTTGAAACAAATGGATTGTAGGAGTATTCAGGATGTAGAGACAAAGGGGAACGCATTTTTCACAGCGAATAGAGACATTTTCCAATTAAACCTAGGTCGAAACGAAACGACAGTGACCCAACTGAGTGACATCTCGACAAACGAAGCATCGTTAACGACGCACTCTTACGACAACAAAGACGACGAAGACATATGTACATTACCGACAATATGTGACACAACAGCAGCGACAAGACATTTTGACTCTCCTTAACGAGTATAAATCTATCTTCTCTAACAAACCTGGACGGACTGACAAGATAACACATTCAATTGTGTTGACAGACCTGACACCAGTTAAATGTAGACCATATTCTATTCCTCTGCATTATAGAGCAAATTTAGACAAGGAAATTTTGGATTTAGAGAAAAATAGGATAATTCAGAAATCTATGTCTCAATATTCTTCACCGATTGTTCTGGTGAAAAAGAAGGTTCTGGAATACTCTGGCCTTCGAGGGTCTTACTTCTTTCCCTTTGGGCGGGAGTTGTAGCCCTTGGCTAATCTATATTAACTAATGTTAGTTTACCAGATAATATGACTACTGTGAGGCTGTGACACTCGTCAACGATAAATGGTCCAGGGTGGCACAAAATCCAGCAACGTACTGAAGCATTAAAAATGAGCGGCAATCAAAGACTCGAAGGCTGGCAATCATGTCTTTGAGGCATTATTTATTTGCCCAAACGTTCAAGTCAGTCGCATCTCAACAAGATCAATGTTAAATGACAATTTATGTTTACCGTGTCTGTTATGGCCAGACGGGACGGTAATTACAATATTAAATGTAGATAATATATAGTTGACTATGCTAGGCCCTTGTGATTATCAAGTCCATGTCCCGGTCCTTATGTCCTTCACCAATCTGGATAGGTTTCACCTTGCCGTGACGTTCTAAGTCCAGTTCTGATATGTTCACATCTGTCCATGATTTTCGGGCTGATATATATCTTTCATGAATATTCTCGTTCTCCTCTCCAATATTTGTTGGCCATGATAACGTTGTCCTGCCAGTAAGTATCTTCTCACGTTCCAGAGAATCTAAACGTGCAGCCTCCTTATTCAAACTCTAAGATCTGACTCTTTGTTGTTGTTGACAATTTCTTCTGACGTTTTCTCCTTTTTACGTCAGCTCATTGGATACTCATACAAATTGGTTCGCGATTTTCTCACGAACTTGATTTTGCGTCATTTCATCTGCTCTGCTACTTGGCAAACTGCACCCCGCACCCCACCCCAGTGGTAGAAGATGGGAAACACACCACGGTGTGGCAAACGCAGCCCTGGGAATCGAGCATCCACCGGAATAAGTGGACAACTGTGCAGCTGAGCAGAGCAGGACACTCGCTTGTCCTGACAGTCGGAAATGGCTGTCAAAAGTTGAGGTAACAAACTCCCATGTGGATGTGGAAGACAAAGGGAAACCACCACATTATCTTCCCAGGACTTCACGAATAGACATATATCAGAGGCAGTGAACGGCGTTAATGGCTGTCATAGGACATCGTCGTCCGGTAGGGATAGTCATGAGCCACAGGTGACACCAGGCGCCAGCCAGCTACTGATAGCAAATTCATTCAAAATAAATTTAAAATAGGGGCTACATTTAAAATGGGAAATAAATTTTAAAATCTACTACAATTGTTGGACATTGTGGTAACAGAGAGTGCAAAGATAGGACTCTCTCTGAATATCAAGAAAACAGTAACAATGGTGATATCAAAGAAAAGGGTGACATTAAAATGTGAAATGGAAATACTGTAGAAGGGAAAATTCTTAACCATGTGGATAATGTTAAATACCTAGGGGAATTGATAACATCAGACGGAAGGTGCACAACAGAGATTAAGAACAGAATACAGCAAGCAAAAGCTGCATTTAAGAAAATGAAGAGTATCTTATGCAATAAGTCACTATCATTGAATGTAAGAAAGGGAGTGCTGAAGTACTATATAGAACCTGTTTTGCTGTATGGCAGCGAATCTTGGAATGTAAATGAACAAATTAGGAAGAACTTAGAAGCAACAGAGATGTGGTCCTAAGACGAATATTGCGAATTCCTTGGACTTCAAGAGTAACTGAGGACGATTGTCTGAAAGAGGCTAATGAAACTAGAACATTATATTCAACAATAAGAAAGAGACAAACAGCTTTCTTTGGTAATATGAGAAGAGAGGCACTTGAGAACATCGTAAGGACTGGGAAGATCGAGAAAGCAAATCATTGGTACTCTTCTTTATGGCAGTGAAGCCTGGTCAACTTACTCACATCAAAAGAAACGTTTAAACAGCTTTCATATACGATGTCTAAGAAGAATACTTGGCATTAAGTGGCAAGATAAAATCACCAATACTGAAGTATTGGAAAGATCAGGTTGTGTGACGGTTTGTTCCACGCTCAGTCTTCGTAGACTTATATAGATAGGACACGTTAGGAGGATGAATGATGGTGTAACAAGTTACGTGGAGGGTCCCAAATACCCCTGTCACAATGCTTCAATATTATTCTTTAGCCCTTGCTGGGATAGGTCTTTGTCTGCCAACCCTCCTCCGTTCCCCGGACTCACTGTCACTCTCTCATTTGACCTCGGGGTCTACTCCCTGAGGTGTCTTTCTGGCTGACAACATATAACATTGCGATCGTCAAAGTCAACAATAACTTCAATTTAATAACTTAATACAGGACAGCACAGGAAGAAATCAAGGCAGTTGAAACAGATAGTTCTCTACAAACAAACATGGGGAAGGTTTTCAGTTCAGGCACAGAGCCTCATATGGCTTTTCATCATAGACCAGGCTTAAGACACCGTCCGTTCCGTCCACATACACCTCACCGAGTGTGCCATCAGTTCCTTCCTTCCAGGTAAGTGGTGAAAACAACAGGGCGCTGTCGAACCAGGCTTCCAGGTTTGAGTGGACCTCTCTACCTATTCAGTATATTGTTCTTCGAAGCCCCATGGTATCACTTGGCACGATGTTGGGTAGGAATTAATACAATGGGAACAGTTCGTGAATAGGGAAGGGGTATGTGCCTTTCACTGTCACTGACAAGGATGGGTATGACTGAGAATTAGGCGTAAGTCCAGCCAGGAACATAGGGTCAGCTACTCCTATGTTGACGATGTGATTTGCATTGAACTGGTACTGAAGAATGCCACTCGTTCAGGACTAATCGGACCTCTATCCATTGATTGGAGTAATTGGCCTGGGGCCGTCCTGAAAGTCCATGGTTCACCTGAGAATGGCTTAAGGTGACTATCTCGTGGCCTTGAAGATCCCTTCTGCTCCTCTCACTTCCAGGAGGACCCTGGAGATGACAGAGATTAGTGAGCGACTGGGCTGACTCAAGTACCACAATCCTGAGGACCAATAGGGCCTCAGTTCAATAAATTTGACATCATATACCTCATTAAAATAATTAGATAGGAGGCCCGAGTGAATGGGCCTGACATGTCAGGTAGCCCTTGGATTGGCTACGTCCCTGCTTGACTAGACCTCCAGCTTGTATAGGTCCTGTTGGTTACCCTAGGACTCTTTGCATACAAGATTCACTCCCTTCTCTCATGCCATGCCTTTATTATTACTGGGCACATTCGTTTCCCGGCTTCCCTCTCACTTGCAAACCCTGCCTTTCTCACGACAAAGCTCTTGTGGTGTTGTGTGGGTAATTATGGGTGTTTCCCCCCTCTCCTTTAATATGTGAAGGGGAACGTGTAGATCTTCCATGCATAGTCAGGAAATCAGACCCCTTCCAAATAACATCTGGCTTGAAACAGGGTGATGCACTATCGCCGCTACTCTTCAATCTGGCTCTAGAGAAAGTTGTAAGGAAGGTAAAGGAGGAATGTGATATTGGAGGAACATCCAAGCTGCTTGGTTATGCAGATGATATAGATATTATAGGGCAAAGTGAACAAAAGACATTGGAAATATTGACTCACTTAAAGGGAAAAGCCCAACAGATGGGGCTGGTTATCAACCAAGATAAGACAGAATATATGGTAATTTCAAGAGACGGAATGGCTAGAAACTCTGGCCACATACAAATAGATAATATGACCATTAAAAGAACGGAAACATACAAATACCTGGGTACAATCTTCAACTGCTCCAACATCATAAGGGAAGAAATACAAACTAGAATCAACTCTGGAAATAAGATATACTATGCACTACAACATCTACTAAAATCAAAGGCGCTATCTCGTAACACCAAAATCACAATATACAAAACACTGATCAGACCAGTTGTGCTGTATGGCTCTGAAACCTGGATTACAACGAAAGGAGACGAAGCCTTGTTACAAACCTTTGAGAACAAAATTTTAAGACGCATCTTTGGACCCATTAGGGATACACAAAGTGGAGAGTGGAAAAGAAGAAGTAACAAAGACATTTATGATCTGTTTAAGTCCCCGCTAATCACTGGTATCATGAAGGCTAATAGACTACAATGGCTGGGGCATATAGAAAGAATGGAAGATAATAGGGAAACAAAACTCGCTTACACTCAGGAAATAAATGACCGTAGACCCCAAGGTAGACCAAGAAGGCGGTGGAGAGATAATACATGTACAGACCTACAAGCACTTGGAATCAACGACTGGCAAGAGAAGGTCCACCAGAGAGACGAATGGAGACGGATTGTATTTGCAGCAAAGAACCTCAATGGTTCGGAACGCTGAAGAAGAAGAAGAAGAAGAAGAAGAAGAAGAAGAAGAAGAAGAAGAAGAAGAAGAAGAAGAAGAAGAAGAAGAACGTGTAGATCATACCCAGTGTTCTCGGGACCCATCTACCGTGCCCTACTGAATAGCCTCTTTTGGCTTATACAGTTCGGTATTTCCCGTTTAACGAATATTATATTAATGGGTCTGTATGGAACGAAGTGTAGTTCCCTATCCCTAGCAAGAATAGGAAAGAAGATACTGCCCCTTCCGGCCGCTGCTCTCGTCTGAGCCGTCGCCGCAATGCACCGCAGTGCCTCGCATAACACGTATATTTAGATGAGTTCAGGATCTTTCCAGTGGGATAAAGAGGTCTATTTATATTTCTGGCATCATCTTAACGACCATTAACTATTCGGTCCACTGTGCTACCCTATCTGCTAAAAGACGAAAGAGATAGCACAGTGTAGACCAGTGTTTCCCAACCTTTTTTGTACCGTGCCCCACTTAAGCCTTTCTAAAATTCATATTGCCCCCCTCCCCCGCCCCATGCCCCCCCCCCCCTCAACATATACATTATTTTTAATATTCAAAAATTGAAATGTTCACTAAAGAAACTTGAATGATAGGTTTTAGGAAGAAATCACTAGGTAATTATTGAGCAAACACAGTAAGTAAATTTTCAAAACATATAATGGAGAACTGAAATTCAAGTACAAAATAATTTTAATGAAAGATTTTTCTATATTATTTTAATTATTAGTAATTATTTATATTTTAAATTTAGTGAGATCCTTGCGCTTGATGCTTGCTGCAAAGAGATCTTATGTCAGGTTCCAATTTAGTTAACTGCAGTCTCAAGTCTCCCTGTTTTGTTATATTCAGCCGATTTCTTCCATTTTCGAATTGCCCCCCTTAACAGTCAAATTGCCCCCCTGTGGGGCGTGGGCCCCACGTTGGGAAACACTGGTGTAGACCCTCTTCCGCCTCAAGAAGACAGAACATATATGGGTGGAATCCGTCCCCACGGAGCCCTCCCCCTCCTTCCGGCATACCGTAGATATGTCATGTTTATATTCCACTGAAAGATGACACTATGCCGAGTTCAGGCTGTAGGAAGAAAGATAGCACCCGCCCATCGGCTGCCAAGAACAAGCGAAATCATCTGGGGAAATATATTGCTCAGATTAGTTCCAAGGCTATTCCAAGAATAAGATGCTTAGCTGGATTGGCCCACTGTCAACCCCCTCCCGATATGGCATGCCTGGCTTTTCGCCAATTCGTCTCACCAGTCGAGACAGAGATTTGTAGGCCAAGGTCTGGCAGGACTAATTAAAACCCACTCTTACCTTTCTACCACCAGAATGCTGCACTTAATCTGTCCCAATCTTTAAATTGTTAAATTGACATGATGCAGTATATAACGGTTGCCGAGATGTTCCGTGATTGCCCAACAAATTGCACGAGTGCTTATTCCGTGCAAGGTACCCTATCGGGTTTTCCCGAAGAAAAGTCAGACTTCTAATAGTTCTCTTAAGAAGATCGGGTTGTAAAAGTAACCAAGAGAACTATCTTCCAGGGGTATTGAGCGGATAAGAAAACTGAGGGTTCCCGAAAGCTGTTTCCCACTGTTTTCCCAAACCCAAAGAAGGCATGAGGACATGGGCCACTGGCGTTTTGTTACAGATGGTAGAATGCCAAAGGACATTTTTTTTTTGGGGGGGGGGGGGGGCGGGGGTGTGTGTGAATTACAGATGGGTAAGAGATCTCGGGGTCGGCCTCTACTATAAAGATGTGTGTAAGCGGGACATGACTGATACAGGCATTGATAATGCACCATGGGAGCAAGTCGCTGCCGAACGTGTTGCATGGAGGGCAAATATCAGAAATGAAATAAAGAGAAAGGGGAAAATGATTGCAGATAGGTCTCAAACTTTGCGCGAGACGTAAGATGGTGCATGATGGTAAAAATGACCATGTGTTCACATGCATCCTTTGTGAACGAACATTACAGCGCTAATTGGTCTGATAAGTCACACTCGCTCCCGCCATGGGGTGTAGTTAGTATACCATTTTGAAGCACAATGTAACAAACTATCGTCTGTCAAGACGGCAAGGTGCCAATGCATTTGTTCTTTATTGTTACAAGATCTTTGCCATCAATGTTTAATTGCTCTAGTAGGATGATTATTTCCTTGCGATGCTCATTGTCAAAAATTACGTTTGCCATGTTTATGAAACATAAGCACAAATCTTACTTGAAAACTTCCTTTTTGTAGTCCAAGCCGTCTGTCCATCGCCTTCTGTCTCACGTACTGCCAGTCATGTTTGATATTGATATCCCTTCCATGCCTTGAAGTCAAACTGCCCCGTATCTTGTGTCTTGGCCTCCCCCTGACTCTTTCATTCATTATGTGTCATGCCGGTAAGTCTGGGTGGGCATGTTTCTCCGTCTTACACGATCACGAGAGTCGTTGATCAGATCTGTGTTCTTGTCCCGACCATGCCTTGTGGTCAAGCCATCTAGATATTTACTTCTCCTCAATCTTACCAGTTGTCACCAAGTTCTCTGGTTTATTTCTTCTCATAACGAGCCAAACAAAAAAATTGACTCTCTACGTCTAATTCCTCTAATAAGTTTGCGGCTTCCATTTGCCTCTTGTAGGACTTGCCCGTTGGTTTTTCTGTCTGTCCATGGTATTCTTTACGTTTTTCCAGATTGTCTGCTCATTGTCTACGTTTCACATCTATACAAAAGTACAGGTTCTATGCAGCACTCCAACACTGTTTTCTCGTTGCAATTGACATCTTTTTATTGATCAGTATGTTATTGTTAACTATTTTGCAAAAGGCTTCCTTTGCAATAGCGATTCTTGTTCTAATCTCCTTCAAGGCACCTCCCATCAGATGTTATGTTATGACTGTTCCGAGATAGTTGTACCGATTCACTTGTTTAATTTTAATAGGCTGATATATTTCTTGTACTTTCCCGTTGTGACGACATACTCCTGCTTTCATCTTTTTTATGAATGTGAAATGGGAATCTCAATATATGAAGCCCATAAACGGGCACTCCCCAGCTGTGTATGCTTCACCTCCACACCGCAAGGTACAAGAGGAACAGGATGAGTTGAAATGCCCAAAATGTGAGAGGAGTGTCTTGAAAACCCACAAGTGTAATTGTTCTCAGGTTGACTAAATCACAAGAAATGGCCTTTACGGCTAAACTTACCTGGCTCATGTCCAGATTATAAACATTACAAATAGTCGGAGATTTCCTGAACGCCATTTTATTTCTGTGTTGGTAAAACTAAAACTAGGGATGGGTGACCGAGACAGAACTACCACTTTATATTTATAGTATTAATATAGATAGATGATCAATGTATTATATATACTACATCATACATGGTTGTTGTCTTGTGACAAGACTTGTCTGTGGTTAACGGATAGGTCTGTCGCAGAGAGGAAGCTTTGTTTCTTCTTTATTCACTCTTCCTTATCTGTTGCTAGCCTAAACAACAGAAACTGCTGCAGCACGCCATTCCACTTCCACTTTTTGTGGAGTCTCAATCACTTCTCAAACAAAATAATGATTGTTAATAATACAATAATTGAATAATAACTTTGTCACTTGGAAGTTCGAAGAAAGGAAAAACACAGTCCCGCACAGAAGCAGACGAGTGACAATGTTTATCTAATCTTTATCAACGAACAAGAAACTAAAAACCAAGAATACTTTTTAGTCTTTTTACTTACTACCTCAATGATGCCTGTATGCAATTCTAAGCAGAGATATTCACAAATGAGTGTCGGTATCTCCAAGGGAACATATTGACATGATTTCCCTAATTTCAGAGCTCTTCAGAGTTTCTCGGTATCTCTGCATGAGTGGTCTCAAACGGGTCATAGACGGATATGAAAACTAAAAAAATATGTTCCGCTATGTTGAATGATAAAAAAAATAGTAAAAGTTTACAAATTATTAATAATCTTTAAAATTTGTATTCTCTCTTGAACTTTAGTAGTTCAAATTGCACATTTTGAGCGTTAAAAGTTTCCGCAGCCTCTATCTTGGAGTTCAATTCACAAAGACGAAATAACATCCCCGCATAAACATTTTTTTAACGACATCAAGCGATATCGGCAATGAAATTCTCTAAATCTATGTAAAAATGGGTGCAGAATTTGAATATCCACCTAAAAATATGGTAAAATCAAGTACACACGTTCTAGAAAATAAAATTACTTACATTTTGCCAAATAATTAAATTTATTTACAAGTCATGATAATTTCAACCAATCACTATGCATAGAATGTTAAACTAACCTTTTCTGCAGAATCTAAGATGGCGTTTGTTATTGTCACGTGATATTTGAATGAATGAATGACCTTGGAAGCATGAATGGTCTTTAAGTAGCCATTTTTGAGGACACAATGGATAATTCCGGGGTGGTGCGGTATATCATTTCCGGTTTCAGATCGGGTCACGGCACTCCTAGCATATCTACTAATATTTATACTAATAATGATTCACAAATTATTAAAAACATTCTACCAAATAGACAGCAGATCTCACAAAATATTAAATCCAACATGACCTCATCAAAGTTTCTACTAAAATAAGCAGATAACGTAATTACTAATTTTGTTTGAATTGTCTGTTCACTCTTCAACTTCAATGAAACATATTGTTAAACATAAAAAATAAATTGGTTCTCGAATTGAGTGTGTGTTTTTACACACCCATTTTATTATATTCCTCCATGCCATCTTGGGCAACCACCATTATTTCTCTCTGCATGTCCACCTATTCTAATTCTAATGCTAAACTTTCCAGTTCTCACGATGTCTTCTAATATCTCTCTTCTCATTTCTATGACCAAAGAAACTTTTTACCTTTTTCCTATATTTGCATATAATATACTTTTATTAGCCTCATCAAGGCAGTTGTTATTCTGGCAGTCCAAGATATTTACAACAATCTTCTCAGAAACCACATCTCTGTTGCCACCAAACCTTTCATAATATATTCATTCACATTTCAAAATTGACAGTCATTCAGCAGAACAGGTTCAGTGTATAACATTTCAGTTCAAACCATTCTGAAATTCAATGAAAGTGATTTATTACATAGACACTTCAAATTCTGAAATGCAGCCTATATAGGACAGGCAGAAGTTGGGGACTTGTCTCCATGCCTTGAAGTGTATTGAGTATATGGTGCTAGCCCCACATTTTTAAAGCAGCTTACAAAAGTGGAATGGAATAACAATTTGCAAATTGAGTAACCAATCAGTATGTCTGGAAAAGAGAGTTAATCAGCTTTCAGGAAACCCTATGCAGTTAGCAGGCTATAAAAGCCCAAACACGGCTCCATCTCTAAAAAAAAATGTCTATAGTAAGTACCTTATAGTGTAGGACAATTTTGGTCTGACCTTGAGGAATTCAGGCCGCCTGGCTAGTGCAGTCACCATGGACTTCAGGTTAGGGTTTTCTTTTTGCCCCTGACAGAAACAAATTCATTCCCTTACTGAGGATTCGAACCTGGGTCTCCCAAATGGGAACCCAGTATTGGCCATCTCTAAACATCTGCTAAATTGCTGTCATAAAGTTAACAAAGAAAAGGCATGTTGTATGCTGTATTCAACCAACAGTAAATAATTACCCAAATACACAAGAGGCCATAATGTTTAGGCATCTAAAACCAGCGTTATTACTGCGATTGCCATAGGAATAAAAATGCTTCACATTTGAACGGTGTCAATGACAGTGTGTGGTGTGTACTTCAGTCAAAATATGATTCATCTGTTCACTTCTTATGCTATATAACTGCAGCATGCACCTGACGAGATGCAGTGAAATGTGCCAGGCAATAAACTGCAACCTATTGTTCATAGCTTCTGTTTATATACACAGAACTTCAGCATTACGAAGTACACTTACTGAATGGCAGTCCCAGATTCTTCAATGTCAAATAGCTATTCCACGTTATTCCTGGTTTCCAATTCACTTATTCACAGGAATGACAAGCCCATTCAACTAAAGGTGTGCGCAGTCCAACCACATATCCACCCTAATCCAGCCATGCGACTCATGATCTATAGCAATGTCAAGGACCCTAATATTATAACTTATCATATCACCAGGTCACTGACTGAAAGGTCTACTGCAGTTTTTAACTATCAGTTGTTTGGGGGAAGGGGGAAGGAGGCTGTATTACATAATTTGATGTGGAAAAATAAGCCTGTCAGTTCCTATACCTGTAATGCTATCCAAATTTAGAATGGGTGTAAAAACACAATCTGGCCCCAATTCCACAACAGTTCCAGCTGGTGAACACTTTGATACTACACACACACAAAAACAATTCAAGTAAAAGATAAAACCCTAGATTGGTTTTAGAAATTAGAGAGTCAAGATTTTGGGGGCATAATAAGGAGAGATGAATTTGAAAACCGTGACAAATGGGAAAATTGATAGAGAAAGAGAAAAACAAAAAACAGCTAGTTGCATATCCTTTACAGGACATCACAGTCAACCCCATAATTTGTTGGCTGTTTGTGATTTCTTGACTAGTTTCCATTCATTAGTTTTCCATTGTTTTCTAAACGACCAGCACTCATACCATTGTATGAAAAACAGCGCAAGACGGTCTACTTCCAAATCACCCGCAGCTGTGTTTTGAGTGTGGTGTACATGGTTATAAACTGTTCTCATAACTCCTTTGCCACAACGCTGGCCAGAGCAAGGGAAAGAAAGAAAAAATAATGCCTGGATGGCTTGGTTACATGGTATAAATAGGACACGAACACAGACCTGATCCAGGACTAGTGATCGTGTGAGATGCGAACCATGGCCACTTACGCTTATTGACATGACACATGATGATGATGATAAAATAATTCTTCGTTTGTATTGTTGATAATTATAAATATTATTTTCACATTTGAAGCTTTCTTCAACTATTGTTTTATTGTGACTTCCAGATTGCTGTGCACAATTACTGGATTAAGATATTCTATATGCTTCAAATGGATGACGGATATGGATATGGGGGGCATAGAGCTGGATGGCGTGGCCAAGACATCGGCCCAGGTGAGGACCGATTTTATCAAGGAACACCAGTTGACATGATCAGTCATGTGCGTCATAATCCCGGGGGTGGGATGGACATAGAGTATGATCGAGTGTTTGTGTCTCGTCCTCCAAGTCAATTGTTTTATGAGCCTTTTGATGAGACAGTACCAGATCAGTCATCTGAATTAAGGAATACTACTGCTTATGCAACTGACAGCAGGTACAAAAGTGAGGCAAACAGGCTGCAAACTTTCCGCGAGAGGTGGCTGGAGGACTATCATGTTACGCCTGAAGACCTTGCCAGAGATGGCTTTATCCACATTGGCCCTGGCGATAAAGTGAAGTGTGTATTTTGTTTGAAAACTCTCAGAAATTGGGAGGCCGGGGACTCCGTGAAGGTTGAACACAGAAAACATTATCCGTTTTGTCCATTTGTCAGAGGAGAGTGCCATGGCGTAAATATCCCCCTTAATGCAACAGAAGACATGCAGCAGTCTTTTGGGTGAGTAATTTGTTTATTGCTGATTTGTTTAGATAATTAGGTATGTTTCTCTTGTATTATCCTGTTCTGACTGGAGAAGACTACCTCTGAAGTTGGAATGGGTTCATTTGAAGGCAAGGGACACTGGTAATAGAGAAAGCTAATCCACACGCAAAAATCAGTCTAGTACACTAGAAGCAGAAACATGTGTAAAGACTACATTTGAGTTCAAAGCGAGTGATCACCCCCCCCCCCCCCCCCCAAAAAAAAAAAAAAAAAAAAACCCCATCATTGCACTCTGCCATGTCCATATATGTTCTGATCTACTCTGATCTAACAATGCTGCCTACATATTTTGACTGATCACACCAGTTGTATATAGATTAGTCAAACGTCTTGTGCCCGTGACAACATGTTCATGTCCCGCTTCACTGTTCAAACATGTCACAGTTCATCACCAAAGATAGCACAAGCAACCAACACTGCAGGGATAAGAGAAGCATCTTTAGACTATTAACACAACTCATACACTTTAATAAATATTTATGTAGATTGACCAGAGACTATGTGCCATACTGGAAGCCTTGGGACGGGCAGGAAGAGGAAACAATAGGTCATTATCTATTTAGGGTACCCTGGACTGGCAGGCTTGAAGAAATAGCTGCTTTCCTCGGATCTGTCTGTCACATTCCATATTACAGATAGATAACCAAAACATATAGAGTTACTAACAAGTACAGTTGGTAAAAAGTACTTGGTAAAAAGTTAACAGCTCCCATACATCTGAATAAAGACTCTTCTGAGATGAGAAAGGTTCGTTGAACTGAGTGAAACGAGAGGTAATTGCCAGGTAAAGATGAAAACAAAGGGTTGGACAAAAGACTTGTGAAAACAGGCTTGCTGGCGGTCGCTATCACTGGACAGAGAAAGACAATACAAATCAACTATATAGACTGTTAGAAATAGAGCAGGAATCTTTGAAGGCGCTGGAGTGCCTGACTGGATGAGGCTATCATGCTACTGAAGTAAACAGAAAGGATTTTACGCCAGTTTGGCATATTAGTTTGTTCCTCAGTGATAGGGGGATTGGACCACAGTCTGGCCAGGTTGGGAAGCCAGATAATCCAGGATACACTCCCTATCAGAGTGGTGGATGCCAGGCCTGAGAATGTATGAGGACATCTCTGCACAAAATGGTGTTGTGCGGGAGGAGTAAATGTTTGATACCTAGAGTTTTGTCATTTCTTTGTATGTCATTGGACATTCTGTGAGAGCGAGCTGAATCAGTGTGTGTATGTGATGTCCTAGACATCCTAAAGTCACAGAAGTTCATGAAACCATCCATCACCTACACACTATAGGGAGACCTCTGACAAACACCTTCTTTGGTACAAGGGCAAAAGGAGCGAAACATTAGGGATTGAAAGAAAAAAATTTGATTCACTCTTTTTTTTTCACGTTCTATTTTTACCACTGGTGTGTCTGCCGAATGGAGAGGTAGATATCCCCAATTAAAGCTTTTTACCACTGGTGTGTATATTGAGTGGAGAGGTAGATATCCCCAATTAAAGCTTGTTACCTCTGGTGTGTATATTGAGTGGAGAGGTAGATATCCCCAGTTAAAGCTTTTTACCATTGGTGTGTATATTGAGTGAAGAGGTGGATATCCCCAGTTAAAGCTTTTTACCACTAGTGTGTCTGTTGAGTGGAGAGGTAGATATCCCCAGTTAAAGCTGTTTACCATTGGTGTGTATATTGAGTGGAGAGGTAGATATCCCCAATTAAAGGTAGCTGACTACTAAAGGAGGTAACTCCATCAGTTATCAGTTGGGGTATCTTCATTGCACTCCGGACATGTCCATAGGTGCTCAGATCCTCCCCCCAGCATATGCATCAGCGTCCGGTGGCTAATAGTGCCAGTTCTGTGTTGGTTGACGAGGCGCTTTGTTTTCCCGATGTACCTCTCGTGTCTGGCTGTGCCGATTCTTACTCCCAGGTCTTTCATCCTGGACAGCGATGTGGAATCACTGACGTCAAAGTCCTCTGTTCTCGCCATATCGTTAAGGACGCTAATAACATCGGCACGCCCCATGGGCTGGCCATCTACAGGGGGTGCAGAGCCAGCCAGTTTGTCAGCTCGTTCATTCCCCTCGACTCCTGCATGTCCCGGGACGAAGATGAAGGTGACTTTACGGACAACAGACTTCCGCAGCGATTCAGTCCACTGTCTACGTACAGATCCAGCTTCGACCTTCTGAATCATGCTCATTGAATCACTTAGTACACACACGTTGGTATAAAGCTGTGATTCCAGCCATATGAAAGCCTGTGTAACTGCCATCACCTCCATCGTCATGCTGCTCGTGGTCATAGAGTGGGCACCACTGGATTCTTGAACGGTTCGGCCCGCTGAACGGGCTGTAAATGCCCACGCACTTCTCTGCTGCTTTACAATAGATCCATCTGTATAGATGAGCACTTCGGGGCTATCTGAGTGTTCATAGAGGAGCGCGTTAACCTCTGCATTGACAGCAGCAGGGTTCTGCTCTCGGCACCGTCTGTCGAGTGTGATAATGCAGGAGAAAGTGCACTTAAAAGCTGGAGGCACCGGCACCCATTCCTTGCCGGGGTTGATACTTGTAAGACTGCAGACCTGTCTGACGACATCTTCCGCCCGACCCATCCATGATTTGCCCCTCTTTAGCCTGTCACCCTTTTCTCTGAATATAGCGTTATGCAGAGGGTGCTGCTCAACTGCACTTATTTTTAAGTATGCACGAGCTCTCCAGATCTTGATCCTGTGTCCATTGTCGGGAAGTCAAGGAGGTATCTCATTGCTACACAGCTGGTGTCTCTCGTGCAGCCCAAAATGATGCGCATGGCTTCGTTTTGTACCTTTTCAAGTCTTCCAATCTGTGTAGGGCTGACAGTGAGGATGGCCAGGGCATACTCGATGCGTGAAAGCACAAGTCCTTGTAACAGAAGTATTAGCAGTCTTTGCTCGATATTGGCAGTCGCCATGACTCTCATTGCTGCCAAACCTTTTCGAGCCTTTGTTATGACATAATCGACATGATCTCTGAAGGACAGGCTACCATCAAGCCTCACGCCAAGATATGTCATTGACTGGGTTCTACTCAAACTGCTCCCATCCATTCTTACTGCCGGCAGGTCTGTTTTCACAATCAGAAATGGCTGGTGAGATTCCTCAGTGAACGGCCAGACAGATCTTGAAGGATTACCTTAAAGAATCAACGGAGGGTTTCATATAGAAGGCTAAGAGGGCCCAGTAAAGGCATTGTCGTCAGAGAAGAGAATTCTCACTCCGATATGAAACTGAAGACTAGTTATATTCCTGCACACAGCTTTGCTGATAACAAAATTATTCCTCTACCAGGTAGTGTTTGGTCACTAACACACTAATATGTAACAGAATTACACACACATAAAGATTATAAAAGAGTGAATTAACTCTGTTTTAAGAAGTTCAAATGATTATATTGGATCATTTAGATGATATGAAATAATGTACATGTAATGAAAACAACACAATTGATAATATGATAACGGATGATCGTGACTGCCCGCCTCTACAACATCAGCAATGAGATATTGTGTCTGGCCCAGCAGGATTGATGATAGTCTGCTAACTCCAAAGTTCTTTCTTTTCTTTGAGCTTTGGTTTTGGCTTTTGTGGATAGGTATTTATTGTTAATTTGTTTGTACTCAGCTTTTGCTAAGGTGGTTTGTGCTGGATGAATTTGGCTCTCTATATAAAGTGACTGGTTTAAGTTCTTCACTTTCCATGTATTCTGTAAGTTAAATATGGGTTATCCTTTAACCTTTTCCCTATACCTAAGGTCAGGATTTTACATCATATGTTCCAGTCCAGTGAGATGATGCGACGAATATACACACATATAGGTACTTCTTCTGCATTCATTCGGAGACTTTTTTCGGACGTGATTGCGTTGTGCCTGTATACAGCAGAGCTGCGTTCTTGTGCTGTTAGGCTGACACATCCGACTTCTGCTGGCATTTGTTGACCGGGTTAACCTTCCCAGGGGTTTCTTAGGACGTTTGACTCACTGTTGTGGTGTCATCCCCCATCCCAGCTGGCCCATTTAAAACAGCCGATGACATCCTGGTCAGCCCTCAAGGGAAGGCAGGGGCAGACCATGGGCATTCCCCACCATCCAAGGGCATTCCTCACCATCCAAGGAGGCTTCCATACTTGCAGAGCCGACACACAGCGCTCTGGTACTTGGCTCACCCAAGGAATCGTCACGTCCTGCACATGGCTGCTTAGCCTCACTTCCGTATATTGGGCCTTCCAGTCACCACAGGCTGTTCCTCCGGAAACCAGAAGAATGCAGTCTGCAGATGACATCCACACAGTGAGCTTTCAATTCGGACTTTCCACGTAATGGATTTGCTATCCAAGCAATATTCCATTTCGTGCCACTGACGCTTTTGTCCACCTTTGATGACGCCCACACAATGAGCTTTTGATTCGGACTTTCCACGTTATGGATTTGCTAGCCAAGCAATATTCCATTTCATGCCTCTGGGACGCTTTTGCTACTGACATACCTGTGGTATAAAGTATGGCAGTCCAAGTACTTCTTCGTGCACCTTTAGATGTCAACCTGAATATAGTTAAAGTAAGCTGCGGTCAACTTGAGCTTGTTGATATCTCCATAGAGCTTTTCCTCAAATGAAGCAGAGGTGGGCCAAAATATATTTGTCTGTTCTGTATATATTATATAGGTACTGTTAGCTGAAAGTTACATCACATGTACAACTAGACATGCCAACAGCTTATTTGGCGTGCACATGCCAGATCTTTTTAAAGCAGACGTGTCCAGGAAGTTTCTCAATATATCCATAATAAGCCCATGTCTTATCACCTTGATCATTTTGCTGAACTAAGACGATAATGGTATTGATACATAGTTGTAATGATACTAATTTAATGTGTAGATGGTTGCAAATTTTTATAAGATATTCACAACTCACATGATTAACAATATTATCTCATTTAGCACTTGTAATAAACAAAGAAGATAGTAGAGTAAAGAACAATACACCAGACATAATAAAGAATAATACACCAGACATAATATAGAACTGACTACTACTGTTTCTACAGGCACCTTGCCGTCTTGACAGACAATAGTTTGTTACACTCTGCTTATTAAAAAGGCATAATAACTACAACCCATAGTGGGGACCAGGAATGGAGTCATACCTCTCCATAGCACAAAGTCTGGGCTGAATTGTAGAAGCCATGTGTTGCCTATGCTACATGATCTCTCTCTCTCTCTCTCTCTCTCTCTCTCTCTCTCTCTCTCTCTCTCTCTCTCTCTCTCTCTCTCTCTCTCTCTCTCTCTCTCTCTCTCTCTCTGCATACCTAGTTTACTCCAGAGGAAAGGTGACACCAATACATCTGGAACAAGACCAGCTGCAGAGGCTGCTAGATCAGCAAAGCAATGCTCTTTCCATCTGTCAGAGCTTCGATCCTAGACTAGTTGCCAACCAAAGCCTGGACTGCCCTGCCATGACAGTTAGTCTTTAGGTTGCATTTCCTCATATCATTTGTGCTCCTCTACCTGATGCCGTTGGCACAATGTGTGGTTCAGGTTTTGGTGAGCGCCGCCCAACATTCGGCGCTAACAGAAAGCAGGTAGTCCCGTCTGTTATTATATGGCAGTTCAATCATATCTAAGTCATGCATGACAAAGAACTAACAGTAAACAATGTCATACTAAAATATCTTGATAGCAAATGTACTTGTTAAGGCAAAGTCAAGAATTAGACAACATAAACATAGTACAAATTACAGAGAAGTAATGAATGGTTCAAATGGTTCAAAACCTTCCAAAACAATTGTAACAAGTACTGATGGTGTTAATTATAAGTTGCCACTTACCCAAACTGTTACTAGAAAATTAATAAACTTCCTCTGAAGGATTTAGGAAATAGTTCACAAGAGCACTGAACTCAGAGTTTGCCAACTGAATACCTAATTACAAAATGTTTCCCGTATCTAAGCTATGAAGACATAATGAGTCCCGGTCTCCTCTCTCTCTCAGGTAAACAGTATTGATCACACCTTACACAGGTGGTCTAGGATCAAATTATAATTCAAGAAGTATTACTAGCTATACATTTGTACTCGCTTGTCAACTTGAGATCCTAATGTTTTCCCATGATCCTCCCAATAAATTTACCTGTGTACCATAGTTATTTTCAGAAACACAGGTATCTGATATATGACCACCCAATGGGCATGGTTTGACCATAAAATTGTCCTCTTCTGACAAAATATCTAGTAGACCAGACATTCTCTTGGTAGTTTTTCAGCACACAATAATTAACTTTTAACATGCCAGTCCATTTGGGCAATCAAATTTCTCATAACTGAGGGAAGCAGAAAGAGTTACCTGTCTTGTTCTTGAATGCTATCACCTTGGGACTCTATAGACAACCCAACCAAAAAAAGAAAATTTGCATTTGCAAAGCGCTATGTTGATTTGATCTTCTCATTTGTATCAGTCTCCTCTCTCTCTGTATGAGTGTGAATGAAAGAGAGAGAGGTTGATATGTTTTAGTATCTGAATGTTGATTTATGTCCCCATTTGTAACAATTAATGTTTAGTTCAAGAGTTTGACGCCCGGTTGTTGTTTTTATTTCCTCAGTTTAACGATAAAGCCTGCAGGACAGTCTGCAGTTTCCATAATGCAAGATTTTTCTCAACGTTTACAATCATTTGAGAAGTGGCCAAAACAAGCGCACGTCAGACCTGATGCTCTAGCAGAAGCAGGACTGTATTACAGTGGTAAACAATGTTGTCAACTTTTGTTATATCAAAGAGAAAAAAAAGACAACACCAAAATGTGCTTTACAGTAGACTGGAAAATGTTGAACCAGTCTGCAAATTCAAATGTGGGAAATTATACTATGCAGTGGAAAATGAGTGATACAGATTAGGAGCAGAATAAGGCAAACAAAAGTTGCATTTCAGAAGTTGCAAGTATCTTATGTGATAAATGACTTTAGAAGGTCAGAAAGAAAATACTGAACTGTTAAACTGAACCTGTTCTACTGACTGGCAATGAATCTTCAATGTAAACAAACAGATTAGAAGAGAGATCTTGGAGGCAGGACAGATGGAGTTTCTGAGGCAAATGTTGCAAAAGTCTTTGACAGCCAAAGAGTAATTAACAAATACCTGGAATAGGCTAATGAAAGTAGAACATTATACACAACTAAAAGACAGACAGTGTTCTTTCATCATCACTTAGCAACACAAGTTTTGCCTTGTGATATATGACAAATCTGCATGGGTTACTACTTATATGGTTGGTCTTTATTCAATTGTATGAAGTTTGGCAGTGTCAGCAGGTTACGGTAAGATAAACAAATCGAAAGCCTGAGCACTGCTGGGAAAAGCAGCCTTTATTTTCTCATCATTATCATGTGCTGTGCTGATAACCATGGGTGATCATCAGGCACATGTAGGACTGCCAGAAACAAGACTATCACAGTGGTAAGCAATGCTAACAGACTTCAGATCAGAAACAAGACTATCACAGTGGTAAGCAATGCTAACAGACTTCAGATTAGTTCCTCTTTACATGATCTTCTTGTGATCAGTCTTTGAAGATGACACTGTCAAGTGAGTTCTCATGATGACCTGCCATTATTTGGGAGTTTTTGTCTTTAGGTTCATACAACCTGGATTATATTATTGATTTAGTGGGCATTTAAAATGTTGCATGTAATTTGCTGGATGGTACAATCAACCTCAGGTTGATTTTATAAGCAATTTTACATTCAGTAGTTTGCCATTCCTTTCTGAACAATAAGTCGACGTTTATTTCAACATAATGCCGGTTTAGGCATTGAATCGCCAATCTTTCCATAAAAGTAAAATTTGGTAACAAACTTGATATCAAGTTGATCATTTGTTTTGCTCCATTCTCTTTACTCATGATCTACCAGATTGAAAGAACATGTTACAGAATTCATTTATCAACATTTTCCAACCAGGGATGGTAATCTCAGCTGCAGTTTACCACTTGTTTCTTCTTCTGCCTCTCATCTCCCAGTGGAGCATAAGTCACAACCAACTTCTGCCAAGCCCTTTCTCGACTCGCTTATGATAAGTTGTATTTTGCAGGTAAAGATTTCTACAGGTTCAGGTAGGAAGTCTCAAGCCAACCCTCATTAGTCGATCCTTATGACATAGTGTTTGTCAATTTCAAGAATGAAGATCCATTTCGTGGAAGCCAAAAGCGAAAGTTTACTGAGTGGATATTGTCTCATTAACACAAAATGGAACGCTTGGCTAGCGAATCTATTACATGGAAGCCCGAAGCGAAAGCTTGCTGAGTGGATGTTGTCTGCAGACTGACCATTCCTGGTTTGCTTGGGGAGCGGCAAGTGGTGAACAAAATACCCAATACATGGAAGAGGAATTAAAGCAGCCATGAGCAGGACGAGGCGAATCCTTGGGTGAGCCCAGTCTCAGAGCGTTATGTGCTGGCTCTGCAATTATGGAAGCCTCCTTGGATGGCTGGGAATGCCCATGGTCTGCCCCTGCCTTCCTTTGAGGGTTGACCATGATGTCTTTGGCCATTCTAACTTGACTAGCTGAGATGTGGATGACACCACAACAGTAAGAGTCTAATGTCCCTCGAAACCCTGGGAAGGCAAACCCGTAAAAATGCCCGCAGAAGTCGGATGTGCCAGCCTAAAGGTTGCAAATAAATATGGCACAACGCAGAAACGCCCGAGTGAAATGTCCTTCGTGACCGGTACAGCTCTGACCATCTTGTCTTCCAGGGACAGCGTCCAACACACGTCCGAACTAAAAGCTCGCAGAGTGGATGTCATCTGCAGACTGGCCGTTCCTGGTTTGTGCTGGGAGCGGCCTATGGCGAACTAAAAGCCCAATACATGGAAGTGAGGAATTAAAGCAGCCATGTGCAGGATGTGGCGATTCCTCGGGTGAGCCCAGTACCAGAGCGCAATGTGCCGGCTCTGCAATTATTGAAGCCTCATTGGATGATGGAAAATGCCCATGGACTGCCCCAGTCTTCCCTTGAGGGCTGACCATGAAGTATTCGACCATTCTAACTTGACCAGCTGGGATGGGGACGGCACCACAAAAGTGAGAGTCCCCCAGGAATGCTAACCTGGTCAAAAATGCACACCAAAGTCGGATGTGTTGGCCTAAGGGTTTCGGCCCAAGGGTGCCTAAGCAGGCATACCGCAGTTACATCTGAGAAAACACTCCGGATGAACACAGAAGAAGAAGAAGAAGAACAACAACTGTAGCTGAAAATTTTTTATGGCAGTACACAATTTTTTTTAGTTCTAAGCTGCTTTGAAGTTGCTGTGAATTTTCTTTGTGTCTGTAATATTTTGTTTTCATGTTTATAGCAATACACTGCTTAACTGAGTTAAGTTTATGTGGCTCTTTTTCTCCCCTCACAATATTTTAGGCACTGCAGACAAAGTCACCTGTTTTTCCTGTGAGAGATCACTGGACGGTTGGGAGCCAGGAGATGACCCTTGGCAGGAGCATGCTAAATGGTCTCCAGATTGTCCTCACGTTCATTCAGTTAAAGGTTCTGAATATGTGAAACACGTTCAAGAGCTGGCTAATGGTGAAATGAGCAATATGGGACAAGAGAGCAGTGCAGGACAAGAGAGCAGTGCAGGACAAGAGAGTAATATGATGCCAGAGAGCGAAGAGGTTAATTACACTGCTGCTGGAGCTACGATGAAAGCAAGTGTGTTAGAAGGCAGTAAATCACATTTTAAGGTGAGGACTGTTGGAAGTATGATGGCAAATGGTTAGTGGTCTGGTTATTAATACAGTGGTTAGGGGTTTTGTCCCTGTAATTAGGGTTCGTTCCCATGTGGTTATTTCTGTCCCTTTCTTTAGTTAAGGGTTTATTGGTTGTCAGCTGAGTCCTTTATGATTATCAGTTTGGTCCTCCATGGTTGTGGGCTCAGTCCATTGGTTATCAGTTTGGTCCTCCATTGTTGTGGGCTCAGTCCACTGGTTGTCAGTTTGGTCCTCCATGGTTGTGGGCTCAGTCCACTGGTTATCAGTTTGGTCCTCCATTGTTGTGGGCTCAGTCCATTGGTTATCACTTTGGTCCTCCATTGTTGTGGGCTCAGTCCACTGGTTATCAGTTTGGTCCTCCATGGTTGTGGGCGCAGTCCACTGGTTATCAGTTTGGTCCTCCATTGTTGTGGGCTCAGTCCATTGGTTATCAGTTTGGTCCTCCATTGTTGTGGGCTCAGTCCACTGGTTATCAGTTTGGTCCTCCATGGTTGTGGGCTCAGTCCACTGGTTATCAGTTTGGTCCTCCATGGTTGTGGGCTCAGTCCACTGGTTATCAGTTTGGTCCTCCATGGTTGTGGGCTCAGTCCACTGGTTATCAGTTTGGTCCTCCATGGTTGTGGGCTCAGTCCACTGGTTATCAGTTTGGTCCTCCATGGTTGTGGGCTCAGTCCACTGGTTATCAGTTTGGTCCTCCATGGTTGTGGGCTCAGTCCACTGGTTATCAGTTTGGTCCTCCATGGTTGTGGGCTCAGTCCACTGGTTATCAGTTTGGTCCTCCATGGTTGTGGGCTCAGTCCACTGGTTATCAGTTTGGTCCTCCATGGTTGTGGGCGCAGTCCACTGGTTATCAGTTTGGAGCTCCATGGTTGTGGGTTCAGTCCTCTAGTTAAGGGTTTATTGGTTGTGGACTGAGTCCTCTATGTCTATTGATTTGGTCCTCCATGGTTGTGGGCTCAGTCCACTGGTTATCATTTTGGTCCTCCATGATTGTGGACAGGGTTCTCTGGTTATTGATTTGGTCCTCCATGGTTGTGGTTTCAGTCCCCTGTGTTTAGGGTTCTGCGGTTGTGGGTTTCTCATTCGTTCATCCAAAATGTTTGTTTTTGATGAATGCATTGTGCCTGTTTACAGCAGAGATATGATATATGGGCCTTTCGGCCGACAAATGCGACTTTTATCTGGCGCTTGTTGACCAGCATTATCTTCCCAGCTGTTTCATAGGACATTTCTCGCTCTCAGTGTTGTGGTGTCATTTACAGGAGGTACCCTAGCTCGCCAGTTTAAAACAGCCGGTTAGACCATGGGCATACCCCTCTATCCAAGGCTCTGGTACTGGGTTCACCCAAGGAATCGTCGTGTCTTGCACATGATAGCTTAGCCTCACTTCCGTATATTGGTCCTTCCACTCGCAACAACGGGCTGTTCTTCCAGGAAACCAGAATGATGCATTCTGTATATGACGTCCACGCAATGAACTTTTGATTCAGACTTTCCGCGTAATGGGTTTGCTAGCCAACCAATATTCCATTTCGTAGTCACTGGGATGCTTTTGCCATGGACATACCCGTGGCATGAAGTGAGGAGGTCATGGGCATTCTTGTTATTCATACACATCAGATTTCAACCTGAATATAGTTACAGAAAGCATCAGTCAATTTGAGCTTTTTGACATCTCCATAGAGAATGTTCTCTGTTCTGCATATATTGGACGCTCTCGCATTAAATGTCTAGCTGTCATTGTACCATTTCCACAATTACATTTAACAGTATCACCTATCTTTAGTTTATTGAACAAGTGGTATTTCAGCCTGTTATGTCCTGTGTGGAGTCTTGTTCACTTCTGTCAAGTTGGTAATATGCATCATCTTTCTGGTGGTATTCTTTGTTCCGATTCCCACTTGGGCCCATAACTGCTTTTTATAAAACTCTTTGCCTCATTATAGGTTATGTCTATCTCAGGGTGAGGTAGTCGTCTGCCCTCTTTTGCCAATATGTCAGTCTCTTCATGTCCAGATGTATTGCATTGTAATGTTATCCACTGTATTACAACTTGTTTATATCTGACATAGTCCATGGAGTGCTGCTCTTAGGTCTGCTAGTTCTCTACTGTTTTTGCTCTTCAGTATTGAGACAGCTGACTTTGCAATTGTTAAGATAACTATGTGTTTCTCTTTATTTTCCTCCATCTAGAGCATTCCTGTTTTCAAGGCCTCCACTTTTGCTTTGAAGTTACTTGAGAAATTTCCAGTTGCCACTGACTATTTTCTTCGTACAATTTAAAAAATTTTTTAGACTCAGAAGACACCCCTTTTCCCCCCTCCGCCTCCATTAATTGTATTCAGACCTCCAGTTATGATCTGCATTCCTTGTTTTTTGGACTGTATTTATTTTGTTAAAGTTTACTTAATTGCTGTTGCCCAAGCTGCAATGCTGTATTCCAGTACAGGACTCAATCTCCAGTATATAGCTTCTTGAGAACATTTTATGGTGTCCATTTGGCTAGGTCATCTGCAAAGGAGGAAGTGTGTACTCTGGCTGGAAAATTTTATGTAATGTCATTTATATATGTTAGGAATAATGTTGGTGAAAGAAACATTCCTTCAGGCACACATGACAAATATGTCTAGAATACTTCCTGACACTGAAAAGCATAATCTAAAAAATGGAAAGAAAAATAAAGAGTGAAGAGTACTTGGTAACAAAAGGATTTGCTTGATTTTCTTCGTGTTTAGATTGAAAATTAATTGAAGATATCTGATTAACACAGTAGATGCAGTCAGAAGTTGGGATTTTCTTTCTGGTTTCCTTGAAATGGAATTAGTCTTATGTGTATAAACTACTTTCTTGCCAGTTTGCATTTTATGGTCAATGTTTTATCTACAAATATTCCCTTATTCCTTGTTCCAGCCACAGACATTATCCCATGCTTTTCAAGAAACAGCTACAGGAGTTGGTAAGCACATTATTGAGATCATTAACTAACACAGATTTTTGTTGTTTCCTTTTCTTATTGTTGTCTTTAATGAAATCTTTAACTAACACAGATTTTTGTTGTTGTCTTTAGTTGATGGTTGGTTGATTAGATTCAGTGACCACCTTAATCGCACTTAAAATCATCCATTAGGACTCCAATTCTCTTTTTGTGAAAAATATATATAGCTTCTGGGGTTTCTGTGGTAGTGCAGTGCCTACCAGCATGTTTGCCTAACAGCCCGGTAGTCATGTTCAAATCTGTAGTTTAGGACTGTTAGTAGATTATTTTTTGCTTTAGTACCCAGTCCTACTATTAGCATTTCATTTTTGATTCCCTCCCTTCTTGGTGATTTCTTCTTTTTTTTAGGGCACTCATTGCCTGTTCCTTCTACAACAGAATGCCTCGTGTCATTTATCACCTGCCATGGTAATTTGTGATCATGTCACGAGTTGACAGTAGAAGATATAGAACCCTAGTTAAGTTAGTCGCATATCCTTTAAAGGACATCGCTGTCAACCCCAGCATGTTTTGGCTGTTTGTAATTTCTTGGCAAGTTTACACTCAGTAGTTTGCCATTGCTTTATGAACGACCAGGACTCATACCATGGTATGAAACCCAACACACGGCGGTCTGCTGCCAAATCGCCTGCAGCTGTGTTTCGTACGCGGTATGCAGGATTGTGAATTGTATCCGCAACCTATTCATCATAGACCCGGGAAAACCTTAGTACATCACTGCAAATGTTCTGATTGAGTTTCTGTTTGACATGTGGCACCGCCATGAATCTTACTTTGAAACTATCCATGACATTATTCATTGGGAATTAATGTGGTATCGTTTCCCTTCACAGATGAAAGCGATCAGAACAGCGCTATCAAATATTATATACAGTGCGGACCGCTTAAGACGATCTCGGATGTGGCAAATTTCTTTTGTGAAAAACAATTTGTTTATCCCTGGCAGTTTTTCTTCTTTGTCTTTGTTAAAAATGTCCTGTTAAGGAGAATCCAATTATCACAAATCTTTGGATATGCTGAACGATTAAACATGTCCTGACTATATAATTTGATCTGCTTAAGGCAAACTTTTTTTCAAATGCCTGGACGTTGATACAACTTTTTGACTATTCTCTGAAATTTCATGCTTCATCGCTGTTAGAATTTGAGTTATTTCCCCTCTAAAGATAGCTGGAAAGTTAAAATCCATATCTCTGGAAAGAAAGATTGAGCTATTACAAAAAGTGGAAGACAGTGGCAAAAAGAAAACGGAAAAAGCAGAGAAATTTGACATTCCAAAATCAACGCCTTCAGGAAACATGAAAAATAAGGATCGGTACAGAAAAACATTTTATGGTGGAAAAGTTGATTGTCACAGAATGAAGAACTGAACAGCGGTGTTTGATGTGATTGACACAGCACTCCAAAAATTTTTCACCATGGCGAGATCAGCAAATGTTCTGTAAATGGACCTATATTAACTGCAAAGGCAGAAAAGTATACACTTTCTGAAAGGTCAGACTGGCTGGAAATGTAGTCCCGGCTGGTTGTGTCATTTTAAAAAAAAACGACACAACATTAATTACAAAGCTTTGTGTGGGGAAAGGCATTCTGTTAACTAAACTA
Organism: Cepaea hortensis; assembly: GCA_963921405.1. NCBI lineage: Eukaryota > Metazoa > Mollusca > Gastropoda > Stylommatophora > Helicidae > Cepaea > Cepaea hortensis. Next base: position 90,323,097 of record OY992886.1, on the reverse strand, counting down.
CTGAGTCATGGATGGAGGAGGTGCTTAAAGCAGCTATGAGAAGGTATAATTCTGCTGATGTGTTTAATGCTGATGAAACTGGGTTGTTTTGGGGATTGCTGCCTGACAAGACTTGTTCTTCAGAAATGAAAAGTGTGGGAGGTCAAAAGTAAGAATTGCAATTGTGTGTACAAATATGTATTCTTCTTCTTCTTCAGCGTTCCGAGCCATTGAGGTTCTTTGCTGCAAATACAATCCGTCTCCATTCGTCTCTCTGGTGGACCTTCTCTTGCCAGTCGTTGATTCCAAGTGCTTGTAGGTCTGTACATGTATTATCTCTCCACCGCCTTCTTGGTCTACCTCGGGGTCTACGGTCATTTATTTCCTGAGTGTAAGCGAGTTTTGTTTCCCTATTATCTTCCATTCTTTCTATATGCCCCAGCCATTGTAGTCTATTAGCCTTCATGACACCAGTGATTAGCGGGGACTTAAACAGATCATAAATGTCTTTGTTACTTCTTCTTTTCCACTCTCCACTTTGTGTATCCCTAATGGGTCCAAAGATGCGTCTTAAAATTTTGTTCTCAAAGGTTTGTAACAAGGCTTCGTCTCCTTTCGTTGTACTCCAGGTTTCAGAGCCATACAGCACAACTGGTCTGATCAGTGTTTTATATATTGTGATTTTGGTGTTACGAGATAGCGCCTTTGATTTTAGTAGATGTTGTAGTGCATAGTATATCTTATTTCCAGAGTTGATTCTAGTTTGTATTTCTTCCCTTATGATGTTGGAGCAGTTGAAGATTGTACCCAGGTATTTGTATGTTTCCGTTCTTTTAATGGTCATATTATCTATTTGTATGTGGCCAGGGTTTCTAGCCATTCCGTCTCTTGAAATTACCATATATTCTGTCTTATCTTGGTTGATAACCAGCCCCATCTGTTGGGCTTTTTCCTTTAAGTGAGTCAATATTTCCAATGTCTTTTGTTCACTTTGCCCTATAATATCTATATCATCTGCATAACCAAGCAGCTTGGATGTTCCTCCAATATCACATTCCTCCTTTACCTTCCTTACAACTTTCTCTAGAGCCAGATTGAAGAGTAGCGGCGATAGTGCATCACCCTGTTTCAAGCCAGATGTTATTTGGAAGGGGTCTGATTTCCTGCCTTTATAAGTTACTATATTATAAGTATCTTCCATGCATAGTCTGGTCATGTTGATTAACTTCCTTGGTATTCCAAATTCCTGCATAGCATTCCATAGACTATTCCTATGGACACTATCATAAGCCTTTTTAAAATCCACAAAAATGTTATGGAGATCTCTTTTATATTCCCAATGTTTCTCGGCTATTTGTCGTAAGGTAAATATCTGATCTATTGTTGATCTGTTTTGTCTAAAACCCGCCTGGTAGTCACCTAATATGTCTTCTGAATATGGTTTTAGTCTATTTAGTAATACTGCGGATAGTATCTTATAGCTTGTGGACAGTAGTGATATTCCTCTATAATTTCCACATTGGAACTTGTCTCCTTTCTTAAAGATAGGTATCAATAATGACTCTTTCCAGTCATGGGGTAATTCTTCTGTCCTCCAGATTTTTATTATTAGTTCGTATAGCTTTAGATGTAATGCATGGCCACCTGCCTTTATAAATTCAGCAGCAATTCCATCAGTCCCAGTTGCCTTATTGTTTTTAAGTCGTGTGATTACATATAGGATTTCTTCAAATGTAGGTTCTTCAATTTGTGGTTCGCATGTTAGAACCTCTTCCTGTGGGAAAATGTTACTTGGAGCTTCACAATTTAGTAATTCAATAAAATATTCTTTCCATGTGTTGCACATTTCCTCATTGGTATTTATCATATTCCCATTTTTGTCTTTTAAACCATATGTGTTTTGTTGGTGCCCTCGTTTCATTGACTTCAGTTCTTTAAACAATTTTCTGGATTCATTTTTCTGGTGATTAGTTTCCATATCTTTGATTATATTACTCATATATTCTCGCTTCTGCTGTCTGACTATTTTTGTAGCCTCTTTACATTCATTTCTATAATGCTCTTCCTTTTGGATGTTATTGATGTCATTTAACCATACATGTCTGGCATTCTTCTTCCTAATGACTGCTTCTTCACATTTTTGATTGAACCATCTGTTCTTTCTATGCGTGGTTAACACACCGAGACATTCTCCTGCGGTAGACTGAATTGTATTCTTGATGTTCAACCAAGTTTGGTCAACGCTTTCCTCCAAAGGGTTTTGCAGAGTTTCAAGTTTACATTTTATTTCATCTGTAAATTTCTCTTTGACTGTAATGTCTTGCAGTTTTTCTCTGTTATATGTTGGGTGTAATCTTTGTAATTTAGTATAGAAAGCTCTCTTAAGTTTTATTTTAAATTTTGCTCCAACGAGGAAGTGGTCACTGTGGCACTCAGCTCCTCTATAACTTCTGACTTGCTGTATGTTTGATGCATTTCTGTTGTTAATTAAAATGTGATCTATTTGATTATAGGTTCTCTTGTCACATGATTTCCAAGTTTGTTTGTGTATATCCTTTCTTTGTAGTCTGGTACTGCTAATCTGCAGTCCTTTGGCTTCTGCCAGGTTGATGACTCTCCATCCATTATCATTTGAAGTTGTATGTAGGCTTTCCATACCGGCCACTTTTTTATTAGTTTGCTCTCTACCTATTTTTGCATTGAAGTCTCCCAGCACAATCAGGATGTCCTGTTTGGGGGTTTCTTCTATGACATCTTCCAGATCATTATAAAAGTCTTCTTTAATATCATCTTCTTTCTCTTCAGTAGGTGCATGTACATTAATCATCGTTATATTTTTCCATTTACCTTTTATTCGTAATTTACTAATCCTGTCATTAAAAGCTTTAAAGTTTAAAACGTTCCCCCATAACTCTTTTTTGATGACAAATCCTGTTCCTAATTCATGTTTATTTTGGGTGTTTCCTCCATATATTATAATCATTCCATTTTGCTCTAAAGTACCCTCTCCTGGCCACCTTATTTCTTGAATTGCTGTTATATCCATTTGATATTCAACCAGCTCTCGGGTTAGTTCTTCAGCTGCTCCAGCTCGATATAGTGTCCGTACATTCCATGTTCCAAATCTCAAAAGTCCTTTAACGTTCCAGGTCGTTGTCCAGATAAGTCAGTCCGATATCGAGGCTCATGTATTTGTTTCGTAACAAAGAAAGGTTTTTACAAAGGTGGGGATGTTAACCCCACGCTTCAACCCCCAACCTGGAGGACCAGGGTGTTTCTCTTTGTCTGTTCTCTACCCTTTGACCTGTCCGGCTTGGGAGGCCCTGCTGGTAGCTACGCTACCGCCGGCATAGCTCTCAGGGTCATTGAGAAACTCAAGCTCCCCCACCACGACAAGGTGGAAACACCATCGGGGGAGGTACAAATATGTATGGTTCAGAAAAATTGCCATTACTTGTAATCGGTAAATTAAAAAATCCACTCTCTATTAAAGGTTTAAAAAAAATTGCATGTTGATTGTACAGCTAATTCAAACGCCTGGATGACATGAGACATTTTCACTAAAGTAGCTACAAGCATTTCATCATTTTATGGAACGTCAACATCACCAAGTTCTTTTAGTGCTTGACAACTGTTCAACCCAACTAAATGTTCAAAATCTAAAAGCAACAGAACTTTTATTTCTACTACCAAATGTGACATTCAAACTTCAGCCTTGTGACCAAGGTCGTTATTCCAAATGTGAAGGTTGATTAGAGGTCGGCAATGTTGTCCAAACTTGTAAGTCACATTAATGCAGACTTGGTTGCTGAAGACTTCAAGATAATCCTTCTGAACGCTATTGTTAGGTTGAAATCTGCATGGGGTAAAGTGTTGCCTGTGACTATTACAAATTTTCTCTCTTAAAAAAGCAGTCTTTAAAGTTGGAGATGATATAGATGATGAAAACATGGTTGTATCAAATGCTTGTAATGGCAGTATTATAATTGAAATTTCTGTGGAACCTTTTAATTCATCAACTATATCAGGAACTGAACATTTCAGCAGAAGATTTGGTCAACATTGACTATGATATTGTTACTACAAGTAGTGCTAGCCTTTCCAGTGCTGATATTCTAGGGATGTGTATGCCAACAGATTCATCTCCTATCCTTTCCAGTCCAGACCTAGGTGGAGTTGATGATGGCAAACTGTTTCACAAATGGAAGTTTCAAATTGCATGGATAAAACTTGCATATATATAATGCAGGCTGGATGCCAAGATGATTTAATTTCTCATTTCTGTGGATTTAAAGAGGCTATTGGAAAGACATTTTATTAACTCGGGTACCAAGGTTAAGTTAGTTACATATCTTTACAGGACGTAGCCATCAATGCTAGCATATTTTGGCTGTTTGTGATTCCTGGACAAGTTTACGTTCAGTAATTTGCCATTGCTTTTTGAATGACTGGATTCATACCATTGTATAGAAACCAACGCAAGGCGGTCTGCTTCCAAATCGCCCACAGTTGTTTCGATGGAGTATGCGGGATTATAAATTGTTTTTGTAACCCCTTTGCCACAGAGCTGGTACCAAGGTACAGAGGAAAAATGACAGACTTTGTCTTTTAAGAGTGCTTTATCATTTAAGAGTTTACAAATCCTAAGGATAATGATGACGGTGGGTAAACGGTACAAACTATTTCATAGTTGGAAGTTTCAAATTGCATGTATAAAATTAACATGTATATACTGCAGGCTGGATGCCACGATGATTTAATTTATCATTTCTTTTAATGTAAGGATGTCATGGAAAGACAATTTTGTTAACTCAAGTACAGGTACTAAGCTTCAGAGGAAAATTGCAGCTTTTTTATTTCAAAGAGTAAAAAGTGCTGTTATTCTCTAGATGTTTGTGCCAATAACAGTTTTGGTAATTTACATATTTTCTGTGTCATACATCTATCATATTATTGCGTTGTATGTTATAAATGCATTACCTTATGCTTGAACTCTTATCTGGATGTAAAAGAACTATTTCTTGGGTCCCTGGTGAGTTCTCCTTATCAGGTCTGCACTGTATAAGGTTATTATTTACCAACAGATGATGTATGGGAGTGGCAAAGGGAAAACGCTGGATATAGGTTTGTTCTACATTACTCATTCAAGGAGAGTGTGTCACACTTAAGAATCTCAAACTTGAGTGACTACCATATGCTGCGCAGGTTTAAGCTAATGGTTTATCTCTTCATAGTATACGTCATGAACGTATGGCTGAAGTCTGGCGTAAGATTCCATTGATTCTTTCAGTGCCTGAAGGTTTAGAAATGTACAAATAACCACTATAAAAAGATACAAGTGCATTATTTTAAAAGAGGCTAAATGCACAGTGAAATTAGCCAGATTTCTTTACTATGCTTTGACCAAATATAAAAAAAATTAGAGAACACATTATGCGAAGGTTAGGATTCATAAGGAGCAGCTAATCACACTTGCCATACATTGCTTGGGAATTAAAGGGTTAAACTAACAGAGATAAACTTAAAGATTTACCTGCTTCGTGTTGTGCTAACTAGTTGCTGCATAAAAAAAAAGTCGCTTAAAAGTCGACGGGGTTGACTTCATTGCACCGGGTTTTATCCCATATGGCTCTGTCTCTTTCTGCAGCGCGGAAAGCATCGCACACAGCGCGAACTCTGTAGCTCTAGCGATGACCCACAGGAGTCTCCGAAAAATTTAACTTGTGAACCAAAGGGCGCGGCCCAGAATCGAACCCACAACCTTCGGAGCCCAAGTTAAACGGCTTGGCCACGAAGATTCCCGAATTGCTGCATGATTTAATGTAAGGCAGGCCTTATGCTGAACCCTGCACACTGAACTTTTCTCCAAGTTTGTGACAGGAATGACCACATGGTAATTGTTTTGCACCTGGACTTGTTCTTTGAGACCACAGAATTGTTCTTTGAGACCACAGAATTGTTCTTTGAGTTCCAAAATTTGCACCAATATTGTTTGAGTGGCTTTCCCACTTCATATGTCAGGGCCTAGAGTAAATGAAGATTAAACATCTCACACCCCAATGACAGTAACTGCCCTGGGGCTACCTTTACCCTTTTTTAACAAATATTTTAGTTTCCAGTCATTGAAGATGATGTTTTATCATTTAGTTTCACTGGAAGGTTAGATTTAATTCATTGAGGAAGGTATTTCATGGTTTATTTTCGCTAGGTTGACATCGTAAAGTGAATTGCATTCCACTGTTTCGTCAAGCCTTTAGCTCTGTACATCCGACTTCAACAAGCAATTTTTCTGGTTTGACTGTCCCGTCTACCCACAAGGCAGCAGGTTTGTGTCAGTGGTTCCTATCCCTTGACCTGTACAAACATGGGAGACCCTACCAGTAGCTGGCTACTGTCAGCATAGCTCTTGGAGTCATTGGAACATCAAACCCCTCTACCGCTTAAGATGGAGACATGACAGAATGAATGATTGGTTCAAGTCATTGAGGGTGAGGTTTCATTCAGAGAATCTCAACTTTAAATCTAAAGACTTCATGTAAAGATAAGACATACCAATCAACTATTTAACAATTCTAGATATTGAAAGAGTTAATTTGATGTGTTTGTTTGTCACTACAGACCGCGAGATAAATAGTGCACCAGTAAAAGCCATTCTTGAAACATATGATTTGCCAGTCGAAAAAATGAGAGAGTTGCTTGAAAGGATAAAAATAACTGGAGGTATGTGTTTTCTATTTTTCATTTTATGATTTGATCTAATATTATTGTTTTAAAAAGTCCTGTCTTTAACAGAGGAAGGATTTCTTATTGGCCAGTTTGGCTCTGACATTTGCTCCTCCCTCACTCCCAGAATGGTTACACATGCGACCAAGAGAATTTTTTTCTGCAGATATCCAAGCACTTTATCAGCACTGGAGGACTTGCATTGAACGCAGTGGTGCCTACATTGAAAAATTATGCATTTGTTCTTTACTTTCTCAGAATATATTCAATTAAAAAAAAAACATGTAGGGTTTTAATGTGAAACTCCCTTGTAATATTTCTCTTCTTTTGTCTTTCATTTCCCAGTGGAGCATAGGTCCTCAACCAACTCACACCCAGCCTTTTGTAGACTTGGTCCTTGAGTGGTTGGGTTTTGCAGCTACAGTTGTTTTTGGGGTGAGGTAGCCTACCTCGTGCCAACCCTCTTTAGTTGCCTTATTTGACATGCATGGTAGATGACAGAGTCACTATTTTTGCTTTCCTTGTGGACTTTTTAATATTAGTACAATATATATATTGTGTAATTTTGTATTATTCTTCGATTTGGAATCATAAGTACTGTAGATAGGCCATAAACTTCATCTAAATCTCAGAGTTTCTTTGTGAAGATATTAAACCTGTGCTGTTTTATATCACACTAGATGATAGTTTTACAAGTGAACCTGTGAAAGGCCTGCTAAGAACCTATGATATTCCTGTTGAAACAATGAGACAGGCGCTAGCCAGGATCAAGGTTACTCAAGGTATGTTTTTATACTTGCGGTATATTTTTATTGATATGATAATTAAGTTAATAAAAGTGTCGCTGCTTCTCCGTGAATGCACATGTTGGGCAATGAGGAATGAAATGGTAAATAAACTTGAGGGAGTGAACATGTGGCTTTTGAGAAGAATATTGATAATATTGTGAGCACAGAAGACAACAAGTGTTACATGATCACTCATCGAAGCCATGAAGAACACAAATAAGTTTATAGAGCTGTCTACAGAAGAGGTCAAAATAGTAAATTTTGCTCTAAGTAGGGGGAAATATTAGTTAAGAGAGGCAGAGGAAGACAGATAAAGATGTGTGTGGGAAGCTTTAATAGCCAGGCAATAAATAATCTAAGCAACACCCACTCTGATGAAATATCAGATGATCTAGAGGACCTGAGAGCCACTGGCACTAAGGTCCACTCCAGACCAGGGCACCGAAGATGATGATTTCTTGAGCTTACTTACAGGTAGTCGAGCTCTGTGGCGAAGGGGTTACGAATGCAATTTGTAATCCAGCATTCAACGTTCAAAACACAGCTACCGGCAGTTTGGAAGCAAACCGTCTTGCATTGGTTTCCATAAAATGGCATGAGTGAGGGTCGTTCAGAAAGCAATGGCAACCAACTGAATGTAAACTTCTCCAGGAATCACAAACAGCCAAAAAAAATGCTGGAGTCGACTTACAGTGATGGTTTTATTTTTGTCTATTTTCGTCACTGTAAGAATGAGCTATAGCCAGCGAGTTGTGTTGATTCACTGTGTCGATATACTGTTTAAATATACACATGTGGATGCCTGGACACACAGTGATATATATGTTCATGTGTATGTGAGAGAGAGTTAGTTAGATGTTCTTTTGTTTTTTTGCATTTAAAAAGCTTGCATTAGCAGAGGTTCTGAAACTATTTCAGAAAAGTTAAAAGTTAGTTGCATGTCCTTTACAGGACATTGCAGTCAACCTCAGCATTTTTTGGCTGCTTGTGACTTTTTGACAAGTTTACGTTCAGTAGTGTGCCATTGCTTTCTGAATGATGAGCACTCATATCATTGTAAAGAAAGCAATGCAAGGTAGTCTGCCTGTAACTGGCCCACAGCTGTGTTTCAAATGCTGTATGAGAGATTACGAATTGCATTTGTAATCCCTTCGCCACGAAGCCGGCATTTCAGAAATATTTCATAAATATTTATTAGCTTCCTAACATCTCCAGTATTATTTACAGGTGGTGCTTCACCTCTGCCAAGAAGAAAAGACTTGGAGGATGACTGAGATTACCATAGTTGTTGAATGTGAAAGTTTGCCATCGAGGCAGCAGGTGTCGAGCAGGAGAAAGAAAACAGCTTTTATTGTATATTTTGCTGTTTTAGTCACATGTTCTATTCACTCCGACGCAGGCAACACTATCATGTATTGGGTGTTTTTAATTTTCTAGGCAATTTTACAGTTTGCCATTGCTTTCCGAACAGCTTACACTCATACCATTGTGACAATCAACGCAAAGCAATCTTGCTAACAAATCGCCTGCAGCAGACTTGAAACACGAAATGTCGAGGTTGTATAAGTGTATGCATAACCCCTATGCCACAGATGCTGATATAGTGTACCCAGAATACCAATGTTCAAGTTCTGCCAGAGGCCAGGTCACAAGGACACGTGATTGGCCACACCAGGACAGCAGATTCACCATTGTTTGGCCACCTTGTGAAAATAAAGGGTCAGGAGAAGTTGTGACCATGGGAAGATTTAAGTGTTAGAGACAGGTCAGGGGAGCTGTGGCTGGGAGGCTGTGGTGTCTGCCTCAGGCCCAGAAGGTAGAGGGTTTGATCTCATCATAGGCCTGGGAATGTTTCCGAGAACTATTGGGTATCTATTTATATCACACATCTTTTGATCTCTTTGATTGTGAGATTAGATCCCTAGTCTTCTCGGATAAGGGTGGAAAAACAGGACATCCCATGTTCATGTTAAAATTCCATTCCCACTGAAAATTACAAAGAGCAGGCGGTAAGACCATTGTCCTGGCAATATTATTAGGAAGGAAACACAGTTTTTTGGATAAATAGAGCCGGTTACCTTGAATGGAATCTGTCTAGTGGAAACAAACTTGACACAAGAGCATGCTGAAGTCCGATACACTGACGGTTGAGGGGCATTAGTAGGTGGCACTTCCCTCAACACAGGGCCAAAGAAGAAGAGATAGATTGATAGAGGGTGATGCTGGATAGGTTGTCAGAAGTGACATGGAAGGCAGCCACTATTTGAATGTATCAGGATCACTGAGGAGATATGTCTCCATGTTGGGATATGGCGCATGAACATGATTACACTTCAGGCAAACCCATAGATGCTCTATCTCTCTCAGAAGAAATTGCTTTTTAATTATATAACCTGCATAGTTGGATACCTCTTGTAAAAACAAATCCAACGGTACCTTATTCAAGTCTGTAGGTCATTTATAAGCCGAGATATTAAAGTTTGTGTGTCAGTTTATCATTTAACAAAGACATATAGAAGAAAACGGTTTTGACCTTGTTACTTTGTGTGACCCTACCTACACACTCGCGCAACTGTTGTTTACATGTCGTCAAGGGATAAAAGGATATTACCACTGTCGCTGTCTAACTCAAGGGCAGATAACTCTGCCAGTTTTTATATATATATATATATATATATATATATATATATACACACACACACACACACAGAGATATACACATGCTGTGATAACGTCAGACGCAGCGCGTGCCTTCGTGTACTGTCTTGTCAACGCGAAGGCCGCCGGTGTAGATGCATTTTGACAATAGAAGTCCAGTTGGAAAGATGCAAAATTGTCAATGATCTTGTCCTTGAAGAGTGATCAAAAATTACACATTCACACAATAATGGGTGTTGAATGTACACATGCATTAATTAACATGTTAATCGCTGTGAATATTCCATAATATTAAATGTTCCTAGCTGGAGTAAAACTGCCATCCTCGGCCATTGAAATACCGCATTATAGCATGTGATCTTCATAATTTCAGTGCGACATTGATTGCCAACTTAAATGGTTGAAAATTACAACTTACACATAAAAATGGATGCTAAATCTAATAATGCATAGAATAAAAATGTAATACGTCTCATAAAATGGTATTTATGGGTTTACTTACCACTTAGCATAGGTAGCCTGGTTCTCCGGTATATATAACAAGGAATTCCGATTTGCCAGAACTGCACAAGGCAAAACGGGGTGGGAAAAACTATCTCAAGTAATCGGTGTCTGTTTTAACTCGATCTTGAAATAATCGAGGAATTTAACATCATGAATACTCTAAACCTCATTAAATCGGAGACATAAAAACAAGAAAACGAAAGTTACCACAAAAAATCTTCGGTAAAGTCCGGCAACTGAAAAAAACGTAGTGCCTTGACATTGCCAGTCCATTGCATATAATCGCTAACTATTGTAATACCATCCCAGTACAGAAAATCTTCCCAATATTTGTACTCTCCAGAACAATCTTCCACACAAAATCAAAGACATCGCCAGTCCATTGCATATAATCGCTAACTATTGGAACACCATCTCAGTACAGAAAATCTTCCCAATATTTGTAATCTCCAGAACAATCTTCCACACAAAATCAAAGACATCGCCAGTCCATTACATATAATCGCTAACTATTGGAACACCATCTCAGTACAGAAAATCTTCCCAATATTTGTACTCTCCAGAACAATCTTCCACACAAAATCAAAGACATCGCCAGTCCATTGCATATAATCGCTAACTATTGGAACACCATCTCAGTACAGAAAATCTTCCCAATATTTGTACTCTCCAGAACAATCTTCCACACAAAATCAAAGACATCGCCAGTCCATTGCATATAATCGCTAACTATTGGAACACCATCTCAGTACAGAAAATCTTCCCAATATTTGTACTCTCCAGAACAATCTTCCACACAAAATCAAAGACATCACCAGTCCATTGCATATAAATGCTAACTATTGGAACACCATCTCAGTACAGAAAAACTTCCCAATATTTGTACTCTCCAGAACAATCTTCCACACCATCTCAGTACAGAATATCTTCTCCCTTAATAAAAATAAGCCTAGTATAACAGTCTGCTAATGGTAGTACAGTATATGAGCCATAGCTAATAACAATTATCTCATCAATAATTAATATTAGTTAGCCATTTATTGTTTTTTGCATGATTTCCATTGCCTATATAATGCTTACATTGATTGTTGTTTTCAGCGTAGCTTTATAAGTGTTTCATGGATGAAATCATGTATGAAAGAGAGAAGAATGGCTGAATGTTAGACAGGTCTACTTGCCCCATTTTGCGTGTGCTTTGAAAATAAAAGTGTTCTTTTGTTTGTTCTCCTTACTTAGATCCAAACTCAAGCATTCTTGAATAGGCTGTTTCATCTGTTAGTGTTAATTGAAATCATGGTTTTCTAGCCTATTTGTCATTGCTATTTGTAGTTATTTTATTATTATTATTATTATTTCATTATCATCTATTCTATTTACCATATGTTGATATTTCACAATTATTATTTATTAGACTTTTTTTTTTTTTTTGTGATGGGTATTATTTAGTGTACACGTAAATTAACATTTTCTTCTCATGTTGATTTATGTTTGTCCTTATTGTATTTGTATTAACCTCTTTTATCTCTGAGAAAGACTGCATCTGTTCAAATACTGACTATCTGCAGGCTTCTATTTATAATCCTTACCTATCTATTGTATTGTTTACCCCTTTAGATGGATTTCATTCAAGATCATGAGCTTTTATCCACCCATAAGTAACTTTATATTTCTAACAAATGTGCCGGATTTTAAGCCTACTCTGCAGTTTTCAACTGTCGTAGTATTTGTAACATGCCAGCAGGACCTACAGATTTGCGCCCTTATCTGAGAAGGATGGGTACCTGCTCTCACTACCCAAGTGATCAGGAGGTCTCACGTCATTATACAAGTGGTTCTTGAAAAAACAAAATGCCCATCCGATGCTAAGATCTTATCCAGTACATTTTTAATCTGAGGCAGACACCGTAACCCTTCAACTATTACTCCTGCTATCCAAGAAAATTCTCTAATCAAGTTTACGGTTTTCGTTTGGTTCTTGTAGGACTTGGTTGATGGTTTTTCTGTCTGTCATGTATTCTTTGCATTTTTCTCAGAAGCCACATCTCCACAGCCATCAGATGTTTTTCAGCTTGTCTGCTCATTGTCCACACTTCACATCTATACAAAAGTACAGGTTCTATGTAACACTTCAACACTTTTTTTGTTTGTTTTGCAAATGACATCTTTTTATTAGTCAGTATGCTTTCCATCTTGCAAGAGGCTACCTTCGCTATGGCGAAGAAAAGTCACAATTTTTTGGACACGTTACGCGAAGACATCAACTGGAGAACTTAGTGACACGACAACTAGCAAGATTGAGGGGGGAAAAACAAGGGGAAGGCAGAGAAGTAAATACCTGGATGGCTTGGCCTTGTGGCATGATCGAGACAAGAACAAAGAGCTAATCCACGACTCTGTTGATTGAGTGAGATGGCAAACATGACCACGCACGTTTATCGGCACGGCACATGGTGATAATGATGATCTAAGAAAACAGTGCGCAGGATTCAAAACACGACTAATAAACCCCAAAAAGGAGATAGTCTGATTGGACCAAACATGGCAATTTTAATGTTAATTTTGTTTTTGTTTTTTAAATCTGTAAACAGCCACGGTTACTTAACAATAAACATTTAAAAGTGTTTATGGTTGGTGTGTGTGTGAATGTTCGTGTATGGTTGTTATGTGTGTGGTTGGTGTGTGAGTGTGAATGTTTGTGTGTATGGTTGTTGTTGTGTGTGTGTGGTTGGTGTGTGTGTGAATGTTTGTGTGTATGGTTGTTGTGTGTGTGCATGTGTGTGGTTGGCGTGTGTGTGTGAATGTTTGTTTGTGTGTATGTTTGTTGTTGTGTGTGTGTGAATGTTTGTGTGTATGTTTGTTGTTGTGTGTATGTGTGTGTTGCGCATATGAAATTTATGAAAAGTACCATGTACGCATCCACCAGGCCATGGATGCTCAAATCTTCAAATGTCAAATCCTGAAGCAACCATATAAATCAATAAAAGAATGATGAGACTAAAAACATCACAGTGATTGTGTTTTCATTTGTACTAGACTCTTTTTTTTTTTTTAAATCTATTCATGCTATTTGAATAACGAAGACTCAAACAATAGATTGCACGATTTTTTGCCTGGCATACTTTATGTTGTGTGATTCCTGCATTATGTATCTGACGAGATGCAGCAAAATATGCCAGGCAATAAATGGTGCAATCTATTATTTGTGTCTTCATTATTCAAATTCACTATGGGAAAAACGTTTTTGATATTCACACACTATGAGTAAAGAAACAAGACGTAGACCGTCACAATATTTTGGGCACTTTTTGAGAAGAAATAAACCAGGGCCAGGTTCTATACTGGCCAAGACCTACTAACGCGTCCTGGGCAACAGGTCCCTTCGGGGTCCTGGCTAACGTAGTAGGATCGCTGATTCTTCCGAAGTCAGAGAGTATCAACCTGCACACCAATACGCCAGACATGGGATAACGGATACTCAAGTCCGGTATGACATCACACCAGGGTGACCAGATTGGCTGTTTAACGGCTTTTTAAAAACAGGTTTGGCGTCAGAAAATCAGTTTGGCATTTCGGCTTTTTTAGAATTTGTAATAGCGTATGCCTCTTTTTTGAATTTGTCAAGTTAATTTTTGTCTTGTTTTACTATTTTTTAGCTAAAACAAATGCAAAGCGATAAGCTTAGCATATGGTTTTCGTACTGTACTTGTACCTGGTCCTGTTCTATGCGGGCTCACACATTGCGAAGCCACCTTACTATTCAGTTCAATTTTCAAATTCATTATACCTTCGTCGCAAGTATTTCTTATTATTGAGCCCATTATAATGCCAAAGTGGAAACCATCTTATGATACTAATCAGAAATATAATGATCAATGGGAAAAGACATTTGTGTGGCTCAAGAAATCCACTGATGGTTCTGAACAGGCATATTGCAAATTGTGCCATTGTAATATTGTTCCAAGATTTTCAAATCTCGCAAATCATGAAACAACTGAAAAACACAAGTGGCGCGCTCCATCTTCTTCACAAAAACACTTTCAGAGATGAAAATAAGTAAGAATAGTGGTGATAACGTCAAATTAGCAGAGTTACAAATTGCTGTTAGCATGACCTGTCATAGTGCCATACGCACCATCGATCACTTGGGTGAAATAATGGTAGCCCATGGATGTGTCCTTCGTGGTTGAAACGAGTGGCCTGATATCCTCTGACTGAGAATCTGCAATTGGCGTTGAGATGTGTCTCTTGAATGCATGCCGCATCTATTCTATCTTTATAAAGACGATGTGTTAGGGGGACTTTCTTGTTAGAAACTCCTTCAGTATTCCACTGTAGTATGTTGAGTGTACTGAGTGTTTGGTCAGTAGCTCTTAACCTACTCCCCTGTGCCTTGACTTCACAGCACAGGGGAAGGTGACCACCAGTAGTAATGGGTGGACACCCTCGAGGCAGGGGGCCCGGCACTATCACCGCCTGATGGGACTTCACGGGATTAGCACCATACTGATTAATTTTAAACTGTGGCATCATGAATTGATTAAGTTACGTTGCACTGCTTTGTGAAGCCTATGGCTCAGTACATCCGATTTCGACAAGCATTTTTCGGGGTGCTTTCCTTGGCCTTTGACCGTCCCCAGTCTACCTACAAGGCAGCAGGTGTGTGTGTCTCTTCGTCTGGTCCCTCTCCCTTAACCTGTCCGACATGGGTGGCCCTACCAGTAGCTGTGCTACCGTCGGCATAGCTCTTGGGGTCATTGGAACACACAAGCCCCTCTACCTCGTCACGGTGGACACACAACAGAAGGGAAATCCATACTGTTCTTCAGTAATTTCCATTTTTATTTTTTTTCTTGTCCTTCTCATTATGATTCTGAGCAGAAGCTTAGTGACATGGTTTATGAGGTTAACTGTGCGAAAATTTTCGCATTCAATTGCTCCTGGTCTTTTTGATATAGCTATAAATACAGATTTCAGCATATCACTTTGTAGATATCCACTGCTGTAAATATCATTCAACATTTTGGTTAATATATCTACTCCAAATTATCTCAATACTTCTAATTCTAGTGTGATTTCATATGGCCCATTTATTTTTCTTTTCTTCATATGTTTTACAGCGTCAGCGACTTCTTCTTTTAGAATAGGTGGACCTTCTGAGTTACTTTCTTCTGTTAATTCTTCCCTTTCTCCATCATTATACTCATTCCACCTCTTAATTATAGCACCTTCCTCCAATAATATCTTTCCTGTTTTTGATTTCAAACACTTCTTCTTCTTCAGCGTTCCGAGCCATTGAGGTTCTTTGCTGCAAATACAATCCGTCTCCATTCGTCTCTCTGGTGGACCTTCTCTTGCCAGTCGTTGATTCCAAGTGCTTGTAGATCTGTACATGTATTATCTCTCCACCGCCTTCTTGGTCTACCTCGGGGTCTGCGGTCATTTATTTCCTGAGTGTAAGCGAGTTTTGTTTCCCTATTATCTTCCATTCTTTCTATATGCCCGAGCCATTGTAGTCTATTAGCCTTCATGATACCAGTGATTAGCGGGGACTTAAACAGATCATAAATGTCTTTGTTACATCTTCTTTTCCACTCTCCACTATGTGTATCCCTAATGGGTCCAAAGATGCGTCTTAAAATTTTGTTCTCAAAGGTTTGTAACAAGGCTTCGTCTCTTTTCGTTGTACTCCAGGTTTCAGAGCCATACAGCACAACTGGTCTGATCAGTGTTTTGTATATTGTGATTTTGGTGTTACGAGATAGCGCCTTTGATTTTAGTAGATGTTGTAGTGCATAGTATATCTTATTTCCAGAGTTGATTCTAGTTTGTATTTCTTCCCTTATGATGTTGGAGCAGTTGAAGATTGTACCCAGGTATTTGTATGTTTCCGTTCTTTTAATGGTCATATTATCTATTTGTATGTGGCCAGAGTTTTTAGCCATTCCGTCTCTTGAAATTACCATATATTCTGTCTTATCTTGGTTGATAACCAGCCCCATCTGTTGGGCTTTTTCCTTTAAGTGAGTCAATATTTCCAATGTCTTTTGTTCACTTTGCCCTATAATATCTATATCATCTGCATAACCAAGCAGCTTGGATGTTCCTCCAATATCACATTCCTCCTTTACCTTCCTTACAACTTTCTCTAGAGCCAGATTGAAGAGTAGCGGCGATAGTGCATCACCTTGTTTCAAGCCAGATGTTATTTGGAAGGGGTCTGATTTCCTGCCTTTATATGTTACTATATTATAAGTATCTTCCATGCATAGTCTGGTCATGTTGATTAACTTCCTTGGTATTCCAAATTCCTGCATAGCATTCCATAGACTATTCCTATGGACACTATCATAAGCCTTTTGTATTTATTCTTAGTTTTCTTCCCATGAGCTCACTGATTTGTCTATGCATATTTTTTGTATCTTTAATGGAATTTAATTCAATTTTTTTTTTGCACTGCTCGTTTAACCAACTTCACACATTTATCTCTCATATCTTTATTTATCTTAGCATATTCTTGCTTGCCATCTTTACTCTTTTTCTTTTGTTCATCAGTGCTAAGATTTCTTCATTAATTTTTTTTTTAGCTGTTTGGCTACTCTCCGATAATATTTCTTTGCTAGTTTGATTAATGGAGTCCCTTAACATTTTCCATTATTCATTTATTTCTGTATTTTAGCTATTGCATTGTACCTATTTTAAGTCATATATCTTATATATAAATTAGGATGTGCGTCCGTATCTCTGTATGTATGTATGGCCTTTATTTGTTCGCGAACGGCCCATCCGATTGAGATGAAATTTTCTACACGCCTTCCTTTCATTCCAGGGCTGTCAACTGTGATATTTTGTTAGTGTGAAATCGCCTGCTTACTCAGTATTATTTCATTTTTCATTTTTCATCATAATTTCATATATCTCAGGGGACCTAACTCTGTAAAAGTTATTTCAAGGGGCATAACTTTTCTGTATAACTTATAGTCATATTGTGGCATCGTTTTCAAAGATTTATAAACTCTTTGTCCATAGTTATGTACCGGCATATGAGTTATAATAAATAATGATACAATCTGTAAGGCATTTTCAAAGTTTTCATAAAAATGATGCACAATGCATAACATTGTAACTCATCTTTTTTTGCTTAAGAAGTTACTGTAGTCATGCAGGTGATTAGAAAGAGTTTTCATTAAAAATAATGGATGGTGTGTGGTAGAACGTTCTTTTAAGTTACATTTTTTTTTGTTGTATGAATTTAATGAAGCCGGACAGGGTCAGGCAGACAGATAGACAGACAGACAGACAGATAGACAGTCGGGAACAGGAACTTATATGACTACTTATATAAATTAAATGAGATGCTTCACACCAGGAGCTGGGCGATGTCGGGCCGGGTCAGACAGGCAGACAGACAGACAGACAGACAGATAGTCGGTAACGGGAACGGGAACTTATATGACTACTTATATGAATTAAATGAGATGCTTCCCACCAGGGACTGGGCGAAGCCGGGCAGGGTCAGCTAGTTTACCTATAAACAATTGAAATTGGTTCAAATGGAGGTAACTCTGGATTCTTTGAAGGTAACTGTTATTATCCGGATAGTTTCCCTTACTTCAATTTCTATAAATCTTTCTTGTGTTCTCAGTACCGACAAGTGCAAACAAAGAAATATCTGACGACACCCATAGAGATTAGAAGACACATTAGACCAGTGTTTCCCAACCTTTTTTGTACCATGCCCCACTTAAGCCTTTCTAAAATTCATATTGCCCCCCTCCCCCGCCCCATGTCCCCCCCCCCTCAACATATACATTATTTTTAATATTCAAAAATTGAAATGTCCACTAAAGAAACTTGAATGATAGGTTTTAGGAAGAAATCACTAGGTAATTATTGAGCAAACACAGTAAGTAAATTTTCAAAACATATAATGGAGAACTGAAATTCAAGTACAAAATAATTTTAATGAAAGATTTTTCTATATTATTTTAATTATTAGTAATTATTTATTATTTAAATTTAGTGAGATCCTTGCGCTTGATGCTTGCTGCAAAGAGATCTTATATCAGGTTCCAATTTAGTTAACTTCAGTCTCAAGTCTCCCCATTTTGTTATATTCAGCCGATTTCTTCCATTTTCGAATTGCCCCCCTTAACAGTCAAATTGCCCCCCTGTGGGGCGTGGGCCCCACGTTGGGAAACACTGCATTAGACAATATAAAAATTGAAAACTATAGTGACAACACTGGGATTCTAACCTGTTATCTCCAAATGTTGACTGCACCAATCTGAAGGGAAAAGTATTCTTTGACACAAACTAAGTACCCTAAAACAAGTATCTTCATTGGCCAGGTCTGTCATGCCAATTAAGCCGACAACAATAGGATTTCTCATGATACTTCTACAGTCTCTGGAAATCCCCGGGAGCCACGGTAACGTGGTGACCAAACTCTCGTCTGCCTGCCTGCTGGACACAGCTTCGATTGCATCAATACGGATTCAAGTATTTTTTTAAAAAATTGACCTGGGTTGACCCAGTCTACGTTGGGAACCAGGACATGTTTTGGGAAGTAAAGGTGGCCTTCTTGATACTGACCATATCACCCACCGATTGCCGGTTCACTATCAGCATGTGCCCTGCCGATAAGCATACGGTAACAATTTTCATGCTCGCCGCTTCACACGATCACCAGAGTCGTGGATCAGCTCCGTGTTCTTGTCTCCATTATGCCAGGTAACCAAACCATTCAGATATCTGTCTCCCTGTCCTCCCCTTGTTCTTTTCACCATCAATTTTGCCAGTCGTTTATAATTTATTCTAGTTTATTTCTTCTCATAACATGTCCAACACACCTTGTGTGTCTACGTCTGGTATCTCTAATCAGTTTTCGATTTTCATTGTTTCTTATAGGACTTGCTCATTGGTGTTTATGTCTGTCCGTGATATTCTTTGGATTTTCCTCAGAAACCATTTCTAATGGCAATTTCCATTGCCATTAGATGTTTCTCAGCTTGTCTGCCTCTTGTCTATTTCTCGTGGTTTTAATCAAAATGGGTCGAAATTAGACGTAGACAATCACAATTTCTTGCGCACGTTATAAGAAGAAATCAACTAGAATACTTGGTGACAACTGGCAGGATTGGTGGGAAAAGAACAAGGGGAAGGCAAAGAAGTAAATATCTGGATGGCTTGGCCATGTGGCATGGTCGAGACAAGAATACAGAGCTGATTCACGACTCTAGTAATCGTGTGACATGGCGAAACATGGCCGCTAACGCTTATCGGCATAGCACATGATGATGGTATTATATGACAATATGTTGCATTTTCTTTTACAGGACGTTACCGTCTACCCAAGGTGGATTTTCCAGCGGCAGAGGAACGTTCGGAAGTCGAATATCAAGCTGCACATTCTTCCTTTAACTTTGTGGTTCAACAGTTTGAAGAAGCCTATCTTCCATATTTCTTCTGTGAATACAGTCATTTTACATCTCTTGGGCTAAGTATGCTAGTTGCATTTCCATGCAGCGGTTATTCCTGAATGTGGATTGTGAATTGTCAACGAGTTTGTCGTTCAATGAGTTGAGTTGATTTGAGTGAAGAACCAACATCACAGCTCCGGCGAGGATCCTGAAATACTTTGGGTAGATTTTTAACTCGAAATTTTGCCTGGGCAGCACCGTTAGGCTACTCTTTTTCGATTTCCAACTGCCAAGGTATTGTTTTACGTGCACAACAATACACACGGGCTTACGGTCTCACTACCCAGAGACCAGGGGAAATTTTATTACTAGAAATCCACGTAAAAAAAAAAATCCCGGTCCTCGCACCCGGCATCTCCAGCACTCGAGGCGTACACTATACCTCGAGACCACGCAGCCCCTAAACTAAACTAAACCGACATCACAGCACTCGGGGCATTCACATACGTGCTCTGTCTTCAACGTCAACAGGTAGTGAAAAGTCCCAGTACTAGTGGTACTAGTTGCAGATTGATTATGTGTCCGTCTGGCCTTTCCTCGGGGTAATGATTGTCGATTAGATCCGCTGGTCACTCTCTGCAGCATCATTCTCTCCAGGCCATCGTGATTGATCTATTTTTCCACACTATACACATGACTATGGCCACCGACTAGTACAGTCACTGCCCAGAAGGAAAGCAATGGCAAAATACCTTCTGCAAAACTTGCCAAGAAACCATAACAACCATGAAAGAAAACATAATAAGAAAGAGATCTGGTGGCGAGATCCCCAGGTCAGGCAAATCAGATAGCACTGGGGAAGAGTGTGACACAGGGACCAGTACTAGTAATCCGAGGAGTTACCAAGGAAATACCCTGTGTCAGACAAAAAAGGAGAGTGAGAATAGGAACGTGAAATGTGAGAAGTTTGTATGAGGGAAAGCTTAAAGTAGAATGTGATGAGATTGAGAGGTTAAATATTCAAATTTTAGGAATTAGTGACCATCGCTGGAGAGGCAAGGGACATTTCACAAATGAAAATGGAAGTATTTTCATATATTCTGGTAGAGACGTCGGAAGCCAGAGCGGAGTGGCATTTTGTTTAGATAAAACAACTGCAAAAGCTTTAATGGGATGGATATAACCCAGTTAGTGACAGAATCCTCACTATCAAACTTAAAGGACGTCCAAAAAACACAACTCTCATACATATATATGCACCTACTTCAACAGCGGAGGACGAAATTGAAGATTTTTACAGCACACTGTAAGACACATTAAATAAGATTGGTCATAATGGTACAGTATAACAATAATAATGGGAGATTTTAATGCTAACATAGGTACAGTAAGTGAAAATGAGAGACACATTTTAGAAAATTTGGATTGGGAAATAGTAATAATACAGGTGACAAATTAATTGAATTTTGCACAGAAAATAAGTTAACGATAGCCAACACACTTTTTAAACAACACCCAAGAAGACTCTTCACATTGAAATCCCCGGACAGTATTACCAAACATCAGATAGATTTTATTTTAATACAAAGAAGATGGAGATCAAGGATAATATCTGCAAAAACCTCAATTGAATGTTATCTGTGACAAGTTGGGAAATACCTTAACAGAATCTAGACAAATTCTAGAAAGATGGCAGGAGTACTGCAGTGAAATGTATGATATGAATGACTGTGAGGATATGAATGATATACATGAACCAATGACAGCAGAGACAGAACCTGAACCTTCATTAGATGAAATTGTATGGGCAATAAAGAACCTAAAGAATGGTAAATCACCAGGATGTGATGAGATACCAGCTGAACTAATTAGGAGAAGAAAGCATACACATCTATCACGCATTATATAAAAAGATGAAAATATGGTATATAGCCAAAAGATTGGAAGAGAACTATCTTCATTCCAATACCAAAAAAGGGCAACCTGAAATTATGCACCAACTATAGAACTGTTGCCCTGATCAGTCATACAAGTAAAATTCTACTAAAAATCATAATGGGAAGACTTCGTAAGAAAATGGAAGAAGAGATTAACGTGGTTCAAGCTGGATTTAGACAATGAAGAGGAACAAGAGATCACATACTCAACATGCGTTTAATAATAGAGAAGTGCAGAGAATTTAATGTGAACCTATTCTCAGTTTTTGTGGATTATTCAAAGGCATTTGACTGTACAACATCAGGAACTTTTGCGAAATCATGAGGAATATAGGCTTTCCATCACATGGAGTACAACTCATAAAAAATTTTCTATCTAGACCAACAAGCAGCGGTTAGAATAGATGGCGAGACATCAGATTGGTTTGACATCAAGCAAGGAGTCCGTCATGGCTGTGTGCTATCCCCCTATTTGTTTAACCTCTACGCCGAAAATATAATGAGAAATGTCAGAGCTGATATAAACAGGGAGCTATATAATGCTTTAAATATCAGTGGTCATGAAATAGCAGAGATTCGATATGCTGATGATACAGTACTACTATCCACATCACAGGATGGTATTCATTCATTCATTCATTCATTCATTCAGTAGCATGTCCTTTGCAGACCCTCGCTCCCATAACAACCTACCGGAAAACCTCTCGATCATAAGCAAGATCTCCCGCGTCTGATACACCCATCTGGAGATCATCCTCAACCCAAAGAAATAGTGAAAATCACAACTTATATCTTAACATAGCAAAAACAAAGATAATGCATACAGATAAAACCATTATGGAGAAAGAAATATATGTTAATGAGGAAAGATTGGAGGTGGTGGAAAATTTCGAATATCTTGGGCCATTGATTACCAACAATGGTGACACAATGAAAGAAATTAAACGACGACTATCTTCAAAGACTAAAACAACTGAATAAATTATGGAGAGGGACAGATGGAACTACAAAAATTAGATTTTTAAGAGCATACATCTTTCCCATTGCAACATACGCCTGTAAGACCTGGACACTTACAAAACAAGCTGAACAGCGCATAAATGTTTTTTTAATATAAATGTTATAGATGGGTTCTTAGAATATCTTGGGTAAAGAAAAGAACAAATGCATCCATACTTCAAGAGCTGAATATTGAAGAGGGTTGGCCATTAAAGACAATAAAACAAAGAACATTGATATATTTTGGTCACTTGAAACGTCAAGAAAGTTTGGAGAGAACAATAATGGAGGGGTATATGCCTGTGAAGAGAGGAAGAGGAAGGCCAAGAGACGATGGGTGCAGGATGCGGCGGATGATCTCCAGATGGATGTATCGGACGCGGGACATCTTGCTTATGATCGAGAGGTTTTCCGGAAGGTTGTTATGGGAGCTAGATTCTGCAAAGGACATGCTACTGAATGAATGAATGAATACACATGATCCTAAATGGGCCTGACCACATCTGTCTTATCATGCACCAATACCCCACCTAGCGGTAGAGACCCAGCCAATCTGTCCGCCTGCTCGTTTCCAACCACACCAGCATGTCCTGGGGAAAAGATCCAACAGATGCTCCCATCTTTGATTTTTTAATTGATTCATACCATTCTGCACCAAGCATGCATGTCTTCACCTTTCTCGGCATTTATCGTCTTTCTCTTTGCCGTTCAATGTGATTTCAATGTCCCACAGGTCACCAGTCTATTCATGGCTCAAGGCTCACAATTAATAAGCAGACAAGAGTTAACAAAAATGTTCATATAAGGAGCAATAGCAATATCCCATATGATCGGTCTCTTTCCGCAGGGCGGCCTGCCGAAAGCATCGCAGAAAGCACGAACTCCTTAGCTCCAGCGACGACCCCCAGGAGTCTCAGAGAAAAATGCACTCGTGAACCGACAGACGTAGCCCGGAATCGAACCCACAACCTTTGGAGCGCGAGGCAGACGACTTGACCACTTCGCCACGGAGACTCCCCAAACAGTGGAACAACACCTCATGACGTCACGTTAGAATGAAGTCTACCTGATCAATCAACCTAACAAGAAGTGTGTGTTACTGTTTGGTGGCGTAGTTATTAGTGCTGAAAGTGTTTGCACCTGAGTATCTGAATGAGTGAAGTTCTAGTATCTATTGAGTCTAATCTAATATCTATCTCTTTCAGGCAATCGTCGTTAGTTAGTCTGGCAGTCTAAGGAATTCGCAACATTCGTCTTAAGAACCACATCTCTTGTCGCTTCCAAGTTCTTCCTAATTTGTTCATTTACAATACAAATGGCAAACTACTGAACGTAAATTCACCTTGTAAATTACAAACAGCCTATAAATGCTGGGGTTGATTGCAAAGTCTAGTAAAGGACACGCAGCAAACTGTAACTATACGTCAGTATCAACATTCTGACATGTCAGTGCATCAAACAACGACCGTCTTTGCAAATCTCGTCAACATTCATTTGGCGTAAGAAACTTGCGCTAACTTGCCTTGCAGTTTCTGCCAGTGCAAAAACACATCGTGCAAAGAACACCCCTGAGGTTCCCCCTTCTAATTCTGCCGCGGCTCTGGTTATCTGACCCAGATTTTGACTTCACCTACAAACCTACTTTGTTTTTAATTAACCCTGGTTCACCCACTTCCCCCCTCCGGCTCAGTGTATACAAATATGGGCGTGTGTGTTTTCATTGCGAAGGTCGAGCGAGCGGGAGGAGGAAGTTCGCCCGAACTCTCTTGTTCAGGACAGATATGTCAACCAAGGCCGGGTCAGCGAACTGTTATCGCGTTATGTCACTATTGTTATTTTGCTGTTATTATAACAAAAATGCGTCATGTCCGCTTCCTCTCGCTTACCCCTGCAAGATCCAGGTATTTGAACTAGGCCTGGGACTTGGAAAAGCAAAAATTAGGCATGGCTTTTTTATTGCCAGTTCCTGGGGAAACTATTCAGGTGGATCATTCTGGGGAGATTTAGAGCCGCCATTGACAAGCAACTAACCAGGAACAGGTAGGAGGTTTTCGGCCAACCAGACCCCTCATTGACCAGAAAGTCACATTAATCATCATACTTATCATTATGTGCCATGCAGAAAAGCATGGGTCGCCATCTCACAGGATCATCGGGGTCTTGGATTAGGTCTATGTTCGTGTCTCACTCGTGGCCAAGATATTTATCCTTCAGCCTTCCTCTTGCTCTCATCCCATTAATCTTTCCAATTGTCACTACGTTTTCCAGTTTATTTTTTCCACACAGTGTGTCCAAAAAAAATCTAATTGTTTGAGTCTAATTTCTATAATCAGCTGACGGTTTTCGTTAGTTTCTTGTGTATCCCCCTCGCTAAAATAAACGTTTGCCCATACATAGTATTCACGTGACAGTCACATTACGGGAACTTGTTGTATGTGATCTGTCAGGACTATTACATTTGTGTAAGCCTCAATACCTAACTGCCTCTCAAGTAGCGAACGATATGAGAGGGCATCAAACACTTGTTCGAATGCGCGCTCACTCCTTTTGTTGCGTCAATGTCCTCACCGTTACACGAACCGTTAACTTGCATAGCTCATTTTGGAAGATCCTTGTTCTTGCGAAGCATCAGAACAAGCAATCCTGCGTTTTATTTTTAATTTCAAGAACAGATAGGTGAAATATGAGCGTAACGTCACTTCCGTGGAAGAAATGAATGGGCGTCGGCTGCACCCCGTGGAATGTTCACATTAGATTGCTAGAAGCTTTGGCGAGCAGTGCAGATTTGGACGTTTTTATGTTACTACGGTGTCAGATTACCTGCACGGGGCTGCTTTCTGTGTCGTTTGTAGGTAATCTCCTGTGGGAGGTTTAACTTCTTTTACAGAAAGGGTCGCAATCTGTCGGTTGGTCGGTCGATCTGTCTGTCTGTCTGCAGTCCGTCCGTCTGTCTGTTTGTCTGTCTGTCTGTCTGTCTGTCTGTCCGTCTGTCACATCTATACCTACATATTCTGTCTGTCAACAATCAACTTATCTACCTGCTTACCTGACTACTTACATCTCTTGTCTGTCTGTATGTCCGTCTGTTTGTATGTATGTCTGCCTGTCTAATGATATTTGTACAAAAGTATGTGCGTTGGCCGTGCATAAAGCAATGGCATACTAAAGTTAGTCGCATGTCCTTTGCAGGACGTTAAACCAACCCCAGCATTTGTTTGATTTAATAGGCAATTGCTTTTCGTTTGCCATAGCTTCCTGAACGGCCGACGCCTCATCCCCTGAAATCAACGCAAAGCTGTCTGTTTCCAAATCGACCGTGGCTGATTTGGAGCCCTCGTCTCTGTATGTCGGGCAATTGCGACAAGCACTTTCACTGTTCCCCAAGCCACAGAGCCTGTCACTTACACACTACTGAACGTAAACTTGCATTGAACGTTGTTATGTGATTATGTACACATATCAATATTGCTGTGTTAAGTGAGTCCCCGGGAAGGTTAACCCGGTCAACAAATGCCCGCAGAAGTCGGATGTGTCGGCCTAACGGCGCATGAACGCAGCTCTGCTGTAAACAGGCACAACGCAATCACGTCCGAAAAAAACTCTCCGGATGAACGCAGAAGAAGAAGCGTGATGAAAGTTCACATATGAATGTTGCTATTTGATGTAACTACACATCTCAATGTCGCTGTGTGATTGTAGCATGATGGAACAGAATTCCCCATTCTCAGTCCGACACATTTCATAAAGATACATTGAGTCTTAACGGGGACCATACCAAATATAAGGGCTATTATTAGATCGTATGTTCTAGAACGAGTTGGGGGAGGCGGCGGTATGCACTTGTCTTTTGATTGGTTCATAAGTAATGAGCCCACGCTATTCCTGGGCCATATTTTAAAATCTAATTAGTTTGAGCGGGGATTTCACCAGGAGCGGTCGCTAGTGTGATGTGATGACCCAACAATGCCCTTAAAGATTCAATAATATATTGTTCTCTGGACAGCAGGTACCACTTTAAAACATACTTTAATGTTGTGGCTAGACCTGGTAAACGAATGAGAAGAATGTATGAGTATTTTATGAATAAAATGTGAAAGTGGAAAACCTAACTTCTGTGCGCCAGAATTCTGAACACTGCATCTTCAACCTTGACACGTCTTTCACGCTGTATACTCTAAATGCATATCAATCCCTTGTTGTGACTGGTTGCGTATGCTTGATGAATGTATGACACACTCATGCAGATTCGCAAACCCAAACCCCTTGTGCATTCTTCATGCCTAGGATGACTCATTCTTAACTCAACTGTACCTTTGCTCTTGCGAGTTAACAAATGGCAGTCTGAATGGGAATGAGTGATGTAAACATGTACAAGTTCCTTGGTAAAACGCTGAGAATGATGGAGTGAGTGAGTTGGTGATTTAATAAATAGCCTCTCACATTAGTAGAAAGAAAGATGCTTCAAATATCCATATGTAAACAGGACGGTGATGGCACGCCAGAATTGCTAAGTCCATGTGATACCTGGTGGCAAAATTAAGCTCAAGAGAATATCATTTCTCTCTGCAGCATTACACTGTTACCTCTACTGTTGGATGGTTCATATAAACTAGTTCCTAAGAGAACCATAGGTGTGTGAACCTGTGTCTTAGTTGGTTGAATATAATGTATGGCTCATGCAAATTTACAAGGACTAAACATGTTTTTCCCATATGTGCTTGGTGCATATGTGAACAGTTGTTATGCAATTGAGCTTCTGTTACCTACTGTAGTAGACATGAAAATTACTCAGTGGGGAAAGAGCACATGATGATGATAAAGATGATGTACCTGTGAGTCAGGTCTGTCTGAGAGAGGGGGTGAGGTCTGGCATTGCTGTGTGGGTGAATATGGAATAGGACATTCATGCACCAACATCACAGCCATAGGAATGGATGTCTGGTCTGCTAATTGGGTAAATGCCATTAGTTAATACATATTGCATATTGCAGTTGTAAATGCCTATTTTCCATTTCCCTTCATAATGCCTGTCCCATGTTGCTATGTCACAATGATTGCTGTACTGTGTCTGGTCCTCCTTGTGCCCAGGTCTACTGTGGTTCAAACATGGTGGAACTTAGACCACATAAATGCTTGTAATTGTGTTAAGCTACCCTGTCTCAGCATATGGTCTTGTGATTACCACAGTACATCAGAGTGAAATACACTGCATCATCAAACTAGGAGAGGTGTGTTTGGACCACACCCATCCTTTTTCTCCCCATCCCCAATCTGTGTCTGTTGATGTATACTAACATTATCTTTTAACATATGTAAAGAGATGTTGTGCCATTTTATATGTCAACAGAGAACAGTATGGTGGAGAGGCCATCCATAT
Organism: Cepaea hortensis; assembly: GCA_963921405.1. Lineage (NCBI taxonomy): Eukaryota > Metazoa > Mollusca > Gastropoda > Stylommatophora > Helicidae > Cepaea > Cepaea hortensis. The sequence goes on along the minus strand of OY992886.1, from coordinate 90,294,713 downwards.
ATCATCTGGGACAACTAAACAGAAGTCCTAGATCCAGATGTGACTCCCTATCAAAATGTAGGAATCTCAAGAAGAGTTTCTCTCTCAGCTCTCTAACAGCTGAATGCACAAATGGGAGCAAAACACAATCTGAAGCACTACAAATGTGGTGAACTGGACAGTGATCTTTGAGTCAGTCAAAAGATCAACTGAGACTAACATCAAATCTTGTTCTATGAACTACATTCATGGAGAACTGTGGGGTAACTTGGAGTGTTTGTTTATCTAAGACAAAACTTAGAAAATATCCAGCCGGATGCTCACACAGTGATTCTTGAAGAATGTGATGAACAGTAGGGAAGTTGATCTGGCTAAGTGAGTAGCTGCAATGTATGGGACATTCTGTATGTCATTATTGAAGTACCCAGTGACAGCCTTCACTAACAGCCTGATCAACCGTGAGATGCAGTACCATATCATCATACCAAATCTTGTCTTCAAGAGGAATGAATCTGCCATGAAGCTTATTCTGGGGAAGCTGCTAACTGGAGCTAGTCCAACATCCATGCTGATGATAAAAGGATTCAACAGACCCAGAACAGTAGTTTCTTCCTTGAGTTGCCCATGGATAGGATTTCCTAAATTCCCAAGAGACAGGAAATGATGATAGTTACCGATACTGTAACGGGATGGTGTGGTTAGATATTGGAGAGGAGGAAGAGAAGAATTTATTATTGGCTGGTGGAGTAATGAGGAGGTGTTGTATCTTGTTTATCAACCTTCATGTGTGACATATTTTATGCATTTTCAATGTAATTATTGAAGTGTTGACATGACAGGAGATGGAACAATGATCATCACTGAACTCACCATCAACTCAATAAATTATGTGTTTAATGGATCAGTGGTCTAAGTACATGTCTCAAGAGAATGTCTTGTACAGTTGCTGTCAAGTTTTGTCTCTGGTGACTGTCTTAGGTACTGTGGTTGGTTATACATATTGTGAAAAGTCCTGTATAGATGTTGTCAAGTACCTCTTATGATGTATGTCTTGTACAATGGCTGGTGTACACAATTCCTTGTGAATGTATGTCCCACTTTTGACAAGAAACTGACATGTAGATGTCTTGTCCAACAGATGTTATGTACAGTTATTGTTGAGTTTGCCTAAAAATAAATGAGTCCTAAAGTCCTAAAGACTAATTGAACTGATATAGGTCACAAAATGACAAAAAATATAGGGAAAGATCTATGTGACGGACGAACAGCACACTGGCAACATTATAATGAGTGAGAGGGATCCTCAGTTGTACAGGCGCTAATAGTTCAGATCTTCTCTGGCCTTGGGTGAACTAGTTACTTCTTTTATAAATTTCTGTGTAGATACATAGTGGTCTCACAGTGGGGGTTTGGGCCAAAGAAAAATGTTCTCCAAAAAAGGCTATTGCGGGAATGATTAGCTCATTTGAGTGACCTCTAGACAAAACGGGCAAAATCATATCCTTTATCTTGTTATTTATTATTCAAGATATATCTCCAGAGAACACTACTAACTAGGTCCTCTGGCAACTCAATCAAACATGTCACAGTGATGAAAGTTCACGTTTGAATGTTACTATTTGATGTAACTACACATCTCAATGTCGCTGTGTGATGAAAGTTCACATATGAATGTTGCTATTTGATGTAACTACACATCTCAATGTCGCTGTGTTATGAAAGTTCACATATGAATGTTGCTATTTGATGTGGGACGCAGAGGTGTTTCCAAGGCACCAGGGCCGGGTTCTATACTGGCCAAGACCTATTGACGCGTCCTCGTCGAGCGTCCTGGGCAACAGGTCCCTTCGGGGTCCTGGCTAAAGTCAGTAGGATCGCCGATTCCTCCGAAGTCGGAGAGTGTCTGCCTGTACGGCGAGGAACCACCAGTCTGCACACCAATAAGCCAGACATGGGACAACGGATACTCACGCAAAACTCAGGTCCTGTATGACATCACACTGATGTTGGACAACAGGATGCCTTCATCCGACATACAGGACTTCGCGTTGGAGCTCAAGCCAACGAACACAAGCAAGCAAGCAAGCTATTTGATGTAACCACACATCTCAATGTCGTTGTGTGATGAAAGTTCACATATGGATGTTGCTATTTGATGTAACTTCACATCTCAATGTCGCTGGGTGACGAAAGTTCACATATGAATGTTGCTATTTGATGTAACTACACATCTCAATGTCGCTGGGTGACGAAAGTTCACATATGAATGTTGCTATTTGATGTAACTACACATCTCAATGTCGCTGTGTAATGAAAGTTCACATATGAATGTTGCTATTTGGTGTAACTACACATCTCAATGTCGCTGGTTGACGAAAGTTCACATATGAATGTTGCTATTTGATGTAACTACACATCTCAATGTCGCTGTGTGATGAAAGTTCACATATGGATGTTGCTATATGATTTAACTACACATCTCAATGTCGCTGTGTTATGAAAGTTCACATATGAATGTTGCTATTTGATGTAACTACACATCTCAATGTCGCTGTGTTATGAAAGTTCATATATGAATGTTGCTATTTGATGTAACTGCACATCTCAATATCGCTGTGTGATGAAAGTTCACAAATGAATGTTGCTATTTGATATAAGTACACATCTCAATGTCGCTGGGTGATGAAAGTTCACATATGAATGTTGCTATTTGATGTAACTACACATCTCAATGTCGCTGTGTTATGAAAGTTCACATATGAATGTTGCTATTTGATGTAACTGCACATCTCAATGTCGCTGTGTGATGAAAGTTCACAAATGAATGTTGCTATTTGATATAAGTACACATCTCAATGTCGCTGTGTGATGAAAGTTCACATATGAATGTTGCTATTTGATATAAGTACACATCTCAATGTCGCTGTGTGATGAAAGTTCACAAATGAATATTGCTATTTGATATAAGTACACATCTCAATGTCGCTGTGTGATGAAAGTTCACAAATGAATGTTGCTATTTGATATAAGTACACATCTCAATGTCGCTGGGTGATGAAAGTTCACATATGAATATTGCTATTTGATATAAGTACACATCTGCATGTTGCTATTACACATCATCATTCGCTGTTTGATGTATATTACATATAATCATTTGTTGTTTGACATTCAGAGTATACATTTTAGCGAGTTCCGATAGGATAATGGCTATACACTCACCCAACGGTCCGGTGATAAAAAGTTCGAATCCGGGTGCGAATTTTATAACCCACCTGGGTTCCAGTCTAAAATAGGTACCAGCAAATCTCTTGGGAGGTAAAGGCAACAGGCACGATACTGACCACGTCACGCATCGAGTGTTCACTGCTCAATCAAAATAATATGTAATTAAATGATGGGAGATGCCTTGAAGAGATTAAAACAAGAATTGCCATTGCGAAGGTAGTCTTTTGCAAGATGAACAACATACTGACCAATAAATAGATATCAGTTGAAACGAGAAAAATGGTGTTGAGGTGCTACATAGAACCTGTACTTTTGTATGTATGTGAAGCGTGGACAATGCAATGAGCTGTCAAGCTGAAAAAAACATTTGATGGCTGCGGAAATGTTGTTTCTGAGGAAAATGCAAAGAATACAATCAACCAATTAATCATGTGCCATGCCGGAAAGCGTGGGCGGTCATGACTCGCCATTTCACTCGATCACCAGAGTCGTGCATCAGCTCAGTGTTCATGTCTCGTCCATGCCATGTGGCCAAGCCACCCAGGTATTTTCCTCTCGGTCTTCCTCTTGGTCTGTTCCCTTCGATCTTGCCAGTTGTCACTAAGTTCTCTAATCCATTTCTTCTCATAACATGCCCAAAAAATGTTGACTGTCTACGTCTAATTTCTCTAATCAGTTTACGATGTTCATTTGTCTCCTGTAGTACTTGGTCATTGGTTTTTCTGTCTGTCCATGGTACTCTTTGCATTTTCCTCAGAAACCACATTTCTGCAGCCATCAGATGTTTTTCAGCTCGACTGCTCATTGTCCAAGTTTCACATCCATACAAAAGAACAGGCTCTATGTATCCCCTCACCCCTCTTTTTCTCGTTTCAATTGACATCTTTTTATTGGTCAGAATGTTTTTCATCTTACTAAAGGCGATTCTTGTTCTAATCTCTTCAAGGCATCTCCCAGCAGATGTTATGACTGTTCCGAGATAATTGTACCGATTCACTTGTTGAAGAATATTCCCATTTACTTGTATATCTTCTTCTTCGTTCATCCGGAGTTTTTTTTTTTCGGATGTGATTGCGTTGTGCCTGTTTACAGCAGAGCTGCGTTCTTGCGCCGTTAGGCCGACACATCCGACTTCTGCGGGCATTTGTTGACCGGGTTAACCTTCCCGGGGGTTTCTTAGGACGTTTGACTCTCACTGTTGTGGTGTTATCCCCCATCCCAGCTGGTCCATATAGAACAGCCAAAGATCCTGGTCAGCCCTCAAGGGAAGGCAGGGGCAGACCATGGGCATTCCCCGCCATCCAAGGAGGCTTCCATACTTGCAGAGCCGATACATAGCGCTCTGGTACTGGGCTCACCCAAGGAATCGTCACGTCCTGCACATGGCTGCTTAGCCTCACTTCCGTATATTGGGCCTTCCGTTCACCATAGGCTTTCTTCCGGAAACCAGAAGTATGCAGTCTGCAGATGACATCCACACAGTGAGCTTTCGATTCGGACTTTCCATGTAATGGATTTGCTATCCAAGCAATATTCCATTTCGTGCCACTAGGACACTTTTCCACCTTTTATGAAGCCCACACAGTGGGCTTTTGATTCGGACTTTCCACGTAATGGATTTGCTATCCAAGCAATATTCCATTTCATGCCACTAGGACACTTTTCCACCTTTTATGAAGCCCACACAATGGGCTTTTGATTCGGACTTTCCACGTTATGGATTTGCTATCCAAGCAATATTCCATTTCGTGCCACTAGGACACTTTTCCACCTTTTATGAAGCCCACACAGCGAGCTTTCGATTTGGACTTTCCACATAATGGATTTGCTATCCAAGCAATATTCCATTTCATGCCTCTGGGTCTTCATGCACCTTTAAATGTCAACCTGTATGTAGTTAAAGTAAGCTGCGGTCAACTTTAGCTTGTTGATATCTCCATAGAGCTTGTCCTCAAATGAAGCAGGTGTGGGCCAACATATCTTTCTCTGTTCTTCATACGTTGGGCAATCCTGCAGCAAATGTTTTGCTGTCATTTTTCCAGTTCTACAATTACATTCATCGGTATCTCCTATCTTTAGTTTATTGAACAAGTGGTATTTCAGCCTGTTATGTCCTGTGCGGAGTCTGAAGATTGCTACTTGTTCTCTTCGGTCGAGTTTGTAATATGCATCATCCTTCTGATGGCCTGGATGCTCTGATTCCCATTTGGTTCTATAAGTGTTTTTTATCAACCTCTTTGCCTCATTATAGGTAATGTCTATGTCAGGCTGTGGTAGTCGTCCGCCCTCTTTTGCCAGTCTGTCAGCCTCTTCGTTTCCAGGTATACTGCAATGTGATGGGATCCACTGTATTACAACTTTTTTTGATTTCTGGCATAGACCATGGAGTGCTGCTCTTAGGTCAGTTAGTTCTGTGCTGTTATTGCTCTTCAGTATTGAGACAGCTGACTTTGCATCTGTGAAGATAGCTATTTGGTTCTCTTTATTTTCCTCCATCAGGAGCATTTCTGCTGCAGTTTTCAGAGCCTCTACCTCCGCTTTGAAGTTACTTGAAAATTTTCCAGTTGCCATTGAATGTGTTTTTTTCGCTCCATTTTTTAAATTTAGGAGAATTCCTCCTCCTCCATTCTCTATTGAATTTTTGGCTGATCCATCTGTATATGCATGGGTCCAATTCCTGCTTGGGTAATGTTCTTTTATGTAGTTTAGGATTATTTCTCTTCTATCGGTTTCATGCTGAGTGTTCTTTTTCTCAATACCAGGAATGTTTTCTATAATCTCAGGCAGTTGCTGCTGTCTCCAAGCTGGGAACTTGTGTGCATTGTATATGGGCTTGACTGTTGATATGTTAAGTATAGGATCTGCCCTAATCCTTCGTTTTGCAATTTCTACAAAGTTGCTACGCTTCAGTCTTCCCTTTCCAAAACCATTAAATCTGTTGTACATAGGGTGGTCTTTCAATCTTCTAAATTTTTCTGCTTGTTGCTGGGCTCTGCTATCTTTTCTATCCTGCATTGGTTGTAAACAAGTGATCTTTTCTAGTTCATTAATAGGCGTTGTCTTCAGGCTTCCAGTTATGATTCGCATTCCTTGGTTTTGGACTCTACTTATTTTGTTAAAGTTTGACTTAGCTGCTGTTGCCCAAGCTGCAATGCCATATTCCAGTACTGGCCTCACCCGTCCAGTATATAACTTCTTGAGAACTTTCTCATATGCTCCCCACGTTGTACCAGCAAGCTTTTTCATGATTGCCATTCTCTGCCTTGCTCTTGTTCGATTTTTCTCAACCTGTGTCTTCCATGTCAGGCGACGATCAAAGGTGACTCCTAGATAGTTTGGATTTTCTTCATGGCGCAATATTTTTCCTTTCAATACCAGCTTAGGTTGCTGAGTTTTATTTGAGAGGGAGAACACTGTGCATGTTGTTTTCTCCTCACTTATCTTCACTAGCCATGATTTTGACCAGTCCTCTAGCGCTAATAAGGCTTGCTGTATTCTGCTGTTAGCTGTACTAATATATTCTTCAGATGTCCATATGGCTAGGTCATCTGCAAAGGAGGATGTGTGTACTCTGGCTGGAAAATTTTCTGTGATGTCATTTATATATGCTAGGAATAATGTTGGTGAAAGAACTCCTCCTTGGGGGACACCTTGCTCCAGCAGCATCATTTTGCTTGTTTGTCCTTGTACTTTTGTCCTGGCAGTTCTGTTCTCAAGGTAGTGGCTGATCCATTTATACATTTTTCCACAAACATGCATGCTTTGCAGTTTTACTTTCAGTCCTTCCTTCCATACTTTATCAAATGCTTTTTCTAAATCTATCCAAACTGCTAGTGTGTGCTTTTTCTCTTGGAAGGCATCCTCTATTTCCTGAGCTATATAGGTTATTTGATCTTCAGTGGATCTGTGTGAGTCAGGTCTTAGTCAGATATGACTGAGCTACCGTATGACAGTAGACGGTACTACCTGCTTTCTGTCAGCGCCGAATGTTGGGCGGCGCTTACCAAACCCGACACCCCACATTGTGCCAACGGCTTCGGGCGGAAGAGCGCAATTGGGAGGGTACTAGCCTTATCCTGGTGCGAGGAAATGCAACCCAAAGACAAAATAAGTCATTGCAGGGCAGACCAGGCCCTAAGCCTTGGTTGGCAGCTGGTCTAGGATCGAAGCTCCGACAGGCGGACAGTTAGAGCATTGCTTTGCTGATCCGGCAGCTTCTGCAGCTTGTCTTGTTCCAGATGTATAGGTGTTAACTTTCCTCTGGAGTGAACTAGGCAGGCCGAGAGAGGGATCATGCTGCATGGGCAACACATGGTTTCTTTATTTTAGCCCAGGCTTTGTGCTATGGAGAGGCAATAACTCCATCCCTGGTCTTAACCGGTCTCGGAATCAAAGCGAGAGGCAACTGTTACGGGTTATAAGTCCGTGTCAGTTGGCGTAGACATGGGGCGCCACGCGTTGCCTCTGACGGTGGGAGACACCTACAGGTGTCACTGATCAGCTACCGCCCGCCTCAAGCTGGGCAGCCCCCGGCCAATTGGGTGCTGATCCGCCACAGCCTGCCTGCTTCAATGGGTGCTTGGGGCTAGGACAAAATCTGAATCGCAGGCTGTAAAACCAATGCACCATGTACTAATAAAAAGAATAATAGAAACCTCAAGCTACGGCTTGCAACCTAGAACGTGAGAACCATGTGTCCAGGATTTTCCGCTGACTTGACAAATATTGACGATGTGAGAAAAACGGCTGTGATTGATGCTGAACTCAATCGTCTTAACATTGATATTGCTGGCCTGCAGGAGACTCGCCTCGCTGAGGAAGGGTCACTCAGGGAAAACAATTACACCTTTTTTTGGAAGGGAAGAGGGCAGGCAGAAAAAAAGGCAACACGGTGTGGGCTTTGCAGTGAAGAATTCGCTACTGGGAATGATTGATATCCCAGCTGGAGGTAATGAAAGATTATTATCACTGCGCTTGGCAACCTCTTGTGGATTTGCCACCATTCTTACTGCATATGCACCGACACTCACTTCCTCTGATGATGTGAAAGATACATTCTATGAGCAGCTAGACTCTGCGATCAAGGCAGTTCCAAAATCCGACTACATTTATATGCTCGGTGATTTCAATGCTCGTGTGGGCAAGGACTCGAGTTCATAGCCAGTGTGCCTTGGAAAATACAACATCGGTCGCATGAATGATAATGGGCAAAGGCTGCTGGAGCATTGCACTAGAAATGACCTATATATTACAAACTCCTTTTTAAAACAAAAGAGATGCATAAGGTCACATGGAAACATCCAAGATCCGGCCATTGGCATCAGCTGGACTTCATTATCACACGGAGACAACATCTGAACCATACATCATTAACTCGAAGTTACCACAGTGCTGACTGTGATACAGATCATTCTTTGGTTGTTGCAAGGGTTAGACTGAGACCAAAGAGAATCTACACAGCTAAACACAAGTCTAGCCCCAGGATTAATATTATTAACACTCACGATCCTGAAAAGTGCTTTGAATTTCAACAGCAACTTGAGGACGCTTTCAATGATACATCAGAAGATTGTATAGTAAATGATAAATGGAGTAAACTTAAGGAAACTATTTATAAAACAGCGGTAGGGGTTTACGGCACTGTGGATCATAAGAGGCAGGACTGGTTTGCGGCAAACAGCCAGATACTGCAGCCCTTGATTGATAAAAAGAAGATAGCTCTCTTAAGAAACAAGGAAAGACCAACGCGTAACACTCTGTGTGAGCTGAAACAAGCGAGGAAGGATGTACAAAAGGCTGCCAGGCAGTGTGCGAATGACTATTGGATCAAGTTATGTGAGTCCATTCAAATCGCAAGTGATAAGGGAAACATCAGAAGCATGTATGAAGGGATAAAGAAAGCCTGTGGTCCAATGATCAAAAGAAGTGCACCGCTGAAAACCTTGACTGGAGAAATCATCACTGATAAGAAACAGCAGATGGATAGATGGGTCGAGCACTATTTAGAGCTTTACTCAAGTGAGACCAAGCTGGCGGATGATGCCCTCAACGCCATAGAGGCCCTGCCAACTCTTGACCACCTGGACACACTTCCCACTATAACAGAAGTTAAGTGTGCTATAAATGAGCTTGCATTTGGCAAGGCTCCAGGTAAGGATGGGATTCCAATAGAGGTGATCAGGAGTGGGCAAGACACCCTCGCTCTACAGATCCACCAGCTAATAGAGCTATGCTGGCGAGAAGGACAAGTCCCACAGGATTTCAAAGATTCAAACATCATAACGCTGTACAAGAACAAGGGAGATCGGAGCGACTGCAACAACTATAGGGGTATCGCACTTCTGTGTATTGTTGGGAAAGTATTTGCCAGAATTGTCCTGCGCAGACTTCAAGTCCTGGGAGATCAAGTCTTCCCCGAATCACAGTGCGGCTTCCGTCAGAACCGGTCTACCATTGATATGATATTCTCATTGCGACAGATGCAAGAAAAATGCCGGGAACAAAATCAGCCACTGTTTATTGCCTTCATCGACCTCACAAAGGCATTCGATTTGGTCAGTCGTGAGGGTCTGTTCAAAGCACTAAAGAAGATTGGCTGTCTACCAACTCTTCTGTCCATTGTGGAATCGTTCCACACAGGCATGAAGGGTATAATCAAGTTTGATGGCTCAACTTCAGAAGAGTTTGAAATCAAGAGTGGAGTTAAGCAAGGTTGTGTACTACCCCCCACCCTCTTTGGGATATACTTTTCACTTCTACTGAAATATGCCTTTCGAGATCAGGATGACGGTATATACATTCACTCACGCTCAGATGGTGGCCTCTATAATGCTCAGAGATTGAAGGCCAAGACCAAAATTAGCAGGGTACTAATCAGAGAGTTGCTTTTTGCGGATGATGCTGCGATTACGACCCACTCTGAGGAAGAATTACAACATCTACTATCTGCATTCTCCAATGCTTGTTCTGAATTTGGTTTAACAATTAACAAAAAGAAGACACAGATTATGTCACAAGGTGCACATGGTGTACCATCAATCTTTGTTGACGACGCCGAACTGGAGATAGTAGACCATTTTACATATCTTGGATCAGACGTAAATAGCAAATTATCCCTCGATCAGGAAATCAACATCAGGATTGGCAAGGCAGCAACAACAATGAACATGTTAGCAAAAAGAGTCTGGGAGAACAGGAAGCTTACTGCCAAAACAAAAGTCCTCGTCTACCAAGCCTGTGTCCTTAGTACTCTTCTTTATGGCAGTGAAACCTGGACAACTTACTCACTCCAAGAGAAACGTTTAAACAGCTTTCATATGCGGTGTCTGCGAAGAATACTTGGTATTAAGTGGCAAGACAAAATCACAAATACTGAAGTATTGGAAAGATCAGGTTGTGTGACGGTGTATTCCATGCTCAGTCTTCGTAGACTTAGATGGATAGGACACGTTAGGAGGATGGATGATGGTAGAATACCAAAGGACATCTTTTTTGGTGAATTACAGACGGGTAGGAGATCTCAGGGTCTGCCTCTACTACGATACAAAGATGTGTGTAAGCGGGACATGATTGATACAGGCATTGATAATGCACAATGGGAGCATGTCGCCGCTGAACGTGTTGCATGGAGGGCAACTATCAGAAATGGAATAAAGACAAAGGAGAAAATGATTGCAGATAAAGCACACACAGAGCGTGAGAGACGTAAGATTGTGCAACATGGTGGAAATGACCAGGTTTTCACATGCACCTACTGTGGGCAAACATTTGCAGCAAGAATTGGCCTTACCAGCCACACTCGCCACCGCCATGGATCGTAGTTATTGCCATATGACAGTTATTAAGCCTTTTTGAAGCACAATGTACCAAACTATCGTCTGTCAAGACGGAAAGGTGCCAATGGATCTGTACTTTCTGAATCCTGCTTGGTGTGGTGTTAAGAGTTGGTTTTCTTCCAGATGCCATGTTAGCCTGCCATTGATAATGCGTTCCATTAATTTTCCTACACAGCTAAGTAGACTGATAGGTCGATAGCCATTTGGTTCTTCCAGGTCTTTTCCTTTCTTTGGGACTGGTATTAGTATAGCTTCCTTCCATGCCTGTGGGACTATTCCTCTCTTCCAGCTGTTATTTAGGACTGCTAGTAGTTTCTTCTTTGCCTTGGTGCCTAGTCCTATTAGCATTTCATTTGTGATTCCATCCTTTCCTGGTGATTTCTTCTTTTTTAGGGTATTCATTGCCTGTTCCATTTCTTCCATTGTTAGATTTGCCATCATATATTCTGCTGCTGTCTCTGTATTTCTATGATGTATCTGTTTGTCTTTGATTGCTTTCTTCTGTTCGGTTGTAATATCAATGTGGTTTGCGTTTGCATAGTGTTCCATTAGTGCATTTGCAGCCTTTTTTCCTGTAAGCAAGGCATTTCCTTGTTTAATTGTTATTTGTTTGTTTCTAGGTCCTTCATTATTCATGGCTTTCACTAGTTTCCATAGTTTGTTTCCATCCCTGTCAAAATTCAGGTTTTCTGTTTTTTCCCTCCAACAATCTCTTGTTGTTTGATTTACTGTTCTTTTATATTTTGCTGAGATGGCTTTGAGAGAGATATTCGCTTCAATTGTTTGTTCTCTCTCTGCTGTCTTCCTGGCATCTTCAACTTTGTCCTCCAAACTTTGTAGTTCTTCAGTCCAGTATGGTTTGTAATTTTTCCTCGCTCCTCTAGGAATGGACTCAGTGGCTGCCTGTATTATCGCTCTGTTTAGACTTTCCACCATTTGCTTTATGTTGCCATATCGTGTATTTATGTTTTCACAATATTTGTCTGTTAGTATGGCAAATCTGTCCCAATCTGCTCGTTTGTAATTCCAGCGGGGCAAGGGCTTTTGCTCCTGTGGAACATACTCCATATTCATTACAAGCTTGATTGGTCTGTGGTCACTGCCTGCTAATTGGTCCAGCACATGGCGATCGATTTTGTGGAGGATGTCTCCTGTGCAGAAAGCTAAGTATGGAGTAGAAGTGGTAAGCCATCTTCTGGAGTAGAAGCTCGGTGTGTCATCCGCTTTGTTGAGTAGATGGAGATTTGAGTCTATTTCCCAGTCCTCCAATTCATCTCCTCTTTTGTCAGTATCTGGGTATCCCCATCTTTCTGAACGGCTATTAAAGTCTCCGACAATAATGCAGTTTGTGTCAGTTATTTTCATGTTTGAGAGTGTAAGGTCCTTATCTGCTGGGCTATACAGATTGTAGATTCTTATTTTCACGTCCTTTATCATTATATCAACACCTATAATTTCCGTTTGGTTGTCAGAGATCACAGATACTTCGCTGCAAGGTATTGTATTTCGTGTAAGTATTAGAACTCCTCCATTGTGTCCTTCGCGGTCGAACCGTGTGGCCTGATATCCTCTGACTGAGAATTTGTGATTGGCGTTGAGGTGTGTCTCTTGAATGCATGCCACATCTATTCTATCTTTATGAAGACGCTGTGTTAGGGAGTCTTTCTTCTTGTAAACTCCTTCGGCATTCCACTGTAGTATGTTGAGTGTCCGGGGTATTTGGTCAATAGCTCTTAACCTACTCCTCTGTGCCTTGACTCCACAGCACAGGGGAAGGTGACCACCAGTAGTCATGGGTGGACCCCCTCGAGGCAGGGGGCCCGGCACTATCGCCGTCTGATGGGACTTCACGGGATTAGCACCATAACGATTAATTTTGATTTGTGACATCATGAATTAAGTTACGTTGCACTGCTTTGTCAAGCCTGTGGCTCAGTACATCCGATTTCGACAAGCATTTATTCGGGATGCTTTCCCTAGCCTTTGACTGTCCCCAGTCTACCTACAAGGCAGCAGGTTTTACGTTGCACTGCTTTGTCAAGCCTGTGGCTCAGTACATCCGATTTTGACAAGCATGTATTCGGGGTGCTTTCCCTAGCCTTTGACTGTCCCCAGTCTACCTACAAGGCAGCAGGTTTGTGTGTCTCTTCGTCTGGTCCCTCTCCCTTGATCTGTCCGACATGGGTGGCCCTACCAGTAGCTGTGCTACCGTCGGCATAGCTCTTGGGGTCATTGGGACGCACAAGCCCCTCTACCTCGTCACGGTGGACACACAGCAGAGGGGACTTTTATATTACATTGTGGTACTTCGTTCTTCTTAGTGACGACCATAACCTGTGTCTTCTTACAATTTAATTCCAACCCACTGTGTACAACAACCGCGACTACTAATTGTTGTAGATCTTGTGCATTGTCTGCAATCAGTACTGTATCATCTGCATATCTAATGTTATTGATGTTTCGCCCTCCAATGCTGATTCCATTTATATCTTCTACATTTCTGAAAATAGTTTCACTGTATAGGGACAAAAGATCTGGAGTCATTACACATCCCTGCCTAACACCTCTCTTAATAGGTTGATATTGTCCCACTTCATTATCAATCCTTATGGCAGCTTGTTGCTTCCAATATATGTTTTTTATAAACCTAATGTCTTTCCCATCAATTTGTAGATCTGCAAGCATATCTACCATGTTGACATGTTTAACTCTATCAAAAGCCTTTGTATAGTCAATAAAGCAAAGATGTATATCCTTGTTTACTTCCATAGCACGTTCAATAACTGTTCGCAGCATATACACAGCATTTACTGTACCCTTTCCTTCTACAAACCCACATTGTTCTTTCCCTATTTCAGGTTGTATTTTCTTCCCCATTCTTTGCATGATAATTCGTAGCAAAATCTTTGTGATGTGACTCATTATACTAATTGTTCTATGTTGATCACATTCCAAGGCTCCTGATTTCTTTGGGATTGCAATAAATACAGAGTTACATAATTCAGGAGGTATATCTTCAGTACCATATAATGTGTTCAGCAGTCTGGTGACTTGCTATAGTCCAAATTCTTCTAAAGCTTTAATCATTTATGTTGTGATGTTATCTGCACCGGGGGCCTTGCCAGCTTTCATATGCGTAAAAACAATTCGAACCTCCATCTTCAAAATTGGCGATCCTTCATTATTAAATCTAATATCATACTGTTCCTCTCTGTTATCATTATAAAGATTTTTCACATAATCTGTCCATACATGTAGAATCTGATCTTTTCCTGTTATCATTTTGCCATCTTTAGTTTTTACACATCCACCCTGGTGAAGAGGTTAAGAATACCATGGACAGACAGAAAAACTAATGAACAAGTCCTTCAAGAAACAAACGAAGATCGTAAACTGATTAGAGTCATTAGACGTAGACAGTCAAAATTCTTTGGGCATGTTATACCGTATTTTACGGAGTATAAGACGCAATTTTTTGAAGAAAAAATTGCCTCCAAAATGCAGGTGCGTCTTATACTCAAAATTAATTAAATGTTATTTTTTTTTTTTAATTGCTTAAAAATTAAGGTGCGTCTTATAGTCCGTAGCGTCCTATAGTCCGTAAAATACGGTAAGAAGAAATGACTTGGAAATCTTGGTGACGACCGGCAAGATCGAAGGGAAGAGACCAATGGGAAGACCGAGAGGTAAATACCTGGATGGCTTGGCCATGTGGCATGGTCGAGACAGGAACACAGAGCTGATCCACGACTCTGGTGATCGAGTGAGATGGCAGAACGTGACTGCCCATGCTTATGAGCATGGCACATGATGAATGGATGGAATTAAACACGGAAGATACAAACAATATGTTGCACGATTTTTTGCCTGGCATAATTCGCTGCATCTCGCCAGGTGTATACTGCAGAGTTATATATCATATGATGTGAATAGATTAATGATATTTTGGCTGAAATACTTCAAACGCGTCATCGCAGGTATTGTTCGAATGTGGCGCATTTGTTATATCCGCGGTCATTTCAAATTTAACAAGAACACTTTCTGTTTGCACAAAACTGGCTATAACCATCTAATTGCTAAGGCCTCACTATATTTGAGCAATCGTTTATTGTTATATAATAAGGAAGATAAGAAACGCTTTTTCTTTGTTAATTTTATGAGCGTAATTTATGAGGGCCGGTCTCCCTGGTGAAGAGGTTAAGGACGTTGTTCGTAATCCCGTATACCCACGTATGGAACACAGCTGCACGAGATTTGGCAGCGGATCGTGTTGCGCTGGTTACTTACGGAGGTATGTGAGCCGGTCGTTCAGAAAGCAATGGCAAACTACTGAACGGAAAAACTTGCCAAGACATCAACAGCAGCTGGAAAATGCTGGTGTTGTCTGAAATGTCCTGTAAAGGATATGCGAAAAAAAAATTATGAGGAGTTAATAAATCACCGAGGAGGGTGCTTTATAGCCTGTCGACTGCACAGGAATTCCTGAAGACTCATGAAGTCTCATTTCACCCACACTCGAGAGTCTCCGTGGCGAAGTTGTCAAGCCGTCTTATTCAGGTTCCAAAGGTTGTGGGTTCGATTTGCGACCGCGTCCTTCTGTTCAAGAGTGAATTAATTTTTTTGGAGACTTCTGAGGGTCGTCGCTGGAGCTACAGAGTTTGTGCTTTGTGCGACGCTTTCGGCAGTTTGCTGCTGAAAGATATTGAACCATGTGGGATAATAATCCGGTGCAATGAAAAGTGTAGTACACGTGTGAATATTGATGTGTGATGTGAGTACTTACATCCGTGTCGTGTCTTCCTTTAAAGTGTCGTCCCTGGAGTGGGGGGAGTCAACACCCACATTATAATTTTTTTTCCTTTATCAATATCCTGGAGAATCCACCAGCTTCCGTCCAACACACTCAATCAGCCCGTGGACACCTTTTCTTATCACTCTCTCACTGTCGTACTATGCCCCCTCTCATACTTCCCCAACGCAACATATTCAACAACTCTTGCTTCTAAAAATTAATAAAGATTAATTTATTAAAAGAAAAGTGTAACGTGTATGAGACGTGTATGCGAAGAAAATGTGTGTCGTGTATTCTAATGTAAATGTATAGGTCAGACCACAGAGTTCATGTTCAGAGTCCACTCATCATGGCAAGGATTACACGACATCACAAGAATCAGTACAATGGACCTCACCGAAGTCGTGTCCTTCTCTCCAGACATGTCCTCCTCCAGGAGCTCTGATGACCATGAGATCTGTATCCCATTAAACTATATACTCCGTGGAAAAAATAATATTATTGTTCCTAACACAACTGTTCCTAATAGTTTATAGAAACTCAGACTTCATAATTTCTGCACAGTGAAAAAAAAACATGGAACACTGTCCTATGGACATGACGTTTTGTCTTCTTGCGAAATGTTCTATAGTTCTCACTATTAAACAGTTATTGTCTATACTCCAATAGAGTCCTTTATTTTTGTTCTAGTCATAAGTGAACTGAATATCCATCACTACTGGTGTGTTAAAACTGGTATGACCTAAAACTCATTCGGTATTTATCCTGTAGGATACTTCTACCATTCAGCTCCACTGAGCAACGTTTATCAGTTTCTTCTAGCATAGACCCATGTAGAAGGTTGCTGGCCAATCTTTCTGTATCATAATTTATCCGGGATCGGATTTTTCAATGATTCTGTGTTCTTCCTTCCAACCAGAGGGAACCTGTAAAATAGATCAAACAACTTGTGATAGCCTCCCCGTCACTGATCTCTATTAGATGATCGTGGCCATTGGCCCTTGCTCAGCAAAATACAATGAACCTAACTCTGTCAGGGACAGATGAACTTAACACATAGGTTATCATCAGGCCAAGACAAGAAGAAAAAAAAAAACAACCAACAGCGTGCGGAACCCCCCCCCCTCCCCCCCCCCCCCACCAGGGAGCACCCACTGGAAGATCCCAATTATCCCCCATTACTCAATTCTCAACTAGTAGAACTTATCAACACTTCAATCATCTATTTTCAACTAACAGAGCCAAGTATCACTTCCCTACTCTAGCTAGTTTTCCACTAACAGTGCTAATCATCACACTCTAGTTTTAACACGGCTACAGCCTATATTAATTAGAACTAATTATAAGAGGTTCTACCTTATACGGCACTGCAGTGTTTACTCAATCACATCTAAGTTTGCCATGACAGGCACGTGTAAAATAATTATAATATAGCCCGCACACGTTAGATGTTATTAACTCCCTAACCGCAGTGCCAAAGCACGTCTTCCTAGATCGACGTTTCGAGTTACACTCCTTATCTCCAAATCTGGTTTTTGGCAACCGCCTAAAAGTGGTCACGTGACGTTATTTTTTATGTGCATACAGGTGTTATTTTGGGCCGATCATCCCTTGTCAGGAATCCATCTCCCCTGGCTTAGTCACTGTCAGAGTTGTCATCACTTGTTTTAACTTCCCCAACAAGCTAGCGAGTTACTGTATGATCCCAACAACAGTTTTCAATAACAAGCTGCCAATCCGCGTGGTGTCCGGAAACTCTAAATGACAGACTGTACTGTTTCATGTCCTGAGCTGAGCAATTCTATGTGAATCTAACTGTTTATGAACTGTGAAAGTGGTGTATTGATTCACCTCACTCACTTCCCCTACACATCTGCAGTTGTTAACTTTGCCCGACCTGTGATGGTTGACATCTGATTGTAACCAGGATCTGACGGGTTCTATCTGTATTCGAATGTTGATAAACTGTCAATGCGATGCCGGGATTTATCTCACTCACCACCGAATGTTCCTAATCTGTCGACCAGAGGTAAACACGTGCAGCTGCAACCCCGACTATTTTCTGGATTTGTTGAAACAACCTGTGGCCTCGAACATGCCGCTAATCAGAACGCCTTTTATTCTCATCCCTGGTTAAATCACGTTGGTCTATTATGTGACAATCCGACAGCAGCGTTCATATGTGTACTCACATCACATATATGTGTACACCCATTCTTCATTTTAAGCGACTGTTTTTCCCACCCACACTGTTATGTGTTCGGTTATTGAATTTGCTAATTATCTTTCCGCTCTATCTATGTATGTTGCTTGGCACTCACACTGGAATTTATAGATGCAGTTTAATGTGCTGTACTGAAACATAGGTTATTTTACAGATGGAGTAGGTATCGGGGTGGTTTTATATCTGATCATTGGTTCAGCAGAAAAGTATTGTGGTTTACTGCTGTTTTAAGACAACGTGTATTCGTTTCATTATGTCATCCCCTCGAGAGGTTAGCTGAAGAAACAATTCAAGTTCGGGAAACCGATCTCTGTCTGTCTGTCTGTCTGTCTGTCTGTCTGTCTGTCTGTCTGTCTGTCTGTCTGTCTGTCTGTCTGTCTGTCTGTCTGTCGGTCGGTCGGTCGGTCTGTCTGTCTGTCTGTCTGTCTGTCTGGCTGGCTGGCTGGCTGGCTGGGTGTCTGTCTGTCTGTCTGTCTGTCGGTCGGTCGGTCGGTCGGTCGGTCTGTCTGTCTGTCTGGCTGGCTGGCTGGCTGGCAGGCTGGCTGGCTGGCTGGCTGGTGTCTGTCTCTGTGTGGGGGAGGGGGGAGGGAGACATCTATTTTGAAATGTGCTAACAGAGCTATGGGTTAGTAACCACTCAGCACTGATCATTAGGAAGCAGCGGTAGGGTAGTGGCTGGACACTCGCCAGCCGACCGCGTGTAAATGGGTTCGCCATGCAGCTGGGCATGTTCGGATGTTTAAAAATGGGCCTGTACTCTAAGGTAGAGCCCGCTTTAAATGGGCACCAATAATCTCGTCGGAAATAAAGTCGGCCTGTACGATAGTGATCAATCACCACTCGAATGTCGATTGGTCTATACACATATGGGATTCCCCCGAGGCCTGTAACAGTGTCCTTTACTGGATGAGCACTGTTTATTGTTTGGAAGTGTAATGGCTAGCACGTTTACCTGTATGTATTTTTACACAGGGCCAGTAATGGCTAGCACGCTTACCTGTATGTATTTCTATACAAGGCCAGTAATAGCTACCACACTTACCTTATGTATGTATTTCTATACAGGGCCAGTAATGGCTAGCACGCTTGCCTTATGTATGTATTTCTATACAGGGCCAGTAATGGCTAGCACGCTTACCATATGTATGTATTTCTATACAGGGCCAGTAATAGCTACCACTCTTACCTTATGTATGTATTTCTATACAGGGCCAGTAATGGCTAGCACGCTTACATTATGTATGTCTATACAGGGCCAGTAATGGCTAGCACGCTTACCTTATGTATGTATTTCTATACAGGGCCAGTAATGGCTAGCACGCTTACCTTATGTATGTATTTCTATACAGGGCCAGTAATGGCTATCACGCTTACTTGTATGTATTTCTATACAGGGCCAGTAATGGCTAGCACACTTACTTGTATGTATTTCTATACAGGGCCAGTAATGGCTAGCACACTTACCTTATGTATGTATTTCTAAACAGGGCAAGTAATGGCTATCACTCTTACCTTATGTATGTATTTCTATACAGGGCCAGTAATGGCTAGCACACTTACCTTATGTATGGATTTCTATACAGGGCCAGTAATGGCTAGCACGCTTACTTGTATGTATTTCTATACAGGGCCAGTAATGGCTAGCACACTTACCTGTATGTATTTCTATACAGGGCCAGTAATGGCTAGCACATTTACCTTATGTATGTATTTCTATACAGGGCCAGTAATGGCTAGCACACTTACCTTATGTATGTATTTCTATACAGGGCCAGTAATGGCTAGCACACTTAACTTATGTATGTATTTCTATACAGGGCCAGTAATGGCTAGCACGCTTACTTGTATGTATTTCTATACAGGGCCAGTAATGGCTAGCACGCTAACCTTATGTATGTATTTCTATACAGGGCCAGTAATGGCTACCACTCTTACCTTATGTATGTATTTCTATACAGGGCCAGCAATGGCTAGCACACTTACTTGTATGTATTTCTATACAGGGCCAGTAATGGCTAGCACACTTACCTTATGTATGTATTTCTATACAGGGCCAGTAATGGCTATCACTCTTACCTTATGTATGTATTTCTATACAGGGCCAGTAATGGCTACCACTCTTACCTTATGTATGTATTTCTATACAGGGCCAGCAATGGCTAGCACACTTACTTGTATGTATTTCTATACAGGGCCAGTAATGGCTAGCACACTTACCTTATGTATGTATTTCTATACAGGGCCAGTAATGGCTATCACTCTTACCTTATGTATGGATTTCTATACAGGGCCAGTAATGGCTAGCACGCTTACTTGTATGTATTTCTATACAGGGCCAGTAATGGCTAGCACACTTACTTGTATGTATTTCTATACAGGGCCAGTAATGGCTAGCACACTTACCTGTATGTATTTCTATACAGGGCCAGTAATGGCTAGCACACTTACCTTATGTATGTATTTCTATACAGGGCCAGTAATGGCTAGCACACTTACCTTATGTATGTATTTCTATACAGGGCCAGTAATGGCTAGCACACTTAACTTATGTATGTATTTCTATACAGGGCCAGTAATGGCTAGCACGCTTACTTGTATGTATTTCTATACAGGGCCAGTAATGGCTAGCACGCTTACCTTATGTATGTATTTCTATACAGGGCCAGTAATGGCTACCACTCTTACCTTATGTATGTATTTCTATATAGGGCCAGCAATGGTTAGCACGCTTACCTTATGTATGTATTTCTATATGTAGTATATATATTTCCTGTATATGTTTCTATATGTGTATTGTGTTTGCGTAGGAAATGTGTGTGTTGGTGGGGGAATGTGTGTCGGTGGAGGATGTGTGTGTGGTTGTTGGGGTGTGTGGGTGGTTGTGAAATGTGTGGGTGGGCGGGGAAATGTGTGTGTGAATGGAAAGATGTGTGGGTGTGGGTGGTTGATGTGTGAGTGGGT
This sequence comes from Cepaea hortensis, assembly GCA_963921405.1. NCBI lineage: Eukaryota > Metazoa > Mollusca > Gastropoda > Stylommatophora > Helicidae > Cepaea > Cepaea hortensis. The sequence goes on along the minus strand of OY992886.1, from coordinate 90,273,694 downwards.
GAGGGACATGTGTGTGTTGGTGCCGGATGTGCGTGTGTAAGAGGTATGTGTGTGTGGTTGGAGCATGTGTATGTGGGTGAGCTTGAGTGGAATGGGGTATGTGAGAGTGGGTGGAAAGATGCGTGTGGGTGGGTGAGGGATGTGTGGGTGGGTGGGTGCGAGATGTCTGGGTTGGTGGCGGGATCTGTGAGTGGGTGGAGGGATGAGTGGGGGTTGTGTTGTGAGTTGGGGATGTGTTGTGGGTGGGGGATGTGTTGGTATGGATGGGTGATGTGTAAGTAGGTGAAGGAAGTGTGTGTGGGTTGGTGCGGGATGTGTGTGTGTGAGAGGGGGGATATGCCACATAACATGAGAATATGCATTGTTTATGCTTACAACATTCATTTGAACATGTTTTTATTCCTATGTGAATGCATCATGCACTGTTGATGAACGAAAGATGAATGATTGGAAGGACCGAATGTAAGACTGGCCTACGCGCCCAATTTGTTACTTTAAAAATAAAGATCAATTCAGTTCAATTCAATTCAATTCCATACAGGGCCAGCAATTGCTACCACTCTTACCTTATGTATGTATTTCTATACAGCGCCAAAAATGGCTAGCATTCTTACCTTATGTATGTATTTCTATACAGCGCCAGAAATGGCTAGCACACTTACCTGTATGTATTTCTATACAGGGCCAGTAATGGCTACCACTCTTACCTTATGTATGTATGTCTATACAGGGCCAGTAATGGCTACCACTATTACCTTATGTATGTATTTCTATACAGGGCCAGTAATGGCTACCACTCTTACCTTATGTATGTATGTCTATACAGGGCCAGTAATGGCTACCAGTATTACCTTATGTATGTATTTCTATACAGGGCCAGTAATGGCTACCACTCTTACCTTATGTATGTATGTCTATACAGGGCCAGTAATGGCTACCACTCTTACCTAAAAAAGTCGGTTAAAAGTTGACAGGGTCGACTTCATTGCACCGGGTTTTATCCCATATGGCTCGGTCTCTTTCCGCAGAACGGAAAGCGTCGTACAAAGCACGAACTCCGTAGCTTTTAGCGACGACACACAGGAGTCTCCGAACATTTAACTCGTAAACCGAAGGGTGCGGCCCGGAATCGAACCCACAACCTTCGGAGCACGAGTCAAACGGCTTGACCACTTCGCCACAGAGATGTCTATACAGGGCCAACAATGGCTAGCACACTTACCTGTATATACTTCTATACGTACTAGAATCTAACATGCAAAATCTGCATTCCGTCAAATGAAGAACATTTTATGCAATAAGTCCTTGTCATTGGAAGTTAGAAAAAGAACACTTGCATGTTGCAAAGAACCAGCCCTAACGTACGGCTGCGAATCCTGAAAAATTAGTAAACAGGAGAACACACCAATAGAAGCCGTGAATATGTGGTTTTAAAGAAGAATGCTGAACATTTAGTGGACAGTCAAAATGAGTAATCGAGACATTTTAAGGGAAGCTAAAAGACTGCAAAATGTGACAACTGGAAATATTTGTGGAATAAGGGATATAGGTAGACAGCGTGAACATATTCCTGCCAGTCTTGGGTCATGGCACAGAAGGGGATTAACAAACTGATACATGTCGTTTGAGTTAGCAAGATGTGAAGAACCATTATCACCTTGGACTGTCTGCAAGGGACTTGCTCCTTTTTTTTTTTTTTTGGCGATCGCTCGCTTAGAACTCAAGCGTAGTACATATACGTGCTACTGCTTCTAGCTCATTGGACTGCTGTTTGCGTGTGGGTTAGTTTTCCTATTACCTGTGTCCCTCGCCATTATACGAGCTCACTCCAACTTCTGAGGTACTTGTACTTTACATTACAAAATCAAGGACGAGAAGTCAACATTTTAGTCCAACTGACCGGTGTAGAGGTTGAACCCGCTACCTTGGCATCAGCACACCAGAAGTTTAAAAGACAACGCTCTTATCCATTCGGCCATGCTGACCTTAGGACTTGATAATAATGATGAAGATCGCTCCCGAGTGAGAGAGACAGAGACAGTGTGAGAGAGATAGAGACAGTGAGAGAGACAGAGACAGAGTGAGAGAGACAGAGACAGTGTGAGAGAGACAGAGACAGAGTGAGGGAGACAGAGACAGTGTGAGAGAGACAGAGACAGTGTGAGAAAGACAGACAGAGTGAGAGAGACAGAGACAGAGTGAGAGAGACAGAGACAGTGAGAGAGACAGAGACAGTGAGAGAGACAGAGACAGAGAGAGAGACAGAGACAGTGAGAGAGACAGAGACAGAGTGAGAGAGACAGAGACAGTGAGAGAGACAGAGACAGTGAGAGAGAGACAGAGTGAGAGAGACAGAGACAGTGTGAGAGAGACAGAGAAAGTCTGAGAGAGACAGAGACAGTGAGAGAGAGACAGAGACAGTGTGAGAGAGACAGAGACAGTGTGAGAGAGACAGAGACAGGGAGAGAGAGACAGAAACAGAGTGAGAGAGACAGAGTGAGAGAGACAGAGACAGTGTGAGAGAGACAGAGACAGTGTGAGAGAGACAGAGACAGCGTGAGAGAGACAGAGACACTGTGAGAGAGACAGAGACAGTGTGAGAGAGACAGAGACAGCGTGAGAGAGACACAGACAGTGTGACAGAGACAGAGACAGTGTGAGACAGACAGAGACAGCGTGAGAGAGACAGAAACAATGTGAGAGAGACAGCGACAGTCTGAGAGAGACAGAGTGAGAGAGACAGAGACAGTGTGAGAGAGACAGAGACAGTGTGAGAGAGACAGAGACAGCGTGAGAGAGACAGAGACAGTGTGAGAGAGACAGAGACAACGTGAGAGAGACACAGACAGTGTGACAGAGACAGAGACAGTGTGAGAGAGACAGAGACAGCGTGAGAGAGACAGAAACAGCGTGAGAGAAACAGAGACAGCGTGAGAGAGACAGAGTCAGAGAGAGAGACAGCGTGAGAGAGACAGAGACAGACAGAGAGAGAGAGGCAGAAACACCGTGAGAAAGACAGAGACACAGAGTGAGCGACAGTGTAAGAGAGACAGAGACAGAGAGAGGGACAGAGTGAGAGAGACAGAGACAGAGTGAGAGATACAGAGACAGTGTGAGAGAGACAGAGACAGCGTTATAGAGACAGGGATAGTGTGAGAAAGACAAAGACGGTGTGAGAGAGACCGAGACAGCATGAGAGAGACAGAGACAGGGTGAGAGAGACAGAGACAGTGTGAGAGAGACAGAGACATAGTGAGAGAGACAGAGTGAGAGAGACAGAGTGAGAGAGACAGAGTGTGAGAGAGACATAGACAGCGTGAGAGAGACAGAGACAGTGAGAGAGACAGAGACAGTGTGAGAGAGACAGCGACAGTGTGAGAGATACGGAGACAGCGTGAGAGAGACAGAGACAGAGTGAGAGAGACAGAGTGTGAGAGAGACAAAGACAGTGTGAGAGAGACAGAGATAGAGTGAGGGAGACAGAGACAGTGTGAGAGAGACAGCAACAGTGTGAGAGATACAGAGACAGAGACAGTGTGACAGTGACAGAGACAGCGTGAGAGAGACAGAGACAGTGTGACAGTGACAGAGACAGCGTGAGAGATACAGAGACAGTGACAGAGACAGCGTGAGAGATACAGAGACAGTGACAGAGACAGCGTGAGAGATACAGAGACAGTGACAGAGACAGCGTGAGAGATACAGAGACATAGTGAGAGAGACAGAGACAGCGTGAGAGAGACAGAGATAGAGTGAGAGAGACAGACAGCGTGAGAGAGACAGAGACATAGTGAGAGAGACAGAGACAGTGCGAGAGAAACAGAGACAGAGACAGAGACAGCGTGAGATATACAGAGACAGTGACAGAGACAGCGTGAGAGATACAGAGACAGTGACAGAGACAGCGTGAGAGAGAGAGACAGAGACAGAGACAGCGTGAGAGATACAGAGACAGTGACAGAGACAGCGTGAGAGATACAGAGACAGAGACAGCGTGCGAGAGACAGAGACAGCGTGAGAGAGACAGAGACAGCGTGAGAGAGACAGAGACAGAGTGAGAGAGACAGAGACAGAGTGAGAGATACAGAGACAGTGTGAGAGAGACAGAGACAGCGTGAGAGAGACAGAGACAGAGTGAGAGAGACAGAGACAGAGTGAGAGATACAGAGACAGAGTGAGAGATACAGAGACAGAGACAGCGTGAGAGATACAGAGACAGAGACAGCGTGCGAGAGACAGAGACAGCGTGAGAGAGACAGAGGCAGTTTGAGAGAGACAGAGACAGAGTGAGAGAGACAGAGATAGAGTGAGAGATACAGAGACAGTGTGAGAGAGACAGAGACAGCGTGAGAGAGACAGAGACAGCGTGAGAGAGACAGAGACAGAGTGATAGAGACAGAGACAGAGTGAGAGATACAGAGACAATGTGAGAGAGACAAATACAGTGTGAGAGAGACAGAGACAGAGTGAGAGAGACAGAGACAGAGTGAGAGAGACAGAGACAGTGTGACAGTGACAGAGACATAGTGAGAGAGACAGATTGAGAGAGACAGAGTGTGATAGAGACATGGAGAGAGTGAGAGAGACAGAGACAGTGAGAGAGAGACAGGGAGAGAGTGGGAGAGACAGAGTGAGAGAGACAGAGACAGAGTTAGAGAGACAGAGACAGAGTGAGAGAGACAGAGACAGAGTGGGTGAGACAGAGACAGACTGAGAGATACAAAAACAGAGTGAGGGAGACAGAGACAAAGTGAGAGAGACAGGGAGAGAGTGAGAGAGACAGAGTGGGAGAGAAAGAGACAGAGTGAGACAGACAGAGAGTTAGAGAGACATGGAAAGAGTGAGAAATATAGAGACAGAGTGAGATAGACAGAGTGTGAGAGAGACAGAGAGAGTGAGAAAGACAGGGAGAGAGTGAGAGAGACAGAAAGAGAATGAGAAATACAGAGATAGTGTGAGAGAGACAGAGTGAGAGATACAGAGAGAGAGAGACAGGGTGAAAATGAGAGAGACAGAGAGAGTTAGAGAGACAGAGAGAGTGTGAGAGAGACAGAGAGACAGTGACATATACAGAGAAAGTGAGAGAGACAGAGAGAGTGAGAGACACCGAGAGAGTGAGAGAATCACAGAGAGAGAGTGAGAGATACAGAAAGAGAAAGTGAGAGAGAGACAGAGAGAGTGAGAGAGAGAGAGTCTGAGAGACACAGACAGAGAGATTGGGAGAGATAGCGAGAGAGTGAGAGAGGCAGAGAAAGATTTAGAGACACAGAGATAGGGAGTGAAAGAGACTGAGAGAGATAGAGAGTGAGAGAGACAGAGAGAGAGTGATAGAGACAGAGAGAGTGAGATACACAAAGAGAGAGTGAGAGACAGAGAGAGTGACAGATATAGAGAGAGAGAGTGAGAGAGACAGCGAGAGAGAATTGAATTGAACTGCCCGCAGAAGTCGGATGTGTCGGCCTAACGGTGCAAGAACGCAGCTCTGCTGTAAACAGGCACAACGCAGTCACATCTGAAAAAAAAATCCTGATGAACGCAAAAGAACAAGAAGAATTGGATTGAATTGAATTGAATTGAACTTTATCTTAAAAGGGTTACAAATTGGGCACGTAGGCCCTTCTTACATTCCGCCCTTCCAATCACTCATCTTTCGTTCATCAACAGTGCATGATACATTCACATAGGAAAAAAAGCAACATTGGCAAATGAATGTTGTAAACATAAACAATGCATATTATCATGTTATGTGGCACATCCCCCTTCCACCACAGACATCCCGCACCAACCCACACACATCCCTCACACACTCACACATAACCCACCCATACCCACACACACCCACCCACCACACATCCCCCACCCACCACACATCCCTCCAACCACTCACACATCCCGTCATCAACCCAGACATCTCGCACCCACCCACACAAACGTAACTCACACACATCCCCACCCACACAAACTCCCCACTCACAGATACCCCAACCCACACAAACTCACACACACATGCTCCACCCAACCAGCAACACACCCCCAACCACACACACATACCCCTCCCACACACACACATCCCACACCAACCCACACACACATTCCTCACCCACTCACACATCACCCACCCATACCCACACATCACCCACTCCCCTACACAGCCCCAACACACACCCGCACACACATCCCCCACCTACCATCACACACACACACATCCCACACCCACCAACACCCACACATACTACTACCCACCAACACCCACACAAACACTCCAATCTAAACACACATCCCCCTCCAACACATCCCTCAACCACCCACATATTCACCACCCAAACACGCCCCATCCTTATACACATCCCTCCACCCACCCATAGACCTCCCCACACACCCACCCCTCACACATACCCACGACCCCCACACACACATATCCCCAACCGCACACATCTCCCCACCCACCCCACACACATATCCTCGCAAACACATCCTCCACTCACACACACTTCTCCCATACTCCCACACACATCTTCCACCCACACACACACATATTCCACACCATACACACGTCCCCATCCATATATACATCAGCCACACCCATCCTCCAACCCATACACACATCCCCCACACGCCCCCTACACACATCCCCACACACCCATCCACATACCCCCACCCAAACATCCACAAACCCACTCATACACACATCCCTCACCCACACCCCCACCGACCCACACACATCCCACCCAGACACATCCCTCATCCACACACATATTCCCCCACCCATCCACACATCCCCCACCCACACACATCTCCCAACCCACCTACATTCCCTCACACACAAACCCCCACACACAAACCCCCAACCACAAACCCATCCCCAAACCCAAACACAGTCCTCACATCTAGACACATACATTATGCCTCACATAATCAGTGAAGCTAATGTGAACAAACTATCACACTTTACACACACATATACACTGACGATTATCGTGAGCATTCTCACAAACATGTAAAAAATGGAGAGCAATTTATGCACATGCATTGTGTAACGTAAAAAATAGTGATGCGATTCAATAAGTTGATTCCTAAAATTGAGAGAGAGAGAGAGAGAGAGAGAGAGAGAGAGAGACATAGAGAGTGAAAGAGAGAGAGAGAGTTAGAGAGACAGGGAGAGTAAGAGAGACTGAGAGAGTGAGTGAGAGTTACAGAGAGAGAGTGAGAGCCAGAGAGAGTGAGAGATACAGAGTGTGTGTGTGTGTGTGTGTGTGTGTGTGAATCACAGAAAGATAGAGTGAGAGAGACAGCGAGATAGAGGGTGAGGGATACCTAGAGAGAGAGTGGGAGAGACAGAGAGTGAGTGAAAGACACAGACAGAGTGAGAGAGACAGCGCGAGAGAGTGTAAGAGAGACAGAGAGAAAGTGAGAGACAGGGAGAGTGAGATAGACAGAGAGAGAGACTGAGTTAGACACAGAGAGAGTGAGGGAGACAGAGAGACACAGAGAGAGTGAGAGAGACACAGAGAGAGTGAGAGATACAGAGATAGAGTGAGAGCGACAGAGAGAGAGTGAGAGAGATAGTGAGATAGAGAGTGAGAGAGACAGCGAGATAGAGAGTGAGACACATACAGCGTGAGAGAGACAGCGAGAGAGAGAGTGAGAGATACAGAGAGAGAGAGTGAGGGGGACAGAGAGATTGAGAGACACAGAGTGAGAGTGTGTGTGAGAGAGAGAGTGATAGAGACAGAGAGTGAGAGAGACAGTGAGAGAACGAACGAACGAACAAACGAACGAACGAACGAACGAACGAACGAACGAACGAACGAATTTTATTTTCAAAGGCTAACAAATTGGGCAAGCAGGCCTGTCTTACATTCGGCCCTTCCAATCAATCATCTTTCGTTCATCAGTGCATAGTGCATTCACATAGGGGGAATAAACATTGTCAAATGAATGTTGTAAGCATAAACAATGCATGTTACCATGTTATGAGACAAATCCCCCACCCACCCATCCCCTATCCATCCGCGTGTCCTCCACACACACATCCACCACCCAACCATACACATACCCACAGGCACATACATACCCCCATCCATCCACCCATCCCCTAAGCCACACACACCCACACATACACTATATCCCCACTCACACACACACATCTCCCACCCATCACACATCCCTCCACACACATCGCCCACCCACCCACACACAAACAAAGGCACACATGCATGCATCCACCCATCAATCACCCACCCACACATCCCCCCACCTTCACACATCTCCCCACCCACACGCACACAACCTTCACCCATCCCATAACCTACCAACACTCACCACCAACATATCTTCCACCACCCACCCACACCCCCCCCCCCCAAACCACTCAGCCAAACACACATCCTCCAACCACATATCCAACACCCACACACACATATTCCCGCCAACTCCCATATCCCACACTTACCCACACACAAAACCCGCACCCACCCACACATGTCCCACTTACACTCATCCCCCACCAACACAATCTTCCCCACCCACACATCCCGAACCCACACACACACATACCCCACCCACCCCAACCTACACACACTCACCCTCCCACACATCCTCCACCCAACCACTCGCCAACCACAGCCCCCCCCCCCCCTTCCCACTGATCTCCAATCCACAAACACAATCACACATTCCTTAACTACACATCTCACCACCCATACACTCACACACACACACGCATCCCCACATCCATACACACATCCCCACCCACCAACACATTCCTCATCCAAAAACACACACCCCACCACCCACATATAACCACCCACACACATTCGCCGCTCACACACATCCACCCACTCACGTACTCATCCATCAACCACTCACACCCACACATCACCCACCCACCCATCAACATGTGCATCTCTCATCTACCCTCCCACCCATACACACTTCAACCACCCAGCCAAACATACATCACCCATCTCACATACATCCTTCATCCACCCGCATATCCCACACCTCCCCAACCCCTCACACATCTCCCCTCCCACACAACACCCCACCCATAAACACATTCCCCCATACACACATTCTCCCCCACATGCATTTCCATACGCATCCCCGCCCACACATCTCTCACCCACACACACATCTCACCACCATCACATCCACCCACACAACCCCCACTTACAAACATCCTTACCATCCACACAATCATCCTCCACCCACTCACATTTACCCCATCCAAACTCCACACACTCCCACCCACACAGACATATCCCATTCACAAACACACCCCCACACCCAACCCCCACACCCATCATACACCCATCCTCCGACCCACATACATCTCCGACACACCCATTCACCCACCCAAATATACATTCCCTACCAACATCCCCAACCCACCAACACCCATATACTTCCAACCATCCTCCCAAATATTCCTCTCTCTCTCTCTCTCTCTCTCTCTCTCTCTCTCTCTCTTCTCTCTCTCTCTCTTTCTTACACAGGCACACACACACACTCTCACACACACACACACACACACACTCTCACACTCATTAACTCTATCTCTCTCTCACTCATATTCCCTAACTCTCTCACTCACTCTACAGTGATGTGCATGTGTTCATATTATAAAATGATAACATCAATTGGCATTCAAAAATGATAATATGAAATGAGAATACACACAAGATATGGACTAGCATGTTACATGACATGCATGCGCTCAAATCTCTCTCTCTCTCTCTCTCTCTCTCTCTCTCTCTCTCTCTCTCTCTCTTCACCAACACACACACACAAACTCACAAACAATGCGCGCACACATACACACACACACTAACACATCCATTCTCTCCATTCTCCCACTGTATCTCTCTCTCTTCCCCCTCTCTCTCTCCCCCCTCCTCTCTCCCTCTCTCTCTCTCTCTCACTCTCACTCGCAATCACTATTTCACCCATTAAGTCACTCTCTCCATCTTTCATTCACTCTATATCACACTCTCCTTCACTCTCACTCATACACAGACAGACACACACCCTCACGCTATCAAATACACACTCTCTCGCATACACACGAAAGCATATACCATATACATACACGAACATACACACAGTATACACACGCAAATACACACATATACCCACGCACACATGCACACATACACACATCCACATCCACACCCATACACACATACTTACACACACGTACACACAAATACACACTCTCCTCGCATACACTGCATGCATGCACATGCACACAAACATATGCACATACATATACGAACATACACATATATACACACGCACATACACACATATACACACGCACATACATATAATGTACGCACACATAAATACACATATAAACATACACACACATACACACATTTACACACACTTACACATACACACCCATACGCATATTCAGACATGCACACACATACACCCACATACACACATGAAAACACACACATACACACATATGGGGACACACGTACACACACCCACCCATCCACCCACACACTTACTCACACATACACGCTGCCTCACATAATCTCACCCTCTCACTCACACTCACTCATTTACTCTCTAAACCACACTAACTCACTCTCTTACTCGCACACACAGACAAGTACACAGACATGTACACAGAGACACATACTCACACTCTCTCTCTCTCTCTCTCTCTCTCTCTCTCATTCACTTCTCACGCACTCTCTCACTCATCCACTGTCTCTCTCTTACACACTCACTCGCTTTCACACTCACTCACACACACACATACACACATACTCATAAATTCTCCCCCTCACGCACTAACTCACTCTCCCTTACTCACTAATTCACTCGCTGGGTCTCTAACTCACACTCACTCACCCACTTTCTCACTCTCTGACACAGACAGGCAGACACACAACACAACCTCTCTCTCTCACTAACTCATTCTCTCACTCAATCTCTCACACATACGTGCACGCAGACATTCACTTACTCTTTCACTCACGCAGGCACACGTGCATACATACTTTCTCACTTTCTCTGTCTCGTACTCACTCTCTCACTCACACTCTTCGTCATTCACTCTCTCACCCACTATCTCACTCACACAGTGAAAAATGATAGTGAAAAAATTATACCAGTAGGTGACTTATGGAGGCATATAGTCGGTATGAAGTAAGTATTGAAAGAGTTTTCGGTTGAATGTGCAGGGACTCATTGGCGTTTTCAGATCTGGCGGAAGGCTATTCCACAAGTGAGCACCAGAATACGCGAAACTTGTTTTGTATAAGTCCTATCTAGGCTTTGGAACCTGTAATAAATTTAAGCGCTTACTGTTCATTGCCTTATATTGAATTAAGGGTAGAAGATACTCTGGGGTATTTTCAGATATAATTTTATTCACTAATTTGGGTTTGTTAAAAAGGAATCGCTTTCGAAGTGATAGAAATCTTAGATGACTATATAAGTTTTTTCTTTCAACGTGCTTTATGCCAGAAACTAGACGTACAGTGCGGTTTTGAAGTGAATACAGTTGTTTCATATTAGATTTAGGGCAACCATCTCGGACTGTGGAACAATAGTCGAGAGGTGATTGGATATAGGATGCATAGAATATTTTTCGTGTGCTGTCATCCAAGAAGTGCTGAATTTTAGTAAGTTGGTAAACTTTTTGTACTATTCTCTTGGTGAGGACGTGAACATGAGAGCTCCAGTTTAGATGTCTGTCAATTAAAAGACCTAATGTTTTGTGTTCATTTGCATTAACTATAGGTAACGTGTCCACGTGGAGATCGAGCGGTGCCCCAGTTATGGCTAGAGTCTGTAGTTTTTGTCTGGTCGTTATTAGCATGGATTTGGTTTTGTCGATGTTAATTATCATGCGGTTTTCATTGCTCCATCTACTAAGGTTATCAAGTTCGTTTTGTAAAGAGCTCTCTAAGTCACTACGGTTCTCTTGACTAGTGTATATAGTGTAGTCGTCTGCAAATAGGTCACACGAGGTATTGAGATATAAAGGAAGATCGTTAATATAAACTGCAAAAAGCAGCGGTCCTAGTATTGAGCCCTGAGGCACACCAATATTAAGTTGTGTGGGTCTTGACAGACAGTTATTGAAGGACACTACTTGTTGTATGTCGGATAGAAATGACGTAATTAGGTTCACCATACTGGTGCTTGTCTTCATTTGTTTGAATTTTCTAATTAAAATATCATGATCTACCATATCAAAGGCCTTTTTAAAATCTACAAATACTGCTCCACAAATGTTGCAATTGTTGATACAAAGATGCCAGTTATCGGTCATTTTTGTAAGGGCACTATGGCAAGAATATTTAGGTCGAAACCCAGATTGACTGTCAATTATTAGATCGTTGTTAATTAAATGGTGTAATGTTATTTTATGTATGTGTTTTTCTAATGGCTTTGATAGCGACGATAGTAAAGAAATAGGTCTATAATTACCCAAGACGCTATTATCAGTTTAGCCATTTTTTAGTAGAGGATGAACTGAGAGCGACAGAGAGAGATTGAGAGAGACAATGAGAGACTGTGAGAGAGACAGGGAGAGAGTGAAAGAGACACAGAGAGAGTGAGAGACACAGAGAGATAGCGAGAGACAGAGAGAGATTGGGAGAGAGACAGCGAGAGACAGTGAGAGAGACAGGGCGAGATTGAGAGGCACAGAGAGAGTGAGAGAGACAGCGAGAGAGAGAGAGAGAGTGAGAGAGAGACAGATAGAGAATGAGAGACATAGAGAGATAGCGAGAGACAAAGAGAGAGATTGGGAGAGAGACAGCGAGAGACAGTGAGAGAGACAGGGAGAGAGTGAGAGAGACAGAGCGAGATTGAGAGGCACAGAGAGAGTGAGAGAGACAGCGAGAGAGAGTGAGAGAGAGGCAGATAGAGAATGAGAGAGAATGAGAGAGAGACAGAGAGAGTGAGAGAGACAGCGAGAGAGAGAATGAGAGATACAGAGAGAGTGGGATAGACAGCGAGAGAGTGAGAGAGGGAGGAGAGAGGGAGTGAGAGAGGGAGTGAGAGAATGACAGAGAGAGAGAGAGAGAATGAGAGAGAGTGAGAGAAATGGAGTGAGAGAGGGAGAAAAAGTAAGAGAGAAAGGGGAGACAGTGAAAGAGGGAGGGATGGAAAGAGAGGAGACAGTGAGAGAGGGAGGGAGAGAGACAGAGAGTGAGGGAGAGTGAAAGAGAGAGTGAAAGAGAGAGGGGAAGGAGAGAGACAGAGAGAGTGAGGGAGAGTAAAAGAGAGAGTGAGAGGGAGATTGAGAAGGACAGAGATAGAGGAGAGAAAGTGAGAGAAAAAAAGAGAATGAAAGAGAGAGAGAGAGAGAGAGAGAGAGAGAGAGAGAGAGAAAGAGAGAGAGAGACCGAGATACAGTGAGTGTGTGTGTGTGTGTGTGTGTGGAGAGAGAGAGAGAGAGAGAGAGAGAGAGAGAGAGAGAGAGAGAGGAGTGTGCAAAAGTTAGGGATGCACTTTAATACACGGCGGAGGCTGTCTTAGATTATATTATATTCGAAGGTCGATGTGGCTGAGAGGTTTGGCGTGCTTACGCTTTCTCTCCTGACAACGGCGTAGTGGGTGTGTTCTACATACTAGTCAGTAGGATTTAAACGCTGACTTCTCGTCCTTGACTTGGGAACGTAAATTACAACTACGTCACAAATCTGAGAGGGTTCGTCTGACGCGAGGGAAACTGATAATAGAGAATGTTAACCCTCAAACAAGATCAGTCCAATTCACTCACTAATAGTTGTAGCTACTAGTAGAGTCTCCGTGGCGAAGTGGTCAAGTCGTCTGCCTCGCGCTCAGAATGTTGTGGGTTCGATTCTGAGCTACAACTTTCGGTTCACGAGTGCATTTTTCTCGGAGACTCCTGGGGGTCGTCGCCGGAGCTGCGGAGTTCGCGCTTGGTGCGATGCTTTCTGCAGGCCGCCTTAATGAAAGAGACCGAGCCATATGGGGTAAAACCCGGGACAATGGCGTCGATCCTCTCGACTTTAAAGGCTTCTTTTTATAAGTAGCAGTCACTTGTATGTGGACGACGCTCGTGTTCAAATATATGTATATAGCAGGCGTGATACTGACCACACTACTCATCGACTGCCGATCGGTCTGTAAAACATATTGGTCTATAAAAATATTGGTCTATAAAACTATTGGTCTATAAAACTATTGGTCTATAAAAATATTGGTTTAGCACCACATACCCAGTGCACCTGAAGTTGTGCAAAATTGTTAATTATTTACTTTACTTCAAGGGTTTGTGATAAGATGCAATGCGCCACTAAGGGGGGTCACATAACTAAATGTTGTGGGTGGAGAGAGGGATAAAGAGATAAAGAGAGAGATAAAGCAGTTTGAGATCCGCTGTAATGCGCCACAATGAGAGTCACATAACTAGATGCTGAGGGTGGAGAGAGAAGGGGGCGGGATAGAGAGAGAGAGAGAGAGAGAGAGAGAGAGAGAGAGAGAGAGCAGTTTGGGATCCGTTGTAATGCGCCACGCAGACGGACGGACAGACAGACAGACAGACAGACAGACAGACAGACAGACAGACAGACAGACAGAGAGCAGTTTGAGATCCTTTGTAATGCACCACTAGCGAGTCATATAACTAAATGTTGAGGGTGGAGAGAGAGAGAGAGAGAGAGAGAGAGAGAGAGAGAGACAGGGAGAGAGAGATAGAGAGAGACAGAGAGAGACAGAGAGAGACAGACAGAGAGAGAGACAGACAGACAGAGAGACAGACAGGAAGCAGTTTTAGATCCGCTGTAAAGCGCCACTAAGGGTATCACATAACTAAATGTTGAGGGTGGAGAGAGAGAGAGAGAGAGAGAGAGAGAGAGAGAGAGAGAGAGAGAGAGACCCTCCTGATATGACATTTGTTCACTGAAGATATCACATGCACGTGTTGTTTCCTACGACGTATGTAACAGGAGCAGGGACACATATTTCTTGGCGTCTGTGACAGAAGAGAAATCAGTAAGATGGATATCTAGTTGTTGTCTTGTGCCGTAAACTAGCAGACAATTGCAGACATGATATAACTGACTTCTATAACTTTCTACGCAGGCCGCTGTTATCTAGACTTTCTTGTTGTGTTTGGAAGGTGAGAGTGGGGGTGGGAGGAAGGAGGAGGGGGGGGGGGGGGGAAGGAGGGAAGAGATGGTGATTCTATCATAATTCAAACCAATGTTACATGTTACTTGCTGTTAAAAAAAAAAAAAATACTTAATATTATGTTTGTTATATTTTATATTTGGAGCCGGTCGCTCAGAAAGTCGTGGCGTGCTGATGAGCGTAATCTAGCCTAGGAATCAACATACAGCTGAAAGATGCTGGTGTGACCGCAATATCCTAAAACAGGATGGAAAACGCGGAAGAAAAAAAAAATATTTTTATATTATAAAGCATAGTAGTTAAAGCAAAATTGTAGCGGAAATGTGATTTCTGAGGAAAATATAAAGTATTTCTTGGACAGGTTAAAAAAAAAACAAAAAAAACCACTGAGCAAGTCCTACAAGAACAAATGAAAACCGTAAACTGATGAGAGAAATTAGATGTACAGTCGCGGGGGGGGGGGGGGGGGGGGAGGGTATGAGAAGACATAAGTTGGAGAACTTAGTGACAACTGGCAAGATCGAGGGGAAGAGAACAAGGTGAAGACAGAGAAGTAAATACCTGGGATGGCCTGGCCACGTGGCATGGTCGAGGCAGGAACACGGAGCTGATCCACGACTCCGGTGATCGGGTGAAATGACGAATCATGACCGCTCACGCTTATCGGCATGGCACATGATGGTGGATGGATGAGAAGAATAAAAAAAAGAAGAACAAAACTAGAGAACTTGGTGACAACTGGTAGAATTGATGGGTAAAGAACAGGGGTCAGGCAGAGAAGTAAATATCCGGAAGGCTTGGCCATATGGCATGACTGAGACAACATAAAGCTGATCCTCAACTCTGGTGATCGCGTTACATGACGAAACATGATCGCCTACGCTTATCGGCAACTACGCTTGTTGCTGTCATATATTTTTGAAGGGAGTGGGAGATCACTGTAGTGCATGCCCCATCTCTAATAAAAGATGTAGAGCCCCATCCTCTTCTATCTTCAATAACCCCAGAATATGAACCTTGAGTTATCTGCAGGCCTCGTTCTATTAAGTATTGTCTAGGAGATATAGATTATGGCCCTGGTAAGAATGGTAATTACTAACTGGGAATCTGCCCCTTCTCCAATGATTCTGATAGCTCTGGAGCCCCCTTTATTGTTTATCAAATCTGAGGAAAGTCTGGAGAAGTTTCTCAGCCTGATTTAGATGAAGAAAACATGGATGTTGAGCAGTTGATAGATCTAGAGTCTTTTTATTTCCCCATTTAGTAAGTCATTATGAGTTAATTTATCTTTAACAATCAAACACATAAACAATCACATCAGATTTTGACAACATGATGTACAAGAAGTTGTTTACAGATAGGTTTGAACTTGACAAATTAACAGAAGGTCAATTCATGTTAATCATTTATTGACTGGCCTGAGCCTTCTGGTCAGTACATACATCTCTATTGTGATTTACACAAAGTAATAGAACAGTTGCACATTGGACCATTGTCCCAGACAATCAATAACAAGCATCAATATATGAGATGTCAACAAGTGTGAAAACATAGTAAACATTTTGATGTTGTACATATTAAGTATGATAGTGTTGTCTCAACCATAAACATATCAGTGTTCCTGTAATTGGGTGTGGTTCTACCTATGAGAAAAGTAACCTGGTGACTGGAGGATTAGGTAAGCCAGGGTCCATTGACTGATGGATCCACTTCAGGTCTGCCCGTATAGCTCCTCTGAAGGCCTCCCCATGCTCTGCTCATAGCGAAGTCATCCTCCATCTCACTTGTGGTTCATCTCTTTCTCTCGGCTTCCCTCCCTCAGGTCTGATTTAGGTGGTTAATTTGCTGATGTGTTGGGTGGTTGTTGGTATGTAGCCACCAAGATCACTGATGAATATTCGCATAAATATATACATTCCTACCAATACAATAATAAGAAGTAGGTCGGAAGAAATCTAAATTCCTGAAGTAGGAACTAGTTCCCCTCCCCTCCTTTTCTCTCTGAGCTAGTGTTGGGTTAAGTTGGGGTGGTCAGAGATTATCACACGGTGTACGCCTTGTATCAACTTGTTCCTGCTGTATGTAAGTTCTCATTTGACCGGGGTCAGTGAACGTGTACAGTAAGACATTGACAAGAGTGAGAATATGTCAAGATGCATGTAAATAAATGACATACATTTAGAACATTTCTTCAACTAAATGGTGTTTACAATGTGTATAAATAATTCTCTGTGTTTTCCCAATTAACTACTTCTTCTTCTTGTGTCTAATAACTCTCTTCCATTACCTGTTGTTGTTGTGATGTTGAGTGTTGTGTTGTGTGGTGATGAGTGGCATTGAGTGGTGTGGAGTGGTGTTGTGTTTTAAGTTATGTTGAGTCATGAGTTAAGTTCACTGCGCGTGAGGGTGTTCCGCGAAGCACAACTTTCTCATGTGTTGCAATTCATGTGTGCCCTTATCTAATTACATTTGACATAAATATAAATATTTATTTCGCCAAACCCTATTAATTCTATAGATAAAGGAGAAAGGAAAGATTAATTTCACTTTCAGCTTTCTAGATTGTAAATAGGCATAGATAAGTCTGTTTTAGAACAAGGCACTTGTTCTAGTACACGAACTGTCTTTTCAGCTGTAGATAGTGATGCATCCTTAACAATGTTTCTGGTGAAATGCATAAGATTGCTTTAGAATCATCACTTCTCACAGTTGTTTAGAATAGAATATAGTAGTGGAATGCACTTCTTAAAGTTAATAATTATCTCTAAGAATATCAGAGATTGTAGTTTCATCGAAGAGAATATTTCGCCCGGGAATGGCTTTGCGTCGTTAGAATCTACAGTCGAGCATTTTTACATTTCAGAGGTTTTAATTAATAATCATACATTTCAATTGACATCAAAAACATGGGTTTACATTACTTGATACTTGATACATCGGGTTCTTAGTCTAATCAAGGGCTAACAAACGTACCTCGGATCCAGACTTTTGCCTTGCCCATTGAATTTTTGGTCACACACTCTTCTCACATCCGTCCATGGAGCGAGTTCAGACAAAAGTGCGGGCTTATTAACATTTCTGATGAAATAGTAATATATGTTAATTATGCACTGGCGCGAAGGCGGGTCACGTGGTTTTCCTATCCAATGGTTTTCTGAGCTTGGTCTGATGAAATCTTTCCAAGAATCCACGTCATTTGTCACTTGTTCAGTTCCAGTTTTGATGTTAAGTTTTAAGTCCCAATCTCCAATTGCGTTTGTGAAGTCAATTTCTTTTAATGTTGTTTCCTCTTTTTGCGGCATGTGTTGATAAAATGAATAATGTTGGCTGCGTTATGCCACAGTTGCCCGCAAACGTGAGGGAAAGATTGGCAGCCACGCCCCCGCCCCCCCCCCACACCCCGTCCTGCAAACATATGATGGCGCTACCCCACCAAGGGCTCATCGCGCAGGAAACTGCTTCATGACAATACACCCCCCCCCCCTCCCATCATACACACAACATTAAAGGGTAATTGATGAAATATAGTACAAATATAGTATAGAAATATAGTACTGGGCCTAGTGCCCAGTCTCTCACCTGTGACCCGGTCGTCATGGGTTCCAATCCACAGCAAGGCGGATGTTTCAAATTCACTACGAAGTGTCTTAGTAAGTGAATGCGGCTGGTGCGATACTGACCATATTACTCATGGAGTTCAATTATTTTTTTTCCCGCGTTTCCATCCTGTTTTAGGATATTGCGGTCAACACCAGCATCTTTCAGCTGTATGTTGATTCCTAGGCTAGATTACGCTCATCAGCACGCCACGACTTTCTGAGCGACCGGCTCCATACTCTCATAAGTCACTTTTGCGATTCGAACCACTGCTAATTCTCGTCGCGTCACGTGACGAGAGTATTCGGGGTTAGCGGAGAAAGCTGCTAACCCCTCAATTGGTCTAGAAAAATGAGGCAGCCACATATGGCTAATGCGTCATCAGGCCTGAATAGGGCTCTTCACTTGTTACTGTACAAGTAGCCAACCTTACCTGACATAAATGTAGGATAGTTTAGATTACATACAATTGAGTTAATAAGGTTAGCGGGCGCGTTTGTGAAGTTGGTAATGACCTGCGAGGATAATTTCATGAGCACGGTTGGACGCGGGCTCGAAACTTGAGCTCGTCGCTTGCGAAAGGGAGGGACAGGCTTACAAAATGTGATGGCGCTATCACATCCCACAACCATAGAAGGAAACTGTTTAAGGACGAATTATTATAATGATAATTACCGAGAGTAAAGTGATGGAAGCGCCATGGACCAGAGGCTGAGTGCGACACAACAGAGAGTGTAGACCTGGAGAAGCTTTGAACTCAAGCGTAGTCAATACACACTGTTTCTTGTAGTGCTGGACTGAATTTTGCATGTGGATTAACTTTCTCTATTAACAGTGTCCCTCGCCATCTGGCTAAACCCACTCCGACTTCAGAGGTACTTGTAATTTACGTCCCAAGTCAAGGACGATAGGTCAACATTTTAGTCCAACTGTCCGATGTTGGGGTTGAACCCCTTAACTCGGCATCAGTACACCAGATGTTCAAGAACATGCGTTCTTATCCATTCGGCCATGCTGACCTACACAGATAGGTGTGATTAGAGGGTCTGGGTGATATCTCACTGTAGAGGTAACCCCGTTCTGACTTTAATTTGAATTGGTACTGGAACTATCAATATGGGGGATTCTGACCTGGTCTTTCTTAGGAGGGCGGAGCATGCGCTGGAATGTCCGAAGCGCAGTGATATCGATTCTGGAAGGGAGTATTGGCAAAGTTTCTACACATTGCATTAGTAACTGAAAGGTAATTACGATCAAATGGTGATATCAAAGAAAATGGTGACACAAAAATGTGACATAGAAATTGAAGGGAAAATTCTTAACCAAATGGATAAGTTTAAATATTTAGAGGCGGTTATAACATCAGATGGAAGACGTACAACAGAGATTAAAAGCAGAATAAGGCATGCAAAAGCTGCATTTCAGAAAATGAAGAGTATCTTATGCAATAAGTCACTATCACTGAATGTAAGAAAGCGAGTGCTGAAATGCTATAGAGAACCTGTTTTGCTGTATCGCTGTGACTCTTGGAATTTAAATGAAAAAATTAGGAAGAGTTTGGAAGCAACAGAGATGTGGTTCCTGAATCGATTGTTACGAATTCCTTGGACTGCCAGAGAAACTAAGAACGATTGTCTGAAACAGGCTAATGAAACTAGAACATTATATACAACAAGAAGAAAGAGACAAACATCTTTCTTCGGTCATGTAATGAGAAGAGAGACTTTGGAGAACATCGTGACAACTGGAAAGATACAGGAGAAGAGAGGCAGAGGCAGACCAAGAGAAATGATGCTGGATGGATTGTGGCGGTGGCATGGAGGAATATCATAAGCAGAGTTGATCCAGAACACCAAAGACCAAGATCTGTGGAGAGTCATGAACGCCTACACCAGCTGGCAGAGCACTCGATGATGATGAATTACGATCACATACACACATATACACACAATGGGGAGTAAATATAGGGTGTATTTTTAATGACTGTGGGGTTATGAAAATATAGCCGTTCCTAGTTTTGAATTTACCCTTTGTGAACTCATGCATATAGCAAAAACAAAGATAATGCATACAGATAAAACTATTATGGATAAAGAAATAAATGTTAATGAGGTAAAATTGGAGGTGGTGGACAATTTCGAATATATAGGGTCATTGATTACCAACAATGGTGACACAATGAAAGAAGTTAAAAGACGAATATCTATTGCTCTTCAAAGACTAAAACAACTGAATAAATTGTGGAGAGGGACAAATAGAACTACAAAAATTAGAGTTATAAGAGCATGCATCTTTCCCATTGCAACATACGCCTGTGAGACATGGACACTTATTAAACAAGCTGAACAGCGCATAAACGCCTTTGAATATAAATGTTATAGACGAGTTCTAAGAATATCTTGGGTAAAGAAAAGAACAAATGCATCAATACTTCAAGAGCTTAATATTAAAGAAGGTTGGCAATTAAAGACGATAAAACAAAGAAAATTAAAATATTTTTGTCACTTGAAACGTCATGAAAGTTTGGAGAGAACAGTAATGGAGGGGTATATGCCTGGGAAGAGAGGAAGAGGAACGCCAAAGATAAGATGGGTGCAGGATGTCGCGGATGATCTTCAGATGGGTGTATCGGACGCGGGACATCTTGGTTATTATGGAGAGGTTTTCCGGAAGGTTGTTATGGGAGCGAGGTTCTGCAAAGGACATGCTACTGAATGAACGAATTAACTCATGCAACATGAAAAGTAAATACAAAATTTGAAACGGCAATATTTTCAAAAACCCCACAGACAATACAAATACACCCTTTATGTTGAAAGCTTAATAACAACAAGCACTAATGGTGGGGAAAGAGCCAGGGGTAAGACAAAGAGATAAATACCCGTGTTGCACGACCGGGTCAGGAACACAGAACTTATGCAGGACTGCTGACTGTGTGAGATGGCGAGCCATGACCGTTCGCGCTTATTGGCATGGCACATGATGATGATGATGATGATGATGATGATGATGATGATGATGATGATAATGATGATGATGATGATGATGACACCATAATTAACCCTTACATAACAGAGTTGAAAAAGAACGCATAAGTAACTTTATTGTCTCTCCCTGTCTGTCTGTCTGTCTGTCTGTCTGTCTGCCTGCCTGCCTGCCTGCCTGCCTGTCTGTCGCTTTCTCCCTGTCTCCTCCGGCATTCATTTGACAATGTTATTTATGTGTATGTAACACGCACAATAGATAAGTGATGTACGAAAGATGAGTGGTTGGAAGGGTCGAATATAAGACGGGCCAATTTGTGACCCTTTGAAAATAAAGTTAGTTTTGTCTGTCTGTCTGTCTGTCTCTCTGTCTGTCTCTCCCACTCCCCCTCCGATAAACCCCTACCTCTTTTTTCTATCCTACCTTCTTGTCTTTTCCATTGGTTGCTATTTTTAGAGATGCCAGTGGTCAGATTTGTTATGATGCTTGCTGTTGACCTATTTATGTGTACGGCAGGCCAGCTGCAGCTTTGATCTCGTCTCGACCCTCTGATCTTAACCGGAAAGTGGCAGATTGGAGGATGTCAGGCCGATGACTACTGTGTCAGGTTGGCATCTGGACAAGAAAAGCCGACTGGAACCTTAAGTTGATTGTTCTAAAACTAGGATGAACTCTAGACTAATCTTTCCCCACCAGACTTGCCCACGAACCATATGGTCCTGTACAAGACGGCCAGACCAATACACAATGAGCAGCAAGTAACCATTTAAAAGTTAGCTAAGGACGTAGCAATCAGCCCCATCATTTTTAAAGCAGTTTGTGGTTTACTATAGTCTGTCCAGAAATGAATGCCTTTATTCACGATCAATTATTTTGAAAACTGTCTGTTGCATCGTTATGACATTTTTCCTTCCGTCTTATATTTACCCCCACCCAAGGAATATGTCTTTGGTAGGTCCAAAAGCAACTAAAAGCATGTAAAACGGAGACATTTCTTTGATGTTTTGGTGAAAATCTAGTGATTTCTCACTAACAAACTTGTTTTACAGTAATTTCCCGCCAGTTCGAATGACGACACAAGGCTCTATGCGAGGCACTTGTCATAAGGTAAATCCCATGTCCCATGAGAAAATTAACTATTCAGCGCTGTTTCCGTGTGAAGATGTAATACATTTAATAACATGCACTTCATCTCTGTCCCGTAAAGTATATACCGCGTATAAACAAATTTTGAAATCTGCTGTAAAATCTCCAGAACAAAAATTATTTTATTTGTTGGGTGGACATAATGATATAGTTATATGCTAAATCTCATCATTTTCCCTCAGTTGGTTACTGAGCTATGGAATTTTATATTGGGGGAGACAAAAGTAAACAGACTATAGGCAAGTTTACGTACAGTAGTTTACTTTCTAAACGACCGACACTCATACCATTGTAAAAATCATCACAAGGCGGTTTGCTTTCAAACCGTCTGCAGCTGATTTCGAACGCGGTGTGTGTTATAGAGAATCGCGTTCACCACACCTTCGTCACAGACGACCGTCAATAGCAAGTCCCCAGTTAAAAGTTATTTGCACGTTCGTTACAAGACTTCGAAATCAACCTCAGCATTTGTTTTGGCTGTTTGTTTTATTTTCTAGACAATTGTACGTTTAGTAGTTGCAATTTATTTCTGAGCGGCCGACGTTCATGTCATTGTAAAAATCAACACAGAGCTGTTTATGATTCCTGGGCAAGTTTACGTTCAGTAGTTTGCCATTGATTTCTGAACGACCGGCTCTCATGCCATTTTATGAAAAACCGACGCAAGGCGGTCTGCTGCCAAGTCTCCCGCAGCTGTATTTCGGACGCGGTATGCGGGATTATGAATTGCGTCCGTAATCCTTCGCAGTTAAATACCGAGAAAGGTTAAAGGTTAATTATTTATTTCCTTTTCAAAACTACAGTAACATTCTAGGTAATAATTAAGGAGATGTGAAAACTGTATAATCAGGACAAAGCGAAACAAAATGTTTGCCTAGATGTTTCACCTTTACGAACGCTTGGAAATTCTTTCTCTTTCGTCCTTTACTCCTCACCAAGTCATTCGCGCTGAGCCAACTCACTCCAAAACCTCCCATCCTGAGCTTTTCCACGCAGCTTTGTCCTTGTCCTTTCTATATTATTCATATCTGGTTCTACTTTTCATCTGCTCGTGGTTGAGGTCTTTCTCTTTTTCTTCTGTCTTGTGGATTCCAGATAAAGGATGTTTTACGATTTATACAGTTCTCGGGTTTTCTAAATCTATGTCCTATCCAGTGACAGTCTTCGCTTCTGGGTTCACTGGCATGTTTTTAATTCTCTCCATGTGCTCGAAATTGGAGATTCTGTCCTACCATTTTAGTCCTATTTTGTGGAGGCACCAATTAATTAACGTTTGTGCTTTATTTATAATAATTTAAGTCGTTCTCACTATTTCCAATCCACGCCGTTGTACTGATATAACATTAGAATTTAATATTCTAAGCTTCGTGCTAAGGTAAATATCATTTGACTTATACATATTTTCCAGTGTGATAAAAGCTCCTCTTGCATTTTGTATTCTTAACCGTTTGGAAATATACGTCCTCATTCTGCCTTCGACTTTAAGAATTCCACTTGTCCATACGAGCGAAGGCGGCTGAAGAGTCCAATACGGAAGTCGAACAGGTCATAGGGGGTTGGGTGTAGTAGTATGTGGCGAAGGGGTTAAGGACGTAGTTCGTAATCCCGCATACTGCGTTTAAAACACTGCTGTGGGCGATTTGGAGGCAGACCGCCTTATGTTTTTTTTTTTTTTTTATGAAATAGTATGGGTGCCGGTCGTTCATAAAGCAATGGCAAACTACTGAACGTAAACTTGCCCAGGAATCACGAACAGCCAAAAAATGCTGGGGTTGACTGCTACGTCCTGTAAAGGGTATGTCACGTGCTGTACTGGCCAGTTTCCGCCGTATAGCAGCTAGTTTTTTTTTGGCTTGGTGTGTAAAAGAATACTTTCTTTGCTCACCGATACCCCAAAAGGGGGCTGCAGACGCCCCACATATATCAAACAAGGATAATCTCAGTACAGTGCTCGAATGCCTTAGCGTTGGCTAGGATTCAAATGTGTGTTTACCAGAATCACGGGTGGTATAAATATTATGCTGTGGATAGGTTTTCACAATTTTACAATTTAGTCCGGGAGATAGAATGTTTGGTGCTTTCTTTACGGCGTCCAGTTTGTTTGAATCGCCATATAATTGTCAATATGTATAAGGGCCCTCTTAGTTTCCATATATCTGGTTATATCCTAATATGTTTTTCCCCCACAGGTGTGAATGTTGTAGTACTAGATTTGCACACCTCGCTGATCTCTGAGATTGGCAAAGGGGAGGAGAGCTTTGCAACATTTCTTCTGGAGAAGGTACTCCGGTACTGACTGGGAAGTACAGTCTTCAGCAGCCTCATTCTGACAAATACAAGCCCTTTTCAGGTCTATAGGGCCTAAACGCCAATATATCGGACTTAAAGAATGAACGAACGAACGAATGAACACATTTTATTTTCAAAGGGTTAAGAATTGGGCACGTAGGCCTGTCTGACACTCTGCGCTAACTCAAGTTTCCCAGACGAGTCACCAGACAACCATCCAACAAAACAACTCATCTGAGAAGGACAGACTACCGATCTCGTCCCCAGGGATCAGAGTTGTGTATACTGTCCTGTTCTTATTTGGTAAAAGCCCATGCCGCCCACGCCATCCAAGCAAGACATCATCATCATGTGCCAGGCCGACAAGCGTGGGCAGTCATGTTTCGCCATCTCACACGATCATCAGAGTCGTGGATCAACTCCAAGTTAAACAGCACATCAACAAATCATAAGTATTGATTCGCGTTCATACAAGTAGAAGAAAGAAGTCTATAGCTATCAATGTTTATGTTTTCTTGTGTCCTTTTCTTCGAAATCAGCTGTGGGAAATTTGGCAGCTGACCGCTTTGCGTTGATTTCGATGGTATGAGGCGTCGGTTGTTAAGAAATCAATGACAAACTATTGAACGTAAAAATCGCCTAGTAAATTACAAATATGAGGCTGATTGCGACGTATAACTAACTTTAGTATGTCCTTTATTCTCTACTTGTTTCTTCTACTTGTGTGGAAGCCTATCAATGCTTGTAAGTGTGTTTGTGTGCTCTCTTCGTGGCCTCAGAGTTCCGCAACAACTCGTAGTCATATTCAAGTTAGTTCATAAATAAACAAACATGTATTGTTTAGTACTCATAAAAGTAAAAGGAATAAATAGGGATTAGAGGACATTACAATCGAAAGCCATAGCTACCGACCGAGATTCGAACCTGTCACCTCCAAATTACGACAACGCATCAATGCAGGAACAAATATACTTCGACAAATGACCAATAAGACGTCAACTAGACACCAACTAGATACCCACTAGACACCCACTAGACACCCACTAGACACTCACTAGAAAGTCATTAGACAGCCACTAGACACTCATTAGACACGTACTATGCACCTACTAGACACCCACTAGATACTCATTAGACACCCACTAGACACCCATTAGGTACTCATTACATACCCACTAGACACCCTCTAAAAACCCACTAGACACTCACTGGACACTCGCTAGATACCCACTAGATACTCGCTAGACACCCACTAGATACCCACTAAATACCACCCACTAGACACTCACGGGACACTTGCTAAACACCCACTAGACACTCGCTAGACACCCACTATACACTCATTAGACACCCACAAGACACCCACTAGACACCCACTATACACCCACTGGACACTCGCTAGACACCCACTAAACACTCGCTAGACACCCACAAGACACCCACTAGGCACCCACTAGGCACTCATTAGATACCCACTAGACACCCACTAGATACTCAGACACCCACTAGACACCCACTAAATACCCACTAGACACCTACTGGACAGTCGTTAGGCACCCACTAGGCAATCATTAGACACCCACTACACACCCATAAACGCCCACTAGACACCCACTAGACACTCACTATACACCCACAAGACACTCGCTAGACACCAACTGTTGTTGTTTGCCCATCAAGAATGATGATGACCATTCATTTCATCCAGTCGGGTTTAAAGTATGGAGCCGTGAGTTCTAAGATGGCTGATAAGGCCTATTTTGGCTCAAAATGTTCTTTGACAATGTGGACAAAGAATGCTTGACGTTTCTGGAGACACCCACTAGACACCCACTAAACACCCACTAGACACCTTCTAGACACTCACTATACACCCACTAAACACCCACTATATACCCCCTTTGTTGCGTATCCCTTACGGGACGTTGCAGTCAACACCAGCATTTTCAGCTGCTATTGGTATTGGTGTACTAGGCAAGTGTTACGTTCAGTAGTTTGCCATTGCTTTCTGAACGACTGCCTCCTATACCTTTTTCGAAAAAACCAGCACCGCTGTGATTCGAACCCGGGTATACGGGCTCACAAACCGCGTTCGCAAACCCTTAGCCACAGAGACCGATATACCCCCTAGATACCCAAAAGACACCCACTAGACACCCACTGTTCAAATTAGGGACGACAGACTAAACCACCTGGCCTCACATCCGCTCGCACCTGTATCAAGAGGCGTGTGCCAGGTCATTGAGCCTTCTGTAGCACACGTCTCAGCTCAGCTGACCGGGCCTTCCATCCCCAACAATGACACGATGTCATTGTTATCCGGCCAGCAGGCTTCTTGGTTCAAGCCAGCCTTTCTAGGGGGATACCGGGGTTTTTCTGGGGGAAGAAAGACGACAGAGGAAGAGAGTTACTCACTCACCCCAGCTTAAAATTCTGTGACCTAGAATATCAAGAAGTCGACGTGACTGAAAGGATATAAGCCATGGCTCTTAAACTTCCGGTCGCTGCTGGTAGGGTAGAGGTTTCGATCCATACACATGGCAGTAAGTAGGACTGAAACGTCGATTCAGAAAGTTCAGAAAGCAATGACAAACTGCTGATCATAAAATAGCTTAGAAATGTGAGCTTGGGTTGATCACGGTGTTCTGCAAAGGATATGCAACAGTTGTACAGTATATATCTAGCGCTAACAAGTGCAGGCCAACAACAACACCTGCTGTGATATGTCTGTCACTGTGGGCACAATGGAGCGTTATGTTTCAGCTTTTGCTTGTTTTAGTCCACTGCTCCCAACACCAACTTAACTCTTTCTGCTCACCCTGTTTCCACATGTAGCCTAATATTTTGTTTGCTTGTATGCATGATTCTTCATTTCAAGCAGGAGAGGTTTGGAAATGTTTTTTTTAAATGTAGTATTAAAATGCAGTTTAAACAATCCAAACAGGACAATACTTGGGCAAACAAACTACGCGTGCAAGAAAAATATATACACCCAAAGTGCCGTTTGAGTTTCCGTAGTATAAAAAGTATGACCACAACAACAGCACAGATAAAAAAAAGTAAGGGTTAGGTAAGAACTAAATACCCCCACTCCCCAATCTCCCCCCACACACACACACACATACACACACTCACCCATCCAACCCACCCACACGCGTTGTTTTTTAAGGTTATAAAGTTTTTGAGCGTATAAATCTATAAAAACACACTCATTAACATTTGTCGGCACAGAAAAGAAGCTCTGAAATGGTATGAGAGAATCACATGTGTGGAGTGCATGGACATAACCAACCTGTGAATGAAGATGTCAGAAATGGTATGAGAGAATCACATGTATGGAGTGCATGGACATGATCAACCTGTGAATGGAGATGTCAGAAATGGTATGAGAGAATCACATGTGTGGAGTGCATGGACATAACCAACCTGTGAATGAAGATGTCAGAAATGGTGTGACAGAATCACATGTGTGGAGTGCATGGACATAACCAACCTGTGAACGAAGATGTCAGAAATGGTGTGACAGAATCACATGTGTGGAGTGCGTGGACATAACCAACCTGTGAATGAAGATGTCAGAAATGGTGTGACAGAATCACATGTGTGGAGTGCGTGGACATAACCAACCTGTGAATGAAGCTGTCAGAGATGGTGTGAGAGAATCACATGTGTGGAGTGCGTGGACATAACCAACCTGTGAATGAAGCTGTCAGAGATGGTGTGAGAGAATCACATGTGTGGAGTGCGTGGACATAACCAACCTGTGAATGAAGATGTCAGAAATGGTGTGACAGAATCACATGTGTGGAGTGCGTGGACATAACCAACCTGTGAATGAAGCTGTCAGAGATGGTGTGAGAGAATCACATGTGTGGAGTGCGTGGACATAACCAACCTGTGAATGAAGCTGTCAGAGATGGTGTGAGAGAATCACATGTGTGGAGTGCGTGGACATAACCAACCTGTGAATGAAGCTGTCAGAGATGGTGTGAGAGAATCACATGTGTGGAGTGCGTGGCCATGACCAACCTGTGAATGAAGCTGTCAGAGATGGTGTGAGAGAATCACATGTGTGGAGTGCGTGGACATAACCAACCTGTGAATGAAGCTGTCAGAGATGGTGTGAGAGAATCACATGTGTGGAGTGCGTGGCCATGACCAACCTATGAATGAAGCTGTCAGAGATGGTGTGAGAGAATCACATGTGTGGAGTGCGTGGCCATGACCACCTGTGAATGAAGCTGTCAGAGATGGTGTGAGAGAATCACATGTGTGGAGTGCGTGGCCATAACCAACCTGTGAATGAAGCTGTCAGAGATGGTGTGAGAGAATCACATGTGTGGAGTGCGTGGCCATGACCAACCTGTGAATGAAGCTGTCAGAGATGGTGTGAGAGAATCACATGTGTGGAGTGCGTGGCCATGTCCAACCTGTGAATGAAGCTGTCAGAGATGGTGTGAGAGAATCACATGTGTGGAGTGCGTGGCCATGACCAACCTGTGAATGAAGCTGTCAGAGATGGTGTGAGAGAATCACATGTGTGGAGTGCGTGGCCATGTCCAACCTGTGAATGAAGCTGTCAGAGATGGTGTGAGAGAATCACATGTGTGGAGTGCGTGGCCATGACCAACCTGTGAATGAAGCTGTCAGAGATGGTGTGAGAGAATCACATGTGTGGAGTGCGTGGCCATGACCAACCTGTGAATGGAGATGTCAGAAAGGAAAAGACGCTGCCGCTGGCCAGGACACACACACACACACGCGCGCGTGCGCGCGAACGCACACACACCCAAACACATACACAGAGAGAGAGAGAGAGAGAGAGAGAGAGAGAGAGAGAGAGAGAGAGAGAGAGAGAGAGAGAGAAACTGAGAGCAGCATGACTAGAGAACAATGCGGCTGGAACTAAAAGGGCAACAACAACAACAACAACAACAAAACTTTATTTTCTAAGGGTTAAGAATTGGGCACACAGGCCTGTCTTACATTCTGCCCTTCTATCACTCTCTTTCATACGTTATATCATTCACCCATCATTCAAGGCTAACTGAAAACGGCAACAATATAAAAGATATGCATTATAAAGGCATGGGGAAAATGAAAAATCAATACTGCACGTCTCAGTAATAGTAATGACTGGTGTGACACTTGTTATTAGCTATGATGAATATACTGGCCTACCAAAAGGGCAAGAGAAATAGAGGAAGGTCTAGAACAGTGGTTCTCAACCTTTTTTGGCCCGTGCCCCCCTTCACCATATTTTCAGAACGTCATCCCCCCCCCCCTTTATATTTCAATTATAATAATCCCCCACCCCTACACAGTATATGTAAAAATGGAAGGTAAATTTAATAGCATATACTAAAACAAGTCTAGACATCCACATAAAACATGATTTGTGGGTCTACTTACTTTATAAAATGAATTTTAGAAGGATGAGACGTAAAGTATGAAGGGAAAAACAATATCAAGTAATCGGTTCTTGTATTAACGCGATCTTGAAATGGTCTTCATTCCCCCCCCCCACCCCTGGAAACCCTAAAATTCCCCCCTGGGGGGGGGGGGATTTCCCTCCGGTTGAGAACCACTGGACTAGAACATGCAGAGGAGGAGAATTTGGGACAGATGAATTATAAATAGGGTGAGAGAGATAGAGAAAGAGAGAGATAATAAGTGAGATAGGGAGATAGAGAGGGACAGAGAGAGATATAGAGCGGTAGTGAGAGATATAGGGGGAGAGAGAGATAAAGAGAGAGATAAAGAGAGAGAGAGAGAGAGAGAGAGAGAGAGAGAGAGAGAGAGAGAGAGAGACTGCTCGAGGGTAAGCAGTTAGAGAACGTCTGATCTGGGGTGTACTTTTAATGACTGTAAAGTGTTTGAAAATATTGCCGGTCCAAGTTTTGTATTCACCCTCTGTAAAGTTCATGAAACATAATAGGTAAATACAAAACTTGGACCGGCAATATTCTCAACAACGGCACAGTCATTAAAAATACACCCTACAGGATTCTCACATCTTTGCATCACAAGTATCGATGGAATTCGTGTTTGTTTTCTTACTCGTCTCGCGGCAGTTTCCTACTATTCGTCTGTGATATTACATTGCCGTCACATTTTGTCAGCTTGAATGCACAGAGAAATAGGTGGTAATATTTTCCCTCAGTTTCGAACGAACGAACGAACGAACGAACGAACGAACGAACGAACGAACGAACGAACGAACGAACGAACGAACAATCTTTATTTTCAAAGGGTTAAGAATTGGGCACGCAGGCCCGTCTGACATTCTGCCCTCTTATCTATTTCCTCTCATACATTATTTTATTCAACATCGCTTAGGAAGCTAACCTTAGACAATAAAAAGAACAATAATCACTAAAACGCATGAAAAATAATCAATAATATGACTTACTGAGGCAATGTTTAACATGGGCATTATAAATACCTAAGGAAGGTGTAACGTGCCATACATATGGGAATGTTTACTGGCTAGTTGTCGTTTGAGATAATTTACCATTATTATTTTTAAAATGTATGTTAGTGAGGTAGTGTTCAAACAGGTTGCTACGGTATGTATAATTATTGGTGGTGTCTTTGATTTCTTGTGGAAGATTGTTCTACAACTGAGTGGCAGAGTATGCTAAGCTTGTTTTATATAAGTCTATTCTAGGTTTAGGGACATGAAGTATATTTAGTCGTTCGCTATGTCTTGCGTTATATTTGAACAATGGCCAACGGTAGCTTGGGCAGGCGACGAGCCCAGACGTCGAATCCGCGTCCAACCATGACATTATTAACACAGTTCACTATCAACTTCGCTAACACTCCGGCAAGTATTCATGAGGAAATGCCAAACATCGCCGAACATGGTTCAGCGATGACGGAAACTATATTCTTCCTCAACGAGGTGACGCTTTTAAAGAAATCGGGTATGACAGCGATATCCTGAGGAAGACCTGCTGCATGATGATGATAAATACGTTCTGTGATATCTACTTCTTTCCTGTGTCTTCTTTGAATGACCATGAGAAAATGGATTCAAAATGAGATATTAAAACTACCCAGCTGCTGACAACGCTATTCGAATGTCACCCATCTAATTACTGTATCTTTATCGACAAACCACGGATAGCCAATCGGCTAATTATTGTATCAATGAACGGCCAATTATCTGTCTACTTCATAATTTAATACGCATCTGTCAATCATTTAACAGCAAGTCGTATTGTATGAATATACAGTATACAGCCAATCATTTGTCAACTGCGGTACGAGACAACCAATCATCAGTTTCCTGACTCGCAAGGCAGCCAATCATCTGTTTCCTGACTCACGAGACAGCCAATCATATATTTAGTGTATCACGAGACATGCCATAAATCTACTTATTGCATCCTTTGATAGGCATCCATTCCTGCCTACTGTATTCTCACACAGCCAGCCATCTTATTGTGACACTAGACAACCAATCTTTTGCAGTAGCTTTTTAGACAGTCTGTCAGCTACTTATTTATTGTATAAGTAGACAACCAATCATTGGCTTCTTTTAGTTCTTAACAGCCAACCACCCCCCTGTGTTATCTGTCTAAATAAAGATAAAAGCAGTCAAATAGCAGATATTGCCAATCATCTGCAGTGACTCTTTAGACAGCCGGCCAGCTACTTATTGATTGTATGAGTAGACAACCAATCATTGGCTTCTTTTAGTTCTTGACAGCCAATCACCTGACTGTATTATTTTTCTAAATAAAGATAAAAGTAGTCCATTAGCAGATATTGCCGTTGGAGTGTGAAGTTTCAGGCTTTCACCCATTTTAGGTCACGAAATATGTGGTATCTGACCAGTTCCCTTCCTCATGAAGTTCCTTCCTAGACAACACCCACAACATTCTGAAAATTGGCAGCACCTGTTGTTATGTGTCTGGGTGACTTAAGGGTTCGTACTGATCGCTACTTTCTTGGTAGCAAGAGCACTAATCACTATGTCACAGCGGCTCTATTTTATATCTATAATTCCACCATTCTGTAACTCCTAATTGCAATAAATGTCCTGTTTTTCTCTATGAAATGTGCAGTACACTTCCTTTCCTCCTTCCAAACACTATATAAACACATCTATCCACACTGACCTTTCTCTATCTGGAAGGATGGAAGAAAGATGTTTAATTTATGGAACATATGCTGTATTTACAAATAGTGGCTGAGTGGTCTCGAGGAATGATGCGGGAGGACCGGGATTTTTTCATAAAATTTTGCCTGGTCTCTGTGTAGTGAGATCGGACGCCCGTGTGTATTGTTCCACACGTAAAAATGCCATTGTCAGTTGGATATCGAAAAAGAGTAGCCTAACGGCGCTGCCCGGGCAAAATTTGGAGTTAAAAATCTACCCAAAGTATTTCAAGATCCTCGCCAGTGCTATGGAGTTCGTGCACTGAGCTGAGTTTATCCGGACTCGAGCGTGAGCTAGGAGAAGAACAGAGCACTTATGGGTTAAACCCGTGTGCCGTGATTTTGATCCGCTGACTAAACTAAATTAAACTAGTGGCTAAATTACATTTTCTAGTTTTATGTTAATTAATTAATTTTTAATTAAATTATCTAATTTAATTTTTTTGTTTTTGTTTTTTGTTTTTTGTTTTTTAGATCTGTTCCTGATGAAGATCACTAAAATCGAAACGTCGATTCGTTGTGTTGTAATACAAGTTATTTTTATTTTCTTTTTTCGCTATTATTATCATCGTTATTTTTATACTGAGATTTCCTTTTGTTGGATTTGCGTTCTTTGTAAGGTATGTACGCTTGTTGGATTTGCGTTCTTTGTAAGGTATGTACGCTGTGTCTGTACTTATTATCTCTCACTTTTTGGCAGCAGTCACACATACATTACTAAAGTACTAAGGGGGCTGAGTGGTCTCGAGGTATGATGTCCGCCTCGAGTGCTGGAGGTCCCGGGCTCAAGCCCCGGAGAGGGCCGGGATTTTTTCACATGGACTTCCAGTAATACAATTTCCCCTGGTCTCTGGGTAGTGAGATCGGACGCCCGTGTGTATTGTTGCGCACGTAAAAAATCCCTTGGCAATTGGAAATCGAAAAAGAGTAGCCTAACGGCGCTGCCCGGACAAAATTTCATGTTAACAATCTACCTAAATTATTTCAAGATCCTCGCCGGTGCTACGGAGTTCGTGCACTGAAGTGGATTCTACGGACTCGGGCTTGAGTTAGGAGTAGAACGGAGCATTTATGGGTTACACCCGTGTGCCGTGATGTTGATCCGTCGACTAAACTAAACTAAACACATACTACTGTTTTTATTTTGTTTAGTATTCGAAGAGTCAGCGATTGTGTACAGCTTTTAGGTGGTGTCTTTGCTTTGCTGTGAATTAGTGTTCCTTGGCTGAGCTACAGAATACGCTAAGCTTGTTGTGAATAAGTCCGTCTTTGGCTTGAGGATATTAGTGTACTTAGGCGTTTGATATTACCTGCGCTGTAGTTAAAACAATTGCAAAATGAAATTTGGAGCACTTTGAGAAATTATTTTGTGAATTATTTTGTATTGAAAAGGGGGTGTTTCTCGTGTGATAATAGCGGAAGACATTTATAAAGCTATCTGTATGTCCGTTACAGGACGTTGCAATCAACCCAAGTATGTTTTATTGTTTGTGATTTACTAAGCAACTATTACTTTCAATAGTTTGCCATTGCTTTATAAACGACTGACGTTCATACGAACGAAATCAATGCAAGACGGCCTGCTTTCAAATCGTCTGCTGCTGATTTCGATCCTACGATTTGGCATGTCGGTCAATTTTGAAATACGCTCCCTGCCCCCTAGCGACAGTACCGGCCGACAACGTTTATATAGGTCAGAACTGTCAATTTTACGTTTACTATGATTTAAGTATACGGCCCGTTTCTGAAATGAATTAAATCGCTTGGTCATTGAATTGGAACAGCCATCCAAGATTGTGGAGCAGTGGTAAAGAATTGTCTGTCTGTCAGATGTATAAAATATCTTTGTTGTCCTTTCATCAAGGAAATATTTCATTTTAGCAAGCTGATAAATTTTTTTAAAATAACTATTTCTTTCACGAGCACGCTAGAGACAGAGAAACATAAATAAACACACACAATGTGAGAGTGGGGGGGGGGGGGGGGCATGCAGATAATGACAGAGAAACAGAGCTCAAAACACACAAACACCATTGGAACAGCCATCCGAGATTGTGGAGCAATAGTCAATAATTGTCTGTCTGTGAGATATATAAAATATCTTTGTTGTGATTTGATCAAGGAAATATTTCATTTTACCAAGTTGATAAAATTGTTTTCTGTTTTTAAAACTATTTCTTACACGAGCACGTAAGAAACAGAGAAAAATAAATACACACACACACACACACACACACACACACACACACACACACACAAACACACACTCTCTCTCTCTCTCACACACACACACACAATGTGGGGAGGGGAAGATTCAGGTGACGACAGGGAAACAGAGAAACACATGCGCGCGCACACACACACACACACACAGAGAGAGAGAGAGAGAGAGAGAGAGAGAGAGAGAGAGAGAGAGAGAGAGAGAGAGAGAGATGTGTGTGTGTGTAGGAAACTTCCACATGTCAACTGGCACTCCAAGGAGAAGAAGAAGAAGACGAAGAAGTAGTAATAGCAGCAGCAGCAGTAGCAGCAACAGCAGCAGCAGCAGCAACAGCCGCAGCAACAGCAGCAGAAGAAGAAGAAGAAGAAGAAGAAGAAGAAGAAGAAGAAGAAGAAGAAGAAGAAGAAGAAGAAGAAGAAGAAGAAGAAGAAGAAGAAGAAGAAGAAGAAGACGATAATGATGGTGATGATGATGATGACTGTGATGATG
The DNA here is from genome assembly GCA_963921405.1 of Cepaea hortensis. Lineage (NCBI taxonomy): Eukaryota > Metazoa > Mollusca > Gastropoda > Stylommatophora > Helicidae > Cepaea > Cepaea hortensis. The sequence goes on along the minus strand of OY992886.1, from coordinate 90,237,666 downwards.
ATAATAATGATAATAAAAGCGAAGAAGGAGAAGACATTAACAGCTAGAAACTCATAAATTACAACTCCACTACCAAAGAGCACGCGCCAGCCTGGCAGGGATGCAGCTGACCCCAATGGAGTACTCATCCCCCAGCTGTTTCCCCAGCTACCGCTTACTACGACACGTAGTAGCCTTGACCTGTCTGCTAGTTCACACAGCTGTCGTCCGGCGTCTGGTAGTTACAAAAATCAATCACGTATGTTGTGTTGGTGAACTGACCGCCATCTCAACCAGTTCCCCCCACCCCAAGCTAATGAAGCCACGGAATGATATATTTTAATGAATATCACTACGTCTATATCTACATTAGATTGCCTTCGTTGTCACTACCATTCCCTCAAATGTCTTTATTTTTGTAGACATTAAGTCGCACATACATACACTCTCCACTCATGAATCATCACAGTTCTGGAAGCAAGTGAGCAAGTACCATACCAACCAATGGGTGACCGTGTTTCGCGGGCATCGACCAATCAGCTGGAGGCACATTTCTCAGTCAACGGAAGGTATCCATCTTGAGTCCCAGACAACATCTTAGAATTTTGGTGAGGACGGAATCGTTTTGGTGTTTTTGTTTCCAAACATTACGCCCAGGGAGGGTGATTACCGTTTTATTTATTTACAGATTCTTACCAGAGACACGGTGCTATACGTAATTTATACCACGCATTGCAAACATGGCACAAGGTAAGCCTTTTCTGTGCGTTCGTTTGTGGTATATAAATGTATGTTCGATTCGCTGGGCTCCGCAGGGTTTTGGCGGAGAGTACCTAAATTCGATAACTCTCGTTTGATGCCACTGTTTATATTGTAAATTGTATTTTTAGAAGCATATTTAGATGCGCCTGATTGCGTCTTCACGCTGGTCTGTCTAGAAAAAAGTGTTAAGTTGTAACGGTGACTTGCTAAAAGACAGAGAGCCATATGGATGGTGGGATGATCAGTGCACTCGTCTTCTAAACTACTTGGTTCGGAGCTTGATTTTGCAGGGTGTGGCTCCCCCGACCCTGCTGTTCTGGGGTCGTTCCGGTGTTATATAGTCGGTACCAGAAATGTTGGGATATAACCAAACAGCCATTATAATACTGATCATGCTATTTCATATATATTATGGTCGAGACAAGAACACGGAGCTGATCCACGGTGATCGTGCCAGATGACGAAACATGACTGCCCCGCTGATCGGCATGGCACATGATGACAAGGATGATGTTATCCCATGCATGCTCGTAGGTCCTCCAAATATGCAGACCTAACAGCCTGTCTCAAACGTGTCTAAATGTCAGGTAGAAAATGTGCTTCACTAGATGTCCGGTGTTCACTAGACAATGCTAGAGCAATGTCCGTGCTATTTGTTGTTAATTATTTTGAGTCTAATAAATATCATGAACTGTTTATTGTACGTGTGTGAGCATTGTTTCCTTGATTTATCTTCAACCGGCTCTGTGGCTTAGGTGATAGTGAGATGAACAGTTTCATGGATTCCCGTCATACAAAGTCTAGGGTTCGAAATCAGCCGCGGGACATTTGGGAGGAGAGCGCTGTGCGTTGATTTCGATGATAGGAAACGTCGGCTGTTCAGAAAGCAGTGACAAACTACTGAACTAACATTGTCTAGTAATAGGTCTTGATTGCATTGTCTTGTAAAGGACATGCAACTAACTAACTATATATATATATATATATATATATATATATATATATATATATATATATATATATATATATATATATATATATGGATAGAGAGAGAGAGAATGAGAGAGAGAGAGAGAGAGAGAGAGAGAGAGAGAGAGAGAGAGAGAGAGAGAGAGAGAGAGAGAGAGTACAAACCAGTATTTTGTGCTAGAAAAATACACAGTGCAAAGTAGTTTAATAAACACAGCAACTGTGAGAAGGAGAATGATGAAAACGAGCTACTTTTATCCAGATGAAAATGTATAAGAACATAGCAATTAACCCCATTTACCCTATCGTCATCATGATCATCATCATCATCATCATCATCATCATCATCATCATTAACATCATCATTAACATCATTAACATCATCATTAACATAATCATCATCATCATCATCATCATCATCATCACGTTAGACTGGTTCTGGCGTAATCTGATCGTGTCCTGTCACCGCCACTGGTTATTTCATCTTTAATGCCAAACAGAGCCAAATGACAAATTTCATAACCAAGCTGAACATGAAAACGTATTGAATACCAAAAGCGCGAAATACAGTTTTGCAACAATCTCTTACACATAAGAAATACATGGCACACTCATCACCCGCTATACAACATTCTCACTGCCAAACTGTGACCAAACAAAATGGCCTATGGAGCTCATTAACTTTCCCGCTCTTTATGCTTCACCTCGACACCGATGCAAGAGGTACCTGATGAGATGAGATGAGATTCAGCTCATAAAAGAAACGTCATTTGCATATACTGTATATAACGTCGCAGTCAACCCCAGCATTTGTTTGGCTGTTTGTGATTTCTTGGCCAGTTTACGTTCAATAGTCTGCCATTGCTTTCTGAAGGAGCTCATAAAACTGGAAGAAAATCCATATAAGTGAAGAATACGCCAAATGCCAAACCACCACCGCCTTGTGGACGTTCTTGTAAGAATACAGGCTTAGGCAACAAAGCTCGACAGAAAATGTGGGCAGGCAGAGCCCACAAGCGCAAGAAGACAATCTGCATGCATGAGGAGGCATCTAAAAAAAAACAACTTCAACCGTCGATGACAGAAGATGGTAGCCTAAGTGGCGAGGGACTACAAAGTGACATCCACGCACTGTAATGGATGCTATGCATCGCGCTTGGTAAACCTAGATCATAGAGGAAGAAGAGAGAGAAAAAAAATTGACCGGAAACAAATTTGCAGACCTTCCAATGTAGGTTACTTTCGATATCGAAAATCCGGGAAGGTTAACCCGGTCAACATTTGCCCGCTGAAGTCGGATGTGCAGGCCTAAAGGCGCAGTATCGCAGCTCTGTTGTAAACCTGGACAACGCAATTACGTCTGAACAAAAACAAAAAACAAAAACACTCCGGATGAACGCAGAAGAAGAAGAAATGGAAAATAATTCATAATTTAGTTGTAACATGTTGCGTGTTCTTTGCAGGATGTTGGGATAAACCCCAACTCAAGCTTGATTTTCTGGACAATTTTAAGTTTATTGGTTTGCTACTGAGAGGTCAACGCTATGTTCCACTGATCCGGTAAGGGGTGATCCCGCTACACCGCCTTCAGCGCACCGGAAGTTTAAGAGCTAGAGAGTTAAATCTTTCGGCCACGCAGACTTCTGCAAAATTTAGTCATCGTCATCATCATTAAGTGCCATGCCAGCTGGCGTAGGTATTCATGACTCTCCACAGATCTCAGTCTTTGGTGTTCTGGATCAACTGTGCTGATGATATTCCTCCATGCCACCGTCTCAGTCCATCCAGTATAATTTCTCTTGGTCTGCCTCTGCCTCTCTTCCCCTCGATCTTTCCAGTCGTCACGATGTTCTCCAATGACTCTCTTCTCATAATATGACCCCTAAGAAAGTTAGTACTCGTGTAAAAGCATGTGCGAGCTTTGGCGGGCAAATGTGAGTCAACAATAGGTGCGAATTATACACGATATTTCCAGTTCTTTTGTTTTGTTTTTGACACCCTGTCTTCGTTTGCACTGAGTTTTGCTGTCTAGTATGTTCAGTGCTAGAGCTCCACATGTCATGCCATGCAGCTGGTTTAGTCTGACTTTCACTGTGTTTTCAAGGGCAACAGTATCTGGAAGCAATTCATATATTCATATAAAAGTGTGGTCGAACAGCTGGGAGACACTGAGAGGGAGGGGTTGGAGGGAGGGGAGGTGGAAGAGAGTGTGTCTGAGAGAGAGAGAAAGTTGGAGATATGGAGAGAGAGAGGGGGGGGGAGAGAAATGACTGACTGGTAATTTGAGTATGAGTGGGAGAGAAGGAGAGACATATGTCAACCCTGAATCTGGTAAACTATCGTATTCTGTTTGTACAGGTAAGAATAATTACGGACAGTCGGTGCAGAAATGTGATTTTACCGCCTGGCTACTGGAGATAGATAGACACACACACACACACACCCACCCACAAACACACACACACACACACACACACACATATGCAAGCACACATAGAGTGTGGGGGAGAAGGAGAGACATATGTCAACGCTGGCTCTGGTAATTTATGATACTGTGTTTGAAGTAGTAAGAATATATAGGGACAATTCATACAGACAGACATTCATTTGGACAGAAAGACAAACAGGCAGACAGACAAAGATAAATATATATTGAAGAAAGCAGACAGACAGACAGACAGACAGACAGGCAGGCAGGCAGGCAGAGATTACTAGCTCTGGTAATCTAACATTCAGAGTGTTTGCAGTGGTATTATTGCATGCGAATACAGATATGGTTGATCAGACAGAGTAATTGACGGACATAAACGCGCGCGCGCGCCCACACACACACACACGCACACACACACACGCACACACGCACACACACGCACACGCACACACCAGACACATTAGGAGAGAGAGGGGGAGGGAGGTAGAAGCGGAGAGTAGCTTTGTGATCTCACACAGTGTTTCCAGGGGTAAGCTTCTACAAATACAATTAACAAAAGAAACTTCATTGAACAAATGAGACACTGGGCACTGAGAGAGAGAGAGAGAGAGAGAGAGAGAGAGAGAGAGAGAGAGAGAGAGAGAGAGAGAGAGAGAAAGAGAGGGGGGCAGACATACAGACAGACAAAAAGAGAGAGAAAGACAGAGAACATGAGAGACATACAGCGAGAGAGAGAGAGAGAGAGAGAGAGAAAACATGAGAGACATACAGCGAGAGAGAGAGAGACAGAGAGAGAGAGAGAGACAGAGAGAGAGGGGGGCAGACATACAGACAGACAAAAAGAGAGAGAAAGACAGAGAACATGAGAGACATACAGCGAGAGAGAGAGAGAGAGAGAGATAGAGAGAGAGAGAAGAAAGCAGCAGAGAGGGAAAAGGAGAGATATTTAGATAGTTAGAGAGAAACAGAGGGATAAAGAGAGACAGACAAGAAAAAAGAGAGACAAAGAAAGAGAGAGAAAGGGCGACAGAGAGGGAAAAAGATAGTCATGGAGATAGAAAAAGAGAGAGAGAGAGAGAAAGATAGATAGAGAGAGAGAGCGAGAGAGAGAAAGATAGAGAGAGAGAGAGAGAGAAAGATAGAGAGAGAGAGAGAGAGAGAAAGATAGAGAGAGAGAGAGAGAGAAAGAGAGAGAGAGAGAGAGAAAGAAAGATAGAGAGAGAGAGAGAGAAAGATAGAGAGAGAGAAAGAGAGAGAGAAAGATAGATAGAGAGAGAGAGAGAGAGAGAGAGAGAGAGAGAGAGAGAGAGAGAGAGAGAGAGAGAGAGTTGCACAGACTATCTTTGACCCCAATAATATTAGTCCCCTATTGACCCTGACAACAAACATGATATTTAGTACCATTACTGATGCACGCCGGGAAAGTTTCAATATGGCGTGAGACATAGCAGTGCTTCAGGAAGCAGATACAGTCTGGAAATTGACTAGAGAAACTTGTTGTAAGCATGGAAGATTAATTTTGATTACATAAACTTGATGTAGCCGTTCAGGGTCAAATTGACTAGAGAAAATTGGTGTAAGCGGACAAGATCAAATTGATTAGAGAAACTTGGTGTAAGCGCTCAGGATAAAATTGATTAGAGAAACTGTTTGTTGGCAGTCAAGATATAATAGATTATAGATACTTTGTTAGGCATTCAATATATAATTGATTAGAAAAACTTGATGAAAGCAGCCAATATCAAATAAATCAGAGAAACTTAGTGTGGACACTAAGGATCAAACTGATTAGAGAAACTTGGTGTAGGCAATAAAGAACACATTGACTAAAGAAACTTAGTGTAGACAGTTAAGATCAAATTTGTTAGAGAAACTTGGTGTAGGCAGTCAAGATAAAAATTGATTAGAAAAACCTGGTGTATTCAAGATCAAAATGATTAGAGAAACTAGGCGTGGCCACTAAGGATCAAATTTGTTAAGAGGAAATAGATGTAGGCAATCCCCTCTGCTGTGCGTCCACCTTGACGAGGTAGAGGGGCTTGAGCGTTCCAATGACCCCAAGAGCTATGCCGACGGTAGCACAGCTACTGGTAGGGTCACCCATGTCGGACAGGTCAAGGGAGAGGGACCAGACGAAGTGACGCACAAACCTGCTGCCTTGTAGGTAGACTGGGGACAGTCAAAGGCTAGGGAAAGCATCCCGAACAAATGCTTGTCGAAATCGGATGTACTGAGCCACAGGCTTGACAAAGAAGTGCAACGTAACTTTATCATTTCATGATGCCACAGATGAAAGTTAATCGATATGGTGCTAATCCCGTGAAGTCCCATCAGGCGGTGATAGTGCCGGGCCCCCTGCCTCGAGGGGGTCCACCCATGACTACTGGTGGTCACCTTCCCCTGTGCTGTGGAGTCAAGGCACAGAGGAGTAGGTTAAGAGCTATTGACCAAACACCCCGGACACTCAACATACTACAATGGAATGCAGAAGGAGTTTATAACAAGAAAGCCTCCCTAACACAGCGTCTTCATAAAGATAGAATAGATGTGGCATGCATTCAAGAGACACACCTCAACGCCAATCGCACATTTTCAGTCGAGGGATATCAGGCCACACGTTTCGACCGCGAAGGACATAAAGGAGGAGTTGTAATACTTACACGAAATACAATACCTTGCAGCGAAGTATCTGTGATCTCTGACAACCAAACGGAAATTATAGGTGTTGATATAATGATAAAGGACGTGAAAATAAGAATTTACAATCTATATAGCCCGGCAGATAAGGATCTTACACTCTCAAACATGGAAATAACTGACACAAATTGCATTGTTGTCGGATACTTTAATAGCCGTTCAGAAAGATGGGGATACCCAGATACTGACAAAAGAGGGGATGAAGTGGAGGACTGGGAAATAGACTCAAATCTCCATCTACTTAACAAAGCGGATGACACACCGAGCTTCTACTCCAGAAGATGGATTACCACTTCTACTCCAGACTTAGCTTTCTGCACAGGAGACATCCTCCACAAAATCGATCGCCATGTGCTGGACCAATTAGCAGGTAGTGACCACAGACCAATCAAGCTTGTAATAAATATGGAGTATGTTCCACAGGAGCAAAAGCCTTTGCCCCGTTGGAATTACAAACGAGCAGATTGGGACAGATTTGCCATACTAACAGACAAATATTGTGAAAACGTAAATACACGATATGGCAACATGAAGCAAATGGTGGAAAGTTTAAACAGAGCAATAATACAGGCAGCCACTGAGTCTATTCCAAGAGGAGCAAGGAAAAATTACAAACCATACTGGACTGAAGAACTACAATTTTTGGAGGACAAAGTTGAAGATGCTAGGAAGACCGCAGAGAGAGAACAAACAACTGAAGCGAACATCTCTCTCAAAGCCATCTCAGCAAAATATAAAAGAACAGTAAATCAAACAACAAGAGATTGTTGGAGGAAAAAAACAGAAAACCTGAATTTTGACAGGGATGGAAACAAACTATGGAAACTAGTGAAAGCCATGAACAATGAAGGACCTAGAAACAAACAAATAACAATTAAACAAGGAAATTCCTTGCTTACAGGAAAAAAGGCTGCAAATGCACTAATGGAACACTATGCCAGTGCAAACCACATTGATATTACAGCCGAACAGAAGAAAGCAATCAAAGATAAACAGATGCATCATACATATACAGAGACAGCAGCAGAATATATGATGGCAAATCTAACAATGGAAGAAATGGAACAGGCAATGAATACCCTAAAAAAGAAGACATCACCAGGAAAGGATGGAATCACAAATGAAATGCTAATAGGACTAGGCACTAAGGCAAAAAAGAAACTACTAGCAGTCCTAAATTACAGCTGGAAGAGGGGAATAGTCCCACAGGCATGGAAGGAAGCTATACTAATACCAGTCCCAAAGAAAGGAAAAGACCTGGAAGAACCAAATGGCTATCGACCTATCAGTCTTCTTAGCTGTGTAGGAAAATTAATGGAACGCATTATCAATGGCAGGCTAACATGGCATCTGGAAGAAAACCAACTCTTAACACCTCACCAAGCAGGATTCAGAAAGTACAGATCTACTGAAGATCAAATAACCTATATAGCTCAGGAAATAGAGGATGCCTTCCAAGAGAAAAAGCACACACTAGCAGTCTGGATAGATTTAGAAAAAGCATTTGATAAAGTATGGAAGGAAGGACTGAAAGTAAAACTGCAAAAAATGCATGTTTGCGGGAAAATGTACAAATGGATCAGCCACTACCTTGAGAACAGAACTGCCAGGACAAAAGTACAAGGACAAACCAGCAAAATGATGCTGTTGGAGCAAGGTGTCCCCCAAGGAGGAGTTCTTTCACCAACATTATTCCTAGCATATATAAACGACATCACGGAAAATTTTCCAGCCAGAGTACACACATCATCCTTTGCAGATGACCTAGCCATATGGACATCTGAAGAATATATTAGTACAGCTAACAGCAGAATACAGCAAGCCCTATTAGCGCTAGAGGACTGGTCAAAATCATGGCTAGTGAAGATAAGTGAGGAGAAAACAACATGCACAGTGTTCTCCCTCTCAACTAAAACTCAGCAACCTAAGCTGGTATTGAATGGAAAAATATTGCGCCATGAAGAAAATCCAAACTATCTAGGAGTCACCTTTGATCGTCGCCTGACATGGAAGACACAGGTTGAGAAAAATCGAACAAGAGCAAGGCAAAGAATGGCAATCATGAAAAAGCTTGCTGGTACAACATGGGGAGCAGATGAGAAAGTTCTCAAGAAGTTATATACTGGGCGGGTGAGGCCAGTACTGGAATATGGCATTGCAGCTTGGGCAACAGCAGCTAAGTCAAACTTTAACAAAATAAGTAGAGTCCAAAATCAAGGAATGCGAATCATAACTGGAAGCCTGAAGACAACGCCTATTAATGAATTAGAAAAGATCACTTGTTTACAACCAATGCAGGATAGAAGAGATAGCAGAGCCCAGCAACAAGCAGAAAAATTTAGAAGATTGACAGACCACCCTATGTACAACAGATTTAATGGTTTTGGAAAGGGAAGACTGAAGCGTAGCAACTTTGTAGAAACTGCAAAACGAAGGATTAGGTCAGATCCTATTCTTAACATATCAACAGTCAAGCCCATACACAATGCACACAAGTTCCCAGCTTGGAGACAGCAGCAACTGCCTGAGATGATAGAAAACATTCCTGGTATTGAGAAAAAGAACACTCAGCATGAAACCGAAAGAAGAGAAATAACCCTAAACTACATAAAAGAACATTACCCAAGCAGGAATTGGACCCATGCATATACAGATGGATCAGCCAAAAATTCAATAGAGAATGGAGGAGGAGGAATTCTCCTAAATTTAAAAAATGGAGCGAAAAAAACACATTCAATGGCAACTGGAAAATTTTCAAGTAACTTCAAAGCGGAGGTAGAGGCTCTGAAAACTGCAGCAGAAATGCTCCTGATGGAGGAAAATAAAGAGAAGCAAATAGCTATCTTCACAGATGCAAAGTCAGCTGTCTCAATACTGAAGAGCAATAACAGCACAGAACTAACTGACCTAAGAGCAGCACTCCATGGTCTATGCCAGAAATCCAAAAAAGTTGTAATACAGTGGATCCCATCACATTGCAGTATACCTGGAAACGAAGAGGCTGACAGACTGGCAAAAGAGGGCGGACGACTACCACAGCCTGACATAGACATAACCTATAATGAGGCAAAGAGGTTGATAAAAAGCACTTATAGAACCAAATGGGAATCAGAGCATCCAGGCCATCAGAAGGATGATGCATATTACAAACTCGACAGAAGAGAACAAGTAGCAATCTTCAGACTCCGCACAGGACACAACAGGCTGAAATACCACTTGTTCAATAAACTAAAGATAGGAGATACCGATGAATGTAATTGTAGAACTGGAAAAATGACAGCAAAACATTTGCTGCAGGATTGCCCAACGTATGCAGAACAGAGAAAGATATTTTGGCCCACACCTGCTTCATTTGAGGACAAGCTCTATGGAGATATCAACAAGCTAAAGTTGACCGCAGATTACTTTAACTATATACAGGTTGACATTTAAAGGTGCATGAAGACCCAGAGACATGAAATGGAATATTGCTTGGATAGCAAATCCATTACGTGGAAAGTCCAAATCAAAAGCCCATTGTGTGGGCTTCATAAAAGGTGGAAAAGTGTCCTAGTGGCACGAAATGGAATATTGCTTGGATAGCAAATCCATTACGTGAAAAGTCCGAATCAAAAGCCCACTGTGTGGGCTTCATAAAAGGTGGAAAAGTGTCCTAGTGGCACGAAATGGAATATTGCTTGGATAGCAAATCCATTACGTGGAAAGTCTGAATCAAAAGCCCACTGTGTGGGCTTCATAAAAGGTGGAAAAGTGTCCTAGTGGCACGAAATGGAATATTGCTTGGCTAGCAAATCCATTACATGGAAAGTCCGAATCGAAAGCTCACTGTGTGGATGTCATCTGCAGACTGCATACTTCTGGTTTCCGGAAGAACAGCCTATGGTGAACGGAAGGCCCAATATACGGAAGTGAGGCTAAGCAGCCATATGCAGGACGTGACGATTCCTTGGGTGAGCCCAGTACCAGAGCGCTATGTATCGGCTCTGCAAGTATGGAAGCCTCCTTGGATGGCGGGGAATGCCCATGGTCTGCCCCTGCCTTCCCTTGAGGGCTGACCAGGATCTTTGGCTGTTCTATATGGACCAGCTGGGATGGGGGATAACACCACAACAGTGAGAGTCAAACGTCCTAAGAAACCCCCGGGAAGGTTAACCCGGTCAACAAATGCCCGCAGAAGTCGGATGTGTCGGCCTAACGGCGCAAGAACGCAGCTCTGCTGTAAACAGGCACAACGCAATCACATCCGAAAAAAAACTCCGGATGAACGAAGAAGAAGAAGATGTAGGCAATCAAGATCAAATTTATTAGAGAAACTTTGTGTAGACACTCAAGGTCAAATTGTTTATACAGAAAATTGGTGCAGAAAATAAAGATCTCTCTCTCTCTCTCTCTTTTACTCTCTCTCTCTCTCTCTCTCTCTCTCTCTCTCTCTCTCTCTCAAGGTATGTTTACGGCCTGAGGTCATTGTAAGTTTTGTACATGGCCTAGTAAGTTGTATACATGGCCAGAGGTCATTGTAAGGTATGCACATGGGCTGAGATCCTTGTAAGTTGTGTACATGGCCTGATGTCATTGTACGTTGTGTACATGACCTGGTGTCATTCTACGTTATGTAATGGCCTGGTGTCATTGTACGTTGTGTACATGGCCTGGTGTCATTGTAAGTTGTGTACATGGTCTGGTGTCATTGTAAGTTGTGTACATGGTCTGGTGTCATTGTAAGGTGTGTACATGGTCTGATGTCACTGTAAGTTGTGTACATGGCCTGATGTCATTGTAAGTTGTGTACACTGTCTGACGTCATTGTAAGTTGTGTACATAGTCTGAGGTCACTGTAAGGTGTGTACATGGTCTGATGTCATTGTAAGGTGTGTACATTGTCTGATGTCATTGTAAGGTGTATACATGGTCTGAGGTCATTGTAAGTTGTGTATAAAGTCTGATGTCATTGTAAGGTGTGTACATGGTCTGATGTCATTGTAAGGTGTGTACATGGTCTGATGTCATTGTAAGTTGTGTACATGGCCTGATGTCATTGTAAGTTGTGTAATGGTCTGGTGTCATTGTAAGTTGTGCACATGGTCTGGTGTCATTGTAAGGTGTGTACATGGTCTGATGTCACTGTAAGTTGTGTACATGGCCTGATGTCATTGTAAGCTATGTACATGGTCTGATGTCATTGTAAGGTGTGTACATTGTCTGATATCATTGTAAGGTGTATTCATGGTCTGAGGTCATTGTAAGTTGTGTACACAGTTTGAAGTCATTGTAAGGTGTGTACATAGTCTGATTTCATTGTAAGGTATGTACATGGTCTGATGTCATTATAAGTTGTGTACATGGCCTGATGTCATTGTAAGGTAATAAATGTACTGAGGTCATTTTAAGTTGTGTATACGGTCTGAGATCATTGTAAGGTGTGTACATGGGCTGAGATCCTTGTAAGGTGTATACATGGTCTGGTGTCATTGTAAGTTGTGTACATGGCCTGATGTCATTGTAAGGTAATAAATGGACTGAGGTCATTTTAAGTTGTGTATACGGTCTGAGATCATTGTAAGGTGTGTACATGGCCTGATATCATTGTAAGTTATGTACATGGTCTGATGTCATTGTAAGGTGTATAAATGGTCTGAGGTCATTGTAAGTTGTGTACCCGTTCTAAGGTCATTGTAAGTTGTTTACACGGCCTGAGGTCATTGTAAGTTGTGTACACGGTCTGAGGTCATTGTAATTTGTGTATCCGGTCTGATGTCATTGTAAGTTGTGTACATGGTCAATGTCATTGTAAGTTGTGTACATGGTCTGATATCATTGTAAGGTGTGTACATGTTCTGATGTCATTGTAAGGTTTGTACATGGTCTGATGTCATTGTAAGTTGTGTACACGGTCTGAAGTCATTGTAAGGTGTGTACATGGTCTGATGTCATTGTAAGGTGTGTACATTGTCTGATGTCATTGTAAGGTGTATACATGGTCTGAGGTCATTGTAAGTTGTGTATAAAGTCTGATGTCATTGTAAGGTGTGTACATGGTCTGATGTCATTGTAAGGTGTGTACATGGTCTGATGTCATTGTAATTTATGTACATTGCCTGATGTCATTGTAAGTTGTGTACATGGGCTGGTGTCATTGTAAGTTGTGTACATGGTCTGGTGTCATTGTAAGGTGTGTACATGGTCTGATGTCACTGTATGTTGTGTACATGGCCTGATTTCATTGTAAGCTATGTACATGGTCTGATGTCATTGTAAGGTGTGTACATTGTCTGATGTCATTGTAAGGTGTATTCATGGTCTGAGGTCATTGTAAGTTGTGTACACAGTTTGAAGTCATTGTAAGGTGTGTACATGATCTGATTTCATTGTAAGGTATGTACATGGTCTGATGTCATTATAAGGTATCTACATGATCTGATGTCCTTGTAAGGTGTGTACATGGGCTGAGATCCTTGTAAGGTGTATACATGGTCTGGTGTCATTGTAAGTTGTGTACATGGCCTGATGTCATTGTAAGGTAATAAATGGACTGAGGTCATTTTAAGTTGTGTATACGGTCTGAGATCATTGTAAGGTGTGTACATGGCCTGATATCATTGTAAGTTATGTACATGGTCTGATGTCATTGTAAGGTGTATAAATGGTCTGAGGTCATTGTAAGTTGTGTACCCGTTCTAAGGTCATTGTAAGTTGTTTACACGGTCTGAGGTCATTGTAAGTTGTGTACACGGTCTGAGGTCATTGTAAGTTGTGTATCCGGTCTGATGTCATTGTAAGTTGTGTACATGGTCAATGTCATTGTAAGTTGTGTACATGGTCTGATATCATTGTAAGGTGTGTACACGGTCTGAAGTCATTGTAAGTTGTGTACATGGTCTGATATCATTGTAAGGTGTGTACATGTTCTGATGTCATTGTAAGGTGTGTACATGGTCTGATGTCATTGTAAGTTGTGTACACGGTCTGAAGTCATTGTAAGGTGTGTACATGGCCTGATGTCATTGTGAGATGTGTACATGGTCTGAGGTCATTGTAAGCTGTGTACATGGTCTGATGTCACTGTAAGTTGTATAATTGGCCTGCTGTCATTGTAAGGTATGTACATAGGCTTGTGTCATTGTAAGGTGTGTACATGGTCTGATGTCACTGTAAGGTGTGTACATGGTCTGATTTCATTGTAAGCTGTGTAGACGGCCAAAGGTCACTGTAAGGTGTGTACATGGTCTGAGGTAATTAAAAGCAGAAACACCTGCTTATGTTTGTCGTGCCCCTCGGGATCTGAACCTACTTTTGTGTTTTATTTCGCATTCAGCTGTATACAATGTGCCATCCTACCAAACCCACGACGGCGTGTCCCTACATGCTTCAGTTCAGCTCCTTGGGTGGGCATTGTCTTGGAAGCTGAAGTTGCCGTCGCCTAGTATCGCGGCTTGTCGTCGTCGTTGCCGTCGTTATCATTATTAAATCACCAGCATCATCAGCATCATCATCATCATCATCATCATCATCATCATCACATCATCATCACCACCACCATCATCATCAGTAAATTAGAGTTAAACATCAACAGATTCGGCTAGTAAATATGAGTTAAACATCAACAGATTCGGTAGTTACCGCCAATAAATAAGAGTTAAATATCAACAGATTCGGTTGCTACGGTTAGTAAATATGAGTTAAACATCAACTAATTCGGTAGTTACGTCTAGTAAATAGGAGTTAAACGTCAACAAATGTGACAGTTGTGGTTAGTAATTGTAAGAGTTAAACGTTAACAGATCGTGTACTGCTAATAAATTCAACATATGCAAATTAAATATTGCAAGTAGATTCTGTTGTTTCCACTAGTTCATGGCAAGAGTTAAACACAACTAGATTCGATCGTTACCGCTAGTCCAAGAAAGGGTTAAACGTCAGTCGATTCGGTAGTTATCGCTAGTTCATGGGATTAATTAAACTGCACTAAATTCAGCAGTTACCGATAGTAAATATAAGAGTTAAATGCAGGTAAGCACTTAGAGTTCCATGTCACTAGATTCGGTAGTTGCTACTAGTTTATACGAACAGTTTTCATCACCGTAAATCCAGCAGCTGTCTCTAGTACCTAGAAGAAAGCAATCTGTCATACTTTTCTCTGCCCATCATTCCATTACAAATTGATGACTTCTGACGATCCATATGCGCGCGTAAGAAATGCGTTGGGGGAAATTGTCATGCGTGGGAAGATAGTGCATCTGAACATGGCGATCAGGGCTGGTTAACTATCAGGTGGCAGTCAAAGATGACAACCGGGAGTGTGTCAAATTTATTGTTTACTTCAGGGTTGACATATTCAGCGTAGGGTTTCGCCTGTCCTTTTGCGTCGTACTTGTATTCATAAGTGTGTGTTTACTGTTATTTTTGTTTTGTTTACCTTATTCTAAACAGCCGCAGTAGCACAGCTCGGTCCAGGGCAAATAGGTTCGAGTTTCCGTCAAGGCCGATTGTTAAAATTGACCTGGGTTTCCACGGTGACCCAGCCTGGGTTTCCACGGTGACCCAGCCTGGGTATCAACGGTGACCCAGCCTGGGTATCCACGGTGACCCAGCCTATGTATCCACGGTGACCCAGCCTATGTATCCACGGTGACCCAGCCTGGGTATCCACGGCGACCCAGCCTGGCTATGTATCCACGGTAACCCAGCCTGGCCATCCACGGTGACCCAGCCTATGTATCCACGGTGACCCAGCCTGGGTGTCAACGGTGACCCAGCCTGGGTATCCACGGTGACCCAGCCTATGTATCCACGGTGACCCAGCCTGGGTATCCACGGTAACCCAGCCTGGGTATCCACGGTGACCCAGCTTATGTATCCACGGTGACCCAGCCTATGTATCCACGGTGACCCAGCTTATGTATCCACGGTGACCGAGCCTATGTATAAACGGTGACCCAGCCTATGTATCCACGGTGACCCAGTCTGGGTATCCACGGTGACCCAGCCTGGGTATCCACGGTGACCCAGCCTATGTATCCACGGTGACCCAGCCTGGGTATCCACGGTGACCCAGCCTGGGTTTCCACAGTGACCCAGCTTATGTATCCACGGTGACCCAGCTTATGTATCCACGGTGACCCAACTTGAGTTTCCACGGTGACCCAGCTTATGTATCCACGGTGACCCAGCTTATGTATCCACGGTGACCCAGCTTATGTATCCACGGTGATCCAGCCTGGGTATCCACGGTGACCCAGCCTATGTATCCACGGTGACCCAACCTATGTATCCACGGTGACCCAGCCTATGTATCCACGGTGACCCAGCCTATGTATCCACGGTGACCCAGCCTATGTATAAACGGTGACCCAGCCTATGTATCCACGGTGACCCAGCCTATGTATCCACGGTGACCCAGCCTATGTATCCACGGTGACCCAGCCTATGTATCCACGGTCACCCAGCCTGGAGATCCACGGTGACCCAGCCTGGGTTTCCACGGGGACCCAGCCTGGGTATTCACGGTGACCCAGCCTGGGTATCAGGAAATGTCTTGAGAGGTGCAGGCGGCCGGTGTAACGCGAACACATCACCACTGGAATGCGTTACTACGCTACTAACTACACCGTCGATACACTACTATGTTGTGTGTGCGCTGTTAACTACATGGTCTGTGCACTAACTACGTCGTCTATGCACAAACTGCGTCGTCTATGCACTACATTGTCTATGCACTATGTTATATATGCACTACTACGGCGTCCAACCTCTATGTCAGGGGTCACCAAACTACGGTCCGCGACGTCATTTCATCTGGCCCGCCGACTGTACTCGAACTTGCTTGATATAACGTATGGAACACGAGACGTCGTGATACAATTTAAATGTAAATATTATGTTTAGAATAATAGGAGATCTTCACGCGTGCGGAGGTCTCCTGGCTGCTATGTGAATTAAATTTACTATTTTTAATTATAAATTATTGTCTCTAGATTTTCTTGTTTATTGTAATGTTTTCTTATTTCGCGCCATCCCTAGTCCTTCCCTGTCCCGTGGTAGCGCCGCCTACGCTCTGACGTTACCATGGTTTCCATGGCAACACACACACACGCGTGCGCGCGCGTGCGCGCATCATTCCCTCCATGCGTCCGGCTTTCAAGACAAGTCCAGTGCTCCAGAAATATTTACTTCTTTTTGTCAGTCACCACTTTCATAGGTATGTAACAAGAATTTATTTCACAATGATAGGTAAGTAAACTACAAGTGTGAATAGAGGCAATAAAGTAGCAAACATAGCATAAAAATACCACAGGAGCTTCGTGTTATTACGAAAATATTATCCCCAACTCAGAAAAATTCTCCGGTCAAGGTGTTAATCAAGCTGGTCTCTAGGCCAATGTTTTTCAACCTTTCTGCTGGAGCAGATCCTTACGCAAATGTTCACGTTGCTTAAGGAACTCGTGCGATGACCCAAGTGTCTGTCCTACTTTATGTAATAAATCAGATGGGCATAAATGTTGCATTTAGGCGATTTCTGTCTGTTTCGGCGGAACCCCTGGCTGCCACTCGCAGAACCCTGGTTGAAAAACACTGCTCTAAGTTGTCTATTTAGGCCGGCCCTATTTATATGTTTTGCAAACATTATTATGTGATAAATTCTATTACCAAAGGTACCTATAATCTTCATGTGTACCTTTGGTGAGCCGTAGCGTCACCACGTTTGTTGAAAATGAATCTGTCACTCGTACAAAATAGTACATAAGATGGCAGAATGAGGAAACCCGTTTACTGGTAGCAACTTCATCAAAGAGCGTATGATGGAAGCAGCAAATGACTTGGTGTCCTGAGAAAGCCGATTTGTTTTAAACTCAGCCTTTCGGCAAGTTCATATGTGCGGAGAACAGAAGAACTTAAGAGAACATAGGGCTACAGATAAGCAACAAAGCTAGAAACTTCTTTTGGTATTCTCTGGCGCTGGATGAGTCTACTGATATCTCGAGTACGTCACAAATTCTTGTGTTCATTCGTGGTGTCAATTTTGACTTTCAGATAACGGAAGACCTGGCATTCGTTTGCAGCATGCAAGGAACAACAACTGGAAAAGACATTTTCGTGGAAGTGCAAAGAATTTTGCAAAACTATAACCTTAAGTGGAATCAGCTTCGGGGTGTTACAGTTGATGGAGGAACAAACATGGCTGGAGTGAGGAATGGTCTGGTGGGCAGATTAGGACTCAGTTGAAAGATCTGCAAATTCCGGGTGCTCTGTTCATACACAGCAGCATACATCAGCAAACACTCTTTGGGAAAGACTTAGCTATTCCTTGTGTACTGAAACCAGTCGTTTCTGCTGTGAACCTCATTCGGGAGCATGCACTCAATCACCGTAAGTTCCAGGCTTTTCTTGAAGAAATTGATTCTGAATTATGTGATTTGCCTTATCACACATCAGTGAGATGGCTCAGCAACGGTAAAGTCATGTTTCGTTTTTACCATCTCCAAAACGAAATGGATGTTTTCCTCACTGAAAACGATAGAGCTGATCGACAGTTTTCAGATCCTACCTGGCTGTCAAAGTTGTCATTTTTGGTCGATATCAGATCCCACATGAATGAACTGAACTTGAAACTTCAGGGAAATGATAACCTCGTCTGTGATCTCTACTGAATTATCAAACAATTTCGGAGAAAGCTGTCAATGTTTGAAGCACAACTGAAAGGAGAAAACTTCCTCATTTTCACTGTTTCTAAGAGCTTTGGGCTACAATCGCCAAAGATGTCAACCTCGATTTTCCGGGGGGAGGGGGGGGGGGGGATTTATTCGTGAGTTGAAGAAGCATGCTTTGGAGAGATTTTCAGATCTTGACAGAATTGAGAGTGACATTCTTCTGTTCCAGAATCCGTTTGATTGTAACCTTGATGATGTGCCAGCTGATCTACAGGTGGAGCTCATTGATTTCCAAGCAAATGACTTGCTGAAAGAGAAGCACAGAGAATGAAAACTTGTTGAATTTTACCGCTGCTTACCTAATGTTGAGTTTCCGAAACTTAAGAAATTTGCCGCTGGTATGGCATCAGTGTTTGAAACAACTTATGTCTGTGAGCAAACATTTTTAAAAAATGAAGTATGTGAAGTCAACACATCGAACGAGATTGACTGATGAACATTTGAAAGCAATTCTCGTGATTGGCTGCAGCAATTCCAAACCAGACATTGATGATATCTCGAAAGCCAAAGATCAGTTTCACAAATCTCACTAACCTTTTTTGCTGTTAGTTTGTGAGATTCGGATATGTGCATACTAGGTCTGATGTAACTATCGTTTTGCTAACGTCGCCTTCTTTGATAACTTTTTTTTTAGTAAATAAATAAATTGATTGTCTTTGTGTGTGTGTGTGTGTGTGTGTGTGTGTGTGTGTGTGTGTGTGTGTGCGCGTGCGCGCGCGTGCGTGCGTGCGTGCGTGCATTACACGCCACTCACTCAAGATTAACTTAGTTTTTCGTTTTTTTCCCCAGAGCTTTAGTTCTGGCTTGCAAGTATTGTTAAAGTTAGTTGCATATCCTTTACAGGACGTTTGCAGTCAACACCAGCACTTTTTGCTGTTGTTGATATCTTGGCAAGTTTACCTTCAGTAGTCTGTCACTGCTTTCTGAGCGACCATCATCAATACCATCCCGTAAAAAGAAACCAAAAAAAAAAAACAAGTGCAAAGCGGTCTGCTGCCAGATCATGCGCAGCTGTGTTTCGAACGCGGGTACACGGGATTACGAACCGCGTCCGTAAGACCTTCGCCACGGAGACGGCGCAAGTATTCTACAGAATGAGTATCCGGCCCGCGCTCGTCATTTTGTCAGTTATCCGGCCCGCCGTGGAAAAAAAGTTTGGTGACCTCTGCTCTATGTTTATGCACCACTAACTACGTCGTCTATGCACTAACTACGTCGTCTATGCACTAACTATGTCGTCTATGCACTACATTGTCCATGCACTATGTTATATATGCACTACTACGGCGTCCATCCTCTATGTTTATGCACCACTAACTACATCGTGCATGCACTAACTACGTCGTTTATGCACCAAATACGTCGTTTATGCACTAACTACGTCGTTTATGCACTAAATACGTCGTCAATGCACTAACTACGTCGTCTATGCACTAACTACGTCGTCTATGCACTACATTATCCATGCACTATGTTGTCTGTACACTACTGCGGCGTCCATCCTGTATGTTTATGCACCACCAACTACGCCGTCTATGCACTAACTACGTCGTCTATGCACTATGTTGTCTATGCACCACTAACTGCGGCGTGTATACACCAACTACGTCGTCTATGCACTATGTTGTCTATGCACCACTGACTGCGGCGAGTATACACCAACTACGTCGTCTATGCACTATGTTATTTGTGCACTACAGACTACGTCGTCTATATACTAACTACATCGTCTGTGCTCTATCTTGTCTATGCGCCACGCACTACGTCGTGTATGCACTACGTCATCCATTCTCTCCTACCTCGTCCATGCACTGATTAAGTCTTCTATGTGTTGTCTATAGCGTTTTAGCACTAACAGCGCACACCGTATTTGCATTGACTACGTCGTCTATGCAGGCACTTCGTTGCTTATGCACTAACTGTGCCATCAGAGCACTAACTATGTCGTCTAAGCACTGACTACGTCGTCTATGCATTGTCTGCGTCGTCTGTTACTACTTTTTTTTTTCTTCATGTCGTCTATGCACTAGTTACACCGTCTTTGC
This sequence comes from Cepaea hortensis, assembly GCA_963921405.1. Classification (NCBI taxonomy): domain Eukaryota; kingdom Metazoa; phylum Mollusca; class Gastropoda; order Stylommatophora; family Helicidae; genus Cepaea; species Cepaea hortensis. The sequence continues at coordinate 90,217,078 of OY992886.1, read as the reverse complement.
CCTGATCATGTCGTCTTTGCATTAATTACGTTTATGTCATCCATGCACTAATTACGTCTATGTCATCCATGAACTATGTACGTCTATGCCATCCATGCACTAATTACGTCTATGTCATCCATGCACTAATTACGTCTATGTCATCCATGCACTAATTACGTCTATGTCATCCATGCACTAATTACGTCTATGTCATCCATGCACTATGTACGTCTATGTCATCCATGCACTAATTACGTCTATGTCATCCATGAACTAATTACGTCTATGTCATCCATGAACTATGTACGTCTATGTCATCCATGAACTATGTACGTCTATGTCATCCATGAACTAATTACGTCTATGTCATCCATGAACTAATTACGTCTATGTCATCCATGAACTATGTACGTCTATGTCATCCATGAACTATGTACGTCTATGTCATCCATGAACTATGTACGTCTATGTCATCCATGAACTATGTACGTCTATGTCATCCATGAACTATGTACGTCTATGTCATCCATGAACTATGTACGTCTATGTCATCCATGAACTATGTACGTCTATGTCATCCATGCAATAATTACGTCTATGTCATCCATGCACTAATTACGTCTATGTCATCCATGAACTATGTACGTCTATGTCATTCATGCACTAATTACGTCTATGTCATCCATGAACTATGTACGTCGATGTCATCCATGCACTAATTACGTCTATGTCATCCATGAACTATGTACGTCGATGTCATCCATGCACTAATTACGTCTATGTCATCCATGAACTATGTACGTCTATGTCATCCATGCACTAATTACGTCTATGTCATCCATGCACTAATTACGTCTATGTCATCCATGAACTAATTACGTCTGTGTCATCCATGCACCAATTACGTTTATGTCATCCATACACTAATTACGTTTATGTCATCCATATACTAATTACGTCTATGCACTAATTACGTTTATGTCATCCATGCACTAATTACGTTTATGTCATCCAGGCACTAATTACGTCTGTGTCATCCATGCACCAATTACGTCTATGTCATCCATGCACTAATTACGTCTATATCATCCATGCACTAATTAAGTCTATGTCATCCATGCACTAATTACGTCTGTGTCATCCATGCACCAATTACGTTTATGTCATCCATGCACTAATAACGTCTATGTCATCTATGCACTAATTACGTCTTTGTCATATATGCACTAATAACGTCTATGTCATCTATGCACTAATTACTTCTATGTCATCCATGCACTAGTTACGTCTATATCATCTATGCACTAGTTACGTCTATATCATCTATGCACTACTTACGTCTATGTCATCCATGTACTAATAACGTCTATGTCATCCATGCTCTAAAATTCCGTCCATGTCATCCATGCACTACTTTCGTCTACGTCATCCATGCACTAATAACCTGTGACATCCATGCACCAATTACGTCTATGTCATCCATGCACTAATTACGTCTATGTCATCCATGCACTAATTACGTCTATGTTATCCATGCACTAATTACGTCTATGTCATCCATGCACTAATTACGTCTATGTCATCCATGCCTTACTTACGTCTATGTCATCCATGCACTAATAACGTCTATGTCATCCATGCCTTACTTACGTCTATGTCATCCATGCACTAATAACGTCTATGTCATCCATGCACTAATAACGTCTATGTCATCCATGCACTAATTACGTCTATGTCATCCATGCACTAATAACGTCTATGTCATCCATGCCTTACTTACGTCTATTTCATCCATACACTAATAACGTCTATGTCATCCATGCACTAATAACGTCTATGTCATCCATGCCTTACTTACGTCTATGTCATCCATGCACTAATAACGTCTATGTCATCCATGCCTTACTTACGTCTATGTCATCCATGCCTTACTTACGTCTATGTCATCCATGCCTTACTTACGTCTATGTCATCCATGCCTTACGTACGTCTATGTCATCCATGCCTTACTTACGTCTATGTCATCCATGCCTTACTTACGTCTATGTCATCCATGCCTTACTTACGTCTATGTCATCCATGCCTTACTTACGTCTATGTCATCCATGCCTTACTTACGTCTATGTCATCCATGCCTTACTTACGTCTATGTCATCCATGCCTTACTTACGTCTATGTCATCCATGCACTAATAACGTCTATGTCATCCATGCCTTACTTACGTCTATGTCATCCATGCACTAATAACGTCTATGTCATCCATGCCTTACTTACGTCTATGTCATCCATGAACTAATAACGTCTATGTCATCCATGCACTAACTACGTTTATGTCATCTTTAAACTAATTACGTCTATGTCATCTTTACACTAATTACGTCTATGTCATCCATGCACTAATAACGTCTATGTCATCCATGCACTAATAACGTCTATGTCATCCATGAATTAATAACGTCTATGGCATCCATGCACTAACTACGTTTATGTCATCTTTACACTAATTACGTCTATGTCATCCATGCACTAATAACGTCTATGTCATCCATGCACTACTTACGTCTATGTCATCCATGCACTAATTACGTCTATGTCATCCATGCACTAATTATGTCTATGCACCGACTATACTATCGCTGCACTGATTATGACTACTGTGCCTTGGCTAATTGGTGTAATAATTGACTGTATCGCCTATGTACTGACTACATCGTCTGTGTACTGACTATGTTCTGTCTTCTTCTTCTTCTTCTTCTTCAGCGTTCCGAGCCATTGAGGTTCTTTGCTGCAAATACAATCCGTCTCCATTCGTCTCTCTGGTGGACCTTCTCTTGCCAGTCGTTGATTCCAAGTGCTTGTAGGTCTGTACATGTATTATCTCTCCACCGCCTTCTTGGTCTACCTCGGGGTCTACGGTCATTTATTTCCTGAGTGTAAGCGAGTTTTGTTTCCCTATTATCTTCCATTCTTTCTATATGCCCCAGCCATTGTAGTCTATTAGCCTTCATGATACCAGTGATTAGCGGGGACTTAAACAGATCATAAATGTCTTTGTTACTTCTTCTTTTCCACTCTCCACTTTGTGTATCCCTAATGGGTCCAAAGATGCGTCTTAAAATTTTGTTCTCAAAGGTTTGTAACAAGGCTTCGTCTCTTTTCGTTGTACTCCAGGTTTCAGAGCCATACAGCACAACTGGTCTGATCAGTGTTTTGTATATTGTGATTTTGGTGTTACGAGATAGCGCCTTTGATTTTAGTAGATGTTGTAGTGCATAGTATATCTTATTTCCAGAGTTGATTCTAGTTTGTATTTCTTCCCTTATGATGTTGGAGCAGTTGAAGATTGTACCCAGGTATTTGTATGTTTCCGTTCTTTTAATGGTCATATTATCTATTTGTATGTGGCCAGAGTTTCTAGCCATTCCGTCTCTTGAAATTACCATATATTCTGTCTTATCTTGGTTGATAACCAGCCCCATCTGTTGGGCTTTTCCCTTTAAGTGAGTCAATATTTCCAATGTCTTTTGTTCACTTTGCCCTATAATATCTATATCATCTGCATAACCAAGCAGCTTGGATGTTCCTCCAATATCACATTCCTCCTTTACCTTCCTTACAACTTTCTCTAGAGCCAGATTGAAGAGTAGCGGCGATAGTGCATCACCCTGTTTCAAGCCAGATGTTATTTGGAAGGGGTCTGATTTCCTGCCTTTATATGTTACTATATTATAAGTATCTTCCATGCATAGTCTGGTCATGTTGATTAACTTCCTTGGTATTCCAAATTCCTGCATAGCATTCCATAGACTATTCCTATGGACACTATCATAAGCCTTTTTAAAATCCACAAAAATGTTATGGAGATCTCTTTTATATTCCCAATGTTTCTCGGCTATTTGTCGTAAGATAAATATCTGATCTATTGTTGATCTGTTTTGTCTAAAACCCGCCTGGTAGTCACCTAATATGTCTTCTGAATATGGTTTTAGTCTATTTAGTAATACTGCGGATAGTATCTTATAGCTTGTGGACAGTAGTGATATTCCTCTATAATTTCCACATTGGAACTTGTCTCCTTTCTTAAAGATAGGTATCAATAATGACTCTTTCCAGTCATGGGGTAATTCTTCTGTCCTCCAGATTTTTATTATTAGTTCGTATAGCTTTAGATGTAATGCATGGCCACCTGCCTTTATAAATTCAGCAGCAATTCCATCAGTCCCAGTTGCCTTATTGTTTTTAAGTCGTGTGATTACATATAGGATTTCTTCAAATGTAGGTTCTTCAATTTGTGGTTCGCATGTTAGAACCTCTTCCTGTGGGAAAATGTGACTTGGAGCTTCACAATTTAGTAATTCAATAAAATATTCTTTCCATGTGTTGCACATTTCCTCATTGGTATTTATCATATTCCCATTTTTGTCTTTTAAACCATATGTGTTTTGTTGGTGCCCTCGTTTCATTGACTTCAGTTCTTTAAAAAATTTTCTGGATTCATTATTCTGGTGATTAGTTTCCATATCTTTGATTATATTACTCATATATTCTCGCTTCTGCTGTCTGACTATTTTTGTAGCCTCTTTACATTCATTTCTATAATGCTCTTCCTTTTGGATGTTATTGATGTCATTTAACCATACATGTCTGGCATTCTTCTTCCTAATGACTGCTTCTTTACATTTTTGATTGAACCATCTGTTCTTTCTATGCGTGGTTAACACACCGAGACATTCTTCTGCGGTAGACTGAATTGTATTCTTGATGTTCAACCAAGTTTGGTCAACGCTTTCCTCCAAAGGATTTTGCAGAGTTTCAAGTTTACATTTTATTTCATCTGTAAATTTCTCTTTGACTGTCACTGTGGCACTCAGCTCCTCTATAACTTCTGACTTGCTGTATGTTTGATGCATTTCTGTTGTTAATTAAAATGTGATCTATTTGATTATAGGTTCTCTTGTCACATGATTTCCAAGTTTGTTTGTGTATATCCTTTCTTTGTAGTCTGGTACTGCTAATCTGCAGTCCTTTGGCTTCTGCCAGGTTGATGACTCTCCATCCATTATCATTTGAAGTTGTATGTAGGCTTTCCATACCGGCCACTTTTTTATTAGTTTGCTCTCTACCTATTTTTGCATTGAAGTCTCCCAGCACAATCAGGATGTCCTGTTTGGGGGTTTCTGTGCGCTGACTATTTCGTCTGACTGGCACCTTGCCGTCTTGACAGACGATAGTTTATATAATTGAGTTATATATCTCCATAACACAAAGCCTCGGTTGAATTTAGAGACCATGTGTTGCCCATGCAGCGTGATCTCTCTCTCTCTCTCTCTCTCTCTCTCTCTCTCTCTCTCTCTCTCTCTCTCTCTCTCTCTCTCTCTCTCTCTCTCGGCCTGTCTACTTTACACCAGAGGAAAGGCAAACCAATACGTCTGGAACAAGACAAACTGCAGAAGCTGCAGGATCAGCAAAGCAATACCCTAACAGTCCGCTTGTCGCAGCTTCCATCCTAGACTAGTTGCCGACCACGGCTTAGGGCCTGGTCTGCCCTGTCATGACTATTAGTCTTTAGGTTGCATTTCCTCACGCCAGGCTAAGGCTTGTACCCTCCACATTGCACTCTGCCGCCCGAAGCCGTTGGCAAAATGTGGGGTGTCGGGTTTGGTGACCGCCGACCAACATTCGGCGCTAATCGAAAGCAGGTAGTACTGTCTACTGTCATAAGGTAACTTAGTCATATCTGACTAAGACCTGCCTTTCAATATCGTCTATACACTGACTAGATAATATATGCGCTATTCCGTCCATGCACTGACTATATCGTCTACGCACTGACTATATCGTCTACGCACTGACTATATAGTCTACGCACTGACTATATCGTCTACACACTGACTATATCATCTATGTACCGACTATTTCGTCTAATCACTGACTATATCGCCTATGCGCTGACTTTCGTATAAGCACTGACTATTTGCTATGCACTGACTATAACATATCATTGGCACCTTCCGCCTTGAGAGACGATAGTTTGGTACATTGTGCTTCAAAAAGGCATAATAACTGCAACCCATGGCGGTATCGAATGTGACTAATAAGGCCAATTCGCGCTGTATATGTTCGTCCACAGTGGATGCATGTGAACACATGGTCATTTTCACCATCACGTACCATCTTACGCCTCATACGTTCTGTGTGTGACCTATCTGCCATCATTTTATCCTTTGTCTTTATTCCATTCCTGATAAGTGCCCTTCATGCAACACGGTCAGCGGCGACTTGCTCCCAGTGTACGTACCATCTATGCACTGACTATATCGTCTGTGCACTGACTATATCGTCTGTGCACTGACTATATCATTATCTGTGCACTGCCTACATCATCTGCACCCTGACTTTCGCATATGCACTGTCTGCATCGTCTACGCACTGACCATATTGTATGCACTGACTATTTCGTTTATGCACTGACAATATTGTATGCACTGACTATTTCGTCTATGTACTGACAATATCTTCCATGCGCTAACTGCATTGTCTATGCACTTACAGTATAAGAAAGGGGCGGCAGAGGATTGCGATGGTATTGGATTAGGACAGGATGGGGATGGGATGGTATTTGGTTGGTATGTTATATGATTGGGATAGTATAGGACTGGGATAACAAAGGACTTGTCCAGCACTGTATTGGAGAGGCATTATCTTATTTAGTTGGTTCCGTCGCCCAGCTACTGACTTAAGTGCATGGTGCGACACTGTGAGCAGTGAATTTCGTGTGGAAGGCTTTTACATATGTCCACGATGGTTTGTGTTGTGAACTGCATGTTCAGAAAAATAACAGACGACCGGTTATCTACGTCTGCATGTGGGGATGGTTTCGAACAGGCCAGTCTAGTGGCGTAATCTCTCGCGGCCAAAAAACTGGCATTGACGGCTCATGAATACGTCTCTCTTTTATCGTATGCCGAGCCAAGTCATATCTCAGCTGCGCCACGAATTGGCCCTGGAGCATCGCCTCGTTGACTGTAGAGACATATTGCCTCTCTTGGGCCCGAACCGGCTCTTTATACTTCTGGTTAAACCTGTGTGAGAAACCGAGAATTGACTCCTGGCTGCCCTGGCGGGTTGAACAAATTGATGCAGCTATTTCTCGCAGACTCTTTTCTCCATATGTGGTTTCTAGTGCCTATAGCATCGTGTCCAGGTTTTCTTCAGATGTATGTAGTTTCAGTTCTCTACAAACATGTATTGTTTTTGAGTCTAGATTTCTGCTTTATCACCTGTTCCCAGCACCCCATCTCTCCAACACACCATTTCGGCTTGCTCTACAACTGTTCAATCGTCGACCGGGTGGGAATCGATCGTTCCCTATAGCGGAGCTCTTCCGTCATTATCTGCTCTCACGGAAGCACACTTGCTTCTGGTAGTCATGTTCTCCGTACTTTCTTAAGGTGCCCCACTCACTGGATTAGAAATTACTGGGTCAGCTCTTCCTGGGTAATTCATTTATATATATATATATATATATATATATATATATATATATATATATATATATATATATATATATATATATATATATATATAGGGAGGAGCGAGCCATGTCGAGTTAGCCATGCATCAAAGTGCGCTTGGTTAATGCAGTGAGGTGCTGTCGTCTTGTAGAGGTGCTAGGTTCGAATTCCGGTTTCATAATTACAACTCTGCTGATATTTCCCCAAGCCATCTCAGTTCATCCGGAGTCATTTCTACTGATCTGTCTCTGCCTCAACACCCCCCTTTCCACCCCCGCCCCCAATGATCTTTCCAGATGTCTTGATGTTCTCTAATGTCTCTCATTTGATCAAAGGACCAAAGAATGCAGTTTGTCTCTTTCTTATAACAGCATACATTGTTCTAGTTTCATTAGCCTCTTTGTGGCAATCATCCACGGTATTTGTTGATAGATTGCCGGCGCTGCGGCGAAGGGGTTGCTGGCGCAGTTCATAATCCCGCATACCGCGTTCGAAACATAGCTGCCGGCGATTTGGCAGCAGGCCACCTTGTGCTAGTTTCATACAGGTATTAGTGCAGGTCGTTCAGAAAGCAATGGCAAACTACTGAACGAAAACTGGCCAATAAATCACAAACAGCTACAAAATGCTGGGGTCGACTGCGACGTCCTGTAAGGATATACAACTTTTTAAAAACGGTATTTTTTACATTCGTCTCAAAATTCAGACCCATCTTTACAGCAAAACAGGTTTTACATACCATTCCAGTACTCTTTTTCTTACATTCAATGATAGTGACGTATTGTATGAAAAACTTTTCATTTTCTGAAATGCAATTTTTGCTTGCCCTATTCAGCTGTTAATCTCTGTCGTGAATATGATGTTATAATCGCCTCTGAGTATTTACATGTATCCACTTGGTTAAGCATTTTTCCTTATATTATAATCTTTCATTTTAGTGTCGTCTTTCCTGATATATGATTCAGTGCCAAACGGAAAGTATGTTTAGATGAATATGGGAAATAGTTGTTAGGCACAGTTAGACTTAAAATGTGTTAATATCATAGCAGACATGTTGTATTAAAACACAGTGGCAACATTTCGTGCGATGTATAAGCCCATGGCAGATGCGTGAAGTCGCTTAAGACTATTTATCATCCCATGGCATTTAATCACATATAACCGTTGTTTGTTTTCTTTATATTCAAGGAAAGTCTTCTTTTTGCACACTGTTACTACAGGGCGTATTGTTGTTTGCTTGCATGTGTTCGCTGGCTGTGAACTTCAGCGTGAAGTCCTGTATGTCGGATGAAGATATCATGTTGTCCAACATCAGTGTGATGTCATACCGGACCTGAGGTTTGTGTGAGTATCCGTTGTCTCATGTCTGGCTTATTGGTGTGCAGACTGGTGGTTCCTCGCCGTGCAGGCAGATACTCTCCGACTTCGGAAGAATCAGCGATCCTACTACGTTAGCCTGGACCCCGAAGGGACCTGTTGCCCAGGAACGAACGAACGAACAAACTTTATTTTCAAAGGGTTAAGAATTGGGCACGCAGGCCCGTCTAACATTCTGCCCATCTATCATTCTCTTTCATACATTATTTCATTCACACATCATCCAAGGCTAACAAAGAACAGCAACAATATAAAAGATATGCATTTAAAGGCATGGGCAAAATGCGAACATCAAAACTACACGACACAATAATATTAGATAATGGTCTGACACTTGTTATTAGCCATGTGGAATATACTGGCCTACAAAAAGGGGACTGGCTGTTATACTAGGGTTTTGTTATTATTATTATTATCTCTATTATTAAGGGGGAAGGTAATCCGTATTGAGATAGTGTTCGAATAATTTGCGATTATATGAATAGGGATTGGTGATGTGTTTGATTTCTTGTGGAAGATTGTTCCACAGCTGAGCTGCAGAGTACGTTAAGCTTGTTTTGTATAAGTCAATCCTAGGCTTCGGAATGTGTAGTATATTTAAACGTTTACTGTGTCTAGCATTATATTTAAATAATGGCCAAAGGTAATTTGGGGCATTCCGATGCAGGATTTTGTGAATTAGTTTAGCTTTATTGAAAAGCAGGCGTTTGCGGAATGGTAGTAACTGAAGGCGTTTATACAGGCTAGGATTGTCAGATAAATGTTTGCTATAAATTAGACTCATGGCCCGTTTCTGGAGTGAGTAAAGTCGCTTGGTGTTTGAATTAGAACAACCGTCCCAGATTGTAGAGCAGTAGTCAAAGTGTGTCTGTATATGAGAAGTATAGAATAGTTTCCTTGTGTCCTCATCAAGGAAGTTTTTAATTTTGGCGAGTTGGTAGACTTTTTTCGTTGTTTGTTTAATGCGCGCTTGAACGTGGGAATTAAAGGTTAGGTTTCTATCAATGCACGACTAGGACGTGTTAGTAGGTCTTGGCCAGTATAGAACCTGGCTCTGGTGCCTTGGAAACACCTCTGCGTCCCGGCGTATTGTTAATGACTATTGGGTTGTTGAAAATATTACCGTTCCGTGTTTTGAATTTACATTTTATGTTGCGTGAGTTGACAGAGAGCAAATACAAAACTTGGAACGGTAATATTTTGAAAACCCCACAGTCATTATATATTTCCAGCGCTGTGCTTATGGGCGGTAAATCTTCTTCTTCTTCAGCATTCCGAGCCATTGAGGTTCTTTGCTGCAGATACAAGCCGTCTCCATTCGTCTCTCTGGTTGACCTTCTCTTGCCAGTCGTTGATTCCAAGTGCTTGTAGGTCTGTATATATATTATCTCTCCACCGTCTTCTTGGTCTACCTCGGGGCCTACGGTCATTTATTTCCTGAGTGTAAGCGAGTTTTGTTTCCCTATTATCTTCCATTCTTTCTATATGCCTCAGCCATTGCAGTCTATTAGCCTTCATGATACCAGTGATTAGCGGGGACTTAAACAGATAAATGTCTTTGTTGCTTCTTCTTTTCCACTTTGTGTATCCTAATGGGCCCAAAGATGCGTCTTAAGACATTGTTTAGTTGTACTCCAGGTTTCAGAGCCATACAGCACAACTGGTCTAATCAGTGTTTTGTATATTGTGATCTTGGTGTTAAGAGATAGCGCATTTGATTTTAGCAGATGGTGTAGTATGGGCGGTAAATGCATTTCACAATTCTCCGAGCAGGTCAGCATGGCCGAATGGATAAGAAAACGTGTTCTTAAACAGCCGGTGTGCTGATGCCGAGGTAAGGGGTTCTTCCCCTACGCCGGACAGTTGGACAAAAATGTTGACCTCTCGTCTTTGACTTGGGGACGTAAATTACAAAGGACCTCTGAAGTCGGAGTGGGTTCACTTGATGGCGAGGGACACTATTAATAGGGAAAGCTAATCCACAAGCAAAATTCAGTCCAGCGCTACTGGAATTAGTGTTTTGGACTACGCTTGAGTTCAAAGCGAGCGGGTGAAAAAAAAAAAAAAAAACTTCCCCGACATAACAAATCTAGGGTTCGAAATCAGCCGATGTGGAAGCAAACCGCTTTGCGTTGATTTAGATAGTTTGAGCGTAGGTTCTTCACAAATTGAAAGCAAACTAATAATAAATACCAAGCGGCCAAAAAGAAAGAAAAAAAACAATCTGGGGTTGATTGCGACATCCCGTAAATGACATATATATATATATATATATATATATATATATATATATATATATATATATATATATATATATATATATATATGACCGCCCAAACTCAACTCTTAACGTCACGTATAGATTAGCAGGCTTGCAGAGAGGTAACTGCTCCAGCCATCGCTTGCGAGCTCGCACGCCGCGGAAACTACCAGTCGGTGTGGGCTTGCAGCCGGCAGTTGGTTGCGCAGCCGTGCATGTTGCAGGACCCGCGCGCCCTGAGTCTGTCAGTTCATCAACCTGGCGTCTCGCGGGGGTAATTTTCCCTCCAGGCCCGCCCTCCGCATGGGGGAGCACCGCCTACCAGCTGTGGTGGGCGACAGGGGAAGTGCGCATGTGGAATATAGATTTGAAATGGATATGGTACAGGTTATTCTCTCTCTCTCTCTCTCTCTCTCTCTCTCTCTCTCTCTCTCTCTCTCTCTCTCTCTCTCTCCATCCATCCCCCCATCTGTCTGTGCGTCTGTCTGTCTGTCTTTCTGTCTTTCCGTCCATCCGCCCGTCCGTTAGCCCGTCGGTTGGTCGGTCGGTCCTTCGGTCCGTCCGTCCTTCTGTCTAAAATATGTTGAGATGATGAATGTGAAACAACTATAAACAACAGAAGTAACCAGACTCGAAAATAAAACTAACATTAACATACAGAAGTAAACTAGAAACACACTGAACTCGAAGAAGTGTGTATATTTACCTTCAGTGTTAAGTCCGTACGTGACAACTGGAAAGATCGAGGGGAAGAGAGGCAGAGGCAGACCAAGAGAAATGATGCTGGATGGATTGCGACGGTGGCACGGAGGAATATCAACGGTAGAGTTGATCCAGAAAACCAAAGACCGAGATCTGTGGGGAGTCAACGCCTACGCCAGTCGCCATGGTATTTGATGATGATGATGATGATGATGATGATGATGATGTTAAGTCAGTACTACTGTATGCGTAAGAAACGCGGAGAGCGGCTAAAATAATTGTTAATAAACTGCATACGTTCAGTAGTTGGTACCTGCAGAGAACAGTATCACTAAAATGTTATGACATCATTGGCACCTTGCCGTCTTGACAGACGATAGTTTGTAAAGGATGGAGTTATTGCCTCTCCATAGCACAAAGCCTGGGCTAAAATATAGAGATCATGTGTTGCTCATGCAGCATGATCCCTCTCTCGGCCTGCCTAGTTCACTCCAGAGGAAAGGTAACACCCCTACATCTGGAACAAGACAAGCTGCAGAAGCTGCCGGATCAGCAAAGCAATGCTCTATTTGTCCGCCTGTCAGAGCTTCGATCCTAGACCAGCCGCCAACCAAGGCTTAGGGCCTGGTCTGCCCTGCCATGACACTTTGTCTTTAGGTTGCATTTCCTCGCACCAGGGTAAGGCTTGTACCCTCCCAATTGCGCTCTTCCACCCGAAGCCGTTGGCACAATGTGGGGTGTCGGGTTTGGTAAGCGCCGCCCAACGTTCGGCGCTAACAGAAAGCAGATAGTACCGTCTACTGTTATACAGTAGCTCAGTCATATCTGACTAAGACCTGACACAAGTATGTTATGACATACTGACCAATAAACTGATGTAAATTGCAACGAGAAAAGAGTGTTGAAGTGCTACATAGAACCTGTACTTTTGTATGGATGTGAGACGTGGAAAATGAGCAGACAAGCTGAAAAACGTATGACGGCAAATGAGAACCGTAAATTTATTAGAGAAATTAGACGCAGACGGTCAAAATTTTGTGGACACATTATATCAAGAAATAAATTAGAACTTGGTGACAACTGGCACGATTTAAAGGAAAAGAACAAGGGGAAGGCAGAGAAGTAAATACCTGGATGGTTTGGCCTCGTGGTATGGTCGAGACAAGAACACAGAGCTGATCCACGACTCTGGTGATAGAGTGTGATGGCGAAACTTGACCGCTTATCGGCACGGCACACTGCGATGATGATAATCACCAGTGTGGAACTCATGGAGGGGACTAACGAAATGCCAGGTGAGGAAAGGAATGGGTCACTGGATACGACACACAATGAGACAACCTGAGAATAGTATAATTAGATAATAACTTGATTGGAACGCACAGGTCAGACGACATAGTGGGAGACCTGAAACACACGGAGAAGGGAATTACAGACAGAGATGAATAATAATGGGAAAACACGGAGGGGGCTGCAGGAGAAAGCACAAGATAGAACGGCTTAGTGTGAGGTGGTTCATGGTACAGACCAGAAGAAGAAGAAGAAGTAGAAGAAGAAGAAGAATGAGGAGGAGGAGAGAGAAGAAGAAGAAGAAGAAGAAGAAGAAGAAGAAGAAGAAGAAGAAGAAGAAGAAGAAGAAGAATGAGGAGGAGGGAGAGAAGAAGAAGAAGACGGAGGAGAAGAAGAAGAAGAAGAAGAGGAAGAAGAAGAAGAAGAAGAAGAAGAAGAAGAAGAAGAAGAAGGAGGAGGAGGAGGAGAAGAAGAAGAAGAAGAAGAAGAAGAAGAAGAAGAAGAAGTTGAGCTAAGAACCGACATCACAGCATTCGGGATATTCCCATGCGTTCTCTGGCCTTTTCTCTTCAACAGCCAGTGAGGAGTCCCAATTCTAATGGTCCCAGTAGAAGCAAGAAGAAGAAGAAGTGTATAGAGTTGAAAGAGAAAACAGTTAACTTAGATATGATCTTCTGCAGTACCTGTTAAGTATTTCCTCTGATGTGACTGATATCATTGTTGTATTGGGAAATACTATTTTTGGAGCGCCGTTACTACGTTCCATATTTTGTCACTACGCCCAAGTAATTTGCTTGAACCCAGGGCTAATTCTCCACGAACTCACACCCACCCTTCGCGGCCCACCAGTGGTTGACTTAAGATGTGACCTACTTTCTAATGATAACGTCAGGTTTTTAAAAACCCCTTGAAGAGACAGGGGGCGGGGTGGGGGGGGGGGGGAGAGAACAAAAGGAAATTATCAACCGCCGAGTGTTAAGATACAGTATATCAAATAGCGAAAGGATGTGTGAAGAGGTGAAAAAAAATCGGCACATTTTTGTAACAGCACCGTCGGATTCTATCCCCATGGCCGTGTTCTTGTACGCTTGGCGGTGTAAATGTGTTTCCCTCCCTCCCGCATTCAATCCCTGCTGCTAGTGGCTTTGTTTCTACAACGTTGTCTAGTCTATACCACGCTCTTTACTCATTCATTCATTCCGGGCAATTTCAGGGTCGCGGTTTGCGGTCTGCATACATGAATGAACTAAGCCTACGCTTGGCACTGTTAGCATTGCTAGCGTATTTTTAGCAGGGGGGCGCAGAATGAAATTTGGTAGTTTCAAATCGCCTTTGTGTTTTCATTCTTGAGTGACTACGTATGACAGGAAAGGCAGAGTCCGGGTTCCGAGCAGGGAATATTGCAGTTGTCAGTCTCGTTTGACCTGGTCACTGGTCAGCAGGGATTATTCTGCTTGTCTCACTGTTCGGCTCAGCTGTGTGGCAATGGCTTCCGGTGAGATATTGTTAATTTATTCACAGATACATACATTCTTTAATCTCAACTCCAGCTACAAACTAGCAATCATTTATCATTTAACTCAATGTTCCATGTTCTTAAAGTGTTAACGAATAGTTATTTTTCTGGTAAAATATTTCACATCAAAGCAGTGTTACTAATTTTGATTGATTAATTATTATTATTATTGTTATTGTTGTTTTGTGTTGCGTTATATGGCTTTGAAAACTAACCTAGTCCATATATATATATGCGCTACTACTTCTAGCACACTTTATTGATTTTTGCGTGTGGACCTACGTTCCCAATTTACGACCCTAATGGATAATGGCGTTCGTTTCTTAAACATCCGGTGTGCTGATTCCGAGGTAGCGCATTCAACTCCTACACCGGCCGCATGGACTAAATGTTGAATTCTCGTCCTTTACCTGGGGACGTAAATTACAAGTACCTCTGAAGTCGAAGTCGGTTCGCCTGATGGTGAGGCACAGTGGTAAGAGGGAAAGCTAATATACAGGTAAAATAATTCCAGTGCTACTAGAAGTAGTATCACATGCATAGACTCCGCTCAAGCGAGCCAGCAAAGAACAAATAAACAAGCAAATCTATTTTGTGAGGCAGGGTCGACAGTAGAAAGCAATGGCAAACTACTGAGCGTAATCTTGCCAAGAAATCAGTAATCCACTGAAAGATGCTGATGTTGACAGCGATGTCCTGTAAAGGATATGCGAATTTTAAAGAAAAAGGGTCGACAGTGAATGCTGTCATAGACATCCCAGTCCTGAAGAGGGTCTAACCCCAAGACCACCGGACAAACGAATGTACTAGTATAGTAACTATCGCTGCGGTGCCTCTTTCACGCTGGATCCAGAAAACACGAGTGTTTGTTTTCAGCGTTTATGGCGTGTTCAGTGTATATGGCGTGTTCAGTGTATATGGCGTGTTCAGTGTGTATGGCGTGTTCCGTGTGTATGGCGTGTTCAGTGTGTATGGCGTGTTCCGTGTGTATGGCGTTGCTCTACAACGACTAGGGAGCAGCGGTAGCGTAGTGGCCAGAATACTCGACGGCCCGCTTATTGTGTCTATGAATCCCCACCGAGACCTATTTAAAAAAAAAACACATTAAGTTGGGCGTCAAGATCGACCTGGTATATAATGGAAATCAGAACAAGCGACGGGAAGTGATGGCGCCCGGTGCAATAATGTCCACGTCACACAGCGCGTGCTGATTGGTCTATAAATATGTCAGACAGCAGCCTCAAAGGGCCGGTCTCTCTGGTCTAGGAGTTACACGACTTTCTCCGTAATCCCTTATACTCTCGTGAGTAACGTGACATGCGCGAGAATCGGTAGCGGTTCTCACCGCGTCGGTAACTTTGGGGTATGTGAGCCGGTCGCTCATAAAGCAAAGGCAAAGTACTGAGTGTAATTTTGCCAAGAAATCAACAATCAGCTGAAAAATGCTGATGTTGACAGCGATGTCCTGTAAAGGATATGCGAACAAAAAGAAAAACATCAAAGGCGAGTGAACAGGTCCTTTCTTTTGCTACCTGGGCATCCGCAAACCGGAAGTTTAAGGGAGACCGCTCTTATCCATTCAGCCTTACAGACCTCCGGGTTGTTTTTTTGTTTTGTTTAGTTGGTTGTCTGGTTTTTTGTTTGGTTGTTTGTTTGATTTCATTGCGGTACCCATGCCATACATTCGGAAAACAATGGCAAACTAGTGAACGTAAATGTGTCCAGGAATCACGAACAGCCCAAAAAATGCGGGGGTTGGCTGCGACGTCCTGTAAAAGGTTATGCAACTAACTTTTTAACCCATGCTATTGCTGGGAGTGTGATTCCTGGTTTGGGAATAATGGCCGACGTGGTACTGACACGTCCCTGTGTGTTGTTTCCACCTGGAAGTTGCAGTGAAGCTTGTGTGCCCCAATGACCCCAGGAGCTATGCCAACGGTAGCTCAGGGTCTCCTATGTCGGACAGGTCAAGAGGTAGGGACCAGACGAAGTAATACACAAACTTGCTGTCTTGTAGGTATAATTAGGAGGGGAGGGGAGGGGGTGGGGGTGGGCAGTCAAAGACTAGTGATAGCAAACTCGAAAACACGCTTGTTGAAACCGGATGTACGGAGCCACAGGCTTGACGAAACGGTGCAAGGTAACTGGCTTTATGATGACGTTATGCTCAACATATGCAGAACAGACACAGTTGTTTGGGCCTACACCCGCCCCGCTTGAGGACACACTTTACGGCGGAGATGTCAGCAAGCTCAAGTTGACTGGTGTTGTCTTTAAATATATGTTAGAGACTGATTGTATACGAAGGAGGAGGAGGAGGAGAAGAAGAAGAAGAAGAAGAAGATGTCTGTTCAATCTTTCTGACGTCAAGTTTGCATACATCGTACCTGATGTTACTGCAAAAACTGGACGTTGTTCGTTCCTATATTTCCAGCAGTTATGACATTCATATGCCTTCTCTATCTTTTCAAAGTGAGATATGTAGTCTTAAAATTTTATGTGTATCTACATCATGTTTATTACTGTTACTGAATATTCTAGACTGACTCTCTCTCTCTCTCTCTCTCTCTCTCTCTCTCTCTCTCTCTCTCTCTCTCTCTCTCTCTCTCTCTCTGCGAGTATGTGTGTGTTTCTCCTTTTTCTCAACTGTTCTTAAATACACACACACACACACACACACACACACTAGAACAGAAAAGTCGCGTGTTTTTCGTAAACAACGCTGATTTACTTCCCATGGGGGATGGATTCAAATTTATTTTAATAACTTGGGCTCCCAGGTCGATACATTCTAAACGGTAACCAGGAAATGTTTTGGGAAGTAAAGGCGGTCGGTGATATACTGATCCCATCACCCACCGAGTTCCTACAACAATTTTCCCAATACCCACTAAAGGCTTAACGAGAAAAGGTCCTTTACTTACTTACGGCGAATACCATCTTGTAATTGTTCGCCCCCGATGAAGATGCTGTTGTGTCGAAACGCGTGTCCTGATTATCTATCTACAACATCACCGATGTTTATTTCACCACGCCCCACTGACCGGAAATATTCAATTACAGGAACTCCCAAATGAAAATGTCGGCGAATTACCTATTTTCGAGCACGCTGCGCAACGTTTTACACAATCTCATCCCGCGGCAACTTTCACATCTCTGTTTACAGAAACGGGCGACAATAATAATGACAGGCGACATCCTGAATGTATTTATTGTGTGGTTCGGTTCTCACTTACTGAGCCAACAAGTCGCCATCCTTCCTGTGACTCCTGGGTGGGCATGCAGCCTACCTGTGGGCCTGCAGGTAATCTGAGTATCCTTAACAGCCATCAGGGACCGCAGACAATGCGGTCCCTCTTGGTTCGATCGGCAGAGACTTACCTGGGGTATGCCTGAATTGGGAACCCTTTGTCCGTTGTTGCTACCTTCTTGCTGGGCAATTGTCCTTATAATGGGTGTAAACGGAATTTACAGTGGCAGCTCGGACTGGAATATTCACGGCGTTGGAAATATGAGGATGTATTCAGTAGTTTTGGGGGATAGATCTCACTCATTCTGTCTGTTTGTCTGTCTCTGGTTGTCTTTCTCTGCCTCGTTATCTGTTCTCTCTCTCTCTCTCTCTCTCTCTCTCTCTCTCTCTCTCTCTCTCTGGTGTCTGTCCTTCTGGCTGAATCTCTCTTTATGTGGCTCTCTGTGTGGTTTCTCTCTCTCTCCACCCCCCTCTCTCTGTGGTGTCTTTCCTTCTGGCTGTATCTCTTTTCTTCTTCTTCTTCTTCTTCTGCGTTCATCCGGATTTTTTCTCTCCGGATGTGACTGCGTTGTGCCTGTTTACAGCAGAGCTGCGTTTTTGCGCCGTTAGGCCGACACATCCGACTTCTGCGGGCATTTGTTGACCGGGTTAACCTTCCCGGGGGTATCTCTTTTTATGCCGCTCTCTGTGTGGTTTTTCTCTCTCCACCCCCCCCCCCTTCTCTATCTCTCTCTCTCTCTCTCTCTCTCTCTCTCTCTCTCTCTCTCTCTCTCTTTCGTTCGTTCGTTCGTTCTCTCTCTCTCTCTCTGGTGTCTTTCCTTCTGGCTGCATCTCTCTTTATGTGGCTCTCTGTGTGGTTTTTCTCTCTCTCCACCCCCCCCCTCTCTCTCTCTCTGGTGTCTTTCCTTCTGGCTGCATCTCTCTTTATGTGGCTCTCTGTGTGGTTTTTCTCTCTCTCCACCCCCCCCTCTCTCTCTCTCTGGTGTCTTTCCTTCTGGCTATCTCTTTTTATGCCGCTCTCTGTGTGGCTCTCTCTCTCTCTCTCTCTCTCTCTCTCTCTCTCTCTCTCTCTCTCTCTCTCTCTCTCCATAGCTGTCTCTGTCTCTGTCACTTTCCGTAGCTGTCTCTGTCACTCTCTGAGCCTGTCTCTGTCCCTCTCTGAAGCTGTTTGTCACCCTCTGAGGCTGTCTCTGTCACTCTCTGAAGCTGTTTCTGTCACTGTCTGAGGCTGTCTCTGTCACTCTCTGAAGCTGTTTCTGTCACTGTCTGAGGCTGTCTCTGTCACTCTCTGAGGCTGTCCCTGTCACTTACTCCCTCTCTGCCTGTCTCTCTAGCTCTCTATATGATCGTCTCTGACTCTTTCTCTCGCTTTGCAGCTTGCTCTCTCTGTGCTTTCTCTAAGGCTGTTTCTCTCTTTCTGTCTCCTATTCTCTCGCTCTGTACTTGTCTGTCTTTCTGCGTGTGCCTCTCTGTGTGGCTCTTGTCTGTAGCTGGCTTTCTCTGTGTGTCCGTTTCTCTCTCTCTCTCTCCTCTCTCTCTCTCCTCTCTCTCTCTCTCTCTCTCTCTCTCACGTCTATCTGGGCGACTCCTCTCTCTTTCTTTTCTACTCTTTCCCTTACACATACTGACAGAGAGAGAGAGAGAGAGAGAGAGAGAGAGAGAGAGAGAGAGAGAGAGAGAGAGAGCTATTGAGCACCAGGTTCAGCTTAACGTCCTAGCCGTTACACCAACACGCCCACCGCGCCACACTGTACAAAACCTAGGTTCACACTAAGAAGTACACAAGTGGTTCTTGGAACAAATAAACTGAAGAACTTCAGGCGTGTCGGGCAGATGGTGTTTGACTGAAATGTTGTCTTCTGCTTGGTTCGTTATGAGAAAAACACTGATTACGTTGAGTTAACTATTGATCATAACATTCCATAGACAATCACCAAGTTCAATAAATAATGCGCTTGTCTGCAATGTTCTGTAAAGGAGACGTAACTATCTTAATTTAAACGTTGTATATTGGTATACAGAGACGCTGCGATTTTAACTCACCACGATCGAACAAAAAAAGTCGAATAGAGGCTCTGGAGATGTGGGTAGACAGAAGAATATCTCGTATTTCATGGGAACAAAAACAATCAAATACAGTGGTTCTAGAAAAACTGGGAATGAAAAGAGAGTTGAAAAAAAAAGAAAAGAGGCAACTGAAATATTTCGGCCACATTAAAAGACAACACTCTTATATTAAAAAAAAAAAAAAACAACCGTACTGGAGAGTAGGGTTGAAGGCAAGCAAGCAAGAGGTAGAAGGCGAAACACATGGTTAGATGGACAAACAAGTCTGACGGAATGTGTAATCAAGGCGAGAGACAGACAATGTTTCAGATCCATTGCGGCCAACCTTCCTTGTGGAGACGACACATGACTTTTTGATTTATTGATTAAGATTGATTCACCGCCGTGTTCATCGACCCTGCCTTGTTTTTCGCAAAAACAAACGCCTTATATTTCTGTTCTTTCTAAACTACTATGACTTTTATTATGGCAAATTATTTGACTTTTCGAGACATAATACTGTTTATGGTTATCGGCCGGCTTCCTTTAATGTTAAGATTTTGTAGAATGTCAATATTGTATTTTTACTTCTTGACATAAGATGACGGCTCCATTTTGTCTGGCATTGTAGAAAATCCCCCTTCTTCTCTAGGCGCCACCATCAATCTGCATAGACCGGCTCCATACAATAGTTTTGGAATGTCTTCATTCAGAGGCCCTATGCGGTCTTTCTGCTCAAACCAAGCAGCTGCCGCAGTTGTGGTTCGTAGGAGTGTCCAGATGAAAGTATCAGCAATCGGGTGTTGGCTTTTGCTGTTTCTAACAATTCGTGTCAGCGTAGGAATATCGTGGCGCGTCCATTCTTTGATGTTCTCCCTCCAGGACTTTATTTTATTTTCGGTTTCCATTTCTCGCCTCTGCTTTTCGCAGATACATTGAGAACTGGTTTTGATTAATCGCTGATGATATGCCTGAAAACATGCAAGCTTTCGGTATGTGGCTATTGTTTTGTGTTCTTGTTGGGCTTAGTATGTACTATGTGGTTAATTTCTCTCAGACACGAGGATATTGTTTTGTATTGTTGTTGGCTATGTCGTCAGTGTGTGCATGCCTGTGTTTGTGTTTAAGCAACAATAAGTGAATGCTCACCAACAATATGTACATGAACACAGAGGATAAATGAACGCCCAGCCCCGCTGCAGATATGCACACCGAAGTCCAATCATGTACACCTGCGATACAGCTAAGCATGCCGACGATAAATGCTTGCACACGTGACGTACTGACGTTAGAGGCATGCACACTGACGTTACAGGCATGCACACCGGGATACAAGTATGCATGCCGACGATAAATGCATGTACATTGACGTTAGAGGTATGCATGCACACTGACGTTAGAATGTGCATGCACACTGACGTTAGAGGTATGCATGCACACTGACGTTAACGGTATGCATGCACACTGACGTTAGAGGTATGCATGCACACTGACGTTAGAGGTATGCATGCACACTGACGTTAACGGTATGCATGCACACTGACGTTAGAGGTATGCATGCACACTAACGTTAGAGGCATGCACACCGGGATACAAGTATGCATGCCGACAATATATGCATGCACACTGACATTAGAGGTATGCATGCACACATGCATACGTTAGACATATGCATGCACACTGACGTTAGAGGTATGGATACAGACGATACATGTAGGCACACCGACGTTAGAGGTATGCATGCACACTGATGTTAGAGATATGGATACAGACGATGCATGTATGCACACCGACGTTACAAGCATACACACCAGCCGATACACGCATCCACACCAGCCGATACACGCATCCACACCGACGTTACAAGCACACACACCAGCCGATACACGCATCCACACCGACGTTACAAGCATGCACACCGGCCGATACACGCGTTCACACCGACGACAAATGTATGCATACCGACGATATAGACATGCATACCGACTTTAGAGGCATTCACACGTAGGATACAAGCACTCACACGTACGATTCAAGCACGCACACCATAGATACAATTATGCATATCGACGTTACACAAATGTACACCTACGATGAATACATGCTCACCGTAGATATAGTCATACACCGACGATTAATGCATGCACGCCGACGATTCATGCTTGCATATCATATATAAATGCGCGCGCAGACGATATGTGATTACACATCGACGACACAAACATGCACACCGGCGATACAAGCATGCACATAGACGATACAAGCATGCACATAGACGAATAATACATGCACACTGACGATATAAGCATGCAAACAGACGATATAAGCATGCAAACAGACGATATAAGCATGCACACCGACGATATAAGCATGCACGCCGGCGATATAAGCATGCACATAGACGATACAAGCATGCACATAGACGATACAAGCATGCACATAGACGAATAATACATGCACACCGACGATACAAGCATGCACGCCGGCGATATAAGCATGCACACCGACTATATAAGCATGCCACACCGACGATATAAGCATGCACATAGACGATACAAGCATGCACATAGACGATACAAGCATGCACATAGACGAATAATACATGCACACCGACGATACAAGCATGCACGCCGGCGATATAAGCATGCACACCGACTATATAAGCATGCACACCGACGATATAAGCATGCACATAGACGATACAAGCATGCACATAGACGATACAAGCATGCACATAGACGATACAAGCATGCACATAGACGATACAAGCATGCACATAGACGAATAATACATGCACACTGACGATATAAGCATGCACACTGACGATATAAGCATGCAAACAGACGATATAACTTAAGCATGCACACTGACATTACAAGCATGCACACCGACGATACAAGCATGCACACTAGTGATACAAGCATGCACACTGACGAGAAATGCATACACACTGACGAGAAATGCATACACACTGACGATACAAGCATGCACACTGACGATAAACGCACGCACATCGACGATACAAGCATGCACACCGACGATATAACTTAAGCATGCACACTGACATTACAAGCATGCACACCGACGATACAAGCATGCACACCGACGATACAAGCATGCACATAGACTATATAAACATGTACACCGACATTACAAGCATACACACCGACGATACAAGCATGCACACTGACGAGAAATGCATACACACTGACGATACAAGCATGCACACTGACGATAAACGCACGCACATCACCAATAAATGCCTGCACACCGACGTTAAATGCATGCACACCGACAATACAGTCATGCGCACACACTTGCAATACTGACATGCACACTAATGCGATACAGGCATGAGTACACACTAAACACAGCCATGCGTACACTACCGACACATACATGCGTACACACTAACTACACAGGCATGCATACACACTAACAACACAAGAACATTTACGCACCAACAACACAGGCATACGTACACACTAACGCGACACAGACACGCGTACACACCAACGACACAGGCATGCGTACACACCAACGACACAGGCATGCCTGTATGCACACGGCGATGGGGGCCAACACACACAGAAGCAGAGCTGGAATGTGGAAACTTGTGATGTTTGACCTTTCGACCTTTCCATTCACTGTTTTCGCCTTCATGAATGAACTTACCACGGAGTACAGCCGTGGCATATATTTTCCCTTCCTCCAGGTTAACTCCTTCATTGGAGGGATTTTCTTGACTGTAAACTGGAAGGGTTAGGGGGAGGAAGAGGTGGACGGAAGCCAATAGCAAGGGGTGGTGGGAGAAGAGGGTTGGGGGGGGGGGGCATTTGGGAATGTAGTATGGTATAGGCGGAGCATGTATTTCTTCTTGAAGATATCTGGTTGTTTAATACGTTACGGTATATATATACTCATTCACCACTTCATTTTGTGCCTGGCCCTGGTTTTTTTTAAAAGTGGTGCATTTCCGTCTTAACCTGGGTGATCATGCCTCTCCATAACTTGCAGTCTCTGCGTTATTTGTCAATTCTGTAGTGTTATTTATCTCTGTATTGTTATTTGTCAGTTCTGTTTTGTTATTTTGCATCTCTTTATTGCTATTTATCATTTGTGTATTATTATTTCTCAATTCTCTTATTATTTGTCAGTTCTGTATTGTTATTTTGCATCTCTATATTGTTATTTGTCATTTACGTATTGTTATTTATCAATTCTCTATTATTATTTGTCAATTCTGTAATGTTATTTCTCAGTTCTGCATTGTTATCTGTCAGTGCTATATTGTTATTTGTCAGTTCTGTATTGTTATTTTGCATCTCTATATTGTTATTTGTCATTTATGTATTGTTATTTATCAATTCTCTATTATTAGTTGTCAGTTCTGTGTTGCTATTTGTCAGTTATGTTTTGTTATTTATCAGGTCTGACATATTTGTTAGTTATGCACTGTTACTGTATTTGTCAACTCTGCGTTGTTATTTTTCATGTGTGTATTGTCATTTATCGGTTTTGTAGTGTTATTTGTCGATTCTGTATTGTTATTTATCAGTTCTGTATTGTTATTTGCCAGTTCGGTATTTTTATTTGTCAGTTCATACATTCAATACTTCAGCTGTGGAAAGTAGTTAACTTTTTTCATATTATAAATAGAATACCATGGACAGACAGAAAAACCAATGAAAAAGTCCTACAAGAAACAAATGAAGATCGTAAACTGATTAGAGACATTAGACGTAGACAGTCAAAATTCTTTGGGCATGTTATGAGAAGAAATGAATTGGAAAACTTGGTGACAACTGGAAAAATCGAAGGGAAAAGACCAAAGGGAAGACCAAGAAGTAATTACCTGGATGGCTTGGCCACATGGCATGGTCGAGACAGAAACATGAAACTGATCCACGACTCTGGTGATCGAGTGAGATGGCAAAACATGACCGCCCACGCTTATCGGCATGGCACATGATGGATGGATGGAAACAGTTCTTCTTCTTCTTCTTCTTCTTCTTCTTCTTCTTCTTCTTCTTCTTCTTCTTCTTCTTCTTCTTCTTCTTCTATTCTGTTTCCTCCTCCTAGTCCTCCTTCGGAAGCAACCTGGTCTGGAGCATACATCAATGATCATGACTCTTCAATCCTCTTCTTCGTGTGACAGTTTGATCAAGTTGGTATAGCTTATGTTATCTTTTGTTGCCCACCTGCTTAAGTCTCCCACATCTCTTTCTATGTCTTCACTGTCTCTGTCTTGTCAAGCAGTGTTCCCGCATAAGGCTGTTTGCTCTAATCCACCACTTTTGTTGATACCCCATACGTTTCCCTTGCCTTTTCCTTATGCGTGTCATAAGAGAGCTTGTATCACTATATCTTCTCTGTACATGATATTCTCAACATTCTTCTCACAACCCACGTCTCTACTGCCTCCGGTTTCCTGTCCGTGTCATGACTGAGGGTCCAGCATTCGCATCCACAAAGATACAGTGCAGTGTGGACTCATTTGGGGGATACTGACGAGACACCGACTCTAGCCCGACTGCACGGACTGGGGGTACAGCCTGGTCAAACACGTCGATGCCGCCTTCGTGGGAAAGAGATGAGATACCATAATCAACTCCTTATGGGAACAGTGAGCAGAAATACTTAGGGATGGCAGCTGCGTCGGAGGTCTGAGCATGCATGGGAATGCCCTATGTGCAGTGACGGCATTCTACACAACATAACATAACATAAAGTCCACAAAGAACAGGCCACACACAACTTTTCAGCGAGCGAATTAGTGTACTTGTAATGGACGATAATAGAGTACCAAAGGGCATCTTTTTGGCGAATTACAGATAGGTAAAAGATTTTGCGGTCGGTCTCTATCATGGTACAAAGATGTGTGTAAGCGGGATGATGTGATCGATACACAGGCATCGATATTGTATCTTGTGTAGCTAGTCGCCGCTAATCGCGTTGCATGGAGGGAAAAGATCAGGAATCGAAAAAAGACAAAGGAGAAAATTATTGCGTGATGGATTAAATGACCCTGTGTTCACGTGCATCCAGTGTGGACGAACATTTACCGCGCACATTCGTCTGTTCAGTCACATTCGCTACCGCCATGGGTTGTAGTTATTATGCCTTTTTGAAGCAGAATGTAACAAACTATCGTCTATCAAGACGGAGAGGTGCCAGTGTGAGGTGAGCTGTTGTTGGTTTAACATCATCATCTTGTATATACCGAAAGAGGTAACTTAGTAACAGTATGTGACAATTTCAAAAATATAGTTGCCAGTCCTTTCAGAAAGTCACAATCAACCCCAACATTTATTGGATGTGTGTGATTTTCTAGGCAGTTTTACATATAGTAGCTTGCCATTGCGTTTGAACATAACCAAGTTGTCTTTCGTGTCTGTTTCCGTGTTGGCGTTGGTCGACCCCTGCGCCCCCCCATGCCTCTCTCTCTCTCTCTCTCTCTCTCCCTCTCTCTCTCTCTCTCTCTCTCTCTCTCTCTCTCTCTCTCTCTCTCTCTCTCTCTCTCTCTCATAAGAAAAAGACAATTCGATTTTGTTCAACCCGCTTCTACAGCGTCGGTTATAATTGATATCCGGTTGTTTTCCCCCTTTCTATTTTGATTATCTTTCCTTTCTTTGCTCTCTTTCGATTTAGTCCTAAACATGGTTGGTTTTATGTTCCGCTATGAGCTCTTGGATTGAGGATTGCTAGCGCTGTGATTGAAGATTGCTTGAGCTCTTTGATTGACGATTGCTTGAGCTCTTTGATTGACGATTGCTTGAGCTCTTTGATTGACGATTGCATGAGATAGTTCCCAACAATTCTTCTTCTTCTTCTTCTTCTTTCGTTCGCTTGAAATATGTCTATATCTGCAATGTCGTCTCTTGCATGAATTGAACTGTTTTTTTCAGTTCACACAGTGGTCCATAGAGTTTATCTTCCACTGTCGTCTCTCTAGGCCAGAAGGTTTGCCTAGATATGTTATATTTTGGGCAGTCTTGGAGTATGTGCTCTGCTGTCTGCGACGCCAATCCACATGTGCACATGGCTGTTTCACCAATCTTGAATTTTGTATACATGTGGTTGCGTAATCTATTGTGTCCTGTTCTGAGGCGCAGAATAATGACTTGTTCTGGTCTGTCCATAATGTGGTAGTCATCTTGAGCAGGTTTTGGTGGCTTTCTGACTGATTTGATCATTCTTTTCTTTTGGTGGTATGTAACGGGCACATCAGGCTGTTCCTCTTTGGCTCCTTCCTTAGCCAATTGATCAGCTCTGTAGTTTCCGGGTACTCCACAGTGGGATGGTATCCACTGTATGGTGACTTTATGCTGACTGCTAAGTTCAGAAAGTAGTGTCCTTAGTACTGGCAATTTCCCAGAGAGGAGCGCCTCGAGTACTGATTTTGCATCTGTTAGTAGCACCACAGGTTGTGTACCATTGCTGTTATTTAGTAATTTCTCTGTTGCTATCTTGATTGCCTCAATTTCGGCATCATAGTTATGGCAGTACTTTCCTGTCGGTACTCTGGCTGTGTCCCTAGTATTATTTGGGTATTCTATGTACACTCCCGCTCCTCCATTTCGAACAGCATTTTGTGCTGACCCATCTGTGTAGACTCTGATCCAGAGGTCCTGTGGGTATTCTTCATCAAGGAAGCTGAGAGTGGCTGTTCTGCGCTGCACACTGTTCTGTTCTTCCTTGTCAAATATTCCTCTCACTTTTGTCTGGATTTGTAACGATAGTCTATGCTCATCTTTCCATGGAGTTCGCTCTGGAATAGTTGTTAGGGGGATACCAACTGTGGGCAGATCAGTGGTTTCTCTGCAGAGTCGTTTGGCCTGGTGGATAAAACTACTTCTTTTCAACCGCCCCATAGCTAGGTTTTCAAATCTGTTCTTCATAGGGTGGCCTGGCAAGCTGAGGAACTTTTCTGCTTGTATTAGCGTTTTTGTATCTCTGCGCTCACTCAGTGCCTGTGTCCTCCCCATCTTCTCCATTTCCACTATAGGGGTTGATCTCATCCCTCCTGTGGTGACTCTAAGTGCTTGATTTTGCACCTTGTCCAGCTCTTGTAGTGTGGTATTTGATGCTGAACACCACGCAGTTGACCCATATTCCAGGTGTGGTCGTATACTCTGTTGGTAAACTTTGCTAAGTATTTTCGTACTGGCTCCCCATGTGGTTCCACTTAGCTTTCTCAGGATGGCTATTTTCCTTCTGGCTTTTGCTACTGCTTTGTTGATGTGCTTTCTCCATGTCAGCTTGCCATCAAATGTTACTCCAAGGTATGTTGGTTCTTTATCTTCTCTTAGGGGTGTTCCATTTATCTGGATGATCCCTGCCTTTTGTTTTGGAGAGAGGGTAAATAGGGTGGTGCTGCACTTGTCAGTGTTTATGCTGACACACCATCTATTTGCCCATGCAGCAAATGTATCTACAGCTCTTTGTAGCAATCTGGTGGCCACTGATGCATATTCATTTGTGCTCCATAGAACCAGGTCATCGGCGTACATTGCCGCTTTAATTCCATGCGGTAGGTGAGCAACAAGATCATTGATCAAGATTAGAAAAAGTGTGGGGGACAAGACTCCGCCCTGGGGGACACCGTGACGCAGTAGTACTTTCTTGCTCTTGAGTCCGTCTATCTGTACTCGGGCTCTTCTGTTGTGCAAGTATGCTTTCACCCATTTGTACATTCTTCCATTGACTTTGCAGTTTCTCAGTTTCTTCATCAGACCTTCTTTCCAGACTTTGTCAAAGGCTTTCTTCAGATCTATCCATGCCGCAAGCACCAGCTTCTTCTCTTGGAATGCATCCTCAATTTCTTGAGAGAGGTAGGTTGTCTGATCTTCCGTAGAGTAGCACTGCCTAAAGCCAGCCTGCTGTGGCACAAGGATGTTTTTACTTTCAATGTACCACTGCAGTCTGTGATTGATGATGCGCTCCAGTGTTTTGCAGAGACAGCTGGTGAGGCTAATTGGTCTGTAGCTAGAGGCAATGGAACCATCTTTCCCTGATTTTAGGAGGGGTATCATGATTGCTTCTCTCCAGGCTTGTGGAACACTGCCTAAGGTCCATCTGTTATTGAAGATCTGCATCAGCTTTGTTTTGGCCTCTGTTCCTAGGTTCCTGATCATTTCATTGGAGATACCATCAGCTCCTGGTGACTTTCTCATTTTCAGTTTTGATATGGCTAGCTCCAGTTCGCTGATTGTGATGGGTGCCTCCAGAACCTCATGTACTATTTCTTTCTGTCCTGTATGTTGTCGTTTCTCTCGAATCTCTTGTTGTTTCTCTGGACTAATTTTGATATTGCTATCTTGTGCGAACGAGTCCGCAAAATGGTCAGCTGCTTGCTTTCTTGTTAAGATTTTTCCATCTTTATGTAGTGCAATTTTTGAGTTTCTCCCTGTGCCCTCGTCATTAAGCTGTTTTATTAGCTTCCACAATTTCCTTGTGTCTCTTTCAAAGTTCAGAGACTCCGTTTTCTCCTGCCAGCTTTTCCGTCTAGCCTGCAGCTTGGCCCTTTGAAATTTGGCTTTTGCATGCTGGAATTTATTGTGGTGCTCTTGGCTGGGTGTGGCCTCTGCTTGCTTTCTACACACTTCAACATCATTATGCAACTGTTCCAGTTCACTACTCCAGTAGGGTTTATATTGTTTACGGGCTCCTCTTGGTACTGTTTCTCGCGCTGCCTGTAGTATGCATTTCCCAAACTCTTCAACTGCTTTATTTATGTCTTTCTCAGTGTTCAGGTTTCTAACCAGTATGCTGGTGCGATGCTTGTACATTGCCCAGTCTGCTTTCTTGTAGTTCCACCTCGAAAGGGTGCTGCTTTCACTTACAAGCTCATTTTCTATGGTTAGAAAGACTGGCCGATGGTCACTGCCACCAAGTTGTTTCCCAACAATTCGTGTAATGTTCCACTCCAGGTCTGGTGAATGAAAAGCCAGGTCAGGTGTAGTTGTAGAGTGCCATGATCTCGAGTAGAAAGTATGTGGGTCGGACGGCTTGTTAATCAACATGAATCTATTCTCATCCTGCCAGTCTTCCAGTCTCTCTCCTCTCTGGTCCATGTGATCATAGCCCCAGCTCTGCGAGTGGCTGTTGAAATCGCCACACACAATCATTTTTTCTTTTAGTGGTAGAGTGTCCAGTGCCTGTGGGCGGTCACTTGGACAGTAGTAATTGATCAGATGTAGATCTGTATTACCTGTCTTAAGTTTAAGTGTCTGATACTCAGCCCCTTCCATGTAGACTTTGATTTGGGAAGCCATGATGTTATTTCTTACAAGGGTCAGTATCCCACCTTTTCGCCTGTCCTTTCGGTCAGATCGGTAACACTGGTAGCCTCTGATTTTGAAGGCTATATTTTCATTGAGGTGAGTTTCTTGCAAGCAACATATGCTTACTTTTTCTTGGTCCAAGATTTTTTCTAATTCTATTTTTTTGTTGCTGACTCCCTCCGCATTCCAGTGCATTATTTTAAGCCTTCGTTTAGTATGGCCAGTCGTCCTATTCTCATGTCCCCTGGCTCCACAGGACATTTGAGAAGGACCTCCAGTAGTTGGGGTTGGACCCTTTCGAGACATAGGTCCCGGCACTGCACCTGCCTGGGGGTCCAGAGCAGGGCAAGCACCATAACGATTAGCAGTAGTCGACATATTCCATTTTGCGTGATTGCGTGGCATCCTGATTTCTGTGGTGCGCCTCTTGGCTGGTTGCCTCCGTCTTCAGCACCTTTCTTTGCTAGAGCAGACTGTGGTCTCACTCGAGTGTAGATGTGTACGCACGCACACGCCTGTCTGCGCATGCATGTACGTGCATACACATCTAGAGCATACTGGTTATTTTCCGGCACCAGAGACTCGCCGTCGCCCCTTCTCCTGTTAGTTTAAACGGGCCCGCCACGTGAAGGCCAGGAGTTGGACTTTTGCTGCATAGGTTATGTATTCACGAGCCATTGAGGTATTTGAGCAATGTTGGGCGCTCACCCCAACACCGCGCCTCGGCTACATACAGCAACATTTGGAACCCGTTCCCAACAATGACTGGTCTTTGAATTCATTTAGTCCTCACCAGGACTGGTCTTGAAATCATTTAGTCCTCGCAAGGACTTGTTTTGATGTTATTTGGTCCTCACTGGCCCTGCCCGTGACAGGAAATTTAAATATAGGGACCTTTAATAAAGACAACACATTTCAATGTCCGAGTCATGACATTGGTTATGAGCTAGTCTTCTTCCTTTTTCGGATCTTGTAAAATGTTAATATATATATATTTTTTAATCCGCAGTATTCTAAGAATTGGTCTCTATAATGTAAGTTCTCATTTTCTTCTTCAGTGATTGCGAGCCGTCTCATGGCTCACATCGGCAGGTTGCCACAGGAAAGATGCGTGTACTCAGCATGTTCACTTCAGTTTGTTGACTGGTGGTGTACCAGATACTCTTAACTGACTCCTTGCCAAACTAAAAAATAAGTTTGGCCCAAACACGGTACACAAATGAATAAGTATTATAAAGTAAATTTCCATTAACTTAGCACTGAAACTGTGGAAGATACCATTACACATAACAAATAACACTGGTATGGCGATATATCATACTTCTGTCCAAATGGGGTGGGGGGGGGGGGGGTTCCACATATGGCGATATATTATCCTTCGGCACTGAATCAGCTAGTATAAGGTATATTTTTAATAACTGTGCAGTGTTTGAAAATATTGCCGGTCCAAGTTTTATATTCACCCTCTGTAAAGTTCATGCAACATAATAGGTACATACAAAACTTGGACCGGCAGTATTTTCAAGACACTGCACAGTCATTAAAAATACACCCTACAATCTACCTCTACCTTAAAATGCAAGCTTCCTGTATCTTTTTTTCTCTCCATCGTGTCCCCATGTTCAAAACGTAAACAGATTTCAAATTGTCAACACTGACCCTGGCCTGATGACCTTATTTTTTTTTTTAGACCACTTCCCCTTACCGCCATTGATGTCCGTCACTTCCGCTTGAGTATATCCATAGTTGGGAGTTGTCTAAACATTCGGGGACCGGAACTCAAAACAATTCAACCGTTTCCGCGTTGGGAAGCTAACAAATCTTGACATTCTACATCCCGGCCGCTTTTGTTTGTTAATTTCTAAGATATGTTTATTGTCAGTTTAATTTGCAAAGCCGGCGATGACGTATTGCCCAAACAACAAAGATAATATTGACGGAAACAGACCTTGTTATGGTGTAGTTAACCCTTGACCCCAAAATGGTTTATTTTGTTTTCTTTAGAGGGTATAAAAGAGTGATGTCATCCAGCGGGTGCGACTAGTTTATTAAAGATAAAACATGTGGCGAGAATGGGCTGAACATCCCAGGCGTGGAAACTGTGTTAGTCGGTTACAGGCACTGACTGTTGAACCTCGCTCTCCTTTGTTTTTTGCGTGGGTTCTCCCTCACCCATGCTTTCCTTATCCCGGGGTCCCCCACAACTTCTTTCCTTATCCCGGGGTCCCCCACCCCTTCTTTCCTTATCCTGGGGTCCCTCACCTTTTTTTCCTTATCCCGGGGTCCCTCACACCTGCTTTCCTTATCCCGGGGTCCCTCACCCTTTCATCCCTTATCCCGGGATCCCTCACTCCTTCTTTCCTTATCTCGTCATCCCTCACCCCTTCTGTCTTTATCCCGGGTTCCCTCACCTCTTCTTTCTTTATCCCGAGATCCCTCACCCCTTCTTTCTTTAACCCGGGATGATATCATTATTAAATACATGGCGCATATAAACGATATTGTTGTTAAATTATGTCAAGGACAAACAATATAGTTGTCAAATTATATAAAGGGTAAACAATATATTTGTTAAATTATATTAAGGATAAACGATATCATTGTTAAATTATATCACAGATAAAATTATACCATTGTTAAATTATATCACAAATAAACGATATCGTTGTCAAATTAAACCAGAAATAAACGATGTGGTTTTTAAACTGACCACAAATAAACGATATGGTTTTTAAATTTACACCAAATAAACTATATCGTTGTTAAATTCATTCACAAATAAATGATGTGGTTGTTAAACTGACCACAAATAAACGATATGGTTGTTAAATTTACACCAAATAAACTATATCGTTGTTAAATTCAACCACAAATAAACGATATGGTTGTTAAACTTACCACAAATAAAGGATATGGTTAAATTGACACCAAATAAACCAGTGGTTCTTAATCTTTTTTGGCCCATGCACCCCTTCACCATATATTCAGAATGTCATTCTCCCCCTTTCGTATTTCCTCCCTATAAATTAATTATCCCCCACCCCGGCCCCTACACAGTATATGTAAAAATGGAAGCTAAATTTAATAACACATACTAGAAGAAGTCTAGACGTCCACATAAAACGTGATTTGCTGGTCTACTTACGTTATAAAATGAATTTCAGAAGGGCGAGGAGCACAGAACCGTAAAGTATGGAGGGAAAAATAATATCAATTAACCGGTTCATATATTAACGCGATCTTGAAATCATCATAACCCCCCCCCCCCCCCCCCCCCACCCGGAGACTCTAAAATGTCCCCCTGGTTGAGAACCACTGAAATCAACTATATCGTTGTTAAATTATATCACAAATAAACGACATGCTTGTTAAATTAAACCACACATAAACGATATGGTATTCAAACTGACACCAAATGAACTGTATCGTTGTTAAATTAAACCACAAATAAATGATATGGTTGCTTAATTGACACCGAATAAACTATTCATCCATCATGTGCCTTGCCGATAAACGTGGGCGGTCAGTTTTTGCCATCTCACACGATCACCAAAATCGTGGATCAGTTCCGTGTTCCTGTCTCGACCATGCCACGTGGCCAAGCCATCCAGGCATTTACTTCTCGGTCTTCCCCTTGGTCTCTTCCCTTCGATGTTGCCAGTTGTCACTAAGTTCTCCAAGTCATTTCTTCTCATAACATGCCCAACACATTTTGACTGTCTACGTCTAATGTCTCTAATCAGTTTACGATTTTCATTTGTTTCTTGAAGGACTAGTTCATTGGTTTTTCTGTCTGTCCATGGTATTCTTTGCATTTTCCTCAGAAGCCACATTTCCACAGCCATCAGATGTTTTTATCAGAATAAACTATATCGTTGTTAAATTAAACCACAAATAAACGATATGGTTGTTAAACTGACCACAAATAAACGATGTGGTTGTTAATTTGACACCAAAATAAGCTATATCGTTGTTAAATTAAACCACAAATAAACCACATGGTTGTTAAATTGACCACAAATAAACGCCATCGTTGTTAAATTAGACCACAAATATACGATATCATTGTTAAATTGACAATAAATAACAATATCGTTAAACTGACCACATAAACGATATGGTCGTTAAATTGACCACAAATAAACAATAGGGTTGTTAAATTGACCACAAACGCTGTAACAGTTCAGATTTGACAAGTGGGTTGCTGGTTCAAGAATCCTCTGGGAAACCCGGGGGACTGATGTTCACGTCGGCCAAGATCTGAACGGTTCTCGCATCTATCGGGGTTCGTTTGGGCTTATATTCAAAGGCCCATGCTCAGCCGCTCATTCTTAGAATACCCAGCGGCACATACATAGCAGCTCAAACATAGCGGCCATCCATCTATCCATCCATCCATCCATCATGTGCCGATAAGCGTGGGCGGTCATGTTTTGCCATCTCACTCGATCACCAGAGTCGTGGATCAGCTCCGAGTTTCTGTCACGACCATGCCACGTGGCCATGCCATCCAAGTATTTACTTCTCGGTCTTCCCCTTGATCTCTTCCCTTCGATCTTGCCAGTTGTCACCAAGTTCTCCATAGTTCCAAAGTTCATAGTGTCTCCAAGTTTAACATAGCGGCGCATGCAATTCTTATAGCGGTATAGTATTAACAATTTATTGGACGGAAAGAAAACAAACAGATCTATCCAACAAGCTCTCAGTGTTGAATAAGATTGATTTTCAAGCAAAACACAAATTAAAAGATAGTTGCATATCCTTTACGGGACGTTGCAGTCAACACCATTATCTTTTGCTGTTGTTATCTTCTTGGCACGTTTATGTTTAGTAGTTTACCATTGCTTTCTGAACGACCGGCACCCATACCATTTCGTAAAAAATCAACACAACGCGGTCTGCTGCAAAATCGCGCGCAGCTGTGTTTCGAACGCAGGTACGCAGGATCACTAACTGCGTCCGCAAACCCATCGCCACGGAACTGGCAAAACACAAATTCATTCATTCATTCATTCATTCATTCATTCATTCATTCAGTAGCATGTCCTTTGCAGAACCTTGCTCCCATAACAACCTTCCAGAAAACCTCTCGATCATAAGCAAGATGTCCCGCGTCCGATACACCCATCTGGAGATCTCCGCCACATCCTGCACCCATCTTATCTTTGGCCTTTTTCTTCTTCTCTTCCCAGGCATATACCCCTCCATTATTGTTCTCTCTAAACTTTTGTGACGTTTCAAGTGATCAAAATATTTCAATTTTCTTTGTTGTACAAATTAGGAAATGAAATATTTTGGACACGTAGGAAGCCAGGATTACTTATCGGAGATTATGATATAAACAATATACGCTATGCAGATGACACAGTATTGGTGGCGGATAATTCAAAAGACCCACACAACTCTTGGACATTGTAGTAACAGAGAGTGCAAAAAAGGACTCTCCTTGAATATCAAGAATAGAGTAACAAAGAATATGGTGTCACCAAACTGTGACATAGAAATAAAAGGGACAATCCTTAGCCAAGGGTAATGTATAACATCAGATGGAAGATGTACAACAGAATAAAAGAGCAGAATAGGACATGAAAAAGCAGCATTTAAGAAAAATGAAGAATATCTTGTGCAATAAGTCACTATCACTGATTTTAAGAAAGAGAGTGCTAATGCTATATAGAACCTGTTTTGCTATATGGCAGTGAATCTTGGAATGTAAATGAAGAAATTATGAAGAACTTAGAAACAACAGAGATGTGGTTCCTGAGACGAATGTTGCGAATTCCTTGGACTGCCAGAGTAACTAACAACGTTTGCCTGAAAGAAGCTAATGAAACTAGAACATTATATACAACAATAAGAAAGAGACAAACAGCTTTCTTTGGTCATGTGATGAGAAGAGAGGCATTGGAGAACATCGTGACAACTGGAAAGCTCGAAGGGAAGTAAGGCAGTGGCAGACCAAGAGAAATGATGCTGAATGGATTGAGACGGTGGCATGGAGGAGTATCATCAGCAGAGTTGATCTAGAACACCAAAGACCGAGATCTGTGGAGAGCCATGAACGCCTACAACAGCTGGCAGGGCACTTGATGATGATGATGAAGAAGACATGGAAGTCTCGAAAATAAAATTATGGCGTGAGGTTACCCGCGAGGCGGACAAAAGGCAGACCACAACACAGATAGATTCAAGAGGGAATCGATACTTTACACACGACAGCGAAAGAGTCATGACACCTGGCTTATGATAGAGAGAAGTTCGAGAGATTGTTATAAAGCGTGTCTTTTTAATGATTGTGCAGTGTTTGAAAATATTGCCGGTCCAAGTTTTGTATTCACCCTCTGTAAAGTTCATGCAACATGATAGGTAAATACAAAATTTGGACAGGCAATATTTCCAAACATTGCACAGTCATTAAAAATACACCCTGTAAAAGTTCTGTGCAGGAGATGTAACTGGATCTAACCACCAGTTATAACAGTATACTATTCTGCCATTAGAGAGCATCTTTACCGTATGGGCTAGACACCTGGTTGCTGGCGCGGATGTCGTGTGCTGGAATCCTCATCGAAGCGGATTTCTAAAATTGACCTGGGTTCCCTGGTCGACCCAGGCTAAAATGGGTACCAGGAAATGGCGGTTCTATGCAGCCGGTGTTGGAGGACTGATAAAACGATGGGATAAGTGCATCAATGTTGGTGGAAATTATGTTGAGAAATAAAGGGACAATGTATGTATAAAAATAAACTCGTTTCACGTTTTTATCATCTTTAGTTATTGTTTCTTTTCTACAGCCGTTTGTGACTTACTTATTAACTCACGCTCGTATCTTATATTATATTTCAATCAGTTCTTGACACGAAACGTTCTAAAAGTTGGCATTTCTTCCCTCATGGTGGCACCATTGTGAGTGCGATGTGTATTTGATGCTGAACTCTTACAGGAAAGCCACTATTTGGGGTGGATGTGTCTGTGTCCTACTAGGATGTCCACATTTGTGATTAGTAATTTATGTTACTACCCTTTTTTGTTTCGTTTTGTCCTGATTATTATTATTTGTTTTTTATTTACTTATTTTTTCTGCATTTCCTTTGCAGGACCATGTTGATTTCCTATGCAATTTGACGTTCAGTAGTTTGCCATTGCTTTCTGAACAAGAAACAACATATTACCCGTGTGGATTAACTTTCCCTATTACCAGTGTCCCTCGCCTTTTCAGTCAAGGATGAAAAGTGAACATTTTAGCCCAACTGACCGGCGTTGGGGTTGAACCGGATGTTTAAGAACGAGAGCTCTTATCCATTCGGCTTTGCTGACCTAAATGGAATACTTAATGTAGTAGCTTTCCCTTGATTCCCGCATCCACGTGGCTCTGAACTACGTTCTTAACCTTTAGCAACTTTTTACATTGCCAAGTTTATATATATATATATATATATATATATATATATATATATATATATATATATATATATATATATATATATATATATTCTTTTTATTAAGTGGCAAGACAAAATCACAAATACTGAAGTATTGGAAAGATCAGGTTGTGTGACAGTTTATTCCATGCTCAGTCTTCGTAGACTTAGATGGATAGGACATCTTAGGCGGATGGATGATGGTAGAATACCAAAGGATATCTTTTTTGGTGAATTACAGATGGGTAAGAGATCTCAGGGTCGGCCTCTACTACGATACAAAGATGTGTGTAAGCGGGACATGATTGATACAGGCATTGATAATGCACATTGGGAGCAAGTCGCCGCTGAACGTGTTGCATGGAGGGCAAATATCAGAAATGGAATAAAGTCAAAGGAGAAAATTATTGCAGAAAAGTCACACACCAAGCGTTTGAGACGTAAGATGGTGCATGATGGTGGAAATGACCACGTGTTCACATGCACCCACTGTGAACGGACATTTACAGCGCAAATTGGCCTTATCAGTCACACTCGCTACCGCCATAGTTAAAAGTTATTATGCCTTTTAAAGCACAAACTATCGTCTGTCAAGACGGCAAGGTGCCAATGTATATATATATATATATATATATGCAGTTGGGATTTCCCCCTGGACGGGTTATGAGACTATCGTGGCATTTCTCAAACTATCCTGCACTTTTAGAGGACGTAAATAGATCTCAACGCTATTAATACCAGCTATCAGTTGGCAATCGCTGCGACATCTAGGTAGTGTTTCAGCTGAGACCGTCACTAAGCGGCTAAAAAGGGAAAGTGATTGGTGCGATACTATACGCACAAATACGCTACTTATGTGGTTTATCTGTGTTAATCAAACCGTGGCGCCGATTAGTTTACTTTTAATTGTTGCCTGTATACCTCTACAACAAGGGCAAAGAATTCTCACATAATTATAAGTACACATTTATATAAGTGTAATCATCAATCAAAAAGAACGAATGAACAAAAATAAACGAACGAACGAAGTCAGGAATGAACGAATTGTATTTCCAGAGGGTCATAAATTGGGCACGCAAGCCCGTCTTATATTCGGCCCTTCTAACCATTCTTCTCTCGCACATCAACTTTCAGGACACACTGGTCATGTTACATTCACATAGAAACACATATTGTAAACCGAATGCTGTGAACATCACTGGCATCATGTCGCATTGACAGCCGATAATTTGTTATACTGTACTTTAAAAAGCCATAATAACTGCAATCCATGGCGGTAGTGAATGTGTCTGATCAGACCAATTCTGTCGGTCAATGTTCGTCCACAACGGATGCATGTGAACACATGGTCGTATCCACCGCCACGCCCCATCTGACGTCTTATACCTCAGTGACTGACCTATCTGCAATCGTTTTCTCCTTTGTCTTTACTCTATTCCTGATCCTTTCCCTTCATGCAACACGATCAGCAGCGACTGGCTCCCAAGCTGCAATATCACTGGCTGTATCATTCATGTTTCACCTACACACATCTTTGTTCAGTAGTAGATATCGACTTCGAGATCTTTTATCCATCTGTAATTCACCCAAAAATATGCCCTTTGGTATTCTACCATCGTCCATCCTCTTAATGTGTCCTATTATCTAAGTCTACGAAGATTGAGCATGGAACAAACCGTCACACAGCCTGATCTTTTCAATACTTCAGTATTTGTGATATCTGGCCACTTAATACCAAGTATTCTTCTCAGATACCCCATATGAAAGCTGTTTAAAAGTTTTTCTTGGTGTGAGTAGGTTCACCAGGTTTCACTACCACAAAGAAAAGTAATAAGAACACAGTCTTGATAGACCTGGACTGTTGTCGTGGCAGTAAGCTTTTTTCCCTTCAGATTCTCGTTGTTAACCTGTTCACTGTTGTTGCTGCCTTACAAATCCTGATGTTGATTTCCTAATCCAGGAATAATGTATTGTTTACCTTTGATCATAGGTATATGAAATGGTCAACTTTCCTCAGCTCTGAGTCGTCAATAAAGATTGATGGTATCCAATTTGCACCTAGCATCATAATCTGTGTCTTATTTTTGTTAATTGTTATACCAGATTCATAACTAGGATTAGAGAACGCAGATAGTAGATGTTATAATTCCTCACCAGGGCCGGGCGTAATTGCAGTACCATCTGCAAAAAGCAACTCTCTGACCAGTACCCTACTAATTTTGGTCTTTGCCTTAAATCTCTGAGCATCGTAGAGGCCGCCATCTGAGCGTGAGTGAATGTATATACCACCGTCCTGATCATGAAAGGCAGGCATATTTCAAAAGAAGTGACAGTATGTTCCTGTGGGGGTGGGGGGGGGGGGGGGGGGTGCACAACCTTTCTTAATCCTTGCTTGATTTCAGACTCTTCTAAAGATGTACCATCAAACATGATTATACATTTTATGCCTGTGTGGAACGATTCCATGTTGTATAGAAAATTTGACGGGCAGTCGATTTTCTTTAGCGCCTTGAACAGACCCTCACGACTGACCAAATCGAATACCTTTGTGAGATCGATGATAGCAATAAACAGCCGCTGGTTCTATTCATGGCATTTTTCTTGCAGCTGTCGCAGTGAGAATATCAATGGTAGACTGGTTCCGCCGAAAGCCACACTGATTCGGGATAGACTTAATCTCCCGGGACTTGAAGTCTGCGCAGAACAATTCTGGCAAATATTTTCCCAACGATACATAGAAGTGAGATACCCCTATAGTTGTTACAGTCACTCCGATCCCCCTTGTTCTTGTACAGTGTTATGAAGCTTGCATCTTTGAAATCATGTAGGACTTATCCTTCTCGCCAGCATAGCTCTATTAGCTGGTGGATCTGTACAGTGTAGTAGTATGTCTTGCCCACTCCTGATAATCCCTATTGGAATCCCATCCAGAAGCAAGTAGCACACGTAACTTGTTATTTAGAAAAGAAAACCTACATGAGGATACTTAGAGCCACTAATCTTAAATGGAGTCTTCGTGGCAAAATGGTCAAGCCGTATGATTCAGGCTCCGAAGGTTGTAGGTTCGATTCCGGGCCGTGTCCTTCGGTTGACATGTGAATGTTTTCGGAGACTCCTTAGTCGATGGAGCTACGGAGTTCGTGCTTTGTGCGATGCTTTCCGCGCTGCGGAAAAGAGACTGAGCCATATGGGATAAAACCCGGTGCAATTAAGTCGACCCTGTCGACATTTAAGCGACTTTTAAAAATCTTAAATATAATCTGTTTAGAAGAAGCACACCTGACACCGGTCCAAGCCAAGTCTGACCTTTGAGGTGCAAACCCGGGTGTGACACGATGCCCTCGACAGTGGAACGAGAAGGAGAGGAACAGCAACAACACCACGCACACACTCACGCGCGCGGGCGGGTTGACATTGTGACAAATTGAAAATGTAAGCACATCTTTATTCATAGAATGCACATTCAATCTTGAAGTTCCGGAAGACATGACGGACTGGCACAATGTAATAATAATACTGGGTCGTGAGTGCAGAGAATGGGCAGCGGGCCGCACTGAGTTTGAAGTGCAACAGCTGATCCAGAGTAACACACATCAAAATGACATGGTCATCTACATGGATGGGTCAGTGGTGAGAAACAGACGTAGTGGCTGGGGCTTTATTGCTAAGGCTAATGGGTGAGTCTTGAAAAAGGAGAGTCTGCCATATGAGACTACGACCTCCAGCATGAGAATGGAGGTGGAAGCAGTAACAGAGGCATTCCGGTGGCTAGAGGAGACTACTGCAACACACGGTGTATTCATTACGGATTCAAAGAGTATACTTAGTAAGGTGGAGAAAGGAATATTTCGTGTGGAATAGCTCTCGTCGCTTCAGAGGTCACAGATTGTGAAAATTGAATGGACATTTTGCCCTGGCCATACGGGGTTGCGGGGGAATGAACAGGCTTATAAGCTAGCAGGGAATATACCTCTTGGTGTCAGATTGCCTATGGACATGGGGGAGGTGGTCGTGCGCTTGTGGGACCAGATGGAGAAAGCGGAGGAACAGATTGAGAACCCGTATGTGGAAAGAATGAGATTGCGGGGGATCGGCAGGGGTTCTGGAAGAATATCAAAACTGAGAGGGAAGACCAGGAGAATTTTAATCAGATAGCGGTGGGAACGATTAGTAGTATGACTCTTCGCTGGCCGTTGAACGAGGGGACGGAGCACGTATGGGAATGTCCTGCGTGCAGTGATGTCGGTTCTTAACTCAGCTCAACTCAACTTAGCACATTCACTCTACCACAGCGTGTTATTGTGGTCCACCAGTCAGTGAATAACATGTTCGGATATATTTGCTGATTATGTGTTGATTGTTTTTGTTAACGTGGCGAGATTTCCCGTGGCGATGTGGTCGCATGTCTGTTGTGGAGAAGGACACGTTTGAGTCGTAGTGGGTACATAGTGCTGGCTCCATGTTTTAGGCAAATGGAGACTTAACGGGTAGTGTGGTCAGTACCACGACGGCCGGCCTTACTACCCGGGGTACAAGGGGTTCTCATTAGTCTTTAGCCAGACCATGAAGGAGTAAGCGGAGAACATTGAAATTTGGCACAGTGCTTATTCCTTCTCAATGTAGCCCACCACCTGAATTTATGCTTGTACCCATTTTATGGTTCGTCGACCTGGGCGCCCACATCACATTTGTCAAATCCTCCTTGATGTGGAATCGAAAACAGGACCACCGGGGCGGCAACTAGCGTCATGATACTACCGTTCTTCCCAAACTGGTTTTTGTTAATGTGCGTACATTCCTTTTGTTAATGTGCGTATAGTCCTTATGGTAGTAATGTGCGTACATTCCTTTAGTTAGTGTGCGTACATTCCTTTTGTTAATTGCGTACATTCATTTTGTTAATGTGCGTACATTCCTTTTGTTAATGTGTGTATAGTCCTTATGGTAATGTGCGTACATTCCTTTAGTTAGTGTGCGTACATTCCTTTTGTTAATGTGCGTACATTCCTTTTGTTAATGTGCGTATAGTCCTTATGGTAATGTGCGTACATTCCTTTAGTTAGTGTGCGTACATTCCTTTTGTTAATGTGCGTACTTCTCTTTGTTAATGTGCGTACATTCCTTTTGTTAATGTGCGTACATTCCTTTTGTTAATGTGCGTACATTCCTTTTGTTAATGTGCGCAAGTTATTTTTGATGTACACACATTCGTCTTGTAATATAGGCACATTACTTTTGTATTGCGCGCAGATTCCTTATGTTAATGTGCGCAAATGCCTTTGTTACTTTACGCAAATTCCTTTTGTTAAGGTGCATAAATGCCTTTTGTTAATGTGCTCAGATTCCTTTTGTTAATGTGTGCAAATATCTTTTGTTAATCTACGCAAAATCCTTTTGTTAATGTGTGCAAATATCTTTTGTTAATGTACGCAAATTCCTTTTGTTAATGTGTGCAAATATCTTTTGTTAATGTACGCAAATTCCTTTTGTTAAGGTGCGCAAATGCCTTTTGTTAATGTACGCAAATTCCTTTTGTTAATGTGCATAAATGCCTTTTGTTAATGTGCTCAGATTCCTTTTGTTAATGTGTGCAAACTCCTTTTGTTAATGTACGCAAATTCCTTTTGTTAATGTGTGCAAGGTATTTTTGTTAATGTGTGCAAAGTCCTTTTGTTGATGTGCGCAAGTGACCTTTGTTTTCCACACATTCGTCTTGTTACATACGCATATTACTTTCGTATTGCGCGCATATTCCTTGTGTTAATTTGCGCAAATTCTTTTTGTTAGTGTGCGTAAATATTCATTGTAATGTGGGGGACATCCCGTTTGTTAATCTGGGCAAACGCAATTTGAAATGTGTTCAAAATCCTTTTATTAATACAGTATGTGCAAAACTGTTTTGTAATGTGCGCAAATTCCCCTAGTTAATGTGGGTACATTTATTTTGTAAGTGTGCGGCAATTACTGTTGTTAATTGTCGCTAATTCCTTATATTAATTTGTGCAAATTGTCTTTGTTAATGTACGGGCATTGCTTTTGTTAATAAGCGCAAACTGCTTTTGTCAAAAACTCATTTACTACCAATATAGTATCTTGCGGTGTGTGGCAGGAGGTTCTTGGGCCTGAGGAATTAAGGCCGCCTGGCTAGTGCAGTCGCCACGAACTGTGCAGATTAAGGTTTTCTTTTCGCCCCCGACAGAAACACTCCACACCTTACCGAGGATTCGAACCCGGGTCTCCGGAAGGAGAACCCGGCATTCTAGCCACTCGGCCAGTCGGTCCTCAATGTAG
The DNA here is from genome assembly GCA_963921405.1 of Cepaea hortensis. Lineage (NCBI taxonomy): Eukaryota > Metazoa > Mollusca > Gastropoda > Stylommatophora > Helicidae > Cepaea > Cepaea hortensis. The sequence continues at coordinate 90,173,143 of OY992886.1, read as the reverse complement.
TGTGCGCAAATTCCTTTTGTTAATGTGCTGACAGGTAATGTGTGCTAATTCCCATTGTTAATGCTCACAAAATGCCCGTGTTAATGTGCACAATTTGCTGTTATTAATTCTTACTAATTCATATCGTTAAAATGTGAAAATTCCCTTCGTGAATGTGCGCAAATTGCTATTGTTAATTTTCGCAAATTATTTTTCTTAAAGTTACAAATTCTTTTCATCAATATGCTCAAATCTGCCTTGTCTGTTTTGTTAATGTACTCAAGCTTATTTATTTTCTGCTAAAAACATAAGCAATGCGTGCGTGGTCTTTTCATAATTCATAAAATATGAAAACATATGAGTCACGACATTTACACATGTACTCATTTGTCGACATTATGCACTTTCCCCATCTAGTTTACCGGTTGTCACTAAGTTATTCGGCGCATTTCTCACCATAACGTCCTGGCGTGCACCTGCCCAAAACAATCAAACAAATAGGCACAAACATGTCCAGTTTTCCTAAGATCAGTAGGTATTGCCCAAATGATTAAAACAAGCAGGTACAATGTCCAAATTTTTTCCCCCTAAGAACAGTAAGTATTACCCAAATGATTCAAACAAGATGGCACAAACATGTCCAATTTTCATATGAACCGTTGGTATTGGCGACAGAATAAAAAAAAAAATTTAAAAACAAAACAAATACTGTGATGATGTGATTCTTGGTGGGTGAATCAAGAGCATTGAAGCTAGTCAAAGAATTCGAAGAGAATGGATATTTCCTGTAGATGTCAAACATTGATATTTAACACATCAGCTGAAACTCCATTTCCGACTTGAATATTTTACTGTTACCTTTTAATGTTACAGAAGAGAACAATTCATTAAGAGCGCACGCTCTTAAACTTCTGGTGTGCTGGTGCCTAGGTAGCCGGTTCAACCCCTACACCGATCAGTTGGACTAATATGTTGACTTCTCTTCCTTGACTTGGGGACGTGAATTACAAGTACCTATGAGGTCGGAGTGGGTTCGCCTGATGGCGAGGGACACTGGTAATAGGGAAAGATAATCCACTCGCAAAATTCAGTCCAGTGCACTGGAAGCAGTAATATGTGTATGGACTACGCTTGAGTTCAAAGCCAGCCATCACGAGAAGTAAACTGGAAGGCTTGGAATACAAACAGATCTATTTAACAAAAAGATAATTATGGAGGGAAGTGTACTGGTAAGACGGAGAAGGGGAGGGCTACCATGTATATGGATTCAATATTGGATATATAATTTAAGCATGACAGCAAAAGAGACAGGGCCTCTTTCTTATGATAGGAAGAAATGTCGAAAGACTGGTATTGGGAAGAATTTCTGCACATAAAATTCTCTTGGATTTAATCACAGAAGTCACAAACAATATATTGCACGATTTATTGCCTTTCAAATTTCGCTGCATCACATCGGGTACATCCTGCAGATTTACACACCGTGTGAAGTGAATAAATGAATTATACTTTGTCTTAAATACTTAGGACATATAGTCACTGATATTGTTCGAATGTGGAGTTGTTTTGGGGGGCTTATGGGACAGTGAAACACAGTTTGACAGTTCCCCGACATACCGACTCGATATTCGAAATCAGATACGCGACAGTTGAAAGCAGATCGCTTCGATGGTATGAGGCATTGGCCCTTCAGACATCAATGGCAAACTGCTGAAGGTAAAATAGTATTTATACTATGAAGTAATATAGTAGAAATTAATGAACCGGGTTCAAATCTCTTGAGCTCCGGCATTTTTACTTTTAATCAAGTTAATTTTAGGATATCCCGTTTCCGCTTCCTGTCGTTCGTTCATTGTATGCCCTTTGGAATGGCAGATGGACAGCATTCTGGCAACTAGGTCATCACTCATTTCATTACGGTCAGTCATGTGGTGTTAGTCCATGGGAGAATTACAGACCTGCTTGGCGGATGCCTAGGGCAGGCATTTGGGCGTTGATGCCTGGTGGCCACTAGGATGTGTGTCACAGACCCTGACAGCTCACACTCGCGCCTGTATCCACGCGTTGTACGGATTTATTAACGTGACCTCAATATTTTCCGCCATCGTATCCGGAAGTGGCAGTTTTAATGGGGTCTTTTATTTTCTAAATGAAATATTCCAGTACTACAGATGTTACCACGGGTAATTTGAATATCTGACACTTTTATGAAATTTTATTATCCCTTTCTTCAGACAACGCTTGTTGTAACAAATAACCTGAATTGTTGTTCTCTTTAAGTTGAAGATTTCGTCTTGACACACATTTCCGGATCCACATTGTCATGGCTGCCGTCTGTTTGGTTTTGTCATAGTATGATGTAATGTCCACTCGTCATTTCTGGTCTTGATAGTTCATTCACTACGTCACGCCTTACATCTCTTTAAACAGTGTTTTTTTTTCTTTCTTTTTCTAACTTGGAATTGTATTGTTGGGAGAAAGGAGGTGATTATCGCTTGATAAGTGAAAGGAAGAACCTCCGGCGAAACTGTGAGTTTTCACTGTCCACTGTTTGGCTTAGAATTTACAGCCATTTTCTCCTCTTAGGAATGGAGATTTTTGCAAGAACTGTTTATTTCTAAAGATATCACTTTTCTCTCTGATAATCTGACTGGTGAAAGCGACTAGCTAATCTCCTCAGATAATAGTGAAATGTAAGAACACAGAGCTGATCCTCGACAATGGTGATCGTGTAAGATGGCGAAACATCCATGCCTACTTGCAAGCTGCGAAAGATAAAAATAAATTTTAAAAAAAATATTTAGAGCCTATCAAGTAAATGTCGGCGTGGTCGGAAGGATAAGAGCGTTCGCTCTTTAATTTCCGGTAGACTGCTGGCGAAGTAGGCGTTTCCACACATACACCAGCATTAAGTTAGACTTAAACGTTGAATCCTGGCTCAGAAAGCAATAACAAACTGCTGAACGTACAGTTGCCTAGAAAATCAACCTGGGATTGATAGCAACGTCCTGCAAAGGACAAGCAACATTACCACGTATTTCATGTCTGTCTAGAAAAAAAGGGGGGGGGGGGTATTGAGTGGTCTCGAGGTATGGTATCCGCCTCGAGTGCTGGAGGTCCCGGGTTCAGGCCCCGGTGTGGACCGGGATTTATTTAAAAAATCCACCTGGACTTTCAGTAATAAAATATCCCCTGGTCTCTGGGTAGTGAGATCTGACGCCCGTGTGTATTGTTGCACACGTAAAAAATCCCTTGGCAGTTGGAAATCGAAATAAAAGAGTACACTAACAGCGCTGCCCGGGCAAAATTTCGAGTTTAAAAATCTACCCACTGTATTTTAGTATCCTCGCCGGTGATACGGAGTTCGTGCATTGAGCTGAGATTCTCCGGACTCAGGCTTGAGTTAGGAGTAGAACGGAGCACTTAGGGTTACACCCGTGTGCCGAGATGTTGATCCGTCGACTAAACTAAACTAAACTCATGTCTTGCTTAATTATATGACACATGGTTGCACAATCTTATGCTTCAGAATAGTTACTTTGCAGGGCAGACCAGGCCCTAAGCCTTGGTCGGCAACACGTCTGGGATCGAAGATCCGACAGGCGGGCAATTAGAGCTTTGCTTTGCTGATCCGTCAGCTTCTGCAACGTGTCTTGTTCCAGATGTATTGGTGTTACATTTCCCCTGGAGTAGACTACCCAAGCCGAGAGATGGATCATGCTGCAAGGGCAACACATGGTCTCAGGCCAGACTTTGTGCTATGGAGAGGTATAACTCTATTTGACAAACTGTCGTCTGTGAAGACGACAAGGTGCCAGTCAGGTTACTGTAGTCTTCATTCCGTTTTGTGTGTTATTCACGTTTTGTTTCTTGTTATATGCTGACGAAAGCTTGTCGTTACATTGGCCACAGTTTTTTAATTTTTTTTTTATTTTGTAAAATGTTATTAAAATTTTTAAATTAAAAAAAAAAAAATTGTAACTTGTAAAATTAATCGAAATGTCTTAGTTCTAATTGTTTGTACGGTAAATATCAAAGGGCAGGTGGAAAAAGCAGAGTCGGTCCTAAAGCTTCGACCCTTGAATAAATTGTAGACAATACAAACCAACCCACGGGTCATTACAGCCCGCTACCCTGGATCTCATTTACCTAGAGGGAGTTAATCTTGCACAGATGCATGCCGGTGTCGGACAAACTGAAATTCCTAGCCACTGATTGATTGGTTTGTTATTTGGTTGTCAGCATGGCCGAATGGGAAAGAGCGCTTATTCTTTCAACTTTTAAAGTAGCGGGTTCAAACCCTACACCAGTCGGTTGGGCTAAAATGTTGACTTCTCTTCCTT